>CM060912.1:1006706381-1007320131 GCA_030737875.1 Allium sativum | reverse complement strand
TTTCACTCTATTTCTAAGCAAAAATTTATACATCTACTTCATTGAGTAAACATCATATGCTTATTTCAAAGCCATATTTTTGTTAGAAAAATGAATAACATATAAGTAAAACAAAATAGAACATGAAAAATAGTGTATAAATAAACCATGGAGAAAATAGAACAAATGCGGCGTAAATTGGAAGATGTTTCACCGAAAACTTGAAAGTCTAAGGTAAAAAATAAGCCAAAGATCGTCTTTAATCCATGATAAATATGAATACATGTCTATCCAAAAAAAGTAGAATAGTTTACAAAATTTATATTCTTCATGGGTAAAGCCTTCAAATCCTATTGCGAGTGAAGAGTCTACAGGGCATGTAAGATCAAGGAAAGATCAAAGTCAATAAATATGCTTATTTTATTATTTATGTAGATTAAAAAATTGTGGGCTAGAGAATATGAAGATAGTATTTTGTCTGGATACATTATGGACATAGAGCACATGGACATTTCAAAATTTGAGAATATGAAATGTATTAATATCAACATTTTAGTAGATAAGTTTAATTTTCTTTCATACATATACATTTTAAACATAGTAATATGGACTTAAATATGTTGATCGTACAGCGAGTAGAAGCATACACGACATTTAATTCTTACATGCAAAGATAAAGTAAGTCTTGTTAAGCCTTCCGCTTTTGCACTCGTACGGGTTCTTGATAACTTTTAAAAAGTACTTTAAAAATACATTTGGCAATGAAATGTGTAATAAATCGACCATCAAAAAAGAAAATTACAATTATTTAATAGTTCTTAAATTTCATTTATATTCTTGTAGTTTCATCACTCAACATATGGTAATTTCCCAAATGTAACCAGTGACAAAACTTGTTACACTTTTATGCAAACTTGGCAGTGGAACATGGCCCTACTGAGGATGTTTGCAAAGGTATTTCAAACATAATGTCAATATGCTAAAAAATGACAATGATCAATATAATTATTGAAATATAAATTATAAGAAAAACCGGAAATACATACGTTCGACATAATGGGAAGTAAATGCTCTTCGATCGCTGGTATAGTTCTAAATTCCAAATTTACTACTATACATATAAAATTAACTGTAATTATAAGCAAAACGTAGTAGTTAATGTAAGGGAAGGTAAAGCAAAAAGATATCTAACTTAACATTGTTCATAACCATTTTATATATACGTCGAACTGATTATAAGTTATGGGCCCGGTATCATATGATATTTACTTGCCATTTTTATTCTCCATGACCACATGTAAACAAAACAAGTCAATTTGTAAACACGGACGTCTACAAATTGTCAAATATTTCACAAAATATAATATTTTCAGTGGATCCACTTTTCTCTAAACGTTGTTGTTTGGTAAGCAATTTAAGACCATGGTGCGATGTTGTTCTTGAAATGGCTACATATAGTTGGCCATGCGAAAACACATGTCTTGGCAAATATACACCAACATTATCCAAAGTTTATCCTAGACTTTTGTTAATGGTCATTGCAAAACAAACCTTTACTGGAAACTGCAACCGACGGAGAACAAAGGGTCATTTTGTATTTGATGACGTATGCACAATTCGAGGAATTAAAACGGTATTCCCTACATTTGTACCCATGGTTATTTCGGCTTCAATTACTTTTGATGCCATTTGAGTGACAATCAAACGTGTTCCATTACAAAAACCCATACTTTGATTTAGATTTCTAAGAAAAATTATTTGAATGCCTACTTTGAGGTTTAATACATGATTTGACATGCCGGAAACTTGAAGAGTGTTCAAAAATTCAGTTGAATATGTGTTGATCCTCGATTCCTTCTAAAGCAAGGCTAATTGTATCAGCACTAAGATAAGTAGTTAAAGATCCAGATAGAGATGTTGTTACACAAGTATTAATTTCTTCGACACAATCATTTGTTGGTGCTAGAACACATCGAGAGCGCAAGTAGTGTTGTTCATGCAACCGCCTTGTAAATTAGGATAGGTACTATTTACTATATCTGAGATTGGATTGGAGGTTTGTTTAATTAACAATTCTGTCGGTATTTGTATCCACGTAAGCTTAGCACCCTCTTGCAATGCAATAGCAAGGACTTTCCCGTCCCCTACATCCAACACCCATTTGGTGAAGTTTTCTAGTTTGTTAATTTCAATGGGTGTACCATCAGTGGATGTTAAACACATGTTTATGTTTAACTTGAAAGTACGACACTCGACCCATAAGTGAGATCTGTTAATAGAGGACTGAATGATAGTAGTACTTATCCCTTGGGTATGACTGGGAGGACCTGCCTAAAATCACCTCCTAGCAATATGGTTTTTCCACCAAAAATGCGTTCAGCTAAACACATCACGCCATCATCCATTAAATCTCGAAGTGCCCGATCAAATGCTTCCAAAGAATTACTGTAACAACCCGTATTTTCAATAACCTGTAATAACATAAATCGAGGCAGAATTTAATTCTAAAATGGGAATCAAGGGAAACGGGCTATGCCATTGTGTTCGTCTCGGAAAAATACGCGAAATAGAGTCCGAGTTTTCGAAAATCGGAGTCCGTATGACCAAGATATGGCCTCGCGAAGTTTCACGAAAATTCCCAAATTAAAGTATACTTAATTAAGTGAAATGGGTTGTGTAGATATATATATATATATATATTGATATATATATATATATATAATTGAAAATTTAATAAATAAATATGCAAAAATGCTCAAAACAGCGAATTGGGAGAGGGGAATAACCGAACCGGCCGATTTTTGAAGTCGACCCGAGCCCGCTGGGTCGACTAGGGGTTAATCCAGGGTGTTTGGCTGTCAACCCGTGGGCCGATTCGCTCAAGTGCAGATTTTGCATTTGAATGGTTCTCATGGTCCATCTTTAATCTAAAGGCCCTAGATGGTTCCTACACTTGACTTCTTCCCCAAGACATGCTTTGATGGCTTGGATTGAATCTAGGGTTAATCCTATGGCCTAAAACACTTGCCTAATCTATAAATAAGACCCTAACCTACCCTAATTCATTCATAATTAAACCTAGTGACTAAACTATGGCAAAATGCTAGCTCTCATGGCCTCCACTAATTTTATGAAGAGGGTTGCATACTAATCACTCTCTAATCAACTTCTAATCCCTTCTTAGCATCTTAATCTTCTTCATTTGGTGTTCAAAGTTGCTAGTTGTGAGTTTCTATCACTTTGATGATCTTTTGGTAAACTAATTAGATGAGATGTGATGAGATTTATGGTTTTGTATGTGGGTTAATGAGCTTTGAATCATATGATATGATGTTAGCATTAATCTTATGTTTATGCATGTTGAGTATGTAAGCTTATGCAAGTTTAATATGATGTATGTTATGTTTGCATGATGCTAAATATGCAAGTTGTGGGCTATGTAATCATATGCATGTTATGCAAGTTCATGGTAATATGCTATGCAAGTTACATGTTTGTTAATATGCAAGTTACATGTTTGTTAATATGCAAGTTACATGTATGTAAATATGCAAGTTACATGTTTGTTAATATGCAAGTTACATGTTTGTTAATATGCAAGTTACATGTATGTAAATATGCAAGTTACATGTTTCTTTATATGCAAGTTACATGTTTGTTAATATGCGAGTTACATGTATGTAAATATGCAAGTTACATGTTTATTAATATGCAAGTTCATGATGACACATTATGCAAGTCTATAAGCTAATATGCAAGTTTGTTATGCAAAATGAATATGTAAGTTATGTGACATATTATATGCAAGTTATGTGACATGTTATGCAAGTTCATATGCAAGTTATGTGTTTGTTAATATGCAAGATGGCACCTTTGAAACATGTTCATTCATATGCAAGTTGACACCTTTTATATGTGTTATATCATGAACGAAATTACGTGGGAACGATGGGGTAATTAAATGCATAAGTTAATAAGATTGTGTGAAATTAATATAATTATGCATAACACAAAATAAATAAACATAGTATGGGAATTTGCCTATTTGGTTAGGTGTACCCATACTATGTGTTGGGAATTTACCTATTGAGTTAGGTCTACCCCATGGGAATTTACCTATTGAGTTAGGTCTACCCATGTTAAGAAAAACTTGATATTAATTTAGGGATAATTAATATGGGGGTGATTAATTAGGTGTAATTAATCGACTAAGACACGAGGTTGGACTCATTTGTAGTGTAAAACTGCCCGGACCCGACCGGCTTAACCAGTTGCTACAAATGTTAGCCCAATGTGAGAGGTCTTGGCCATAAATTAAATACGTGATTAAGGTAAAGACACGAGGTTAGACTCTGTTATGGCGTAAGACTGCCCGGATTCTACCGGCTTAACCAGGCGGTCATAACAGCCAGTCTAATGTGGGAGGTCTTTACGGGAAATCACGGTCTTAATTAATTAAGAAACACTTAACCCTAATAGCATGTAGTGGGACATGAGGGGATTAAGTGGGTGCCTTGGGTGGCATGTGGAATCTGGTGGGTTGCCTTGGGTGGCAATAGAAAATACGATTAGAATACTTAACCAAGAGAAACATGTAATTAAACATGATTAAAGGGTTAAGTGGGATACACTAGATATTGGACAAGCTTAAGTGGGTAGCTTGTGGGGGCCCATTTCAACCAATATCCCAAACGTATCTTTGTGGGCTCGACCCATGTCGAGTGACGGGACACGCATATTGGGCTTGATTATAAGAGGCCAAAACGGGTTAGCGGTGGCAACGCAAGTCCAACGGGCTTCATATGCGTGAGTGGGCCCGGGTTGGTAGATAAGCCGTTGTTGCATCGTGTAGATATAAGCCGTGCACCGTTAATTATATCGGGTTGCCACGTTGGGGAATGGTACACCCCATGGTGGGGCCAGCACGGGTATCTACGTTAGGGAGCCGATCGAATGGGGAAGTAGTGTGTACACCTAGTGGATTGTAGGGCCCCGTGGCGCCTACTTGGTCACCTAGGGGTACGCAAGTACTATTTAGTTAATTTTATAAGTCCTTGGGTGGGATCAATCTTTAAGTTAGGAACGACTGGTGTGGTGCAGTTTAGTAATTTACCTTAGGAAGGGTAGATGCGTCTTTATCCTTTATCTTAGTTTAGTTAACTGCTTAGTATAGCCGTTCATCCCTATATGTTACCGTATATCAAGTTATGTCTTCTCTGGTTACTT
This sequence comes from Allium sativum, assembly GCA_030737875.1. NCBI lineage: Eukaryota > Viridiplantae > Streptophyta > Magnoliopsida > Asparagales > Amaryllidaceae > Allium > Allium sativum. The sequence continues at coordinate 1,007,314,926 of CM060912.1, read as the reverse complement.
TAACGATTGTATTGTTAAAGTTATAGGACTCACTCAGACTTATGTCTGACCCCGTTGTCTTTATCTTTTCTTTTGTTTGGCTATTGTATGAGAGTGGGATTATGTACTTCTTTATTTTGATGGATATTGTACTTGACCTTTATTGTGGTTTTATGATGTAACCAGACATGTTTTACTTCCGCTGTTATGAGATGATGTTTTAAAATTTCAAGTACTATTTATATCTGTCTTGTTGTAATTTTTCTGTTCTATATTCACTAAAATACTCCACCGATGCTATGGCATTCCCTTAGTGAGTGATCATAGCGGGAGTGGGGTGTTACACGTGGTATCAGAGCTTAAGGTTACCAGAACAGATAATTTTTTTTAGAAAAACTATTTTCTAAGAGTATTTTCGAAGAAAGTATTTTCAAAAGCATGTCTTTTAAAAGAAAAAGTTTTTGAAAAAAGAAAAGCATAATCCCCAATAGCCATATCCTTATCTTTCGGAATCTCCTTTTTGAATCTTTCCTCTTTCGTTTCAGCATGGCTGAAGATCTTAACATCCCGGAGGGTTTAGTTATACCACTATGGTATAGGAGGTTGCAAGAGGCTAGGGCCGCGGCTGCGGGTCCGGCCAATGCTACTACACCAGAGACAACCGCTCCTCCTCCTCAGCCTAGAGTGGATAATTTTGCTAAGGTTTGCAAGGAGTTCAAGGCTATAGGAGGAAAACCTTTTCTTGGTTCAGAGACTTTCGTAGAGGCTAGAGATTGGCTTAAGGAAGTGGAAGAGTTGCTAGATATCTTTGAAGTGGAAGAGGGAAAGAAAGTCAAGTTGGCGGCTTGGTTAATGAAGGGAGAGGCCTCATTCTGGTGGGAGGTCACTAATGGAGAACGCCCTGTTGACTCTTGGGCAGATTTTAAGCAAAGGTTTGGGGCTAAGTTTCTCTCAAGGGCGGAAGAGAATCTGTTTATGGAGAAGTTCTTGAATTTGAAGCAAGGGAATCTCACGGTGAAAGAATATGTCAACAAATTCAATCAATTAGCGAGGTTTGGCATAGAGTTAGTGAATACACCGGAGAAGAAGGCTTTGAGGTTCGTTAGAGGCTTGAACGAACCATTGCAAGGAATAGCTATGACTCACATTCCTATGGGGGCCACCTTTGAGAAGCTTGTCTACATGGCACTTATGCATGAGGATGATAAGAACTCTAAGGCACCAGAGAAAAAGGGGGATCAGAAGAAACCGCAACAGCAACAACAAGGCAAGGGCGGAAAAGGCAATGGTGACAAAAAGAAGACGAAGAAGAAGTGCTTCAATTGTGGAACACCAGGACACCTCAGTAAGGATTGTCGCAAAAAGAAGAAGACCGGTTGCTTTCATTGTGGTGAAGCAGGGCATCTTGTGAAAAACTGCCCAAAGAAGGGGCAGAAGACGGGGTCTACCTCAGGAGGCCAGGTGCAAGCTCTTATAGCACCACCTCAGTCAGGGGGGCAAGTTCAGGTTCTCTCAGTTCCACCGATTCAGCAGAGAGGTAGAACTATTTCCGTTGAAAGTCTGGTTTTTCTGTTTGATCATCCAGTTCGTACTTTGTTTGACTCTGGCGCATCGCATTCTTTTATCTCATCATCGTTAGTTGAGTCACTGCACTTAGACACCAGTCTAGTTGATGATCCCTTGGTTGTCTCAAACCCAATTGGGGGCTCCATATATCTGTCTATGATATGTTTGGGTTTGAAGATTTCTATACTTAGCGTTGAGTTTAGATGTGATGCTTTTGTATTGGGCTTCACGGGCTATGGGTTGATCTTGGGCATGGACTGGTTATCCAGTAATGGTGCCGTTCTTGATTGCGAAAGGAGAGTTGTCAGGCTCATGACCCGCTTGGGTAACACTCTCGAGATCTCTTGCAATCCCATGGAATCTGTTTTGCTAAGTTATCTTGAATCGCTCGATGCTTCGGTCGAAAGTTTGTGTTCTGTCAGAGTAGTCCGGGAATATCCGGATGTGTTTGAAGAAGTAAAGGGTTTGCCTCCGAAGCGGGAGATAGATTTCCGAATTTATTTGGTGGATAATGCCAAACCAGTGTCTTTGCCAGTACGCCACATGGCTCCTCGTGAGAGAAGAGAACTTCATAAGCAAGTAGGGGAGTTGCTTGAGAAGGGGTTCATAAGGCGAAGTATATCGGAGTGGGGAGCTCCAGTAGTGTTTGCCACGAAGGCGGATGGGTCCCTCAGACTTTGTGTGGATTATAGAGAACTTAATAAGCTCACGAAGAAGAATAGACACCCATTACCGAGGATAGATGATCTCTTTGATCAGTTGGTTGGCGCGTCAGTATTTTCGCAGATGGACTTAGCTACAGGGTTTCATCAGTTAAGAGTGGCGGAGGACAGTATAGAGAAGACTGCTTTCCGGACTCCGGATGGTTTTTATGAGTGGCTAGTGATGCCATTTGGGTTGACAAACGCCCAGGCATACTTTGTTGATCTCATGAGTAGAGTGTTCAGAGAGTATCTGAATAAGTTTGTAGTAGTTTTTGTGGATGACATCTTGGTCTTTTCCAAGAATGAAGAAGAGCATGCCTTACATCTCAAGGAAGTGTTGGAGACTCTTCGAGCGCATAGTCTTAAAGCTAAATTCTCTAAATGCCATTTTTGGAGAAGAGAAGTGCGATTCTTAGGGCATGTGGTCTCTAAGGAAGGGATAGCTGTGGATCCCGCAAAGATAGTATCTATCCAGGATTGGAAAGTTCCTAGAAATGCTACCGAGGTAAGAAGTTACTTGGGGTTGGCAGGATATTATAGGAAGTTCATCAAAGACTTCGCGAAGATATCAGCCCCATTAACCCGCTTGACGAAGAAGAATCTGGTTTTCTCATGGGATGTAGATTGTGATGATGCTTTCCGACGGTTAAAGAGAGCTTTGACCACCGCTCCAGTTTTAGTGCTTCCAGATGGGAGTAAGCCGTTTGTTGTTTATACCGATGCTTGTGGAACAGGATTAGGCGCAGTCTTGATGCAGGAGGGAAGGGTAATAGCCTATGGAGGGAGACAATTGAGAGTGCATGAGAAGAATTACCCTACCCATGATCTAGAGTTGGCCGCGATTGTTTTCGCACTTAAGTCTTGGCGCCATTATCTTCTTGGTGAGAGATTCGAGTTGTTCACCGACCATAAATCATTGAAGTACTTATTCTCTCAGAAGGATTTAAACTTAAGACAGCAAAGGTGGATGGAGTTCTTAGCATCCTATGATTTCGAGATAGCGTATACCCCTGGTAAGGGTAACGTGGTGGCAGACGCCTTAAGTAGAAAAAGGCTATCTTTGAGTCCATTGTTCGTGGAACGACGAAGCTTGGAGTTTCTTTCTTTGTTTGACTTCAGACCTTCTGTTGATTTTGTACCTGGTTTGTTGGCATCCTTGGAGGTTAGACCTACTCTTTTGAGACGGATTGGCGAGGCTCAGCGAGACGACCCACAGTTGGTTGTGTTGGTAGAGAAGCTTATAAGAGGGGAGTCGTCCAGCCATTTGGGTAGATACACCATAGATGATAAGGGATGGTTGCATAGAGACGGTAGACTTTGTGTACCGCAAGATGAGGGTTTGAAGAAGGCTATTTTGGATGATGCACATCGTTCAAGAATGACTATTCATCCCGGTGGAGACAAAATGTACCAAGACATGAAGAGAGTTTTCTTTTGGGCCGGTATGAAGAAAGATGTGGCCGAGTATGTGGCTAGATGCTTAGTGTGCCAACAAGTTAAAGTGGAGCAAAGGAAACCCGGTGGGTTGCTACACCCATTGGAAGTTCCACAGTGGAAGTGGGATAGTGTCTCGATGGATTTCATCGACGGGTTACCGAGATCGAGGAAGGGCAATACGGGAATTTGGGTTGTGGTAGACAGACTTACAAAGAGTGCCCATTTTATACCCGTAAAGAGTAAGAGGACCGCTCCATGGCTTGCTTCAGTCTATGTTAGAGAGATTGTTAGATTGCATGGCGTACCATCCAGCATTGTGAGTGATCGAGATCCTATTTTCACTAGTGAGTTTTGGAGAAGTTTGCAAGAGGCGGTAGGGACTCAGTTGTGTTTGAGCACCGCATATCATCCTCAGACGGACGGTCAGACCGAGAGGGTGAACCGTATCTTAGAAGATCTTTTGAGGCTTTGTATCTTGGATTTTGGAGGTACATGGGAAGAACATCTTCCTTTGGTGGAGTTCGCATATAATAACAGCTTTCAGTCCAGTATTGGTATGGCTCCTTTCGAAGCTCTTTATGGAAGGCCTTGTCGATCTCCTACATGTTGGTGGGAATCTACGGATAAGATCTTGCTTGGGCCGGATATGGTTAGAGAGACTTCAGAGAAGATTGATTTAATTCGAAAAAGGATGAAAGCAGCGCAAGATAAACAGAAATCTTATGCGGATCGGAGAAGGACGGATCTTGAGTTTGAGGTTGGGGACATGGTTTTTGTCAAAGTATCTCCATTGAGAAATGTTGTTCGCTTTGGGTCCGTAGGGAAGTTAGCACCGAGATTTGTTGGGCCGTTTCCTATTAAGGAAAGGATTGGACGGATGGCATATAGGGTGGAGTTGCCCGACAGACTTAGTGGTGTTCATGATGTATTCCATGTATCACATTTGAGGAAGTGCTTACATGAGACCGCGGAGGTGGTAGAGCCGAGCTTGCTTAGAGATGTAGAGGTAGAGCGTGATGCGACGATTCGACGAGCTCCTACTCGCATCCTTGGGTCAGAAACTAGGAAGTTGAGGAACAGAGAAGTTCAGCTAGTTAAAGTGCAATGGGGAGATGACGAAAGCAATGCTACTTGGGAGACGGAAGCAAAGATGCGTTCTTTGTATCCATTTCTTTTTGAGAGTATGTCTTTTAACTCCTCCTTTATCGCTTGTCTAGTATTTATCTTATCTTTAGTATATCCTCTCGCTAGTACCTATGACCTTTAGATAGGGTAAAACCTATGGTTGAGACATGTGTTTGAAACATGTTATGGTTGATGGATGCATATGGATGCAATTGTTTGCTAGTGGTTGCTCGTGGATGCATATACACACACATTAGGCACTAGATCGGCTCAGTCACTTCATGTTGCATATTGCATAAATGGATGTGGTAGTTAGATTGATGGATGTATCATGGCTGTGTTATCATATGGATGATGCATTTTTGTGCATGGTTGTGCACGCATGTAGAAATTTGTATGTGTCAATAGGGTTTCGCATACATATTGGATGCATGGCACTATCATGGTTTGCATTAAGGAGGTTTACTGTATCAGTAACCGCCTGATTTTCGCATTAGGTAAGTACATATACACACACTTTTGCATATATCCATCCAGCATTTAGAATCTTGTAAGGACAATGATTGCTCGTGGATGATGCTTTGAGTAGATGGATGATTGGATGGTAGGATACGTTCTTCCTAACTTGAAGATTTCGGGGACGAAATCCTTTAAGGAGGGGAGAATGTAACAACCCGTATTTTCAATAACCTGTAATAACATAAATCGAGGCAGAATTTAATTCTAAAATGGGAATCAAGGGAAACGGGCTATGCCATTGTGTTCGTCTCGGAAAAATACGCGAAATAGAGTCCGAGTTTTCGAAAATCGGAGTCCGTATGACCAAGATATGGCCTCGCGAAGTTTCACGAAAATTCCCAAATTAAAGTATACTTAATTAAGTGAAATGGGTTGTGTAGATATATATATATATATATATTGATATATATATATATATATATAATTGAAAATTTAATAAATAAATATGCAAAAATGCTCAAAACAGCGAATTGGGAGAGGGGAATAACCGAACCGGCCGATTTTTGAAGTCGACCCGAGCCCGCTGGGTCGACTAGGGGTTAATCCAGGGTGTTTGGCTGTCAACCCGTGGGCCGATTCGCTCAAGTGCAGATTTTGCATTTGAATGGTTCTCATGGTCCATCTTTAATCTAAAGGCCCTAGATGGTTCCTACACTTGACTTCTTCCCCAAGACATGCTTTGATGGCTTGGATTGAATCTAGGGTTAATCCTATGGCCTAAAACACTTGCCTAATCTATAAATAAGACCCTAACCTACCCTAATTCATTCATAATTAAACCTAGTGACTAAACTATGGCAAAATGCTAGCTCTCATGGCCTCCACTAATTTTATGAAGAGGGTTGCATACTAATCACTCTCTAATCAACTTCTAATCCCTTCTTAGCATCTTAATCTTCTTCATTTGGTGTTCAAAGTTGCTAGTTGTGAGTTTCTATCACTTTGATGATCTTTTGGTAAACTAATTAGATGAGATGTGATGAGATTTATGGTTTTGTATGTGGGTTAATGAGCTTTGAATCATATGATATGATGTTAGCATTAATCTTATGTTTATGCATGTTGAGTATGTAAGCTTATGCAAGTTTAATATGATGTATGTTATGTTTGCATGATGCTAAATATGCAAGTTGTGGGCTATGTAATCATATGCATGTTATGCAAGTTCATGGTAATATGCTATGCAAGTTACATGTTTGTTAATATGCAAGTTACATGTTTGTTAATATGCAAGTTACATGTATGTAAATATGCAAGTTACATGTTTGTTAATATGCAAGTTACATGTTTGTTAATATGCAAGTTACATGTATGTAAATATGCAAGTTACATGTTTCTTTATATGCAAGTTACATGTTTGTTAATATGCGAGTTACATGTATGTAAATATGCAAGTTACATGTTTATTAATATGCAAGTTCATGATGACACATTATGCAAGTCTATAAGCTAATATGCAAGTTTGTTATGCAAAATGAATATGTAAGTTATGTGACATATTATATGCAAGTTATGTGACATGTTATGCAAGTTCATATGCAAGTTATGTGTTTGTTAATATGCAAGATGGCACCTTTGAAACATGTTCATTCATATGCAAGTTGACACCTTTTATATGTGTTATATCATGAACGAAATTACGTGGGAACGATGGGGTAATTAAATGCATAAGTTAATAAGATTGTGTGAAATTAATATAATTATGCATAACACAAAATAAATAAACATAGTATGGGAATTTGCCTATTTGGTTAGGTGTACCCATACTATGTGTTGGGAATTTACCTATTGAGTTAGGTCTACCCCATGGGAATTTACCTATTGAGTTAGGTCTACCCATGTTAAGAAAAACTTGATATTAATTTAGGGATAATTAATATGGGGGTGATTAATTAGGTGTAATTAATCGACTAAGACACGAGGTTGGACTCATTTGTAGTGTAAAACTGCCCGGACCCGACCGGCTTAACCAGTTGCTACAAATGTTAGCCCAATGTGAGAGGTCTTGGCCATAAATTAAATACGTGATTAAGGTAAAGACACGAGGTTAGACTCTGTTATGGCGTAAGACTGCCCGGATTCTACCGGCTTAACCAGGCGGTCATAACAGCCAGTCTAATGTGGGAGGTCTTTACGGGAAATCACGGTCTTAATTAATTAAGAAACACTTAACCCTAATAGCATGTAGTGGGACATGAGGGGATTAAGTGGGTGCCTTGGGTGGCATGTGGAATCTGGTGGGTTGCCTTGGGTGGCAATAGAAAATACGATTAGAATACTTAACCAAGAGAAACATGTAATTAAACATGATTAAAGGGTTAAGTGGGATACACTAGATATTGGACAAGCTTAAGTGGGTAGCTTGTGGGGGCCCATTTCAACCAATATCCCAAACGTATCTTTGTGGGCTCGACCCATGTCGAGTGACGGGACACGCATATTGGGCTTGATTATAAGAGGCCAAAACGGGTTAGCGGTGGCAACGCAAGTCCAACGGGCTTCATATGCGTGAGTGGGCCCGGGTTGGTAGATAAGCCGTTGTTGCATCGTGTAGATATAAGCCGTGCACCGTTAATTATATCGGGTTGCCACGTTGGGGAATGGTACACCCCATGGTGGGGCCAGCACGGGTATCTACGTTAGGGAGCCGATCGAATGGGGAAGTAGTGTGTACACCTAGTGGATTGTAGGGCCCCGTGGCGCCTACTTGGTCACCTAGGGGTACGCAAGTACTATTTAGTTAATTTTATAAGTCCTTGGGTGGGATCAATCTTTAAGTTAGGAACGACTGGTGTGGTGCAGTTTAGTAATTTACCTTAGGAAGGGTAGATGCGTCTTTATCCTTTATCTTAGTTTAGTTAACTGCTTAGTATAGCCGTTCATCCCTATATGTTACCGTATATCAAGTTATGTCTTCTCTGGTTACTTTAACGATTGTATTGTTAAAGTTATAGGACTCACTCAGACTTATGTCTGACCCCGTTGTCTTTATCTTTTCTTTTGTTTGGCTATTGTATGAGAGTGGGATTATGTACTTCTTTATTTTGATGGATATTGTACTTGACCTTTATTGTGGTTTTATGATGTAACCAGACATGTTTTACTTCCGCTGTTATGAGATGATGTTTTAAAATTTCAAGTACTATTTATATCTGTCTTGTTGTAATTTTTCTGTTCTATATTCACTAAAATACTCCACCGATGCTATGGCATTCCCTTAGTGAGTGATCATAGCGGGAGTGGGGTGTTACAATTACGATGTACCATAGGAGCCTCGTCCCAAATTATCAAGTCTGTTCTTATAGTTAACTTTGCAAGGTTTGACTGTTTTGGAATACCACATGTTGCATCGTCTCTAACATCAATTGGTATTTTAAATCTGGAATGGGCTATTCTGCCACCAGGTAGAAGTAGAGATGCTATACCTGATGATGCAACAGCTAGAACAATTTTATCCTTTGAACGCTATCTGTTATCAAGGTTTTCCAAAGGAAAGTTATCCCAGTACCTCCACTACCATATATGTGACGGTCCGCCCTGCACGAGCCGACATTTCCCATGAAAGTGCGATATGCCGATGTCCAACCAGCACGGGACGGTCGCCAAAAGAATGAAAAAGAAGAGAAATTACTGGTGTACTAACAAAGAACCTATAGAATATCTCACAGCGCATGGAATAAAATATAATAGTAAAATACTTTGACACAAAATAGTGAGACAGTGCATAAGCCGAAGATTAAACATCATAGCAGCGGAAAATCCAATTACAGCTTATGTTCCACGTCATCATTATTACAACTTTAAAACTGTGTCCAAAGCAAAAGAAAGGAAAGGTACACTACTAATGCCCAAAGTAGTGACCAGCAGCGACACAAGGAGAATATCTATGTATATCATACGTGGGAGCCTCCTGCTCGTCTCCGGTACAGCTACCCATGCATGCCACCTAACCTGTCTCTAGTCTGCCCGTTTAAGAGCACCCAGAGTAATAAGAAGAGACATAAAACACTGGTTCAGACAAAAGTCTGGTATGAGCGATGAGCATCAAAACATAACAATAATAGGTATACTAAACCATACCTGAACCTGGAACTGCAACCAAAGAGTTAGCACAACATACCATTCAATACTCTAAGGTGCCACTAACATATGATGTAAAGAATATAGGGGTGGGGGTGTGCATGTCATGGTTAAAGCAAACAATCAAACATAGCAGCCATCCTCACATCTCTCACTCAGTGCGTAAAGCATATGACATCCACCACTTTGATCACCCTATTCCTTGCTATGATCACTCTGCCCCATGGAGTCATGATGACACCACTGCACTGATCCATAGCCACTAGTCTTTACTATGTCCACTCTGCCCCATGAAGTCATAACAACTTCACTGCACTGGCTCATAGCCTTGCTACGATCACTCTGCCTCATGGGGTAATAACTACCCCACTGCATTGATACGTAGCCTAACATCCGTCTTGGCGGTGAATCAAAGTTATGGACGTCGGTAACCCCTTAGCACGCGTCCCGCAGCAAAGTCCAACTCATGAAGTTGACTCGTTGGTTCCCAACTGGATCCTGAGTACAATCTTCCCACTTGGACTACCTTTGCATCTCGGGTTTTGGTCTTCTCCGGATCGGCCTTCCTCCTTGCCTTTGGTTCGGTTCGGTCTCCTCCCCAAGCGTCGGGTCGGTTCGGCTCATGAACCCCTTGGTGGTTCGGTTCGCGCTCCCCATTCGTGGTGCAAGGATCTCGAGTTCTCCTCCATCAGTTCGGATCGGAGCATTTCACCGGGTCGGTTCGGATAAGCACTCCACGATCTATTTGTTCGGATGGCACCCTGGGTCGGGTCGGAGTACATGTCTCGTGGTGGCTTCGCTTTGGTCTTCTTCCCCAACGTTGGATCGGTCCGGTCATGGTCTCCTCCAAGCTTCAAGTCAACTCGTGGCGTACTAGTTCGGTTCGGGTGCAAGAGGCGGCTCATGGATGGGCTACACAAACGGGTCGGTTCGGGCCTCCCCATCCGATCTGATCTGGTTCGGGTCACAGCCTGCACTTTTCCTACAACTTCCAACGACTGTTTACACGCCACTTGACGGCGTTTTCGACCATTCTAACTATTCTAAACAATCACAATTCATGCCAAACAGTCATAGCAACATATAACATCAACTACAAACACCAAAATGACAACTTGATAGGTTAAAACGGATCAAACATAACCAAAATCCCATATTTTCTCTTAAGCATGTTTAAGCAAAACTAATGATAGGATTAGTAAACTTAACCAAATTAACCAAATTTTCTAACAGAGACCTAAAACAATATTTCGAAATTAATAAACATTTTTCCAGATTTTTAACATGTTTAAATTTGCTAATTAACACTAATTACCCTTAATTAACCATGATTAGTGAGGAACTATGCAAATCACTCACCTTAGCCACAAATAAAATATCAAATCTGAAATGATTCTCTATTTGGCGCTTTTCTCAAGGTTATACAGCAGTTCTACCGCGATTCTTGTGCTAATCTGCTTTGATTTGATGTAGATTTGGCTTAATTAGCGATTAGAAGGTGATTTAGGGTGTTTTAGCAAGTGGAGGTCATTGCTAGGTTGAGAAGAATGTCTTAGGCGACTGGAAAATGAAGTAAAATTTGTTTTCTAAACCCTAACAGTCGTCTTATACTCTTAATCCCGAAATTCCCCTTTGGGCCTAGCTGTTAATCACCCGGTTAAGCCCAATTATGCTGTTTTTCACCACCTGAAACGTGTTTCAGCCATATCTCCCAAACGGTGAGTCCGTTTGGCTAATGTGACCACTCTACGGAAAGGTAAACCATCATCCAGATCTAATGAAAGTGGTTTTAGGTCAAAAATCCTTTCCAATCAAAAGGTATGGCCGAAACAAGATCAGCTAGGGGCAAAACGGTCATTTAAAAATTGGTAAAAATCATGAACATGGGAAATGACCCCAATAGTCGTCTCCCAAAGTTGCATGACCATACGACTTCGCATGTGAAAGAAATAAACATTCTACGATCCTTTGATGCGTAGAATGCGGGTCGTTACATTCCCCTCCTCCCCCCCCCCCCCCCTCCCCAGGAAATTTCGTCCCCGAAATTCCTTAACCCATAACATACAAAGGATCCTGTATGCCTACCAGCCACATACAACAATCAAACATGCGGAAAGACTAAATCGAAACTGAAATCTTACTAGGCGAAGAGTTCTGGATACGTCTTCCTAATGCTCTCCTTTGTCTCCCAAGTACAGTCATTCTCATTCTCGCCCCACTGAACTTTGACTAATTTCACCGCCTTCCTTCGAAGTTGCTTCGTATCGTTCCCAACAATACGCATAGGCTTGTTGTAATAACCCGGAAATCCGAACCAATTTAAAATTTTTATTTTGGCAATTTTGATGAATTTTGAATATTTAAAATGGATTATTTTAAATAATAACGACAAGAAATTTATTTTGAATAGAATTAGAATGTATATATTTATTTGAATCGTCGATAGAATATAAATATTTTATTTTAAATATAAAAGGAATTGCAAATGGCGCGGTAGTTTGAAAATTCGATTTCAAATTTTAAATGAATGTACAGGATTCAAAATAAACCGGATTTTAGCGAAACCAAAAATATTAGAATCTATTTGAGAATATCTTTCCAACGAATCCGAAAAATTGAAATTTGATAGCGAGAATCAATAGTTATGCCCAGTTGAAAATTCAGAATAGTCGCTATGGAATTTTGGCCATTAAAAATGGAAATTTTGCAAACGACCTCTGTCTTCGACGAAACCACTTTTGCTGGATCTGGGATATCAAGTTATTGCTAGATTCCAGAATTCATAATTTTTGAAATCAATATGTGAGCGTGGCGAAGTAAAACGTGTTTTAACTGTTTCAATCAATTTCGATCGACCAGAAAATGGCCATCTTTCAAACGGTCTCAGAATTTGATGAAATTAGTTTTGTTAGGACCGTATCGTCAATACGAAGCTAGAAATAATTTTTCTGGAATTTTTAGAGTTAGTATGTGGCCTCGGTAATTTGAAATGTGCGTTCAAATTCAATATATAGATTTATATTTTTATTTTGACGGAAACGGATCGAAACAGCTGAACTGGATTACAGTTCATATCCCATTGTGTTCGGAATGGGGAATTAGCTAGGGGCGACAGTCGGTGGGTTTAATTTGGGGTTCAAATGAATGGGGTACTTTATATGGAAAAATAAATTAATTAAATAATATATATATATGTTTTTAAAGCCCTTGCCTCCTCTCTCCTTTCACAAAGTTAAACACTGTCAAAACTAAAAAAAAAAAACCGCTCATCCCCTTCTGCGCTAGCCCGCCGCAGCCCTTGGGCCTCGCACCCCCGAGTTGCGCCCCTCCCAAGGTGGCGCTGCACCACCGTGACCCCCCCCCCCAGTCGCCAACGCCCCTCTCCATTTCCACAAACCCGAACCCAAAGAGCCCTTACCCTCAAATTGAAGGAAACCGCGCCGCCAGGGCTCAAGCCTGCCACTGCCGGTCAGGGCGCACCCACCAGCAGCCTCCCCTACCTCCGGCGAACCCTGACAGACCTCCCCCCTGGAAAAAAACCTGTAAGTGATTTTTTTATTATCTTATTTAATTTGAAGCATGGTTTTTAAATATTAATTCTTTTTATGAAATGGTAATGCAGAGGATAGAATTTTGGTGATGTAAAGCTTTGATTTTTTTTTAACGTGTAAAGCTTTGATTTTTAAACCAAACAAAGATGTGATTTTTATCAAAACAAAGATAGGATTTTTAATTGAATAAAAATATAATTTTTATATGATAGAAAAAATAAAAATATGATTTTTTATATTATAGATGATATAAAAATATGATTTTTATATGATAGAAATAATAAAAATATGATTTTTATAATATATAGATAATAAAAATTTGATTTTTATATATGTAGTAGAGATATAAAAGTACAATTTTTATATATGAAGTGACGATATAAAAATGTGATTTTTATCATATATATAGCAAAGTAAAAATTCGATTTTTATATATATGAAGAGCGATAAAAATTCGATTTTTATATATATGAAATGGAAAATAAAAATATGATTTTTATATATGAACAGCGTGAAAGGATGTGTTGGAATCTTGAACACATCCAAACAGTTCAGAAAGAAGGAAAGGAGGAGTGGAACCCAAAGGTGAGAACTCCTCACTTTTAATTTAATTTCTAGTTGAAATATATACTAGGATGCAGACGGTGCTTTGCAGCACCCGACACCCGTTGTATACAGACCATGGACGACTTGTTTGATTTTGTTGTATGGTGAAAATTGATGGTGTGATGAGGAATGAATAAATATTTTATAGTTAAAAATATAATTTTTAACATGTATATAAAATAAAAATTTATAAACAAATTGGACGATTTGTTTATGTACACCCATTTGACTGATATTGATTGGGACGATAAATTTTACACATCGCCCAACTACACAAATAAAAACCTGTGTTTGTTGATTTGAAACCCCACACGGGTGTTGGGATGATATTTGGCATACACTAATCCCAATTATTTAGTTGTATGTCGATCGATTGGTTGACAGACTATGTAAGCGTTAGTTAATTATTTATATTTAATGCTTATGCAGTTGTGTGGTACACTCTAGATGATGGTTGATTATTTATCGTTACTATTATATACATGTGTTGTAGGGAATTCATATAATTAACATTACATGGTAATTGATTGGGCCTCATTCCAATTTGGAAAATAAAGAATATTATAAAAGAAAATTCATGTGTTGAATAAAATAAATATTCATGTGTTGAATAAAAATAAATATTCATGTGTTGAATAAAAATATAAATTCATGTGTTGAATAAAAATATAAATTCATGTGTTGAATAGAATAAATATTCATGTGTTGAATAAAAATAAATATTCATGTGTTGAATAAAAATATAAATTCATGTGTTGAATAGAATAAATATTCATGTGTTGAATAGAATAAATATTCATGTGTTGAATAAAAATATATTCATATGTTAAAGAAAATATTCATTTGTTGAATAGAATAATGAAGTTATTGAAATATATAAAGCCGTGTTGGTTAGATTGACGCCATTTTGACGTGAACGATATTTATATCGGTTTTATTCATTTTTATAATGAATATCGAAAAGGAATTAATTTCAAAATATAACGTTTTGAAAATATTATCATTTATATATATATATATATATATATATATATATATATATATATATATATCGATGATATGGAATATTCAATTTTGATCAGAAATTGAAATCATTTTGAAAACGAATTTAAAACGATTTATAAAATACGTTTTGAAAGGAAATCGACGAAATATATATATTATATTATATACTATATATATATATATATACAATGGCCTGAATAGAACGCGCCGCACTACGGCAGTTCGCGAATTTCGACCATTGACTTCGAATGGATATTACGGGAGATCCGACTGTCGGATTCTCCTAAAACTAGAACCATTGGGTTCATATCGAAAAGTGCTTTCTAACGAATATTAGAGACTTGAAATCTAACGGTTGGATTTGGAATTATGTCCAAATCAAGTTTGGAAAAGGTCGGTGTAAGTGCAGTTCGATGGTCATTGATGGAAATCGACTGTACGGGCCTTGATAAAATTATTAAAAATAGTAATAATTTCTGTAAAATCATAAGAAATGATTTGGAAAGAATTGGGATGAAAAATTCCATATTTGAAAAGATAAAAATAGATTTTTATCGAAATGAACTAGTTTTGAACTAGAATTATAATCCATTTATTTTTGAAATAAATAAATTGGATTTGAAAAGGGTTTTAAAAAGTAACCAGAACTTCCAATAATTGAATTGGAATGGATTTGAATCGAAATTGTCTTTGGAATATTTCGATGTTGGATTTCGTGATTATACCGATATTGTTATGGAAATTTGAAAGATATATTTACATCGTTATTTCCAATACGATATTTGTTGGTCGTAGAATTTGATATTGAATATAAGCCGATATATTTTCTATTCAGAGCCTTGTGTTTAATATCGAATGGGATTTGGGTTTGTCATGAATGGTGTCTTTATTAACACTGTTCTTAAACCCCAGTTGAGAAAAAGATTAAATCTTTTTATTTAGATTTAATGAAGTATACCAATTAAATGGCATTTAATTGGAATTGAATTTGAATTGATTTTTGGGTTTATCGTGAATGGTGTTTTAAATAACACTAGTTCTTTAACCCGATAATTAATGGAATGTGAATTGGGTTTATCGTGAACTATGTTTTAACGACATTCGTTCTTTAACCCGATTTACAATGAAATGTGATTTGGAATTTATAAATCTTTTGTTAAGATTTAAAGGAGATTTTCCAAAGTAAAGTATTCCAATTTAATAAAATAAATTGGAATGGAATGGAATTCGATTTGGTAATAATCGAAGTGAATTTCTGTGGAGGAAGACAACTAATATATCTGGAATTTAAAATGGCTTTGCCGTTATTCCATTTATATTATTAGTCGGATATGGAAGTTTATATCGATTATATATATATATCGATTTGTTTTCCATGAAGATTCCATTGTAAATGGAATGTGATTTTGGGTTTATCGTGAACCGTTTTTTAAATGACATTGGTTCTTTAACCCAGTTAAAGACAGAATATGATTTCCCAAGTTAAATAATCATTGATAGTGAATTTTAGGAAGATTAAAACCAAGTGGAGTTTTAATGAATCTTTAATTAGATTGAAATGATCGAGAATGGAGTATCACCAGTTTTTCTCCAGGCGATAGTTAAATCTTTAATTAGATTTGAACGTGAAATGGTAATTGAATTTACCGATAACACTGTGGTGTTAAATATGAAGTATTACCAGTTTTACTTCATGGGATGAATAGTTTGGGATTGGGAAATTAAAACAAATGATTACTTCGGTAAAGTTCGCTAATCCCGACAAGTTTGGATAATCATAATTTGGTTTGAATTGATATTCAAAAGAAGATTAAAGAATAAATTTAAAGAATTTATCTTTGATAAAATTAATGGGAAACTTTCTCAAAGTATAAGAATATTTGAATAAAAGAATATTCTGAATTGGAATGAGGTGTATGTTGTGTTTGTGTAACACTTTTTTATTATATACGCGAGCTATTCAGAAAGGCCGGGTTTATCCCATTCTGAATAACTGAATCGACGATGTGTCGAGGATGAAGACGGTGGTTGAAGCCAGAGGTCTTCACATCGTTTGAATAATTACTAATGATCATGATTGGGCTGTACACCCAAGAGGAGGGAATCAGTTGGTGATCGTCCAGACGCACTTGGAGATCGATTGATATGCGAGGTATAAGGTGTCTCAGGTTTCGTTCAGACCCAGAACGGACTTGTAAATGGACTGTGTGTCTGACATTGGATATCATTCTGTGTGATTGATGTATATCGGTTGCATGGAGTGGTTTGCCTGTGTGGCATGCTAAGATGCAAATGATCAAGGCCTCTGTTGAAAAGAAGAGTCTTGTGGTTGATGATCAAAGCACGGCCTTTGTGGCGTAGCTTTGTGTAGCGTTATTTCGCGAGCCTCACACACCGGTTATGAACCAGAAATAGGAGAGGACATCAGGGAGGGCATGTATTTCCTTCTAGCTAGGGTGGTGTCAGTGACCTACCAGCCCTGACATTTATATTATATTCACCTGTGTGGTTGTTTTATTGCGAGGCGCCTCAGATATATCGGTGACTATGTGGAGCCGATGGAGTCATTTGGCTCATTGACGCCCCAAAGGGCGGGGAAACGCAGTGTTCAGGCATTTTAATCCACATCGGTGGACCGGCCCTGACGATCCAAGGGACGATGCATTCTGTTCCTGACACACGTGTTAGAGCGTCTCGAATCGGTAAAGGACTATCTTTTGCCTCGGTTCACAGATGGAAATCCAACTTCCAATACGTGACTTTGTGGTTTTGATTGTAGAGCCTAGTATGGAAACATGATATATGGTACTCATGCCGTCTATGATTGATATTTATGATTGAAATTGTATTGACACTATACACTTATAGTAATAATAAAAGATGAAATTTAGCGTATCAAGCATTGTTTGGCTATTATAAGGTAAAACCCTATCCTTCGGCTTGTGTTGCATTGTGTGATGGGACCCGGGTCTTATAATTGCTTCATTGTTCTTTATTTTAGCATTGCGCTGTTGTTTTATGCACTGGTATTCTTGGGAGGAAACACGTTCCGTGTTATACGGCGTGGTCCCTTGATTTACCTAACTTTAAAATAAAGATTAATAACTGTTTTAGTTCTCACACCAGTCACATGACTGACCTGGAGTTTATTATTTTAACCTAAACTCTGGGTGCCCCTATTTTCCACATGGGCAACTAGTAGTTTTGGTTTTGCAGATTTATATTCATAGGAACCTGGTTTACAGCTGGAACGATACTCGGAAAGCTCTGTATCCGTGTATTACTTTCAGTTGTGTTTTGTATTATTTTTCCGCTGCTAAGTAATGTATTGTAAATCTCTGATATTTATTGAATGTATTTTATTCATTCATACTTTGTATATTCTTATATTCTGATGAAATTGTTGTAATAAGCAATGAAATGTTCTTCTGTCTGTGTTCTGATGTGGCTTGTCCTCAGTACAATCCGTGCTTTCCTTATCAGGAAGTTCGGGTCGTAACACTTGCGGTTTCCAACCGCCTCGGGTTCAACCTCGATATCATCCAACTGAGCAGGTGAAATAGTCACATCGGGGTTGTGCACGAACATCCTTAACTGGGAAACATGAAATACGTTGTGAACTCCTGCCATCTTCTCTGGTAATTCAACTTTATATGCCAAATTCCCAATTTGCTCGAGAACTGGGAATGGTCCAACAATTCTTGGTGTTAACTTGCCTCTCCTGCCAAATCGTATCATGCTCTTCAACGAAGAAATCTTGACAAACATCAAGTCGCCAATGGAGAACTTTAATTCTCTTCTCCTTTTATCAGCATAACTCTTCTGCCTATCTTGGGCGGCCTTCATTCGCTGTTGAATAATCTTGATCTTTTCTGATGTTTCCCTTATCACATCTGGTCCAAGCACAAATTTCTCACCAGTTTCTAACCAACATGATGGTGAGCTACATGGTCTTCCATACAAAGCTTCAAATGGAGCCATACCAGTGCTGGATTGATAACTATTATTATATGCAAAATCTACTAGATGCAAATGGTCATCCCATGATCCACCAAAGTCTAATATGCAAGCTCTCAAGAGATCTTCTAACACTCGATTCACCCTCTCTGTCTGTCCGTCGGTTTGAGGATGATGCACGGTACTGAGATGTAATTCTGATCCTAACGCCTCTTGTAAGCTCTTCCAAAATCCAATAGTGGACAACGGATTTCGGTCACTCACAATGCCTTTGGGTATTCCATGAAATCTCACTACCCACTTTACATATAGTTCAGTTAACTTAGCTGTCGTTCTATTCGACTTGATGGGTATAAATCTTGCACTCTTGGTCAACCGGTCCACAATCACCCAAATGCTATCATGGCCCGACCTAGTCCTTGGTAACCCATCAATGAAATCCATTGAGATTTGTTCCTATTTCCATTCTTGAACTTCTAATGGTTGCAACATAACACTAGGCTTCTTTTGCTCAGCATTAACTAGCTGGCAGTTCATGCATTTGGATATAAATTTCCCAACGTCTCTTTTCATCCCTTCCAGTAGTAGGTCTGCTTCATGTCTCGATACATCTTGTTACCACAGGGGTGTATAGTCAGTTTTGAGTGATGACATTCTCTAAGCACTTCATCTCTCAATCCATTGACATTGGGCACAACTAGTCTTCCATTCTTCCTAAGCCATCCATCTGGATCAAGCTCATACTCGTTCATCTCCTCATCGATACCCATCTCTAAATTGGAGATGATTCCCAATAGGTTAGGATCGTCCCTCTGACTGGAACCGATCCGCTCAATCAAAGTGGGTCTGATCGTCAAACTTACTAATATTTCTGGATCCAATTCGCACTTTGGTCTGAAATCATACCCAGCGATGTACTCCAGTTGCTTCCATTCTAGAAACATAGCCCTAAACTGGCATGTCTTCTACTCAATGCATCAGCTACCGCATTGCCCTTTCCTGGTGTGTATGCGATATCGAAATCATAGGAAGCCAAGAATTCTAACCATCTTTGCTGTCGGAGATTTAGATCCTTCTGAGAGAAGAGATACTTTAATGATTTATGATCGGTAAACAACTCGAATCTTTCTCCCAAGAGATAATGTCTCCACATCTTCAACGCGAATACGATCGCTGATAATTTCAAATCATGGGTAGGGTATCTTCTCTCGTGCGGTTTCAATTGCCGACCTTCATAAGCTACAACCCTACCTCCTTGCATCAATACAGCACCTAGTCTGGTACCACATGCATCCGTATATACTGTCATCTCTTCGTTCCCCTTAGAAATGACTAACACTGGTGCACATGTCAAATTTTCCTTTAGGCTCTTGAATGCATTCTCGCACTTTTCGTCCCAGATGAAAGCTTGATTCTTCTTGGTCAACTGATTCAATGGTGCTGCTATCTTGGAGAAGTCTTGGATAAACTTACGATAATATCCAGCTAACCCCAAGAAACTTCTTATGTCCGTTGCATTCTTGGGCGTAGACCAATCTTGTACCGTAGCCACCTTCGCAGGGTCCACGGCGATACCATTCTCTGAAACAACATGGCCCAAGAATCTCACTTCCCTCCTCCGGAAGTGGCACTTAGAAAACTTTGCTTTCAACTGGTGTTTTCTCAACACCTCCATCACTATTCTCAAGTGTTCCTTGTGTTCTTCCTCTGTCCTCGAATAAACAAGTATATCGTCCACGAACACAAGAACAAATTTATTCAACTGATCCCTGAATACCCTATTCATAAGATCCACAAAATATGCTGGTGCATTGGTCAACCCGAATGGCATGGCCAACCACTCATAAAATCCATACGGTGTCTGAAATGTTGTTTTAGCTATACTTTCAGCTTCCACTCTAAGCTGATGAAAACTTGTCGCGAGATCCATCTGGGAGAATACTCTCGCGCCACTCAACTAATCAAACAAATCATCTATCTGCTGTAGAGGATACTTATTCTTCCTCGTCACCTTATTCAGTTCGCGGTAGTCCACACACAAACGAAGAGAACCATCTGCCTTGGTAGCAAACAAAACTAGTGCTCTCCACTCAGAAACACTTCTTCTGATAAATCCCTTCCTCAAATAATCGCTAACTTGCACCCCGAGCTCTCGCTGCTCCCTTGGCGCCATACGACGAAGTGGCATCACTATAGGTCTGACATCTTTTGCTAAGTCAATATGAAACTCAATCTCTCGGTGTGGTGGAAGTCCGGTCAGTTCCTCGAACACGTCCGGATACTGGCCAGCCATGGGCACATCTGACAACTCATCATGCGGGATGTCGAGGGAATTCAGAAAACTAGCCATTACCCCATCATTAGGTAGACCACCAAACACTACCCTCCACCCATCATCTGCTCTAACTGTCACGAAAAACCCTCACAGTCTACCACCACCCCGTATCTTTGGAGCCAATCAACTCCCAAAATAATGCCAAACCCAGTAAAGCCCAAAACAAAGCAATCACAAACAAACATGCATCCATGATCGATAAGACCACATTACGACAAATCATGCTTAGGCTAGTCGAACCACCAATCGGGTTCGTCACTACTAAAGGCCTATCGACAATCTCGGGCTCTAATCCCAACCTATCTACCAGGTCATAAGATATGAAGGAACTGGAAGCTCCAGTATCAAACAATAGCCGAACAGGAACATCATAAACAGAAAGCATACCTTGAATAACAACATTCTTTCCTTTCTCCGCCGCGGTTGGGGCATTCGACGAAGAAGGAACAACATTGATAGCATATGCTTTCACAATCTACTTTTCCTTAGGGAGTTGCGGACACTTGTCCTTGTGATGTCCCACTTGGCCACAGTTGAAGCAATTCCTATCCGCTGGCTTGGCCTGACATTCTTTGGCATAGTGGCCCTTCTTACCACAGCTGAAGCACTCAATATCTTTCTTATTCGTTTTCTTCTGGCCATCCTTGGTCTGATTTTGCTTTCTCTTATTCTGAGAACCAATCTTGCCTCCACCGCCTGCTTGCGGCTTTGGCTCCTCTGCAGATGCAACCTCAGTCTTCGACTTAGGGTAAAGAATCTCTGACCTCAATGCTTTCCCTACAATCGATTCAAACGTCTCATCGATGTGATTAATAATCCCTTCCCCCAAGTACTGATCCAAAACCTGTTATAAACTTCTCATTCTTCTTCTCGGGAGTGTCAATGAGGGATAATCCATACTTTGATAAAGTATCGAATTTTGCAATGTACTCCGAGACTGCCCTACCATTCTGCTTGAGCTCCGGGAATTTCCTAAACAACTCTAACTTCTGGGCAGCTAGGTTAAATTTTTCACCGAATCGGGCCTTAAACTGATCCCATGTAACTTGGTCCTCAGGAGTAGCTGCCTTAATAGCATTCCACCAATTCATCACCCGTTCTTGCAGCTGATGGGATGCTAGCTTTCTCTTCATCGCATCCTCGATACCCAAATCTTCGAAGATTCGCTCACAGCTATCCAACCAATCCTGAACTTTTATGGCCGATTCCGTTCCATGGAACGGCTTTCCACCAAGACTAGTGTAGTCCTTACAGAGCTTGGTGAAATCGTCCCTAGGCGCCTGCACCGCTGCACCACCAAGATTAGCAGTATTAGGGATTTCCCTTTGAACGTCCCTAAGCATCTCTCTCATGAAATCGGTAAACATAGCCCTCATGTTAGGAGCATTCCCATTGTTGGCTCCTCTACCAGAACCCCTCGCATATCGGCTCATCGTTCAATCTGTAAAGAGAAACGATTAACCATCCTCTTTGTGGTGTCAGTGCAGTGCGACTTCATCCTTAGCTACTAATGGTATATATATAGCCTTTGAAAACCAAAATAATCACAAATATGAGCTCTCATATACGTACTATCTCTCCCTGGTGTCTTTTCCTAGGTTAACTACGCAACCTAGAGCTCTGATACCAAGTGTGACGGTCCGCCCCGCACCAGCCGACATTTCTCATGAAAGTGCGCTATGCCGATGTCCAAACAGCATGGGACAGTCGCCAAAAGAATGAAAAAGAAGAGAACTTACTGGTGAACTAACAAAGAACCTGTAGAATATCTCACAGCGCATGGAATAAAATATAATAATAACATACTTTGACACAAAATAGTGAGACAGTGCATAAGCTGAAGATCAAACATCATAGCAGCGGAAAATCCAATTACAGCTTATGTTCCACATCATCATTATTACAACTTTAAAACTGTCTCCAAAGAAAAAGAACGGAAAGGTACACTACTACTGCCCAAAGTAGTAACAAGTAGCGATACAATGAGAATATCTATGTATATCATACGTGGGAGCCTCCTGCTCGTCTCCGGTACAACTACCCGTGCATGCCACATAACATGTCGCTAGTCTGCCCGTTTAAGAGCACCCAGAGTAATAAGAAGAAACATAAAACTGTGGGTCAGACAAAAATCTGGTATGAGCGATAAGCATCAAAACAGAACAGTAACAGGTATACTAAACCATACCTGAACCTGGACCTGCAACCAAAGAGTTAGCACAACATACCGCTCAATACTCTAAGGTGCCACTAACATATGGTGTAAAGAATACGGGGGTATGGGTGTGCATGTCATGGTGAAAGCAAACAATCAAACATAGCAGCCATCCTCACATCTCTCACTCAATGCGTAAAGCATACGACATCCACCACTTTGATCACCCTATTCCTTGCTATGATCACTCTGCCCCATGGAGTCATGATGACACCACTGCACTGATCCATAGCCACTAGTCTTTACTATGTCCGCTCTACCCCATGAAGTCATAACAACTTCACTGCACTGGTCCGTAGCCTTGCTACGATCACTCTGCCCCATGGGGTAATAGCTATCCACTGCACTGATACGTAGCCTAACATCCATCTTGGCAGTGAATCAAAGTTTTGGACGTCGGTAACCCCTTAGCACGCGTCCTGCAGCAAAGCCCAACTCATGAAGTTGACTCGTTGGTTCCCTACTGGATCCTGAGTACAATCTTCCCACTTGGACTACCTTTGCATCTCGGGTTTTAGTCTTCTCCGGATCAGCCTTCCTCCTTGCCTTTGGTTCGGTTCGGTCTCCTCCCCAAGCGTCGGGTCGGTTCGGCTCATGAACCCCTTGGTGGTTCGGTTCACACTCCCCGTTCGTGGTGCAAGCAGCTCGAGTTCTCCTCCATCAGTTCGGATAAGCACTCCACGATCTATCGACTCGGATGGCACTCCGGGACGGGTCGGAGTACATGTCTCGTGGTGGCTTCGCTTTGGTCTTCTTTCCCAACGTTGGATCGGTCCGGTCGTGGTCTCCTCCAAGCTTCAAGTCAACTCGTGGCGTACTGGTTCGGTTCGGGTGCAAGGGGAGGCTCATGGATGGGCTACACGAACGGGTTGGTTCGAGCCTCCCCATCCGATCCGATCCGGTTCAGGTCACAGCCCGCACTTTTCCTGCAACTTCCACCGACTGTTTATACGTCAATCGACGGCGTTTTCCACCATTCTAACTATTCTAAACAATCACAATTCATGCCAAACAGTCATAGCAACATATAACATCAACCACAAACACCAAAATGACAACTTGATAGGTTAAAACGGATCAAACATAACCAAAATCCCATATTTTCTCTTAAGCATGTTTAAGCAAAACTAATGATACGATTAGTAAAACTTAACCAAATCAACCAAATTTTCTAACAGAGGCCTAAAAAAATATTTCGAAATTAATAAACATTTTTCCAGATTTTTAACATGTTTAAATTTGCTAATTAACACTAATTACCCTTAATTAACCATGATTAGTGAGGAACTATGCAAATCACTCACCTTAGCCACAAATAAAATATCAAATCTGAAATGATTCTCTATTTGGCGATGTTCTCAAGGTTATACAGCAGTTCTACCTCGATTCTTGTGCTAATCCGCTTTGATTTGATGTAGATTTGGCTTAATTAGCGATTAGAAGGTGATTTGGGGTGTTTTAGCAAGTGGAGGTCATTGCTAGGTTGAGAAGAATGTCTTAGGCGACTGGAAAATGAAGTAAAATTCGTTTTCTAAACCCTAGCAGCCCTCTTATACTCTTAATCCCGAAATTCCCCTTTGGGCCTAGCTGTTAATCACCCGGTTAAGCCCAATTAAGCTGTTTTTCACCACTTGAAACTTGTTTCAGCCATAACTCCCAAACGGTGAGTCCGTTTGGCTAATGTGACCACTCTGCGGAAAGGTAAACCATCATTTGATCTCATGGAAGTGGTTTTAGGTCAAAAATCCTTTCTAATCAAAAGGTATGGCCGAAACAAGATCAACTAGGGGCAAAACGGTCATTTAAAAATCGGTAAAAATCATGAACATGGGAAATGACCCCAGTAGTCATCTCCCAAAGTTACATGACTATACGACTTCACATGTGAAAGAAATAAATATTCTAAGATCCTTCGATGCGTAGAATGCGGGTCGTTACAATATACAAAAACCTCCTGGATTATGATCAACAGCCGTAGACACAACATCAAATATAGTACGTTGTTCCATTTTAGCTTAGATAACATTGTGAGAGCTTCATGCTCCAAACCAACACGGTCATAATTTAGTTCCTCCTCAGTTAATCTATTATGATAAGGATGTTGCATAGATAAATTCGGAGTTGGCCTAGCGAGGAAGTCGGACAAAGAACGATTATTTAAAGTAAGCATATCTTCAAGTTCTAATAAGCAACAAATTTTCAATTCTTCTTCAGTCAAAACCAATGTTGCATTGTTGCAGATACGTCTTTGATGCCATTGTATATCGTCTGCTAGCAATTTCCAATTTGTATGCCAAACTACGGATGGATTTGAAATTTCACAGAAAAGGAGCATCATTATGAACATTTGACGTAAACATTTGCCAGGAGACCAATTAGCTACTTCTGAAAGAGCATTGTTCCATTCGTTATCAATTTCCAGCAGGCCTAAAGCAACACATGCAGATTGAAAATCAGTATATATATATATATATAGTGTACCATTAACTGTTCTAATGTCCTCATAGCATGTTGGTCCCTTTACAACGTTAAGTAGCATCCGTAGTTAGAAACTTTCACCAGATGTTAGGTGCGCATAATATATTCTGCCAATTTTTTGACATTGTTGTCTTCTTTTCCATTGCTTCTCGTCTTTGTACCACACCCACTTTGTTGGGAGATCAACGTAGGGCAAAAGTCTGGCATCTAAATAAAGCGTATTTGTTTTCATCCATTCTGTGAACAGGGTTTTTTGTATGTTAGGTCGACGTATAATCTCCGATATTGTATCGTTGTCGTTGAAAGTAACATTATGTTCTCCAAGCAAATGAAAACTTAGTCTTTGAACAGCTGGTTTGCGATATTGCACCTCAAACTCAAATATACGCCAACATGCTTCGGAAGCCGAGACATACCGACAATCAACATATTGTTTGAGCTCATCAACTTGTTCATGATTTCTTTGCGTACCATTTACATTTTCTTCAATCAAAACAGTAGCTCTATCATGGCCCTTATTGATATATTTAAACGAATATTTAATAGCTTTTGTTTTATTGCATACCTCCACATTTATATGTGCACTGTACTTAACCAATAAATCTACATTATGGGGTACTATCCATCCACTTGTAACGCTAATGTCGGATGATGTGAGAATCGAATGGCCATTTTTCCGACGTTTATAAATCGGAAAGCCATCTTTGCAAAAGGTTGTATCATTGGAAAAAGGCTTTGGATAATTCTTAGCACAAGCATTACCTTCCTTACATTGTGCACTTTTATACGCTGGGCTGAAGGGGCCATGAACCATAAACTGTCCAACGATGTCATAACCAATTGGATCTACGGTAGGATCTGGCACTTCTGCACTAATTATTTTTGTCAACTTGCAATGGAGTTTTTGGTTTGTCATCAGAATGAAGAAATAGCAAGATATGAGCATGTGGCAACCCTCACTTTTGAAATTCTACCGTGTATATAACTATGAAAAAACATTAAAAATGGAGTTACGAAAATTAACTCAAATATATTGATGTACGTTTGTACTTTTATAAGTATGTTTGTATGTCGGTAGGGGAAAAAGTAATACTTGCTTTAGCTCGACCGAAATGCCCATCTTTGTAAATATCCTTTATTAACTTCTTTAACTTAATGTGGAAAACACGGGAAACGATATCAGGTCGATGTTCTGGTTTTTAACCTGGAATAACATCATGCATGTATGTAATTTCAGGCCACTTTGTATTACACGTAAAAGTGATAAATAATTCCGAACATCCACTCCAATGACAAATAGCTATTGCATCTTGATAATTTTGAACCATGTATCTTGGACCTCCGGTGAAACTGGAAGGAAAGATCGTACGTTTACCAATCGACCTAGCAGATATATCCTCAGCGAGGATAGTATCTTGCAACCCTTTATAGAGTTCTAATCGAATGTTTGTTTGGTTTTTTCTAACCCATCTTAGCCTTTCTTCCTCAATATATGTGTATGTATCAACAATATATTGTTGTAACAAACGGCCACCCCATAGTAAATTTTGTCCTTCATTATCTCTATTTTGTAAACGGAAGGCATAGTACTCACGAATTGTTAAATAAATTCGCTCACCATTATCAGCAAATTGAGGATTGCGATACTTAATATAGGGTCTATATCCATCTTTAGCAAAAACTGAAGATTGGATGCTGCATTGCCATGAAGCTTGGGTGTTTTTCATTTATACCACGTAGGACACCTGTCTTTTCTTGTAAGATAATATCTCGATGCACATCAGCTTGGTTGTCACTGCCAACTATTAAAGCAACTATTTCTGAAGTTGTTGGTAAGTTGTACTATCTGCCATCAATGTTTCTTCTACCAAGAATTCTAATAGTAACGTTATGTAGATCAGCAACCTTAAATCGGTCCCTATCCATTCTAAAAACCTTTGCAAGTTCATTTATCTCATCAAACAAACCAATAAGTTTATCTATCAATGTACGGTCGACCTCCTTCCTGCTGCCATTTCCACATGCACGAAATCTATTCTCCCTTTCATTTTCCGTGTCATAAATGTATAGTTGTGAAAATTTGGGAACACCATCAACAGGGAGGAGAGAACCAATTTTATGATGATTTTGATCGTTTAATCGAAAAACGTAAACTCCTTTACCATTGTTGATACTATTGTCAGCACGTCCGCCCATTGATGTGAATGCGAACATGGAGTTATAAACCCGTATTTGTTGGCGGAAACGTGCAGATCTTCCACCTATGTTATAATCTAATAGAAGTTTAAGAAGAGGAGGGGTTTGCTGTAACAGTGGCTAACAAACCTTTCCCCCTTGACAGCATATGGAGAATCTAGCATAGGATGGACCATCATTTTTTCTATTTCTCTCGACATACCAAACAACTGCACCACAATCCGGGCACATGGCATTTGGAGGCCTGAAATTCCACGGTTTGAAGATGGTACCTATTACGTAATGGAAAAAAGGGTTTCAATTGTGAACCTATGCGGTGGACAAATCAATGGAATATGAAAACTTATGTTGATGCACATTACATGTGGCTAGCTCGGGCATGGCTTGGAAGAAAATAGTAAGTGGACTACAGTAGCAGAGATCATTGATAGATGTCCCATGATCAATTCTATTTCCCTCAATTCCATCGGATGTAGTATATCTTGCACATGCTGCAGGAGAATTGAAAGAAAGATTCCACACTGGAAGGAAGAGAATGCCAGTGTTTAGATGTACAAAAAATTGTTAATAAAGAAAGTGGAATTTAGTCATTGAAAAACCGCAATACCATGGCGCATATTCATGGATGTGTATATGTTTTTGGATTGCAACAGACGAACTCGATGACGTCGTTTCTTCCATTTAACTGCGTGCATAAGATGAAGCTATAAGATAACTGAGCATAAAGGGACAAATTGTGATTACGGGTATGATGCAAATGCAATACCTATATCTTTAAGAACATCTACGGCACGCAAGGAAGAAGGGGATGCACTTTCAAAAGATTCTAGCATACGATGACCTGTGCATGATGCATGTAAATGTGGGTCAGAGCATGAATGTTGAATGTTAGTTTTTGCTCTCTTTCTTTCTCCTTGAATGGTAGAGACGGAGGATGTCGAAGAGGGTTTGCTTTTTGCACCCATTGAGTTTGGTTCTGGATTGGACAATGCTGATTTCATTACCTAGACGAAGGAGCAGGGTAAGTAGAAAAATGGGTAAGGCATTATCAAATGACATGTAATGTGGATAATGATTGAATTTGTTTGAAAAAGAGATAGTACGAAAAGTATTCGTACATAGGTGTAATGACAAAAGTTGTCAATCACACAAGTAAATAATATAACACATGCCTTATTAGTCTAGTTGGTGTCATGAATAGGTGAATCCAGATTAGAATTCAAGATAGAAGGGTAACAAGATTGAGACACTGAGCTCGAGTTGAAGGCCGAGGAATTTCCATTTTATTCGATCGACGAAGACAATTTTGTTGACGATGTGACATGGAGGAAACTCATGCCTACCTGAACCGAATTCCCACACATTGTCTGAAAATGACTTTGAAACCTACGATCTAGATCGTTTAGGTGCAGGCGGAGGACACAGGTTCGAATCTAATCCATGCACCGGCTGCAAATTGAAGGAAAAAATAAATATGGACGTTGCGATGGGGAAACTAAGAAAATGGGGACAATTAAAAACGGGTTTACAGTAGGTGTACACGAAGTCAAATGTTTGTTTTGTAGAGCAGAGAACATTATAGGTTGAACATCACTATTGATGTTTACATGTTCTATACATGTTGAACTACCAAACTCTACCATGGGAGCATGGTCGTTGGCTGAAGACAGGAAGTCTATGGTTGATTTCTGTTGTCTACTCATACTATATCATTTCATTTCGAAAGAGGAAGCAACTAAAAAGGCAGAACAACATTAGATAATTTATTATATACATTGTCATATGCAGGTATAGTTAAGAAGTAGAATATCCATATGTTGCGGTTTCTTCAAAATTAAAACTCACTGGGTGTGAAAACAGTAGGCTTGTACATCAATGACACCTGCATACTTGCACAATGAAATGAATGAAAAATGAAATGTGTTTTGATGAATCTTCAATCCAGAAATTAGAACGTAAACCCAATGGTACATATTACCAGAGCGAAGTGTAACTACAAACAAGTAATACATCTTTTAACTGTATTTAGGGTAAATCTGTGAAATTGTATAAGTGGCTTGGAAGCCTAAGAAACAACATTTGTTGAAGAAACGGTAGGAGAATGGAATTAGAATTACTAGGGTTATAAAATGAACTTTGTTGCGCTTTTAGGAAAAGTGTGCACTCAAACTTAAGAAACTTAAAATTATCCCAGAGCGATGAAAGAATGGAAGATATAGCACGTTTAAATTTAAACAATGAATCTATACCTTGATGGGAATAAATTTTGAATTAAGCTTACTTGGTCGATGCCGCGAAGAACGACCATGGCAAGATGATCCAAGTTTAAAGCAAAGCAGGACTGAAAGATGACTTGATCAACTGGAATGACGATGGAGGCTTGCATGCAGTAAAATTAATATAAGTACACAATTGCCACCACAACTAACGCAACATGGGGAGCAATGAACAACGTAATTGTTGGCAACAAATATGCAGATGTATAGTCCAATCAAATATACATACAACTGAATGGTAAGACAAAGATAGAAACATACACCCAATTTGTGATTGAAATAATTCAAAATAACATTGGAAAATATGATAACAGAACAACTCAAAGATAAGAAGATTCAAAGAATTTTCAAATGAGAAAAAAAATGGCCAACAAACAAACGTACAATGCTATTAAAAAAATTCTCCATACATACTGATTTGAAACTTTTGTACAATGAATCTACCTATCAAATATGCTATATGGTATGTGGCGGCATATGATCAAAATAACAATAGTCCACAAATGAGCTATAAACTTTTCCATTCAAAAGTGTCACCGCAAAGGGAATTGTCGTTGTAATATGAAAATATATTAAGATATGAAAATAAGATGTAGATTAGTAAAATAGGTTTTAGGTCGATTTTTGCCACGGAACATAATGCATACGGATCTAAAAACAGTTGAATAACATTCAAACAGAACAATATGTACAGCGTGAAGAACGGGGAATATAGGACAACATAAGACAAGCAAACAAAACGACAAATTTTTATTTGTTAACATAGAAATATCTCAGTAGGACGAAAACTTAATATAACAATCAAACAAAGTAAAAAGAGGAGAAGATTCATGTGCATAGGATATGCATTTGCAATACATCAAATCATAGGAAAAAAAATTAGATGCAAGTTGGACGGTAAAGCTATTTCTCTAGTCATCTATCCCTTTGAAAAATGTAGGTCTTCAAATCATTGAAATTGCTGAATGTGTTTTTTTTTACAATTAATATTTATTGTATTAATTATTATAAATTCAGAAAGAAGCATAAGCAATAATGGATAAATTTTATAAATAAAAAGTTTAATTTATCAGGTATAAATCATGCAACTTTTATTGCAACATCTACCATATGTTTAAAACTCATTATGGGACTTACGTTTCCAAAAATTCATCATAAGCAAGTAAAATTATATACATGCATCTCCTATAAGTTTAAAACAACCAACTTTGAACACTATTCTCAAGGACTTTGGGTGTTTCATTCATACACCATTTTAACCAACTAAAAAGATAAAGTAGCTAGTTTGGTTTTTGGGTTATTGTATGGAAAGGGACCTTATTTTTTGTGATCTTTAGTTGTAAAGAAAACTAGGAAGAATTTTTTTAAATTAAAGCTATGCTTAGGAAAGAAATAAAAGTAAAAGCTTGAGGTAGTCCATCGATCTCATACTTAGAATAGAAGGTTTTTCACTTCCAAATAGTGGATGAAAGATCAAAGTCATAGAATAAAACGTTGTATAACCTCAAACATGTAAACTAATTCAATTCTGAACCAATACTTGATTCTGAATTCTGTGGAACAAAAAGAAAAGAAAATTGAAAAAAAAAAGATACTTTACATAAATGAATCAAAATTAGAAATGAATATGCTCAGCAAAGATGCATTAGAAAGAGAAAATTGCATAAGAAGGCAGAAATAGATCCCATAACTTAAATTGAAAGACGAAGTAGAACTAATTTTTTTTTGCTAATATATCACTACCTGGATGAACTTGGTCATGAATGTCAGTAGACTTGAACAAACTTGCTGAGAAATAAATACGACATGGATGTTTAGCCCATAACACCATAATAACTAAACGTAAATCAATTAAAATGAGGTCAAATCTAGTGGAAAACATGTTATATTGTTTTGCAATGCCAGTAATCATA
Organism: Allium sativum; assembly: GCA_030737875.1. Lineage (NCBI taxonomy): Eukaryota > Viridiplantae > Streptophyta > Magnoliopsida > Asparagales > Amaryllidaceae > Allium > Allium sativum. The sequence goes on along the minus strand of CM060912.1, from coordinate 1,007,282,984 downwards.
ATATTTTGTAATACAAGGTGCAAACAATGCTTAGAAGTCCGAAAATATTTCCCACACAACGTACTAAATATTCTAAATAAAGCATCACCAAAGCGAGTACAATCTATTTTTAATCTAAAATTTATATGATAAAGCATGAAAATTGCCTAATAGTACTTGAATACTACAGGGTTATGTTGTTTCAATGGAAATAAACTACATCATTAACTTTGGTTTAGTACGACTATTTTATTTGGGTAAAATGCTAATTTTAAGGCAGTAAGCTATTTGAAAACAAATGTGCAACTCAAATGAATGTGCAGATCAGGTAAAAAGCCAGTTCAATGTTATCTAAATATTAAATATGCATTTCTTAGATGAAAACATCAAGTGCGACATGTATATTGTAACTCAAACAGGCTATAAAATTACAAAGGGCCATCAGTACATTAACAAAGGAGTACCACTTTTAATATTTTCTAAACTATAATTTTATTATACCAATCTATTGAAGTTCATAAACTTTGCAGTTAAGACATCACTACATTAGCAAAGAAACAATATTGCATGTCCTATAAGCTTGAAATCAATAAATACAAATGTATCACATATGCTAACTAATATAACAATACATTAAAGTGTATCTTTACATTGAAAGAGTGTTATTGGTGATATAAAAAAATTACACACTAAATTTGCACGGTAAAGCATGAAAACGTGTATATAGTTTAATTATGACACAAAATATGAGGTAAAAATATGTAGATATACTTGAGCAATAATTATAGTTTATTACATGTACATGTGTGTATATGTGCCGACATGCAAATAAACTACATCGTTAACTTTGGTTCAGTATGATTATTGTTTTAGGTAAAATGCTAATTTTAAGGCAGTAAGCTATTTGAAAACAAATGTGCAACTCAAATAAATGTGCAGATCAGGTAAAACGCCAGTTTAACGCTATCTACAAATTAAATATGCATTTCTAAGAGGAAAACATCAAGTGCGGCATGTATATTGTAACTCAAACAGACTATAAAATTACAAAGATCCATCAGTACATTAACAAAGGAATACCACTTTTAATATTTTCTAAACTATAATTTAATTATACCAATCTATTTAAGTTCATAAACTTTACAGTTAAGACATCAGTACATTAGCAAAGAAACAATATTGCATGTCCTATAAGTTTGTAATCAATAAATACAAATGTATTCACATATGCTAACAAATATAACATTACATTAAGGTGTACCTTAACATTGAAAGAGTGTTACTGGTGATATAAAAAAAATTACACACTGAATTTGCACACTAAAGCATGAAAACGTGTATATAGTTTACATTATGACACCAAATGTGAGGTGAAAATATGTAGATATACTTAAGCAATAATTATAATTTATTACATGTACATGTGGGTATATGTGCCGACATGCAAATAACAGGACGTTTATGTCCAAAATATTAATAGTTCATGCACTATTTGCATTAAAGTAAACAAAATGAAACATGGAAAACTCAAATTTCATTAAATATAGTTTATTCATAAGAAAAATAGGAAAAAAATAACTATCCTGAAATCAACTCTTATAAGGTCGGAAAGGGAAAAAAAGAGTTGATGCCTTATTGATAACTCAAATTTCTGATCTTATACGAGTTGATGTGTAACAACCCGGAAATGCGAGCCAATTTAAAATTTTTATTTTGGCAATTTTAGTGAATTTTGAACATTTAAAATAGATTATTTTAAATAATATTTAAGAGAAACTTATTTTGAATAGAATTCGAACGTATATATTATATACGTCGTTGTTAGAATATAAATAATTATAAATAGAATTGAAAATGGCGCGGTAGTTCGATAATTCGATTTCAAACTTCAATTGAATGTACCGGGTGCAAAATAAACCGGATTTTGGCGAAACCAAAAATAATGGAATCTAATTGAGAATATCTTTCTAACGAATCCGAAAAATCGAAATTTCATGGCGGGAATCAAAAGATATGTCCAGTTGAAAATTCTGAATAGTCGCTATGGAATTCAGGCCCCTAAAAATAGACATTTTGCAAACGACCTCGGATTTTGACGAAACCACTTTTGTTGGGTCTGTGATGTCAAATTATTGCTAGGTTTCAAATTTCATAATTTTTCGAATCAATATGTGAGTGTGGCAAAGGAAAACGCGTTTGACCAGTTTTAGTTGATTTTAATCGACTGGAAAATGGCCATTTTTCCAACGGTCTCAGAATTCGACGAAACTAGTTTTGTTAGGACCGTATCATCAATACGAAGCTAGAAAATATTTTTCTGGGATTTATAGAGTTCGTATGTGACTCCGGTAAATTGAAATGCGCGTTCAAATTCAATATATAGAGTTATATGTTGATTTTGGCGAAAATGGATCGAAACGATCGAATCAGCTTACGGTACATATCCCATTATGTTCGGAATAGGGGTAAAACGCTATGAACGATAGGCGGTGGGCCTCGTTTCGAGGTCGAAAATAAAAGTACCTTTTTGGAATTATATAATTAAATAAAAACCTCTCTCCTCCACCCCTTACTTCCTCTCTGCCCCCCCCCCCTTTCGTTCATTCAGCAGAAAAAAAAAAGACGACGGAGGGGCGGAGCGGCCTCCTCCATCGCCGCCGCCGCCTCTAATCCGACCCCTCCCCCTTCTCCACCTCGCGCCCCTCCTCTTCTTCCTCCTTCTCCTCTTCTTCTCCTCGACTGACGCGACCCCCAGCCCCCTCCTCCGCCTGGAACGCAACCGCCGCCGCCTCTAATCCGCCCTCTCCAACGATTACAGTAAGTTTTATAACTTTTTTTTTAATTTCTTTTTATTTCGATTTTTATTTACTTAAAGTTTATTTATTTTATTAAGAAAAAAATCTGATGTGTATTTAAATAAAAACTGATTTTTTTTATTTATCATAAAGCTTTGATTTGTAAACAGAAAAGATTTGATTTTTCTATATGTAAAGCCGATATTTTTATCAATGAAAAGATTCGATTTTTGTTGAAGGAAAGAAGAGATTATTAACATAACAAAGTGAAGAATAAAAAGAATGGTTTTTATAAAAGGCAAAATCTTTATATTTGAAAAGGCGAAATCTTTATATTTGAAAAGGCGAAATCTTTATATAGAGAATAGAGGGATAAAAATATAATCTTTATTGTATGAACATCGATGTAAAAATAGAATTTTTATCTATATAGTAGCGTTGTAAAAATATAATTTTTATCTATATAGTAGCGTTGTAAAAATAGAATTTTTATCTATATAGTAGCGTGATAAAAATAGAATTTTTATCTATATAGAAGCGGTGTAAAAATAGAATTTTTATCTATATAGTAGCATTGTAAAAATAGAATTTTTATCTATATAGTAGCATTGTAAAAATAGAATTTTTATCCATATGGAGTGATTATAAAAATATAATTTTTATATACATAGCAACAATATAAAAATGTGATTTTTATATATGTAGTGACCACGGGCAACGAAAGTGACGAAAGGTGAGAACGGCGAAGACTTCTACTTTTGAAGTGTCGTGAAGTTTGGATTAGCTTTGGTGAGAACTTCTCACTCTAAATTTCTTTTTCTAGTTATATATATATATATATATATATATATATATATATACTAGGATGCAGACGGTGCTTAGCAGCACCCGACACCCGTCATCCACAGACCATGGATGGCTTGTATGCTTGTTTGATGTGTTGTGAAATTTGTTTGTGTTGTTGATGTGAAATCGATAATAAAAAGTAGATGTGTTGAAATAAATTAATTATCTTTAAAAATATAATTTTTAACATGAATGTGAATAAATGAATATTTATAAACAAATCGGCCGATTTGTTTATATACACTGATTTGACTGATATTGATTGGGATGATAAATTTTACACATCGCCCAACTGCACAAATAAAAATCTGTGTTTGTCGATTTGAAACCCCACACGGGTGTTGGGATGATATTTGGCGTACACTAATCCCAATTATTTTATTGTATGTTGATCGATTGGTCGACAGACTGTGTAAGCGTTAATTATTTATATTTAATGCTTATGCAGTTGTGTAGTGCACCTTGGATGATGGTTGATTGTTTATCATTGCTATAATATACATGTGTTGTATGGAATCCATATAATTAACATTATATGGTGATTGATTGGGCCTCATTCCAATCGGGAAAATAATGAATATTATAAAAGAAATTTCATGTGTTGAAATTAGTCGTGTGTTGAAAGAAATATAGATTCATGTATTGAATAGAATAAATATTCATTTGTTGAATAGAATAATGAATTTATTGAAATATATAAAGCCGTGTTGATTAGAGTTGCGCCATTTTGACGTGAACGATATTTATATCGATTATATTCGTTTTTATAATGAATATTGAAAAGGAAGTGATTTCAAAATATAATGTTTTGAAAATATTATCATTTATATAGTAATGATATGAAATATTCAATTTTGATTTGAAATTGAATATAGAGTTGAAATGGTTTTGAAAACGAATTTAAAACGATTTATAAAATACGTTTTAAAAGGAAATCGACGAAATATATATAATATATTATATATATATAATATATATTATATATATATAATGGCCTGAATAGAACACGCCGCGCCGCGGCAGTTCGTGAATTTCGACCATTGACTTCGAATTGACGTTGCGGGAGATCCGACCGTCAGATTCTCCTGAAACCGGAACCGTTGGGTTCGTATCGAAAAGAGCTTTCCAATGAATATTAGAAATTTGAAATCTAACGGTTGGATTTGGAATTATGTCCAAATCAAATTTAGAAAAGGTCGTTGTAAGTGCAGTTCGATAGCCGTTGATGGAAATCGACTGTACGGGCCTTGATAAAATTATTATAAATATTATTAATTTGTGTAAAATCATAAGAAATAGTTTGTGAAGAACTGGGATGAAAAAATCCACATTTGAAAAGATAAAAATAGTTTTTTATCGAAATGAACTAGTTTTGAACTAGAATTAAAAACAATTTATTTTTGAAATAAATAAATTGAATTTGAAAGTGGTTATAAAAATAACCAAAATTCCCAATACGTGAATTGGAATGGATTTGAATCGAAATTATCCTCGGAATATTTCGATGTTGGATTTCGTGATTATATAGATATTGTTATGGGAATTTGAAAGATATATTTTATATCGTTATTTCCAATACGATATTTGTTGGTTTCAGAATTTGATATTGAATATAAGCCGATATATTTTCTATTCAGAGCCTTGTATTTAATATCAAATGTGATTTTGGGCTTATCGTGAACCATGTTTTAGATGACATTGGTTCTTTAACCCAGTTAAAGACAGGATATTGATTGTTGAAAAGATTAAAACTAAGTGGAGTTTTAATGAATCTTTAATTAGATTAAAATGTGAATTGATAATTTAAATTATCAAATCTGAAAGGTGATCGAGAATGGAGTACCACCAGTTTTGCTCCAAAGCGATAGTTAAATCTTTAATTAGATTTGAATGTGAAATGGTAATTAATTTTACCGATAACACCGTGGTGTTAGATATGGAGTATTACCAGTTTTTCTCCATGGGATTGGGAAATAAAATAAATAATTACTTCGGTGCGGTTCGTTAATCCCGACTAGGTTGGAAAACCATAAAATAGTTTGAAATGATATCCAAAGGAAGATTAAAGAATAAATTTAGAAGAATTTATCTTGGATAAAATTAATGGGAACCTTTCCCTAAGAATGTGATTTTGTGAATAAAAGAACATTCTGAATTGGAATGAGGCGTTTGTTGTGTTTGTGTAACATTTGTTTATCATATACGTGGGATATTCAGAAAGGCCGGGTTTATACATATTCTGAATAACCGATTCGACGAGATGTCGAAGATGAAGACGGTGGTTGAAGACCGGAAGTCTTCACATCGCTTGGGTGATTACTGATGATCTCGATTGGGCTGTACACCCAAGATGAGGGAAACAGTTGGTAGTCATCCAGACGTACTTGGAGATGGATGGATATGCGAGGAAAGTGCCTCCGGTTTCGTTCAGACCCAGAACGAACTTGTAAATGGATTGTGTGTCTGACATTGGATTTTATTCTGTGTTGATTGATCTCTATTAAATATACATCTGTTTGGCGGTGGAGAATTTATTCTCTTGCTTAACGCCGTTCTCTGAGACGTACGAGCCCAGAGGTTGTATATCGATGGACATTAGTCGCATGGAGTGAATTGCCGGTGTGGCACGTGTAAGTGGCAATTGGCCAGGGCTTCTGTTGAAAAGCAAAGTCTTGTGGTTGATGATCAAAGCACGGCCTGTGTGGCGTAGCTTTGTGTATAACGTGAATTCGCGAGCCTCACACCTCGGTATGAGTCAAAAACGGGAGATGGACTGCTGGGAGAGCACGACGTTTCTTTCTAGCTAGGGTGGTGTCAGTGACCTACCAGCCCTGACATTTATATACTTTTCACCTGTGTGGTGTTGGAATGCGAGGCGCCTCGGATATAGGTCTATAAGGACCAGGAAACGTGTGTTCAGGAATAACTAATCCTCAAATAAGAGAGGACCGGCCCAGCCGATTCCAAGGATCAAAGTGGGGTCCTGGAACATTTGCTAGAGTGTCTCGAACGTGGAGAGGAGCTTGCCCCTTGCCTCGACTCATGATGGAATTCCAATTTCCAATACGTGATAGTGCGGTTTTATTTGTAGAGCCTAGTATGGCGACATGGTGGTATGGGTCATTCATGCCGCCTATGATTGATATTTATGATTGAAATTGTTTTGGCACTATACACCTATAATAGTATCAAATAACGTGTTTTTAACGTATCAAGCATGCTTTGGCTGTTATAAGGTAAAAACCCTATCCTCCGGCTTGCGTTGCATTGTGTGATGGGACCTGGGTCTTATAACAGCTTCATTTTTCTTTATTTAGCATTGCGTTGTTTGTTCTATGCACTGGTATTCTTGGGAGGAAATCCATTCCGTGTTATACGGCGTGGTCCCTGGATTTACCAAACTTTAAAAATAAAGATTAATAACTGTTTTAGTTCTCACACCAATCTCATGACTGACCTGGAGTTTATTGTTTTAACCTAAACTCTGGGTGCCCCTATTTTCCACACGGGCAGCTAGTAGTTTTGGTTTTGCAGATTTATATTCACAGGATCCTGATTTATAGCTGGAACGATGCTCGGAAAGCTCTTATCCGTGCATTACTTCTAGTTGTGCTTTTGTATTATTTTCCGCTGCGATGTACTTAAATGTAATTTAAATCTCTGATATTTGTTGAATGTAATTTATTCATTTATACTCTGTATATTCTTGTATCTGATGGAATTGTTGTAATAACAATGAAATGTTCTTCCGTCTGCGTTCCAATGTGTGTTGTCCTCAATTCTATCTGTGCTTCCCTTCACGGGAAAGTTCGGGTCGTCTCATGATGCCTTACTGATAACTCAAATTTCTGATCTTATAAGAGTTGATGCCTTACTGGTAATTTGTAATAGCAAATAGGAAAATAAGAGATGCTAATTTAGCATTAGGAAAACCATGAGTAAGTATAAGACAGGCAAACAAAACGACGAATTTTTATTTGTTAATGTAAAAATATCGCAGTAGGACGAAAACTTAATATAACAATCAAACAGAGTAAGAAGCGGAGAAGAATCATGTGCACAGGATATGAATTTGCAACACATCAAATCATAGGAAAAAAAATTAGATGCATGTTGAACAGTAGATCTATTTCTCTGGTCATCAATCCCTTTGAAAATGTAGGTCTTCAAATCATTGAAATTTCTGAATGTGTTTTTTTACAATTAATATTTATTGTATTAACTATTATAAATTCGAAAAGAAGCATAAGCAATAATGGATAAATTTTATAATTGAATATTTAATTTATCAGGTATAAATCCTGCAACTTTTATTGCAACATCTACCATATGTTTGAAACTCATTATGGGACTTATGATTCCAAAAATTCTTCATAAGCAAGTAAAATTATAGACATGCATCCCCTATAATTTAAAACAACCAACTTTGCACACTTTTCTCAAGGTCTTTATGTGTTTCATTCATACACCATTTTGACCAACTAAAAAGATAATGTAGCTAGTTTGATTTTTGGGTTATCGTATGGAAACGGACCATATTTTTTGTGATCTTTAGTTGTAAAAAACCTAGGAAGAAATTTTTTAAATTAAAGCTATGCTTAGGAAAGAAATTAAAATAAAAGCTTGAGGTAGTCCAATCGATCTCATACTTAGAATATAAGTTTTTTCACTTCCAAGTAGTGGATGGAAGATCATAGTCATACCATAAAACATTGTATAACCTCAAACATGTAAACTAATTCAGTTCTGAACCAATACTTGATTCTGAGTTCTATGGAACAAAAAGAAAACAGTTTTGAAAAAAAGATACTTTACATAAATGAATCAAAATTAGAAATGTATATGCTCAGCAAAGATGCATTAGAAAGGGAAAATTGTGTAAGAAGGCAGAAATAGATCCTAAGACTTAAATTGAAAGACGAAGTAGAACTGAAGTTGTTTTTCCTAATATATCACTACCTGGATGAACCTGGTCATGGATGTCAGTAGACTTGAAAAAACTTGCTGAGAAATAAATATGACATGGATGTTTAGCCCATAACAACATAATCAGTAAATGTAAATCAATGCCAGTAATCATAATATTTTGTAACACGTGGTGCAAACAACGCTTAAAAGTCCGACAATTTTTCGCTACACAATGTATTAAATATTCTAAATAATGCATCATCAAAGTGAGTACAATCTATTTTTAATTTAAAATTTATATGATCAAAGCACGAAAATAGCCTAATAGTACTTGAATACTGCAGGGTTATGTTGTTTCAATGGAAATAAACTACATCATTAACTGTGGTTTAGTACGACTATTGTTTTGTGTAAATGCTAATTTTAAGGCAGTAAGCTATTTGAAAACAAATGTGCAACTCAAATAAATGTGCAGATCAGGTAAAAAGCCAGTTTAATGCTATCTACAAATTAAATATGCATTTCTAAGATGAAAATATCAAGTGTGGCATTAGCGAAGAAAAAATATTGCATGTCCTATAAGCTTGTAATCAATAAATACAAATGTATCACATACACTAACAAATATAACAATAAATTATAGTGTATCTTAACATTGAAAGAGTGTTATTAGTGATATATAAAAAATTACACACTAAATTTGCACGATACAGCATGAAAACGTGTATATAGTTTACATTCTGACTCAAAATATGTGGTAAAAATATGTAGATATACTTGAGCAATAATTATAATTTATTACATGTACATGTGTGTATATGTTCCGACATGCAAATAAACTATATCATTAACTTTGGTTCAGTACGACTATTGTTTTGGGTAAAATGCTAATTTTAAGGCAGTAAGCTATTTGAAAACAAATGTGCAACTCAAATAAATGTGCAGATCAGGTAAAAAGCCAGTTTAACGCTATCTACAAATCAAATATGCATTTCTAAGATGAAAGCATCAAGTGCGGCATGTATATTGTAACTCAAACAGGCTATAAAGTTACAAAAAGCCATCAGTACATTAACAAAGGAATAGCATTTTTAATATTTTCAAAACTATAATTTTATTTTACCAATCTATTGAAGTTCATAAACTTTACAGTTATGACATCAGTACGTTAGCAAAGAAACAATATTGCATGTCCTATAAGCTTGTAATCAATAAATACAAATGTATTCACATATGCTAACAAATATAACAATACATTAAAGTGTATCTTAACATTGAAAGAGAGTAACTAGTGATATAAAAAAAATTACACATTAAATTTGCACGGTAAAGCATGAAAATGTGTATATAGTTTACATTATGACACAAAATATGAGGTAAAAAATATGTAGATATACTTGAGCAATAATTATAATTTATTACATGTACATGTGTGTACATATGCCGACATGGAAATAACAGGATGTTTATGTCCAAAATATTAATACTTCATGCACTGTTTGCATTAAAGTAAACAAAATGAAATATGGAAAACTCAAATTTCATTAAATATAGTTTATTCATAAGGCAAATAGGAAAAAAAAACTATCCTGAAATCAACTCTTATAAGGTCAGAATGGAAGAAAAAAAAGAGTTGATGCCTTACAGATAACTCAAATTTCTGACCTTATAAGAGTTGATGCCTTATTAATAACTTGTAACAGCAAATAGGAAAATAAGATATGCTAATTTAGCATTAGGAAAACCATGAGTAAGTATAAGATAGGCAAACAAAACGACAAATTTTTATTTGTTAATGTAGAAATATCGCAGTAGGATGAAAACTTAATATAACAATCAAACAAAGTAAAAAGCGGAGAAGATTCATGTGCACAGGATATGAATTTGCAACACATTGAATCATAGGGAAAAAAGTTAGATGCACATTAAATGGTAGATCTATTTCTCAGGTCATCAATCCCTTTGAAAATGTAGGTCTTCAAATCGTTGAAATTGCTGAATGTGTTTTTTTACAATTAATATTAATTGTATTAACAATTATAAATTCAAAAAGAAGAATAAACAATAATGGATAAATTTTATAAATAAAAAGTTTAATTTATCAAGCATAAATCATGCAACTTTTATTGCAACATCTACCATATGTTTAAAACTCATTATGTTACTTATGATTCCAAAAATTCTTCATAAGCAAGTAAAATTATAGACATGCATCCCCTATAATTTAAAACAACCAACTTTGCACACTTTTCTCAAGGTCTTTGTGTGTTTCATTCATACACCATTTTGACCAACTAAAAAGATAAAGTAGCTAGTTTGGTTTTTGGGTTTATCGTATGGAAACGGACCTTATTTTTTGTGATCTTTAGTTGTAAAGAAAACTGGGAAGATTTTTTTAAATTAAATCTATGCTTAGGAAAGAAATAAAAATAAAAGCTTGAGGTAGTCCAATCGATCTCATACTTAGAATAGAAGTTTTTTCACTTCCAAATAGTGAATGGAAGATCAAAGTGATACTATAAAACATTGTATAACCTCAAACATGTAAACTAATTCAATTCTGAATTAATATTTGATTCTGAGTTATGTGGAACAAAAAGAAAACAATTTTGAAAAAAGAAAGATACTTTACATAAATGAATCAAAATTAGAAATGTATATGCTCAGCAAAGATGCAGTAGAAAGGGAAAAATGCGTAAGAAGGCAAAAATAGATCCTGAGGCTTAAATTGAAAGACGAAGTAGAACTGAAGTTGTTTTTGCTAATTTATCACTACTGGATGAACCTGGTCATGAATGTCAGTAGACTTGAACAAACTTGCTGAGAAATAAATATGACATGGATGTTTAGCCCATAACACCATAATCAGTAAACGTAAATCAATTAAACTGAGATCAAATCTAGTGAAAAACATGTTATATTGTTTTGCAATGCCAGTAATCATAATATTTTGTAATACATGGTGCAAACAATACTTAGAAGTCCGACAATATTTCGCTACACAATGTATTAAACATTCTAAATAAAGCATCATCAAAGCGAGTACAATCTAATTTTAATCTAAAATTTATATGATCAAAGCGTGAAAATAGCTTAATAGTACTTAAATACTGCAGGGTTATGTTGTTTCAATGGAAATAAACTACATCATTAACTGTGGTTCAGTGCGACTATTGTTTTGGGTAAAATGCTAATTTTAAGACAGTAAGCTATTTGAAAACAAATGTGCAACTCAAACAAATGTGCAAATCAGGTAAAGAGGCAGTTTAATGCTATCTACAAATTAAATATACATTTCTAAGATGAAAAAATCAAGTGCGGCATGTATATTGTAACTCAAACAGGCTATAAAATTACAAAGAGTCATCAGTACATTAACAAAGAAATACCACTTTTAATATTTTCTAAACTATAATTTTATTATACCAATCTATTGAAGTTCATAAACTTTACAGTTAAGACATCAGTACATTAGCAAAGAAACAATATTGCATGTCCTATAAGCTTGTAATCAATAAATACAAATGTATTCACATATGCTAACAAATATAACAATACATTAAAGTGTATCTTTGTTATGATTTTTGTGCAAATGCGGAAGCGCACTAAATAGGATCTAGGTTTTCCAATTGAACACCAATCTAATCTGATAGCAATTATTCTATTACATCAACAAAATAGTAAATAACTATAGCAGAGAAACAAAGAGACACAATATTTATACTGGTTCCACTATCCTCGAGATAGTGTACGTCCAGTCCAACAGAGAGCGATTTTATTCCACATGAGAGAATTACAAGAGATTACAAAATAAGAGTTTACATATCCAAACCTCAATCAGGTTTAACAAGAAGAGACACCATTGGGGATCACTGGCTCCAGGCCAGGATGGGTTTACACTAAAGTCTACCCCTCAACATATAGCTAGTGCAAATCTATGTGAGTCATCAATTAAATTGCCAACATATGGTAATAATATAATGGAGGCAAATTACCATAACAATAAATGTGCAAACATAGGAAGTAAATCAATCTGCTTCTTTAGCATAGATGGAAGAAATTAATCCCTTCATTTATTTCTCTACCACCTCATCAAATGCAATCAATGCATTTCCATTATAAAAATATTTACTTTTCATTCTTTGCAAATTTGTTTCAATCAATTTATGATTTTGTACCACCAAACTTAACACTCCACCTTGATGCAAAATCACATATCTCCAACACCCCACCTTGAGTCAAATTCTCTTCTCATCATAAAACTCTTCAACAGAACTCCACCTTCAATCAAAATCTCATAACGAGATATACCAAAAAAGGAATATTTACCAAATGGGTTCCAGCAAAGCCCCCTCCATCACGCAATTGTTAACGAGCTCTGTCCCCGCCCGCCAACAAAATGTTGCAAATATCCAAAAAGAAAAAAGGAAGATTCCAAAGTAATCTCAACACCACCAAGACCAAAAAATTATTCTCTCAATTAAAACCAACCTCGATTTCAGGGCAACGAGATACACCCGGTCGATTTGAAAGGACTACGAACCACCTCAATTACAAACACAACCCACCGCCTGCAAAAGATGCATCTACCGCCTGAGCTGCACCGTGCATCAACCTATGGTCTAAAAAATGCTTGCAATACCACAAGATCTCCATCGCCTTTGTGGATTTCAAAACTCGACATCCGCCTTCCATTTGACATGATCTCTTCATCTCCGGGATCCCTCGAGCATCATCAACATCTAGACCCTTGTCAATACCATGATCCTCCACCTTAGGACCATAAGCAGTGACCATATTAACCTCTCCACCTTGTTGTGGACTAGGTTCTTCAACCGTCACCCGCCTTCTTCTTCGTCTTCTTCCATCTTCCCTCATCCATACCAGAGGACTTCTTCACAATAAACTCCATATCACGTCAAAGTTCCCAGATTGGAATGCTCTTCACTCTCGAAATAATCTCCTCCACCAAAGTCTCCTTTTCTCCAAAATAGTAATAGCACAATCACCACTGAACTACCAACCTTTGTAGAAATAATTGATGCACATTTAAAACAAATCGCCTCACTCTGATACCAATCTATTATGATTTTTGTGCAAATGCGAAAACACAATAAATAGGATCTAGATTTGCCAATTGAACACCAATCAGATTTGATAGCAATTATTCTATTACATCAACAAAATAGTAAATAACTATAGCAGAGAAACAAAGAGACGCAATATTTATACTAGTTCCACTATCCTCGAGATAGTGTACGTCCAGTCCAACAGAGAGAGATTTTATTCCACATGAGAGAATTACAAGAGATTACAAAATAAGAGTTTACATATCCAAACCTCAATCAGGTTTAACAAGAAGAGACACCATTGGGGATCACTGGCTCCAGGTCAGGATGGGTTTACACTAAAGTATACCCCTCAATATATAGCCAGTGCAAATCTATGTGAGTCATCAATTAAATTACCAACATATGGTAATAATATAATGGAGGCGAATTACCATAACAATAAATGTGCAAACATAGGAAGTAAATCAATCCGTTTCTTTAGCATAGATGGAAGAAATTAATCCCTTCATTTATTTCTCTACCACCTCATCAAATGCAATCAATGATTCCCATTATAAAAATATTTACTTTCCATTCTTTGCAAATTTGTTCCAATCAATTTTATGATTTTTTATCACCAAATTTAACACTGGTATCAGAGCACCAAATGTCTTCAGGAAATCTAGCACCAAATCTCTCCATAAAATCAAGCAACAAATCTCTTCACAAAATATATAAGATTATTTGTTGCCCAAAATTGTGATTTGCGTATCACTAATTTCAACCCTCCACCTTGATACCAAATCACAACATCTCCACAAATATAGCAACCAATATCTCTCCATAAAATCAAGCACCAAATCTCTTCATGAAATCTAGCACCAAATCTCTCCATAAAATCTAGCAACAAATCTCTCCACAAAATATGTAAGATTATTGCCCAAAATTGTGATTTGCGTATCACTAATTTCAACACTCCACCTTGATACCAAATCACAACATCTCTTCCACTCAAACAATAGCCCCTTAACTCTCACTTTCAACCTCTTCTTTCTCAATTAACACCATCTCGATTTTAACGGCTACGAGATAAAACCATCCTGTCTTCTCTTCAAGTCCAGGCTCAATCGATTTACAGGATCAATTAAACCTTCTTGATTTCATCAGGCCACAAGATTACCTAATTTATTTCCAGACTCAATCACACCTCCTCTTTATCGATATACGCCTACCACTTGATCTCTCTTCATCTACATGGATCCCTCGAGAATTATCAACGTGAAGACAACAATCGATAACATGATCCTTAACGGATCCTCAGCAATGATCAAAACCAACATCTCCACCTTGATGCGGACTAGGTTCTTCATTCCAAATTCTCAAAATCTGCTACTCCACAATAGCCATCCATGAAAGCAACATCCTCTCCGACATCTACAATCTTCAAACCAAAATCACTCCAAGTTATGCGATGAACTTGGCTCTGATACCAAACTGTTGGAGTTTTGTGCGCAGCGGAAGTTTGACAAAACACCCGAAAAAATAGGAATCTTTATCACCCAATCACTTGAAGATGAATTTGATTGAAAAAAACACAAATAATATCGGAAATATGAGCACATGATATTCCACCCAACCACCCTCTTTATTGATTCACCAATAAAAATTGTTTACAATCGATCTCAACTATCGTTACAAACAATTACAACTTGAATCAATAACCTTATTGAGAAATAGGTAGAGAATATCTAATGGCTAAATAATTTGAAGGAAAACACACAATTTGGAATAGCTAGAATGATCACTCTTGGTGGCTCTCACCACCACTCTTGGTGGCTCTCACCCACACCTTGGTGAAGATGTTAGCTGACCCTTTTTATAGAGAGAGTCGCTTCATGCCCAAGAAAACTTGGCATCCAAGTTATCTTCATATATGTTATAAAACTATTTGGATAAGCACCAAATATCCTTGCAATAAATGTCCACAAATATAGCAACCGATATCTCTCCATAAAATTAAGCACCAAATCTCTTCATGAAATCTAGCACCAAATCTCTCCATAAAATCTAGCAAAAAATCTCTCCACAAAATATGTAAGATTATTTGTTGCCCAAAATTATGATTTGCGTATCACTAATTTCAACAATCTTAACATTGAAAGAGTGTTACTGGTGATATAAAAAAATTACACACTAAATTTGCATGATAAAGCATGAAAACGTGTATTTAGTTTACATTATGACACGAAATATGAGGTAAAAATATGTAGATATACTTGAGCAATAATTATAATTTATTACATGTACATGTGTGTTTTATGTGCCGACGTGCAAATAAACTACATCATTAACTTTGGTTCAGTACGACTATTGTTTTGGGTAAAATGCTAATTTTAAGGCAGTAAGCTATTTGAAAACAAATGTGCAACTCAAATAAATGTGCAAATCAGGTAAAAAGCCAGTTTAACGCTATCTACAAATTAAATATGCATTTCTATGATGAAAACATCAAGTGCGGCATGTAAATTGTAACTCAAACAGGCTATAAAAATACAAAGAGCCATTAGTACATTAACAAAGGAATACCACTTTTAATATTTTCTAAACTATAATTTTATTATACCAATCTATTGAAGTTCATAAACTTCACAATTAAGACATCAGTACATTAGCAAAGAAACAATATTGCATGTCCTATAAGCTTGTAATCAATAAATACAAATGTACTCACATATGCTAACCAATAAAACAATACATTAAAGTGTATCTTAACATTGAAAGAGTGTTAATGGTGACATAAAAAAAATTACACACTAAATTTGCACGGTAAAGCATGAAAACCTGTATATAGTTTACATT
The DNA here is from genome assembly GCA_030737875.1 of Allium sativum. Taxonomy (NCBI): domain Eukaryota; kingdom Viridiplantae; phylum Streptophyta; class Magnoliopsida; order Asparagales; family Amaryllidaceae; genus Allium; species Allium sativum. The sequence continues at coordinate 1,007,266,546 of CM060912.1, read as the reverse complement.
ATGACATAAAGTATGAGGTTAAAATATGTAGATATACTTGAGCAATAATTATAGTTTATCACATGTACATGTGTGTTTATGTGCCTACATGCAAATAACAGGATGTTTATGTCCAAAATATTAATACTTCACGCACTGTTTGCATTAAAGTAAACTAAATGAAACGTGGAAAACTCAAATTTCATTAAATATAGTTTATTCATAAGGCAAATAGGAAAAAAAAACTATCCTGAAATCAACTCTTATAAGGTCACAAAGGAAAAAAAAGAGTTGATGCCTTACTGATAACTCAAATTTCTGACTTTATAAGAGTTGATGCCTTACTGATAACTTGTAACAGCAAATAGGAAAATAAGAGATGCTAATTTAGCATTAGGAAAACCATGAATAAGTGGTATGTAATAGCATTATCTAATTAAATAGCTTAGAATCTACGAACACAAAGAAAAACCAAAAAAAAAAAACATTCGACTAACAAATTAGGCTTAGACGGGAAGTTGAAACCTTTACTTGCTGAATTAGAAAGAAAGTGGTTCCGAGTGTTTGCAATCTACAACAAACTGAATTGAATGTAGTTGAAGCATCAGCGTGTCCTAACAACTGTATGGGAAGACGCAAACCGCTGTTGAAGAGCCGAAGACAAATCCCAAATAGGCGAGCAACGTAGGGCGAACTGAAGGCCTTTGAATCAGGATTTAATTTCCCTCAATCACGTAATCGATGTGGTAAGAAGAGAAGAAATAATGATGGGAAGATGCCAGCTGGCTTTAAGTGTTCTTGTCAGTGGAGGAGGTCGACAAACCAAACGCGTTGGGCTGGTGGTACATAATTTTAAGACGACGGGTTGGAAGGGGGAAGATGGAAAAAGGGCAAGATATGGAATGCGTAGGGATGAGTAAGTGGTAGGCTTCGAGAAGAAACAATCGGGAAAGGGCAATGGAAACGGTTCAGCTTTAGATAGGTGCGAAATTCCAGGTGGGCTTCTGAGAGGTCGGTTGCTAACTCACTAATTATAATATATTATATTATAGATTATAGAAAAATTACCCTTTTGCAACTTGTTAGTATCAAACGGCGCTATATAACAATTGCAATAAATAATTTTTAACATTCTTGCTAGCTATAATAGATACTTTTAGTAACAGCGATATTCTATCAGTTGCAATTAATATATTTCTAATAATTGTTTCATTTTACCATTTGTAATAGAGATTTAAAACACTTGTTCCCAAAAACTTCCCGCCTATCGAATTTTCTTTCCCTTCGTTTGCTGATGGTTTGGCTCCAATACTTTAAGTAAATAACGATGATATTCTGCCCCTTTTCATATGAATGAAAAATAAAAATTAATCCTAATTTTCATCTTCTAAATCAATGACAGCCATCTCATGGCCAACTCCACTTCCAAACTGCCTTTTACCAAAGCCCTTCATATCCCTGAACCACCTTCGCTTCCCCAAATCCCCATATTACCCCCCCCCCCCCCACCCTTAGAACCATGGCCAGATCCTGCTTTCCCTATCATCGCCATAGCTGCCACCACCACTTCCCTTCCAGCCATAACTGCTAACATCGAAAAGGGCTGTAATGCCCCGTATTTTCTGGCAATTTATTTGAAATATTTTATTTATTTAAAATATTGATTTGAGTTTAAATAATGGGATTTGACCATTTTAATTTGAAAATATAAATAATATAATAATATTTTATTTTTAAAATATTGGGAAAATGTTGAATTTGAAGTGTAACATGAACGGGCGATTTAAATTGGTTTTAATGTGGTTTAAATTATATTATAATAACGATTTCGTTTATAAAACAATGATTGAGCGATATAATTATAATTTAATTTTAAAACGAGCTGCAGCGGCGCGGTAGTTCGTAAATTGGCGTTTTGAAATTTAAACAGCTGTACAGGGCCCAATATGAGTCGGATTTTCTCGAAATAAGAAACGTCTGAATCTATTGGATAATATCTTTCTAATGAAAGAGAAAAATCGAGTTTTCGTGCTGTAGATTTTATTTTGTATCTAAATCAAATTTTGAAATAGTCGCTATGGAATTTCATTATATATTATAACGTTTATTTATATAAAATAAAGGGGATTTTAAATTTTTATAATATCGATTTGGCTTGAAATTCAACCCGTGGTATTTTAGTGTGGTAGTATATGGAATTCTGGTCGTATATGGCCAATTTCAATATTTTAATATTATTATATTGAGGTATTTTAAAATTTGGTTATTATATTTGAACTGGGCATTTATAAAAGGGACTTTATTCAAACGACCTTCGTTTTCGACGAAATAAATTTTATTGGGACCGCATCATTAAATTATTGCTAGATTTCAATATGCGCGTCAATCGGGGTTAATTCGTGAGCATGGCAAAATAAAATACAAATAATAACGACCATTTGAACGTGAACGAGGGCCATTTGAGCAAACGGACTCGGAATTCGACGAAACAAGTTTCATTGAGACCGTATCATCAAATTATACTATGTCGTCCATTCGTATCTCGAATGGGGTTTGTATATGAGCACAGGAGCGAATACACAACGTTCGAAATAGTGATAGGTACGAAATAAATATCGTTAGTCGTCGTCACTAAAATATCTTCAGTCAAATCAAATTAAACTAATATATTTTCTCATCTATATATACCCATAGCACAAACCCTAAAGCCCCAAATCAGAAATCGTCCATCATATTTGCAGAAAAGCCCCTCTTTACAAAATAATTTATTCCCATAAATCTATAAGGAATTTGCAGACGTAATCCAAAGGGAAGTTGTAGATCTAGTGGCCAGCTACCTCCAGTAAAAATTGCACGACCAACGGTGACCTATGTTGGCCGGAATTTCGCCAAAACCGAGAAAAAACAGTTTTCGTTCTTGGCCAAAATTACAACGATTGGATCGATTTCAGATGTCGAGACCTGGGGGATATGGAAGAGGAGAGTTCAGGCTTCGATTTGGTACCGGTCTCGGATTCTCTGGTCGTCAGGGGTGACGGTGGTGGCGAGATGAACGGAGGGGACTGTTTTGGGTTGATTTTCGAAAGCTATGAAGGGAAACGTGGTTTTTCTGGTGGCTGTGGTCAACGATGGGTTCGGGGGTGTGCAGGGGGAAGTTGCTGGTGGCGAGCCGGTCACATTGGCGGAGGTGCGGTCATTGATGGTGGTCTGATGGTGGAGGAATCGAGCCCGAAGGCATTTCCGTTCATGGGGGGTTTGCGATGGCCAGAGGGACTTCAAGGGCTAGGCGTTTCAAGCGTGTGGGGCCCTCGGTCTAGCGGTGTTGATGATGGGTCGGAGGTGGTACCAGGTTGAACGGCAGCGACACGGTGGGAGGTAGTTGATGTCGTGTTTTTCTAAAAGGAAGAGGATCGAGAATGAAGAAGGTGTTTGGGAAGAAAGCGCGTTCACTAATCTGACGTGGCTAATCACAGTTATTAAAGGTAATTAGCAATTTATTATTTAATTAATTAATAAATAAGTAGTTAGTCAAATAAGCATATATATAACCTTGTATTGGCGATAACTTTATCATACATTAACGGATTTCAGTGAAACTGGATCCGTTGGGATTGCAGGGATGAGGCCTAGACGATAACACTGACTAGGCACTGATCTGACGCAACTGAAATTTCAGCTAATTTTGAACGTTGGTTTCAAATTGAATAAAACAAATGCGTCCACCATCAACCGTATAAATCTGGTGAGTTAATTCTCATACCTTCTGGAATCCTGTGTTGTGGTAAATTCATATTAAAATATAATTTACCATTTAAAAATATAAATTGGTTGATTGGTTGTTATTGTTTGTTTACTGTTTGATTGGGCACTGTTATTTATATTTCATCGTTTTACATTAAGTAGATTATCGGAATTTATTGCATATATTATTATGAAATGTTATAACGAGCTGTGGTGCAGGGAAGAACAGGTTGGAGGGATCCGACCGGATTTCTCAAATATTATATATGTTGTTTGTTTGTTTTATATTGTTGATATTTAAACTAATTGAACCCCATATGGTAGTAAAACCTGTTTGATCGTGATGGTTGAATAAATATTCACCTGTGTTGTGTTTAAAATCAGTCTACAGTGTTGATTGGGTAATTGGCAGTGAATGGCCATAATCGTGCTGTTTTAAACGTCGTTCTACCTTTCGGTGAACTGACGTAGTTTTAAAATTATAAATTTATTTTATAACTGAATTGAAGTTTTTCAGTCATTTATATTAGTAATTAAATTAGAAAATTTTAAATAAATATTTTAATCGAGTTTATATAAGAAATTATTTAAATGGCGTTATGTAGTGAGACCATATGGTTTGTACATGTGCTGAAAGCTAGAAAACCAGAGATTTTACCTACGTGTTGGTAAAGTGGAATAATTGTATTTTAAATCCAATTAAATTGTGATTTTAAATTAATTAAGTTATTTAATTAATTTAAAAAGGGGAAATGACAAATGAAAATCAGTTAACTTCTAACTGATATGTACGGTTGACAAAATCAACCGTTTTGAACTGAAATTGACAAATGGGATTTAAATTTCAGAATATTCGAACGGCGTGAAATATTAGTAAATCTTTGATTAACTAAAATTCAAAGTAATTCTTTTATCGTTTAGTGTTAACAAAGTTAATTATTATTTAATAAGTTTTAAAAATGACAAGGATCATGTTAATAGCAAAGTTAACTATTTTGATATAGTTAATATGAAAGTTTAGTATTATAATTAAAGCAAAGACTTTTAGTTAGACATCGATTAAGAAATGTTGAGTAGCGATATGTTTTAATAAAAGGAGCGATAAGAGTTATAAAGAGATTTAAAATCCAAGTTTTTAAACTAGTGTTGTAAATGGGATTTGTAAGTGTATGCAGAGTATTTAAATAAGATTTTTCTCAATTAATAAATTAAGTAAAGTGAATTCAATTGATTAAAATCATTGGGGAAAAAGTAAATAGATTTGTAATGGACTGAAAGTTGTAATGGGTTTAGAGTGAAATCGAAGCTAAACTGCAAAAAGATGGTAAATGGATTATTATAGGTATTTAGGAAGAAATGCAAGTGAGGTTAAAAAGGTTCTTTAAACCAAAAGTGATGACTTTAAATGTTAAGAAAGAGATTATCGAACGAGAATTTCAAATATAAGAAATGGGTTTATAAAACCAGGTTTGAAATCAAGGTAGTAATCGAGATTTTAATATGAGTGGTTAAGTGACAAACTAATATTATTCTTAGGTAAGAACGTTGTCGATCAAGGTCTGAGAGGTAAATAAAATACCCCAACTTGAACGGCTTCACTATCATCGAGGATTGATATTCGTTTGTGGTGGGTGCAAAGTGTCCCATGCGAGAAATATTGAAATGAGTACGAGGTTTTTGAATATAAATGTTGGTTACCAGGTAAATAAGAATTAAAGGTTGATTTTCCTTTTATTTATTTTAAATAGGCCAGGCAGTGCCAAAACTGAATCAGCAAACTCATATTCACACATTTGTTCTTTGATAGTTAAATCACCGTCTATCAACCTGACCAAATACGATTGTTGGTATGGAAAGACTGGGATCGAATTATATTCGAAAACCATTACGACCAACAAATACGTGAAGACGTCGATTGAAGACGGAGCAAGTGAAGACCGTGGATCTTCATAAGCGGAAGGACTACTTGTTGAATCTCTCTGGCTTGCAACCAGAGTTATTTGGTTTGTGATTCTGTCGTGGTTGAAATCCACGGGTTGCAAGGACTACTCGCTACTGATCCGTGGGGTGATTCCTATATGAGACGCAGTAGGAGAGTACCTTCGGTACATCCTGTTCCTGGATGACTTGTATGGACGAATGTCTGACAGAGTATTTCCTTGGAACCACGTACGTTGATTTTTACAAATATACCGAGTTGGTGGCAAAAAGGGGCACTTCTTTTATACCCAGAGTATATTTGTGGACGTCAATTAGTGATTTGACGGATCTGACAATGTGGCGTTCGAAGTGAATGATGACCAGATGTTTTAAAGAAAATCCTAGCCTCAAGCCTCATCAACCGGGAAATGACAATAATCGGGCAGGCAGCAAGGCCATGTGGGTTGCTCCCATTAGGGTGTATAACCACCTATCTAGAGAAAATTCCATTTGCTTCTTTAATCTATATTCGATGTTGTCCCTTTTCGGGAGGCGGTTGCTGATCCCAACCGTCGGTGATATACATTCGATACACTCAAGCGAAATGAGTGGACGGTCATGTGTGGGCCAGGTTGCAAGACGTTCTTGTTGAACCTAGTGTATTCGCCTCTAGAGACACACGATCGAAAGGTGGACCCATACCTTGTCATAGTTGGAATCCAATCTCCAATAAGCGCCCACGGTTTTGGTTTGTATACTATATATGTGGAGCGTAAGATGCAAGCGTTCCGCTAGATTGTTATTTATTTGTATTTTGACACTATGATAATATCAGAATAAGTTATGATTTCAAAAATGGTTTGGGTTATAGTAAGGTAAAAACCGTCCATGTTTATGTGTGGGCTGGTCTTACTATTATCCTTTGATTTCAGAAAGGATTTTCCAAAGTTAAACAAATTGTGTATTCTGTGAATTTATCACTGGGAGTATTCCAGACTAACCCGGTGTATTTTGCTTTGCTTCAAATGTGCTCAGGTCAGATCGAGTATATTTCCAGGTTATGATCGCTTGGAGTTTCAGGAGCTGGAAGCAGGAGGCTTCACCGCTAGTTATATAAAGTTATTATTCCGCTGTGTCTGATATATGTTATGCTCTGATGATTGGTTTGTATATACAGTTCTTTTGTATAAAGAGATTTGTTATATTATATTTATTTGTTCCGCTGTGAGATTCTGATGTGTTATTCTTCTTCTTTCTTCTATTCTAATATTTCTTTCTTTCTATTCTCACCCTCTAATTTCTTTCAATTGACAATATGGGGTTCGATACTTGGGTTTTTGGCAAGTAATACGGGTTTATGTATTGTTGTCGAAAATTCGAGCGTTGAGTTTTTCCCTGGTCGTTACAGTGGTATCAGAGCCATGTTTAGAGATAACCTTGGCTCTGTGGTTTGACTCAATAGAAATGGGGTTAGAAATACCCTAGATTGAGTTTGGATATAGATGTATGAGAGCGCGTATTTGTAATTTGATATAAAATTATTTTAAAATTTGTTTTGCCCAACTTATTTTATAAAATAATAAAAGTAATGATATTCTCAAGTTATTGTAATACGGGAAAATTATTTAGATTTGTTAATGCTGATTTGTATGATATGTTTGGATGGTGTGCTCGATCTAATGGATATAAACCTGAACATGAATCGACTTGGTTAAAACCAATCTAAAATAAATAATTAGAATAAATCAATCCAGATAAATAAATTTGAATGGATAATTAAAGAAATAAATGAAGTGATTATAAATAATTATAACCTCGTATGGATTTAATTGTGTGTAAAATGGGATGATATGAATGAGATGGGTATTTTGAACATAAATGATATTGTTGTGATGACTAATGAAATTCATTTTAGTTGAGAAACAGGTGCAGAAGTACCAATTCAGCTTTAAAACATCCAAGAGAAAATTCTGGAGTTAATTGAATTCAGTTTGAATAGAGCTGCATAAGCAAGCTCGAATATAAAATATTGCTTATCGCGTAATGACGCTCGCAAAAAAGTACACCTACGCAAATATGAAATTTTTGGTTTTTATTTGGGTTTTGAGTTTGGATTTTGAATTTTTCCGACCATAAGAGTCGATGTATATATATTTCTTGAACCTTCGATATTGCAGATGTCCTCCGTACAAGGGAGATTCTACCGAAATTTTCCCAAAATTTAAGGTGTTAGAAAATTTTTGAAGATTTTTGGGAAATTCTTTTATTTGAAATAAATTGTTTTTAAAACCAATTGGGTCAATTTGAAAATAAATTCAAATTTTAAAATTTATTATTTTATAAAGATAATGAGTTGTAGCGTTGTTTCTACCTAAGCAATTTCGAGGACGAAATTATTTTAAGGGGGAAGGAATGTAATGTCCTGTATTTTCTGGCCATTTATTTGAAATATTTTATTTATTTAAAATATTGATTAGAGTTTAAATAACGGGATTTGACCATTTTAATTTGAATATTTAAACTATATTAATAATATAATAATATTTTATTTTTTGAATATTGGGAAAATGTTGAATTTGAAGTGTAACACGAACGGGCGATTTAAATTGGTTTTAATGTGGTTTATATTATATTAGAATAACGATTTCGTTTATAAAACGACGGTTGAGCGATATAATTATAATTTAATCTTAAAACGAGCTGCAGCGGCGCGGTAGTTCGTAAATTGGCGTTTTGAACTTCAAACGGCTGTATAGGGACCAATATGAGTCGGATTTTCTCGAAACAAGAGACGTCTGAATCTGTTGAATAATATCTTTCTAATGAAAGAGAAAATTCGAGTTTTCGTATTGTAAATTTTTTTTGTGTCCAAATCAAATTTTGAAATAGTCGTTATGGAATTTCGTTATATATTATAACGTTTATTTATATAAAATAAAGGGGTTTTCAAATTTTTATAATATCGATTTGGCTTGAAATTCAACCCGTGTTATTTTAGTGTGGTAGTATATGGAATTCTGGTCGTATATGGCCAATTTCAATATTTTAATATTATTATATTGAGGTATTTTAAAATTTGGTTATTATATTTGAACTGGGCATTTATAAAAGGGACTTTATTCAAACGACCTTCGTTTTCGACGAAATAAATTTTATTGGGACCGCAACAGTTAATTATTGCTAGATTTCAATCTGCGCGTCAATCGGGGTTAATTTGTGAGCGTGGCAAAATAAAATACAAATATATACGACCATTTAAACGTGAACGAGGGCCATTTGAGCAAACGGACTCGGAATTCGACGAAACAAGTTTCATTGAGACCGTATCATCAAATTATACTATATCGTCCATTCGCATCTCGAACGGGGTTTGTATGTGAGCACAGGAGCGAATAAACAACGTTCGAAATAGCGATAGGTACGAAATAAATATCGTTAGTCATCATCACTAAAATATCTTCAGTCAAATCAAATTAAACTAATATATTTTCTCATCTATATATACCCATAGCACAAACCCTAAAGCCCTAAATCAGAATTTGTCCATCATATTTGCAGAAAAGCCCCTCTTTACAAAATAATTTATTCCCACATATGTGTAAGGAATTTGCAGAGGTAATCCAAAGGGAAGTTGTAGATCTAGTAGCCAGCTACCTCCAGTAAAAATTGCACGACCAACGGAGACCTATGTTGGCCGGAATTTCGCTAAAACTGAGAAAAAACAGTTTTCGTTCTTAGCCAAAATTACAACGATTGGATCGATTTCAGATGTCGAGACCTGGGGGAAATGGAAGAGGAAAGTTCAGGCTTCGATTTGGTACCGGTCTCGGGTTCTCTGGTGGTCAAGGGTGACGGTGGTGGCGAGATGAACGGAGGGGACTGTTTTGGGTTGATTTTCGAAAGCTATGATGGGAAACGTGGTTTTTCTGGTGGATGTGGTCAACGATGGGTTCGGGGGTCTGCAGGGGGAAGTTGTTGGTGGCGAGCCGGTCACATTGGCGGAGGTGCGGTCGTTGATGGTTGTCTGATGGTGGAGGAATCGAGCCCGAAGGCATTTCCGTTCATGGCGGGTTTACGATGGCCAAAGGGACTTCTGGGGCGAGGCATTTCAGGCGTGTGGGGCCCTCGGTCTGGCGGTGCTGATGACGGGTCGGAGGTGGTACCAGGTTGAACGGCGGCGACACGGTGGGAGGTAGTTGATGTCGTGTTTTTCTAAAAGGAAGAGGATCGGGAATGCATAAGGTGTTTGGGAAGAAAGCGCGTTCACTAATCTGACGTGGCTAATCATGGTTATTAGAGGTAATTAGCAGTTTAATATTTAATTAATTAATAACTAAGTAGTTAGTTAAATAAGCATATATATATAACCTTGTATTGGCGATAACTTTATCATACATTAACGGATTTCAGTGAAACTGGATCCGTTGGGATCGCAGGGACGAGGCCTAGATGATGGCCCTGACTAGGCACTGATCTGACACAGTTGAAATTTCAGCTAATTTTGAACGTTCGTTTTAAATTGAATGCAACAAACGCGTCCACTGTCAACCGTATAAATCTGGTGGGTTAATTCTCACACCTTCTGGAATCCTGTGATGTGGTAAATTCATATTAAAATATAATTTACCCTTTAAAAATATAAATTGGTTGATTGGTTGTTATTGATTGTTTATTGTTTGATGATCGATGTTATTAATATTTCATCGTTTTAAATTAAGTAGATTATCGGAATTTATTCCATATATTATTATGAAATGTTATAATGAGCTGTGGTGCAGGGAAGAACAGGTTGGAGGGATCCGACCGGATTTCTCAAATATTATATATGTTGTTTGTTTGTTTTATATTGTTTATATTTGAACTAATTGAACCCCATATGGTAGTAAAACCTGTTAGATCATGATTGTTGAATAAATATTAACCTGTGTTGTGTTTAAAATCAATCTACGGCGTTGATTGGGTAATTGGCAGTGAATGGCCATAAACGTGTTGTTTTAAACGTCGTTCTACCGTTCGGTGAACAAACGCAGTTTTAAAATTATAAATTTATTTTATAACTGAATTGAAGTTTTTCAGTCATTTATATTAGTAATTAAATTAGAAAATTTTAAATAAATATTTTAATCGAGTTTATATAAGAAATTATTTAAACGGTTTTTTGTAGTGAGACGTATGGTTTGTACATGTGCTGAAAGCTAGAAAACCAGAGATTTTACCTACGTGTCGGTAAAGTGGAATAATTGTATTTTAAATCCAATTAAATTGTGATTTTAAATTAATTAAGTTATTTAATTAATTTAAAAAGGGGAAATGACAAATGAAAATCAGTTAACTTCTAACTGATATGTACGGTTGACAAAATCAACCGTTTTGAACTGAAATTGACAAATGGGATTTAAATTTCAGAATATTCGAACGGCGTGAAATATTAGTAAATATTTGATTAACTAAAATTCAAAGTAATTCTTGTATTGTTTAGTGTTAAAAAGTTAATTATTATTTAATAAGTTTTAAAAATGATAAGGATCATGTTAATAGCAAAGTTAACTATTTTAATATAGTTAATATGAAAGTTTAGTATTATAATTAAAGCAAAGACTTTTAGTTAGACATCGATTAAGAAATGTTGAGTAGCGATATGTTTTGATAAAATGAGCGATAAGAGTTATGAAGAAATTTAAAATCCAAGTATTTGAACTAGTGTTGTAAATGGGATTTGTAAGTGTATGCAGAGTATTTAAATAAGATTTTTCTCAATTAATAAATTAAGTAAAGTGAATTCAATTGAATAAAATCATTGGGGAAAAAGTAAATAGATTTGTAATGGACTGAAAGGTGTAATGGGTTTAGAGTGAAATCTAAGCTAAACTGCAAAAAGATGGTAAATGGATTATTATAGGAATTTAGGAAGAAATGCAAGTGAGGTTTAAAAACGTTCTTTAAACCAAAAGTGATGACTTTAAATGTTAAGAAAGAGATTTTAATATCAATGGTTTAAAAACGTTGTCGATCAAGGTCTGAGAGGTAAATAAAATACCTCAACTTGAACGGCTTCACTGTTATCGAGGAATGATATTCGTTTGTGGTGGGTGCAAAGTGTCCCATGCGAGAAATATTGAAATGAGTATGAGATTTTTGAATATAAATGTTGGTTACCAGGTAAATAAGAATTAAAGGTTGATTTTCCTTTTATTTATTTTAAATAGGCCAGGCAGTGCCAAGTACTGAATCAGCAAACTCATATTCACACATTTGTTCTTGGATAGTTAAATCATCGACTATCAAACCTGACCAAATACGATCGTTGGTATGGAAAGACCGGGATCGAATTTATATTCGAAAACCATTCTGACCAACAAATACGTGAAGACGTCGATTGAAGACGGAGCAAGTGAAGGCCGTGGATCTTCATAAGCGGAAGGACTACTTGTTGATTCTCTCTGGCTTGCAACTAGAGTTATTTGGTTTGTCATTCTGTCGTGGTTGAAATCCACAGGTTGCAAGGACTACTCGCTACTGATCAATGGGGTGATTCCTATATGAGATGCAGCAGGAGAGTACCTTCGGTTCATCATGTTCCTGGATGACTTGTATGAACGAATGTCTGACAGTATTTCCTTAGAACCACATACGTTGATTTTTACAAATATACCGAGTTGGTAGCAAAGAGGGGCACTTCTTTTATACCTAGAGTATATTTGTGGACGTCAATTAGTGATTTGACGTATCTGACAATGTGGCATTCAAAGTGAATGATGACCAGAAGTTTTAAAGAAAATCCTAGCCTCAAGCCTCATCAACCGGGAAATGACAAAAATGGGCAGGCAGCATAGCTATGTGGGTCGCTCCCATTAGGGTGTGTAATCACCTATCTAGAGAAAATTACATTTGCTTCTTTGATCTATATTCGATGAAGTCCCTTTTCGGGAGGCGGTTGTTGATCCCAACCGTCGGTGATATACATTCGATACACTCAAGCGAAATGAGTGGTCGGTCATGTGTGGGCCAGGTTGCAAGACGTTTTTGTTGAACCCAGTGTATTAGCCTCTAGAGATACACGATCGAAAGGTGGACCCATACCTTGTCATAGTTGGAATCCAATCTCCAATAAGCGCCCGCGGTTTTGGTTTGTATACTATATATGTGGAGCGTGAGATGCAAGCGTTCCGCTAGATTGTTATTTATTTGTATTTAGACACTATGATAATATCAGAATACGTTATGATTTCAAAAATGGTTTGGGTTATATTAAGGTAAAAAACCGTCCGTGTTTATGTGTGGGCTAGTCTTACTATTATCCTTTGATTTCAAAAAGGATTTTCCAAAGTTAAACAAATTGTGTATTCCATGAATTTATCACTGAAATTATTCCAGACTGACTCGGTGTATTTTGCTTTGCTTCAAATGTGCTCGGGTCAGATCGAGTATATTTCCAGGTTATGATCGCTTGGAGTTTCAAGAGCTGGAAGCAGGAGGCTTCACCGCTAGTATATAAAGTTATTATTCCGATGTGTCTGATATATGTTATGCTCTGATGATTGGTATGTATATACAGTTCTTTTGTATAAAGAAATTTGTTATATTATATTTATTTGTTCCGCTGTGAGATTCTGATGTGTTATTCTTCTTCTTTCTTCTATTCTAATATTTCTTTATTTCTATTCTCATCCTCTAATTTCTTTCAATTGACAATCTGGGGTTCGATACTTGGGTTTTTGGCAAGTAATACGGGTTTATGTATTGTTGTCAAAAATCCGAGCGTCGAGTTTTCCCCTGGGTCGTTACAGGGCGCCCTCTTTGATTTCAACTTCACAGTCCCAGCAATTGTGAGTGGAATTCGTACTTTTCATTGTTGCAATCGCAAGCTGTATTTCGCCCCTTTCAGGTCTTCGTGGACAAATGAAACGCCAAAAAAAAGAGGGAAGCTAGGCAATGAGTAGGACACATCGGCGGAGGTGAAGCAATTGGTGGAGCAGTGTGCTGCCGTGATGAAGGCGGCTAGGGCAGAGATACCATCGGCGTTGAACAAGATGAATAAGAGGAATGAGGTTGGGTAATGGATTATTTAGGGTGGGGTGAGGGAGTTTCAGTGTTGGATGATGAAGATTATTCATAGGTAAGAGCATCTCCAGTCGTTGGAGTTGAGGGGGCAAAATTAAGGGGAAGTGAGCCAGTGGCTCACTTCAGCCTTAATTTTAAGGCTAAGATTCAGGATCCGGAACGATTCAGGATCCCGTTCCGGATCCTGAATCCCTTCCTGGCGTCTATTTTATAGGCGCCAGGATCAAGCGCCTATAAAATAGGCGCCAGGATCCCCCTCCTCCACATGTGTTGCTCCTACACCCCAATTCGTGCCATGTTGCCCCTTCCAACGGTCACTTTTTTGAACTAACAACGGCTACAAACGGTCATATGAAAGTTCCAACGGTCATAGTTTTTATTTTTCTATATATATCAGTATGAATAGCTCATTGCAAAACACATAAACCTCTTAAACTCCACCATACTCTTTACCAACCAGTAAACAATGCCATATCCATTCCAATTCAACAACGAAGCGATGAATACAAACAGTTGGGATTTTGATTCTCAGCCAGTCGAAGATCTTATCCCTAATTCTGCTTCACCACTCTCGTTTCATTCTTCTGCGCCGTGGACCGGGGACGAAGATAAAGATCTCTGTTTAATGTACTGCCACTTTTCAAACGATTCAGTCAAGGGAATTGATCCAAGTGGGGAGGCATTCTATGGAAAATTTATATCTGCTTACAACAAAAAGCACGTAGAAAGGACGAGATCAATGTCTGCGCTTTCAGGTCGATTTGGGAAGATTAATCGACAAACCCAATTCTTTGAGTCTCGAGTTCACAAAATAAGAACCGCAAATCCTAGCGGAATGGGTGGCAAAGCCGAATTGGTAATAATTTATAACTCTCTAATTCGCTTGTCGATATTTTATTTACCTACCATGAAAGTATATCAATATTCATTATTTTACCATTTGTAGAAGCGGATGTCGAACGACCAATTCTTGAAATTATTTCCTAGAGAAAACGGTGTGAAAAAACCGCATTACTATCAGTTTGCTAATTGCTATGAATTGCTCGTTAGTCATCCGAAATGGAGTTCTAACAATGCGAAGAGCTTAAGAGATGTACAAACAAAGGCAAAATCAAAGAAAAAAGCAAGCCGAAATTCCTATACTTCAATTCCAGAAGAATCTTCGCAGAGAGACTCTAATGTAGATGAAGATGCAACTACTCAATTTGATGAAGATGCAAGACCTATGTGCCAGCATGCTGCGAAGAAGAAAAATGCTATTCAAACCCAACTTGATTCTCGGTTGGCACAAATGCACCAGAAGCATGCCAGAGAAAATGAAGAACGGACAAGAAATAGTGCAGAAAAACTAGAGGTGTTAAAACAGTTAACCGAGATTGAACGTTGTAGGTTTGAGTTGGAGCGGCAACAGCAAGAGACTTTAGTAATGGAAAAGGATGCCACTGGTGGATCCACTATCGACGCAGTACTGGATGGATTATAAACAGCGTATTGTTAATAGTCATGCTGGGTCTAGGCCTATGTAGTTTTTAGTGCTTGTACCGGTTTCCTCTATGTATTGTTTTTGTTTGAATTAAGCACTGGTATCATATTTTCTTTTAGACCGTTTGTATGTATCCAATAATAATTACCACATAAAAATAATTCAACGTAGTACGTACGAGAAAGCAAACACACTTCATTGCAAGAATACATAATAAAACAAACATTCAGAAATATAAATGGAAACAAACGTAATAAAACATAGCATTTGAAATATAATATACTGGTTGCCGTAAAAGTTCCAAATGTGATCCATTAGATCTTTTTGAAGGCGGTTTTGCAGAGCTGAATTACGATATATTTCATGTTGATCAACTTAAAATATATGGAATTGTCCTTCAATTTCATCTTCGGAAGCTCGGTAAATTTGTGGGGACTGTCCGGATCCTTCTATTCATAATCTGGGTGAATGATGTCGCGTTCATCTTCGATTATCATGTTATGTAGAATTATGTCGCGTCCAAAATAAATGTAGGGGTGGGCGGGTTCGGTTCGTTGCGGTTTGAAGCTCAAACCGCTTCCGCATCGCATCAAACGGTTGATAAAAAATACAAACCATTATACTAACCGTTCAAACGATTCGTTTTCGTTTCGGTTTCGATGTAATACGGTCCGGTTTTGATTCAGTCCGGTTTGAACCCGTATTATATATGAAACAAGAAAATTATTTTCATCAACAAACAATTTACGACTATAAGACGTTGTGTCACCTGAAGGTTAAAACACATAGTGTTATCTTTAATTAATATAACTACAACATACGTTGAAAATAGAATATGTATCGTTAAATTAAAAGGTAGATAGGAATTTGTTGATTTTTTATCATAACATTGTCGGAGTAGTTATGTAGTTCGGTTCAGTTTAATATGGTTTGATAAAAGTTCAAACCGCAACCGAACCGTATCGTTGCGGGTCGGTTCGGTTTGGGTTGTTTGCTTTAGAAAGAGAATTCGGTGCGGTTTTCTGCACCGTTTTTGCGATTAGGTCTGGGCGGTTTCCGCATTGCGGCGCGGTTTATGCCCACCCCTAGATAAATGATCTAAGGTTAGGTTATGATTGCTTAGTTAGAGCGTAAGCTGAATACATGTGATACAATTTCATTTTACTCTAGGTTACATTTTATTCTTCTATGGATGTATTTGCGATAAATAGCAATAGAATATTTTAACTGGGCATTTAAAGGAAGATGGAAGTTAAAAGGGGTATGCTTTGCAATCTTCAAACAGGTATTCAAATAGGGTTATTAAAGTTAAACAGGGTAATTATGGGTACACAAAGTATTAAAACGGAATAAATGGGGTATTCAGTTCACAATGCAGCTGTGCCGTCGGATGTGTCCGACGCCAAGGCTCAATGTTAGTCCGTTTTCTTCCCCTAGCCACCGGAAGCTTGCGAACGCTGCCTATATAATTTCAACTCCATTTCTATGTAAAAGTGAAACACATAGTTTCAAAAAATAGTTATTTGCGTAAAACCATGTTAAACTTTTATTGTAATTGTTGTTTCATTTCTAGTTTTAGCTATTCTTTTTTTATCATGTTAGTTTAACAGTTTATCACGTTAGTTGTTTAACAGCATATCATGTTTAGTTAAGCAAGTAAAATCATGTTTCATTTTATTTTCATGATGAGATTTAGCACGCAAATCATGTTTAATATGTTTAAAATCATTAATAGATTAGGATGCATTCTACTTTTATTAACTTTGAAAGACAGCATTATATGCTTGAATGATTCATTCAAGATTAGTTTTGTTTTCGTTTTTATTTATATATAAATCACGTACAGGCTTGAATGATTATGATTTTCGTCTTTTTCAAACTTGCTTAATTGACTCCAGTGGTGGAAGAAGTTGCTTACTTCAGATCACTTAATGACTTTGGGAAAATCAGTAAAAATTTGTTTTGTTGTGTTAGAATTAATGTCCTAATTTTTTGGTTGTTACTTGCTAATGAAATGGTGTGGCTGATTAAATTGTTAACTGTTAAAACTACTAATATGACATTTAACATGACTCCACTTATAATATTTTTATATTGTTTTAGCCTTTTTGGTTTGATAACGATATGGTGTAAAACTAGGATAATGTTAGCTAATTAAATTTTTATGGATTGTTGATGTTACCATTACCACCAAAATTATCAATATTTCAGTACATCAAACTATGCGTGTACCAGAATATCCGTAAGCATTTTGGATTTCTTGATGAAATCGGTAACCATTGCTATAACGGTCTTTGAAGTGAGGCATGAGGCATTGGTTGAAGGTAAGGGCTTGATCTGTTGTTCAAGAGCTTCCCCTTTTTTCCACCCTCGTTATTTCTGAAAAGAAATTTCTTCATTCCTCTCTCAATTAAACACAAATCCAACATTGTTTAAAATAGAGAAATGTTGATCCGAATATCGTAATGGTAATTTCTAGTTTATTTCATTTTATGTTTTTTTTTTTTTTTTTTTTTTTAATCTCTCGTATTTGTTTGTTTGCAGCAAACATAGAGCAGAAAATAGAAGTCCTAACTTTACTTACTTTTGTTGACAACAACATTATTAACAATGAAAGATGTTAACAATGAAAGAAAATAGTTGACTAAGGAATAAAATAATGAAAAATGAAAAAAAAAATGATTAGACTTTTACATTTTAGAATAACTATAACGAGAGAAAAAATATCAATTAATTATTTTAAAAATTAACGCGGTTGGCAAGATAAAAAAAGGTGTGTGAATAGGATTGCCCTCAAAGAAACGGCGCTAGGAACATCTCTAGCACTAGCAACATATAGAAAATCTAAGGAGGAAAAAGAAAAAGAAAAAACAAATTCACTCAACAATAAGCGACCCGATAACAAGCATTTTTGGTTTTTTTTTTTTTTTTATTCGTTTAAAAGATAAATGAGAATTAGATTCCCGTTTTACAATGCCGCTAAAAAGAAATGGGGGAAACCCCGTTCTAATCGCTGCTGTTGTGGCACGGGATACAGAATTGAAGCATGTATTTCCCCCTTTTTTTGATGTATGCACACGCTGGATATGCTCTAACAAATTATAAGTTGGCTTTATCAATTTGCAGATTGATCACAGGTTTATACCAGGCTGCTTTAGTAGTACCGGATCATATATGGATAAAAATAGCCAATTTCACAAAATATTCGGCAAATTTGTCAGTAAACCTTTTCTAGTAAGGTAAGATCATTGTTGATGTAGTTTAGAGAAGCGCAAACCAAAATGGTATTAAATTGGATCCTTGTTCTGCCTAGTTCTCGGTTGTCGAGAGTATTGCCGGTGCTGCAGTTGTAGCAGTCACCTTATCATTACAGCATGCTGTCTTGGTAACAAGGTTGGATATGCTAAAACAAGCTGGTGGGAGTTATAAATCATCTGTCACTGACAGTCCCGGATTAATTCCATTATTAATTTCGATGGATCGATCCAGGGTAAATACTATCGAGTTTGTTGAGGACAAAGGCTGCACAAAATGTATGCTTTCAAATATTCAGCACTAAAATGGATGTTATCTTTAGGTTTGAATTTGAACAACAGATTACGACACCATAACAAACATTTTGACGATAGACAGGATTGGAACAGATAGACAGCGATACTCACACATACCCCAAAATATGAGACTTCACTAGTTGGGCTTGTACAGAACATTGTTTGGTTTTCTAAAGGAGATGAGAAAACTCCATCGTGAAATCAGACACACATGCGGAATTTATATCTGAAAAAGCAATGCATTCCTAGATGCCACAGTGTTTGAATAAATTAATATATTCACTCCGAATTGACCAAACAACAAGATAATCAGTTGCTTACTACGCAAAAGAGCAAAGAGAAGAAAACGATTCCAGCTAAAACTGAAATAATTAGACCAAATCAGACTGAAAACATTTTATAGTAGTCGAAGGATTCAAATGCAGACGTACAAATAACCTGAAATGAAACTTTACAGGTCTATGTAAAACTCGTAACATAACAAACTATAAAATAATTAGAAGTCTGAAAGCAAACTGTTCTTCCAGATCATCTAACCGCTGGTGAATTTGGTAACAGCCTTGGTTCCTTCAGATACAGCATGCTTTGCAAGCTCGCCAGGGAGAACGAGACGAACGGATGTTTGAATCTCACGAGAAGTGATTGTCGGCTTCTTATTGTACCTTGCCAACTTTGAAGATTCCTGAGCAAGCTTCTCAAATATGTCGTTGATGAAAGAATTCATAATTCCCATGGCTTTGCTTGATATTCCGATGTCAGGATGCACTTGCTTCAACACTTTGAAAATGTAGATCTTGTAGGTTTCAATGCTCTTCGCCTTCCTCTTTTTCTTCTTGTCGGCGGTTGCTGAGGATTCTTTCGCAGGGAGCTTCTTTTCGGCTCTGGGCTTCTTGCCAGCAGGTGTTTTTTCAGCGGTCTTCTTTTCCTCTTCGGGTTTCTTCTCTGCGGGTTTCTTTTCAGCTTTGGGCGCCATGGCAAATGTTAGGGTTTGGAGAAATGGATTCAATTTGAAGAATTGGGGAAAAGCGGGAGTATAATTAACAATACGAAGTTCGGTGCTTTATAAATACACAAGCTGGTTGTTAATTGGACTAAAGGCAATGACGCGGATCGTAATGGGGGACGCATTTGAAGCGTTAGATTGACGTACTATTGATGGTTGAGATTTGATAATCACATCGAGAGACGAGGATTGATGAGCTGGATCCCGGGAAGTGTAATTTGTGCCAATCGTGCATCAATTTTTTGCACGTAGGATCGGCCATTTGAAATAAAACCGCATTTGCAATATTAAAATCTATATTTGATTTTCATCCACAACTCAAAACTTGTTTGTCTTCTTAGATAATAACAACTAAATCATTCAAACCAATTAAGCTAGATGGTTTGGTTTTGTTTTATCAGTTAATTAGTTGATTTTGGTTTTGGTTTCTAAATTATTTTTACATATTGATCGGGTTTGGTTTTCAATAT
Organism: Allium sativum; assembly: GCA_030737875.1. Lineage (NCBI taxonomy): Eukaryota > Viridiplantae > Streptophyta > Magnoliopsida > Asparagales > Amaryllidaceae > Allium > Allium sativum. The sequence goes on along the minus strand of CM060912.1, from coordinate 1,007,246,338 downwards.
TTGAAAATTGTACTGGGCAATTAAACCAAATTTACATAAATTATTTTCCTTTCAATTCATATTAATATTTTTAATGAGTTTGTTTTAAAAAATGTTTGCATCGTATGTAATCAATTAGTCGTTTTTTCTTATATTATACCAACAACTAAAAATCATGTTTTATTTTAAGATAAACCGAATAAAGCAATTAAATTAGACCAAGTATTATCGATTGGCTTGGTTTCGGTTTTTAAAAAACTTTGTTCTCTTTAGTTTCTTTAATGGTTATTTCGATTTCAACGTTTTTGATCGATTTCAAACCGAATCAATCATTTTGATAAACAAATTTATACTTAAAGCATTGTTAATAAGATAATCATTTAACTTCGAATCTTATTAACCAGAATAATCTGACTTTCAAAAAAAAATAACCATTAAATCATCGTTTAAGTAAAAATTAACTTTGAATGTTATTATAAATAATTGAATTATGCTTTTAAATGAATAATCATTAACCTTAAAACGTTATTAATAAACTAAATTAACATTATTTTAAAACATTATTAAATAATGACTCCTCTAAAAACATAATAAGTTATAAATAATTGATAATTTGAAAACATTTATTTCAAATGAACTGTAGTGATTGCAATTACACGATTGTTACATCTCTATCTCGGACAAACCGTAAGCAACTATAGTCAATTTAAAACATTAATACCATAGGACTTAACAATCACAATGATATTTAAATAAGATATCATATATTTAATTTATTTTTCCAACCAGACATGGTATTTATGTAAACAAGCATATGTAAATAAATAAATAAAAAGCATTCAACAACCAATATAACTCTTGTTCAATATACATGGGTATAAACAAAATGTCCAAATTAATATAATAGTAGAACGGAGGTTTATTCCGCTAATAAATGTCAATTACATAAGACCAATCGATTTATAAACGGTGCTTATTTGGCCAAATAGATAACACCAAACATATGATGTAATAAGTACGTTATGATTAAATAACGAAATCAAATCATTTTTATTTAACCATTCGTATAAAATCAAATACTTGTAATAAATTTAAATACAAAATAAACTCAGACAATATCCAATAGTAATTCGAGATGTTATTTCGTGATCATAAATCAGATTCAACTAATTTAATAGCATTTCAATATGTTATATGGTGATCCTATATTTAATTCAAAACAAATAATCAATTCGACCAATTCAAACAGACATTGACAATATGAAATTTTCCAAACCTAACAATAATGAAATTTTCACACTTCAATAGATAATCGGTATTTAAATATATCTTTACACAATACTATTTAATCAGAATGACGAGGCTTACTCACTCACCATCGCTTCAGTTGTTGCTTTAGCGTTTTGCTTCCGTTGAATTTCGAAACTCGTCAAAATTCTAACTAGCTCCAAATGCAGCCAAATCAATTTCGCTGTGTAGCCAATGTCATTATGAGAGCATGACGAAAACGACGCTTCGATTGGACCTCGTTAGAGGAAGTAAAACATTTTACCAGTTAGCAATTTAAAATATAATTAATTAAACTATGATTACACCTAGCCCTTAATCACTCTCTTAGTCGCTCTTTCTTACCTAAATTTCCCACTAACTGTTTCTTTATCTTCCCTTTTATCACGCACAACATGGTTATATTCTCACCTCATAAGCAATCGTTCGATGAACCAACACCTACAACTAGGGATAGCAATGTGGCGGGTCTAGGGTCCAAACCCGCTTGACCTGCACTTGTTTTGATCCATTTAGACCCGCCCCATCGGATCATCGGGGCGGGTAGACCCACAACTCGCTTTTGGAGGTTCGGGTCTAGGGCATGGCTAACCCGCCCCAGTCCGTTCCGCATGATTGAAATATCATTATAACACTTTATAATTATAATGATTACTCATTAATCTTCTTAGGCATACATGGTTATAACTTGAATATTACATTTTTTTTTTCAATCAACAAACTATAAAAATTTCATATTATTAAGTTGCATCAGTGATAACCATATAATAACAAATGCATACATTTTGAACTATTATCTTACAACTCATTTTATTAAAGTCTCTTATCATTGTGAACACATTATAATATGTATATAATTTAACATTTAGTGATAAAAAGTATATAAATTTTGTGTACATTAGAACACAATATCATCGGGTCATGGGGCGGGTCGGGTCTACCCTGACCCGTACGGGTTTCAGGTACGGGGCAAAATTCCAGACCCGCACCGGGTCTACGGGGTGTGTCTGGGACAGGGTTTAAAAAGTCCGGGTTGGGTCTGGGGCACGAGAAACCCGCCCCATTGCCATCCCTACCTGCAGCAGACTCAAGATCACGAAAACTTTCCAACATCACTATAACATCGAGCTCATAACCCCCCGCCCCCTCGCGAAACACACCCTAGCACCCTCCCTGGTTTGTACAAACGTCATGATGTTTTCCATGACCAAACTTTACCAAAATCGACATGCAGGTTCTTCTATCCATCGCAAACAACTCCTAATACTCCAAATCACAATCGCCTATTTAATTTCCCAGAAACTGAAACCGTAGTTTTCATCCACTCACGTCATCTCCTACCATTTGAAACCGCAAACCTCCACACTCTTTCCGCACGGTGATTTATCTGCTACTAACCTAAAGAAACAAGCTTTACAATTTCGTGAATATTTTTCCTTAATTGTTTTAGATTTTTCAAAGAGGGGAATGTTTTCTTTTTATTTGTTTTTTCATTTCCAATATTGCTAAAGAACTTATAGTACGCAAGAGGGAGGAAAAGAAGTAAGGATGTGTTGTTTAAGAGCATCTCCAACGGTTCATTGATTCATGATCTTAATCATGAATCAAGGCCAAAATGCTCCCCGATAAGTATTACGGGGCTGAAGATTAAGGCGAATGTTAAGGGGACAATTCAGAATCGTGAATTGCTCCGGCGAGCCGATTTTATCGGCGCACGCCGATAAAATCGGCTCGCCAATCCCCCAACCCAACGATTATTTCCTCTTAGGATTTTGTTTCCCAACGGCCATAAAACGGTTAAAACTTTTGTAACGGCTATATTTCCAGTTATAAAATGGTTCCATTTCACCTTTGTACATCACAACATATTCACAGTTTCTTTCTACATTTCTTTACTCTAAACAAACTCTTGCTATATAATGTCTTCACCATTCGGAGAATTTTCACATCCGACGATAGATGGAAGCCAGTTTTCCCAAGGCAACACGAGCAATATATTTGAAACTTCGTTAAGCAGGCAAGGAACCAGTCCGTGGACAGACGAAGAGGACATCAATCTATGCAACATCTATTGTCATTTTTTGCAAGATTCCACAACGGGGAACGACCAAACAGCCGTCACGTTTTGGAAAAAAGTTAAGAATGCCTTCATTCAGAAGCATCCAGAATGCCTAAGGACGTTATCGGCGATTCAAGGCCGTTTTGGGAAAATAAGCCGTCAAACCCAATATTATAAGTCACAAATGTACAAATTAAAGATAGCGAATCCAAGTGGCATGAAGGGGGGGGATAATCTGGTATATTTTTATTTGTACTTACGTTAGTGGTTGTTAGCATGTTTTTTTGATACAAGTTTTTTGGTAATTAGAAACGACTGGCAAACGAGGAGTTCAAGAAGATTTTTCTAGAGAAAATGGGACGAAAAGGCCACACTATTACCAGTTTATGCATTGTTATAATCTGCTTACTAGTTATCCGAAGTGGAACTCAGGACTTGTTAAGATCCTCCGCGATGTTCAAAGTGCTAGCAAGGGCAAGAAAAAAGTTCAAAATCTGGGTATTCTTCTAGTCCAAGCGGGTCAACCGCCAATATTTCTCAATGTGAAGGGGAAAACCTACTTGATGAGTTCAATGCCACGATTGACGAAGATTTTAGACCTGAGGGAGCCAAAGCGGCGAAAAGAAGGGGCAAAACAACGGTTGAGCTTGAAGCAAAAGTGAACACACGCCACGAAGAACATAGTCGTAGAGTGGAAAAAACAATAGTTGAGTTGCTCTGCCTCTGCCATAAAACAGTTGATGTTACTACATGATGTAAACTTTACAAACCTGACATGTGACTGCTTTAATAAAGCGAAACACGAAATCCGGGGACTTTTCAACCTTTACGATAACTTAGCCCTCTTCCTTTAAATCCAGCACTCTCGAAGGCTAAGGCTGTCAAATTATTTATTTTATCTCCCTACTAATTTTCTAGTAGTTCGACATGTCTGCTTGGGAATACGATGATGAAACCATGGTCCAAATGTACGAGCAGCACGAAAGAAATAAGCAACCAGTCGAGTTTGTGCCCGAAAAGCAATTGGATGATCAAGTGCAAGTCGGAGAAGTGGAGTCTGAGCTCTTCAGTGCCACGCAACCGAACGTTGCCGTCCAACGTATTGGACCTATTCAGAAAACCAACAATGCTCGGTTAAGGGAAGTAATTGCTCGAGAGAACCCAGATAGGTCAAGCTCCTGCATGACGGGTCATTCAGTACTTTGCTACTGCGAAGTAGAATGTAATGTGGTTGTTTCTAAAATTCAAAGCAATGCAGGTTGGCGCTTTTATGGTCGCAAAGCGTACATTACTGCACTTAATCGACAAGGGGTGGAACATTGTAATTTTTTCTCATGGATCGATCCACCACTGACGGAGAGGGGTGTCACGTACGCTCTAGAGATGCAAGCAGAGGTAGGTCGCCTTGAAAGGGTGATTGTTGCAGCAAAGGCTGAAATGTTGTATGGGTTCCCCCGTGCGTTTGGAAACTAGGGTCTAGCTATATCGTACTATGTCTTATTTCCCCGTATTGTGTTTAACGTTATGTGGCACTATATCGTAGTTGTATATTGTGTTGGATATCCACTACATGCATGTATCTTTGTATTTTTCTATATTGAATGTAGTTTGTATGCAAGTTAAAAGGTATTATATATATATATATATATATATATATATTTATGACTGCAAAATAGTTAAAAACTCGGGTCGTCCCCATTTAAGCAAAACATTTCAATACAAAAAGGAGTTAAAGATTTGTGCCGTGCTCATCCACTATTATGGACCTCTTCAAAACGGATTTCTGTCAACTGACTCACAACTTATCTCCCTCAAACAACACGGGTTGTCTCCATTTAAATTAAACATTTCAACACACAAAGAGTTAAAAAATAGGGTCGTTCTCATTCACTTGAGTTGCCTATTGCTTTGGAAACCGCATCATGTAAAACAAAGTAGAACCAGTGTCTATTCACATCATGACAGTAAGAAAAACATATTCCCTACAGTATTACATCAGGCGAAACAGTGACCGGTAACATCATTATTTATTTTTTTGATTTGTACACCCCACGGCTATATATTTCTGTCAATTTACGCACATAATACCTCAATCAAACAACTTCGTTCTCATTCTAGTACTTCCTCCTCCTTTTATCACTCGCTCAAAATGCCTTCTTGGCCATCAGACACTGACTCTGATGAACAGGTGTACGAACAGATGAGACATCAGCAACTCGAAGACGAATTCGAGTTTCTAATCCAAATTAAATCCCAGGATGAACTATCGCATGAACATGGGCACGTACATCTTCCACAAGAAGTTCAAGTACCACATGTTCAACTATCGAATGAACTGGCTCTCGCTCAACCACAACAAGAAATAGAGTTCTATTGAGTACCACCGCATGAGCATGAAGGTGAATCTTATCATGTACTTTGCTACTGCGTTCATGCGGTCAAAGTTATGGTTCGAGCAGAAGGCGACAATATTGGTAGGCGCATGCAGAAATGCCCATTATATCCAAATGGATGTAGTTACATGGAATGGATTGACGAACCGTTGTGCCCAAGGGGAATAGTATATGCAAACGAACTTGAACGAGAGATTAGGCGTCTCGAAAATAATGTTGAAGAGTTGCGAATGAACGCAACGAGACTCCCTTGAAAATGATCGTGTAACATGTACATTGCTTTGATGTTTGCTTTGATGTTTTAGTTGGCATGTACTATTATTCGTTGTTGTATCTGTAACGGCCAGTTGTATCTGTATGCTTATTGTTATGCGAAATACTAGTTGAATCATTTTGATCATAACCACTTGTTAAAATGGTATATATAAAAATTTCAACTTGAGCGGAAATATAAATTTCAACTTTCATGTACATAAAAATTTCAACTTTTCTATTTTCAAAATATAATATTTCCTATATACAAAAATATAATCTTTCTACTAATAAAAATTATAATTTTATATAAATAAAAATCAAAACTTTATATAAGTAAATAAAAATCAAACCCCCCACCCCCTCCCCGCGCCATATATAGACGCGCGAGCCGATAAAATCGGCTCGCGCCTGTTGGGAGATATCAAAGATATCTCCCAACATGTTACGGGTCGTAATGTTACGACCCGTAACCTAGTTAGAGATGCTCTAAACTGGATAGAGTGATTATACTAGTTTATATTGAAGTTTTCGGTGTTTCGTAGGAAAGAATTTTATTTATGAATGAACTCCAAATGATAAAACGGAAATACTATCACACTCGGGACAATGATGCTATCTCAAAATAACAATAATACATATTAGTTTTTGAATTCTAAAAAATAACACTACTATTCACTTAAAAATCGCCTAATTTCAATTCGATATTTTCTAAATTGAAAATTACGAGAAAATCAAATAAATAAAATTAAAATATGTCAAAAGAAATCGAGTCATAAAATAATAATTTATTTTTCGATTACTTATTCCAACTGCTTATTTAATTCGTCATTAACATTCCATGTAAAATGAACTAAATCAAACCATCAAATCCATTAAACAAATATCCAATTTAGAATTTGATTATTCAAATCGATATTCATGAATTAATTTCACAATATTAAATATTTCAAACAATCAGAGTATTAAAACTGTGGTTAGTAATATGAAAATAATCCCTATTCTTGTATTCAAGTTATTGAACCCTTTTAAACTAATATTTTAATATTAAAACTTAAGTGGACACTCCGTGCTATAAATATGGGTTGTTACTAAAACAATATTAAGATTTATTACATTATAAACTATTATTCTTTCATTTAGACATTTTAACTGGGAAGATAACTTTGGAAGTGAATATAATCAAAAATATGATACTACTCAGACCTTTAGCATTTAATGTAAGAATCGATCAAATACTAACACAAATATCTTCAGTTCTTCATGCTCGTACTATTAAATTCTTCAAATTCCACATATTTTCAAATGTACCTCTATTAACTCTTTATTTGCAATAATCAGGTTTTGAGCCTTTATTTGGTCATTATTTGTATAAACCTACTAGATTTTCTTGATATCCCATACAAAATGAAATATAATTCGGCAAAAACATTGGTAACATATTTATATTACTATTGTCATCAAAATTAATAACTTGAGTATCAACGTTGCTCGGTCTTGCTCTCTAGCTAATAAAGTATCCACTTGCCTGCTTAATTTAACTTATATCTTAAATGTAATCTTAACAATGGTAGTCAACTAATCCGCTTCCATTTTCATCACCATAAATAAGTCCAAAGTTTGGCGTCGCTTTAGGATATCTCATTATAAAATCAATGGCTTCCTAACAAGATTTCCTTTAAATTATGTGTAGTAATTATTCTTTTATGCTTCCACCTAGGTGGTTGGCTAGCTTTACCGTTTAGGTGTATGCCCAGTTTGCCCAGATGAGAATCGATGCTCCATTTAAGCATATATACAGATTTATATACAATATATGAATCAATTTAGGTTTGGTGCCTAATGAGTTTGTCTTCAATATTTCTTTCAAATGCAACCAGATTCATGATATTAAACCAAGGATTAGTCATACTAAAAAATACTAATATTTTATCCAAAATATACGACTTTACCAAAAAAACTAAACTTCTGTAAATCCTTGATTAATCCCCAACTAGGTGGTTTATCCCTAGTCTATGTTTACTGCATACATCCACATAGTGATTTTTACAACCTTAGCTATGGTTATCCATATGTTATTAAACAATCTAATAGCAAGTGTAATGTCAGACCTAGTGCATTTCATGGCATACATAAAATTTCTATCTATGCTGACATAACATGCCTTTGTCATATAGGTCTTATCATTGTTAGAGATGGAAAAGCCTTTTTTTGGTAGGCATTACATGAAAATTCATTGTTGTGCGTACCAAATCCCTACCTTCTCCAATCTAAAACGAGTAGGCATCTTAAAAATATAAATTATTCGAGCTGATCTTAGAATCCCGAGATTTAATTCCAATAAATCTCAAAGCCCAAATTTTCTTTGGGTCATTAATGTCCTTCATATCAAACTTTGCTTTCAAACACAACTTTAATTATTTAATCTCCTCCTTATATTTAGAAGTAATGAATAGTCGCCTACGTAAATAGACAAATACACCCAGTTTGCACTGTCCAAATGTTTTTTTAGGAAACACAAGAAAATTCATACGTTTTAACAATCCAATGATAAGAATCAAACCTTTTATATCATTTCCCAAAGAGTGCGTTAGGTCATAAAGTAGCTTCTTCAACTTTAAAAACCCATCAAACTTTCAATGGATAGCCTTTCAAAGAATGAAATGCAAAATAATTTTCTTTTATGGTAGATTTATATTTATCATGAAAGCTTTCATAAAGATTATTTTTTATGGTTATGCTAGCAAGTATCAATCTTGAGGATCAAACTTGTGACCTTTTGTAGTACCGTTATTTTTAGTGAATATAATTCAGGAGATTTAATTGGATAAAATAAATAAGAATAACGTGGTGAGATGTTGAGATGAGATTTGTAATTAATAAAATGGGTTGGCCTTAGTTGCTAATCAATGTAATAAGATATAAAAAGAAGTTTTATAAGAGGGATAAAGTGGAAACACATAGTGTAACACCCCTAAAAATATATTTAAAACAAATTAACAATAATAAATAATGAAAATTGACAATAAAGTAACAATATATTAATGGGATAAAAAATGGGATTTTTTAACATTAGGAATTTGCCAAGAAAATATCGTAGTTATATCCGTGACGAAATTCTGATCAATTTTCATATATAATATGTCAGAATCTAAGCCTGTATGAAAGAATTACACCTAAATGAAGTTGTACGTTAAATATGTATATATATATATATACAACAATGTTTAAAATTCAAATTATAATATAAACATATGGAATAATATATGACCAATAAATGAGTGATTGGAATATTCCATCCAATTTGAATTTGTATGTATATATAAGCGTACAATAAGGAACAACAATAAAGTTTAAAAGGCAAGAAAACATTATATAAAATTATCTCCCTACCAAAAATGCAGGCCGCTGGCCTATTTAACGACTAGGAGGTCAACCGCTCCCCTAGAAGGGGTGTCGACCACCTTACAAGCGAAGCGGTCGACCGCCTGGTGCGGCCAATCCCAATTAGGGCTGGTTTTAGTTAGGTTTTTGGATGTTTGTTTATAAATTGATAGCCCGGATTTAATCTAAATAATCCTACGACTATTATACACTCACACACCTATATATAACACCCTAAACTCAAACCTGAACCTAGTCTTCTTTTCCTTCCTTGCCTCCACTCTGCCATTGATTCCAAAGAAATATATTTTAGGTTTTCTTCTTTCTCTCTTAAATCTATTTCCTTTTCTAATCCCTTTTCTTATAGAATTTGGATAGGATCTGAATCTGGAATCATAAGATTTACATATATAAGAATTATAACTGTTTAATTCTTATATATATATTTCTATCATCAATTATGCCATTATGCCATGTATTTACCGGTTTGATATGGGAATTAACTTGTATGCCTTTAATATAGATCTTGTTGACGATTTATATCGATAGAACATTTCATCGTCCGTACGAAAATTAGTGTTTATTATATGTATTAAATATTCTATTTATATAGCGTAATTAACGTAATTCAATGTAATAATGATGTAATAAATACGATTACAATAAGGCTAGGAATGTGAAATGTCCTCATATAAATTGTTGTTTTTGTGTGTGTATAAAATGGCTTATCTGTATATTAAATAATGACACACGGACACGAGTTTAGTCGTCATTTGTGGTAGAAGTCTCCGCAGAACCGACCGACAAATCTAATGACCACAAGTAAGTCTGGCTAATGCGAGAGGTCTAGGTGCCATGGACCATTTGATTTATTACACTACGACACGAGGTTAAGCCCACTTGTAGTAGTAGTTTACCCAGAACCGCCCAACATATCCAGCATCTACAAGTATACAGTTTAATGTGAGAGGTCTAGTGTATATATATATACCTATTATGCGTATAAATAGGTAGGTTTACTACGTCTTGAGAAGGTCTTAAGTGGTTGACTTCCTTCTTAGCTAGTTTGGGTCTTAAGTGGTTAGGACTAGGACCATTCTGAAAGTTTATTCCTTGGATATGGACCAAAGTCATGGGACCCTCCCTTATTAGATTCGATGTAGGTCTATGGGTCATCATCCTTATCTAAAAGTGGTTTAATCACGGCATTAACGGAGTAGGGTAGTTTACCGGAATGTCCAATTCTTTTAGGAGCTTTGTGAGGGCCAACCTAGGAACAAATTGGTACACGTGGGACGTAGCATGCTATTTATTTCACTAACCGACTAAGGGGTGTCTTAAGTGGCATAGGTACTCTACCATAATATAAGTTAAGTGGTAACCTGAGGGGTTCGCCGAAGGGGTCTTAAAGGGTTCTATACGGGCCTACCCTAAACCGGGTCTTAAATGGCTAGGGTACGCCTTAGGGTCATTAGAGATCATAAGAATCCACCCTTATAAAACATGTTAGAATGGGCCTAAGTGACCGAGAATGTCCACCTCGTTGGGTCTTCACCCTAAATGCATCAACAGAGGTCCTAAGTGATTGATTCAGATATACACCTCATTGATTAGAATATTTCTTATATGTGTGTGCTTATGTGTTTCGTAGACATATCTTGATATATATGTAGCCTACCAAATCTAGGGTATGGTCTTTAAACAAATATTATTTTCAGTCAGATAGGACTTCATGTTCTGACCCCTCTCCTTAACATATCTAACAGGTCAGTAGGAGGGGTAGCGACTCAATGGATGAAACGATGATGGGGCCTGAAGAAGGCATTGAGACAATTATGATATTATTAGCTATTATTGCTGTTTTGTTTATGGAAACTCTAGATTATTAACAATGATGATGTACCATTTTGAATAATTGTATTTGACAATTTGTATCTGAATCTGTGGCTTTTAATAATATGGTGCATCTTAATTTGCTATTATATTTTTTCTTTCCACTGTGTGAGATTCCATAATGTTATGTAATATGTTATTCTGTGCAAATGTAATTCCTTATAGGAACCAATGATCTATTTAGAGTGGCTCTAAGTTTCGATCGGTCTTTTCTAGGTCGAAATTTAGGCCCACTGCGGGTGGGTTGTTACATTTGGTATCAGAGCATAGGTTACCCGATTATAGGGAAACTATACGTATAAGAGGCGTATTTGTATTTTGAAAAAGGTTTTCAAACTATATATATAATGTATATATGTATTTAGCCCCAATAAGCATACGCAACTATACCAGGAAACTTTATCATTTTTTTCTCTTTTCAGCTTAAATACTATCTCAGGAGTATCCGCTAAAGGATTCTTCGTTTTCTTTTTCAAATAATAGAATGGTTGATAATCCTTTCGAACAAGGAAACCTGGAAATACCTCGGTATTTTCCAGAATGGTTCCAACTCTATCTCTATACTGAGCAAGTCCCTATTGCTAATCCCGCCCCAGCGGTGCCTGTAGCTTCTACCGCTGAGGTAGCCTTTGGTTTTCCTCGATTCTGTAAGAATTTTGCGAGCCTTGGTGGAAAACCATTCTTAGAAACGGAAAGCTTTGTGGATGCTCAAGCTTGGATAATGGACTATGAAAGGATTTTTAAAGCCACTGGATGGTCAGATGAAGTTAAAAGAAGAATTGCAACATGGCACTTAAAAGGAGAAACCCTTGAATGGTGGAACCTAGTATCTGGGAAAAACAAGGGCCGATTATTTACATAGGCTGAATTCAAGACCTTCTTTGAAGCAAAATTTCTACCAAATGCTGAGATGACAATCCAATTACAGAAGTTTATCCACCTCAAACAAGGAAATATGAGTCTGCGAAAGTATGTGACTAAATTCATCGAACCGTGTAAATTTGGTAAGGGTTTGGTGGATACCCCAATGAGCAAAGTTTCGAGGTTTGTTAAGGGGTTTAAATCCCTATTGAAGGACACCTTGTTGGCGCAAGTGACATTCAGAGCAACCTTTGAAACATTAGCGGAGACCGCCATTTTGTGCACACCTGAAGGATCTAAGGAGAATAAGAATGGTGAGAAGGGAGAAGGAAATTATGGTCCTAGTAAAAACAAGAAGAAAGAGTGGTAGAAGAGTAAGAAGAAAGGGGTAAGTTTAAGAAAGAAGCTAAGACTTGTACGAGGTGCAACCGCAAGGGCCATGAGGCCAAGGATTGCAGGACTGCTTTGGCAAAGAAAGACTTTAAAGGAAAGTGCTACGATTGCCATGAGGAAGGACACTTGTCTAGAGATTGCCTAAAACTTAAGGTTATTCAAAGCGGTCAGAATTATGCATTAGAGGCAACACCAATACAGAGTCGACCTCCAAGAGATTTAGGTCAACCCGTGCTTGAAGGATAACTTCTATTTTAGGAATTTCCATATACACGTTATTTGATTCGGGAGCGACCCATTCTTTTATTTCTAAGAGGTAGTCGATTTTTTGAACCTTCCTTATTTATCACTTGTAATCGCGAGAGGTGGCCAACCCTATCGGAGGAACTAAGTATCTTGAGTTGATATGTAAAGACTTAGTATTGGATATCGATGATGTTGAATTCCTCTACGAAGTGTATGGATTGGATTTCATGGGGTTTGACCTTATCCTAGGAATGCACCAGTTATCATTTTATGGGATCATCATAGATTGCGACAAGAGAACTGTTCATCTTAGGAGCCGAGGAGGACGTAGTTTCAAAATTCCTTGTGACATTAGAAACAAAGAGAAAGCCCTGTTATATACCTTATCTCCTAGTTCAGAAAGGCCATCTTCGGTCCCTATAATATGCGAGTTTTTGGACGTCTTCGAGGAAGTCACGGGACTTCCACCCCATAGAGAAATCTCTTTTCGTGTTGACCTATAGAAGGATACTAGACCAGTAACTTTACCCTTAAGGCATATGGCGCCAAAAGAAAGGAGAGAGTTGGATAAACAGATTTCAGAATGGCTTCATTCGACGAAGTACGTCTGAATGGGGTGCACCTGTTGTGTTTGTCACCTAAGAGGATGGATTGCTAAGACTTTGCTTGGATTATAGAGAGTTTAATAAGCTAAAAAAGAAGAATAGGTACCCCTTACATAGAATTGATGATCTATTTGACCACTTGGGAGGAGCCCAAGTACTTTCCCAGTTAGTCCTTGCCATTGGATTTCACCAAGTAAGAATTTCGGAGGACAGTAAGGATGAAACTACGTTTAGGATGCGGGATGAGTTGTTCCACTGGGAAGCTATGCCCTTCGGACTGACGAATGCAGCCTCCTTATTGGTTAACCTCGTATGTAGAGTGTTTAGGGGCATTCTAAATAAAAGTGTGGTAGTTTTCGTAGACGATATCCTTATATTTTCTAAGGACTACAAAGAGCATGAAAGCCACTTAAGACAGGTCCTAGCAATATTAAGAGAGAACAGTTGAAAGCTAAAATTTTGAAGTGTCAATTCTGGAGAGAAAAAGTTAGATTCTTGGGACATACCGCGTCAAGCAAAGGTTTGGTAGTAGACCCACGAAGATTGAGGCAATTAAGGAATGGAGAGTACCTCGAAATGCTACGGAGGTAAGAAGCTTCCTTGGATTGGCTGGATATTACTGGAAGTTCATTAAAGATTTCACAAAGATTGCTACTCCTTTAACTCAACTAACGAAGAAGAACTTGGTAATCTCTTGAAGTAATAAATGCAACGTAGCCTTTAAGAAATTAAAGGAAGTATTGACTAGTGCGCCTGTTCTTATTATACCTGATGGCTCAAGGATATTCAAGGTTTACACTAATGCATGCAGAACCAGTTTAGGAGCGGTTCTTATGCAGGAAGGATGAGTTGTTGCTTGTGCCAGTAGACAACTCAAGGACCCCGAAAAGAGATATCCAGTTCATGACCTAGAGTTAGCCGTAATAGTGTTCGCCTTAAAGATGTGGAGACGTTATCCTTTAGGGGAGAAGTTTGAACTTTTTACCAATCATAAATCCCTAAAGTGTTTGTTCTCTCAACGAGACCTAAATCTAAGACAACAACGATGGATGGAGTACATTGCCTCTTTTGATTTTATGATCCAGTATACCCCAGGAAAAGGGAATGTCGTGGCAGATGCATCGAGTAGAAAACATGCATCTTTGAATGTAATTTTGGAATGGAAACAGTTGGAGTTTCTCTCTAAATTTAACTTGCAACACTCGGCAGTAGTTTTCATGGAGTTATGCTCGTTACACCCACTCTAAGAGAAAGGATTCGGAGTACGCAAGACCTTGATGAACAAATAAGAAACTTAAAAGAGAAAGTGTGGAAGAAGAAGACCTTTCCCCATATAGTCAGATATTCATTGGGTGATGATGGAATTTTTCTTAAGGATGGACGACTTTGCGTACCTAAAGATGATAAGTTAAGAAAAGAAATTTTAGAGGAGTGTCATAGGTCGAAAATGACCATACACCCTGGTGGAGATAAAACGTATAAAGATATGAAAAGGAATCTCCATTGGTAAGGGATGAAAAGGGAAATATCTGAGTTCATAGCCAAGTGTTTAACTTGCCAAAAAGTAAAGGCGGAGCAAGGAAGGCCCGGAGGATTACTGTTACCTTTAGAAATTCCATGTGGAAGTGGGAATATATTTCCATGGATTTTATGGATGGGCTTCTTATAAGTCAAAAAGAAAACGAGGCTATTTAGGTTATAGAATACTGTTTAACCAAGATTGCTCACTTTATACCAATCAAAAAGAATAAGATTGCAGCTTCATTGGCCAAGTTGTATGTCAAAGAGATAGTCAGATTCCATGGTATCTGATCTAGTATAGTGAGCGATCAAGACCCCCTATTCATGAGTGAATTTTGGAGAACTTTACAAGTAGCATTGGGAACGAACCTCAACTTAAGTACAGCTTATCATCCACAAACCGATGGCTAGACGAAAAGAGTTAATTGGATCCTAGAAGACTTTCTCAGAGCTTGCATTATCAACTTTGGAGGAGTTTGGGAGCAATACCTACCACTAGTGGAATTTACTTATAATAGTACTTTTCAAGTAATGATAGGTATGCTCCCTTTTGAAGCGCTTTATGGGAGTCCATGCAAATCGCCAACTTGTTGGTAGAAAACTATCGACAATGTTCTACTCGGACCAGACTTTTTTCGTGATTCCACAGAGAATATTTCTTGGATTAGGTAGAGAATGAAGGCATCCCAAGATAACCAGAAATCGTATACGGATAACAGGAGGAGGGAACTTGAGTTCGATTTTAGAGACTTGGTATTTGTAATGGTTTCTTCTCTCAAGAAGACTGTTTGGTTTGGAAAGACTGGGAAGTTGGCTCCCAGATTTATTAGGTCGTTTCACATCATCAAGAAGATAGGATCTTTGGCCTATCAAGTGGATCTCCCAGAATGCCTATCAGGAATCCATAATGTTTTTCATGTATCATATCTGAGGAAATGCCTTCATGATTCTGCTATCAGACTCGAGCTTGATGAAATTGGGGACATAGGAAAACTCGAGTTGGAGTTCAAGGTGCCCCATGCCACTACAAAGATTGCAGAGCATGGAATCAAGAGAATCCACAAAAAAACCGTTTGCCTCGTCTGAGTATAATGGGGAAATGTTCCTGCGGAAAGCACATGGGGGACTGAGGATAAGATGAGACAGACCCACCCAGAGCTTTTCTCAGGTAATTTTTCCTCTGAATTACGTTTATGGATGCATTGTGGTTGCTAGATTGGATGTTAGGGAAATGGATGCGACACAATGGCACAACACATTCATATAGCAACAAATGCATAATATGATGTTTTGCATACATACTACATCACTTATTTCACATACACGTAAGGGTTGAGCTCACTTTAATGAGTCTGTAGTTTATAATCACTACGAGTCATGGGTGTTTATGGATGAACTAAAAATAACATGGGTGTACAACATGGATGTTTAAAGCAAGTTGTGTTTTTCACCCCTTTAGAGAGATTTTGGGACGAAACCTATTTTAAGGAGGAGGAATGTAACACCCCATAAAAATATACCTAAAACAAATTAATAATAATAAATAATGAAAATTAACAATAAAGTAATAATATATTAATGGGCTGAAAAATGGGATTTTGCAGCATTAGGAATTTGGACATGAAAATAACGTATTTACATCCATGACGAAATTTTGATCAATTTTCATATATAATATGTCAAAATTCGAGCCTGTATGAAAGAATTACACTTAAAAGAAGTTGCATGTTAAATATATATAAAACATTATTTGAAATTCAAATTATAATATAAGTATATGGAGTGATATATGACTAGTAAATGAGTGATTGGAATATTCCATCCAATGTGAATTTGTCTATATGTGTGTGTGTGTGTGTGTGTATATATACACAACATGGGACAATGATAACGTTTAAAAGGCAAGAAATAAATGAAATTAATAAAAGTTATATAAAATTATCTCCCAACCAAAAACACAGGTCGTTGGCCTATTTTACGACTAGGAGCTCGACCGCCATTCTAGAGGAGAGGTCGACCGCCTGGTGCGGCCAGTGCCCAATTCAGGCTGGTTTTCATTAGGTTTTTGGGTGTTTGTTTATAAATTGATAGCCAAGATTTAATCTAAATAATCCTATGGTACACTCATACACCTATAAATAACACCCTAAACATCAAACCTAAACCCAGTTTTCTTCTCCTTCCTTGCCTCCACTCTGCCATTGATTCCAGAGAAATATATAATAGGCTTTTTTGGCAAAGCTGACGAGGTTAAGTGGGCCCTTACAACTTTTATTAATATACTGGAGACGATTACAAAGAAACAAAGGCAGAAAAAGCCAAAAAATAGAAGACGATGACAACTCGGTATATCAATGCTAACTAGAGACTAAACAAATAATTACAAAATCTACGAGCCGTTGTAGCTATAGTAGCTACATGTTTCCAAAAATGCCTGGATCGTATGAGAATTTCAGAAATTTTAGTCCATCCCCAAGCTCATGCCATAATTGATGTTTGAATTGAAAACTCTTTTCTACTTTAAAACCAAATTGTTCCTTTCGTTCCAAATGTTATGCACAAATCTCTTTAGCACATATGTGTACATCCTCGAATTACTGCTTTTTCCTTTAACTTTGAATTTTATTTCCTCCCGTTCCAGATCACGCTCATGCTGCAAGTTTGAAACACCAATCTTAGAAAGAGCCTCATCCCAAAGAGAACGAACCATGTTGCATCCGAAGTACAAGTGCCTTTTTGTCTCAGTTTGAGAACTACAAAACAAGCACAGAACATTAACAGCCATGCCACAGCTTTGTAGTATATCCTTGGTCAGTATAGCCTTATGCATAATCTTACATAGACATAAATTCTCTCTCGCCACATTATCTCTTCTCCATACCGCCTTATACCATCTGCACATACGAAGAATAGTAGTACCAAGCAAATTTTTAATAGAGAACTTATCACCTTTTCCATATCCATTGTGTTCTTGCCGAAGGCGAAGAAGGAATCCAGTTATGATTAATTTGGTCCTACACGTTCTTCACAGACTAATTAGATGTTACAGGTAGACAAAGTCGTCTGCCATGAAAATAGCTAACAACATTGCTAGTTAAGATGATCCCCGATTGCATAATGGCTAGATAAGGTAGAGAGTTGCCAAGTATGACACCGAAATCACACCAAGGGTCATTCCAAAAACTGATTTCATTACATGCACATTGCCCAAATTTGAAAAAAGTAGATTAAGCAGACTTTTCCAAGCCCAACTCGTATTGAATTTAATATTTAAAGTCCAAAAAGAGGAATCTTTGATAATCTGGTTGTAAGATCAGTCAACCCAAAGACTCTCCTTTCTAGAAATAATGTCATTGAAATGCCTACCGAATGCAGCCATGTTCCATGCACACATATTGATAATTCCAAGACCACCCTTGCTAATTGGGTTCTCAAGCAAGGAAAAAGAAGTAGGTGCAAGGTATTTTACATGAATATTGCCTTTCCAGAGAAATCGCATAAACACAGTTCTTAACATTCTAAGTAGTTTTTGTGGTAATAGGAATGCACGAGCCTAGTAGACGTGCATTGTTATCGCCTTAGATTTAATTAGAGTAACTCTACTACTTGACTGAGCATTCTAGATGACCAACACTCAAGTCCATTGGTGATTTTAACATATATGGGGTAACATTGCCTTGCAGTGATTGATGAAGTTGCAAGCGGCAAACCAATTTATGAAATGGTTGCATCACTGTGCCTCAGACTAGTTTGTGTATGAATTAGGGCACTCTGAGCATCACTCACACCAGATGTAAGAAACTCAGATTTGTCATAGTTAATACGCAAACCAGTCATGTGGTAAAATTTGTCAAGTGTTGAAATAATGTTTGCAAGAGTGTTTGTTTCAGGTTTGCAAAAAATAATTAAATCATCTGCAAACATGAGGGAGGTAATAACAGGATTCTTGCATTTAGGGTGTAAACTGAAATGACCAGAATTAACAAGGGCATTAAGCATTCTCATAATTAACTCCATAATAATTAAAATTAAATAAACAGAAATTGGGTCCCCTTGCCATATACCTTCTTTACTGGTGAAAAAACCAACTGCAAATCCATTAACATTGACCGATAAATGGGCAGTACTAATACATTAATAAACCTAAGCATTAAAGCACGGGGAAATTTCATATAGCTCGTGATTCTAGCCACATAGGACCACTTAAGAGTATCAAACGACTTTCTTATATCAAGTTTTAACATAATACATGGTGACATATATTTTGACTTGTTTCCCTTAATAAGTTCATGAGCTAACATAACATTATCTAAAATGTTCTTACCAGGTAGAAAAGCAGCTTGATTGCTGGATATGAGTGTGGGTAAAACAAACTTCATTCTACTTGCAATAACACTAGTGATACACTTGTAAATTGTATTGCAACAAGAGATGGGACGAAAAGCCTTTATTTTACATGCATTGGGGACTTTAGGTATTAAAGCAATGATGGTATTGTTAAAAGAACCCACTATATTACCTCTTATAACAAACTACTTAATAACTTTACTTACCTCGGAGCTAATCATGTTCCAGCATTTTTGATAGAAGAAAGCATTGAAGCCGTCGGGACCTCCACATGAGTTGGAGTTAAGTGAGAACATTGCATTCTTTATCTCAACATCAGGTTTTCTTCTTTCTCTCTTAAATTTATTTTTCTTTTCTAATCCCTTTTGTTATAGAATTTGGATAGGATCAGAATCTGGAATCATAAGATTCATATATATAAGAATTTTAACTATTTAATTCTTATATATACACACACACACACACACACATTTCTAAGGGATTGAAGTTCGTATTCACGTTCGATCTTGAAGGTTTTCAGACCTAATAGGCAAACATTTTCAAATCGGCAACATTTCCATACAGTCAAATCATTGTGAGTGGAGATAATCATTATTTAGGCATATTCTATATTTTGTAGATTTGTGTATTTATTAGTATGCCTAGGGAGATTTGGATTAACGAAAATATCAAATTGTAAAACCCCCAAATCTTTTATTTTTATGTATGTTTCGCAAGAATTGTCAATAGACTGTTTGGGTTTGTGAATTTGTTTGGGTTATGGATAAAGAACATTTTTAGGTGATTTACTTTTGTTTGATTTGATACATTAGTGATACACTTGTAAATTGTATTGCAACAAGAGATAGGATGAAAAACCTTTATGTTACATGCACTGGGGACTTTAGGTATTAAAGTAATGATGGTATTGTTAAAAGAACCCACTATATTACCTCTTATAACAAACTGCTTAATAACTTTACTTACCTCGGAGCTAATCATGTTCCAACATTTTTGATAAAAGAAAGCATTGAAGCCGTCGGGACCTCCACATGAGTTGGAGTTAAGTGAGAACATTGCATTCTTTATCTCAACATCAGGTTTTCTTCTTTCTCTCTTAAATTTATTTTGCTTTTCTAATCCTTTTTCTTATGGAATTTGGATAGGATTAGAATGAGGAATCATAAGATTCATATATATAAGAATTCTAACTATTTAATTCTTATACACACACACACACACACACATTTCTAATGGATTGAAGTTCGTATTCACGTTCGATCTTGAAGATTTTCAGACCTAATAGGCAAACATTTTCAAATCAGCAACATTTCCATACAGTTAAATCATTGTGAGTGGAAATAATAATTATTTTGGCATATTCTATATTTTGTAGATTTGTGTATTGATTAGTATGCCTAGGGATATTTGGATTAACGAAAATATCAAATTGTAAAACACCCAAATCTTTTATTTTTATATATGTTTTGCAAGAATTGTCAATAGACTGTTTTGGTTTTGTGAATTTGTTTGGGTTATGGATAAAGAACATTTTTAGGTGATTTACTTTTGTTTGATTTGATTTATCTTTTTTATTTAAAAGTGTTTGTGATGTAAAAAGGTTTGTATTTGATTTAGTTTTATTATTTGAATAGGTTTGAATTTCCATTCTAAATGGATAATTTGAACGTATTCAGATTTGAAACAAATCAAATATCAATGTTTTTATGTACAACATAGAAACGGGTAAATTAGATTAAACAGAAGTCTATGTATATGTATGTATATATTTATGTATATATGTTGTATGAAATTTACACCTTGTTCTTGATTCATTAAGAGAATTATTCTAACAAGCCTAGGATGCAAGTTTTGACATTTATGTTTTATTTTCCCATTACTGCTGTTATTAATTATGCCATTATGCCATGTAATTATTGGTTTGATGTAAGAATTAACTTGTATGCTTTTAATATAGATTTAGTTGACAATTTACACCGTTACAACGTTTAATTGTACGTACGAAAATTAGCGTTTATTATACGTATTAAATATTCTGTTTATATAGCGTAATTAAAGTAATTCAATGTAATAATGACGTAATAAATACGATTAGAATAAGGCTAGGAATTTGAAATATTCCAATATAGATTGTTGTTTGTGTGTGTATAAAATGGTTATCTATACGAGTGTCACGGCACGCGCTTCGCGCGTGGTCGTGGCACGCGCTTCGCGCGTGGTGATGGCACGCGCTTCATGCGTGAAATTTTGTTTTTAAATTATTGTGTATTTTATATATGTTCGCATATGAATTGTGTAAATTTTGCATAATTTATAAACTACCACTAAAGAGGGAAAAAATAGGAATACCAAATAGTAAATTGACATATGAATGACATGCATGAAAGCAAAGTTTTAAATATAAAACAATCAGTAGGATTAAGATATATTTCATTGATGGTGATTGCTACTTTATAAGCACGCATTAAAAGAAAGGAACTGAAAATAAATTTTGCGTGGTTATTCCTCAAATATTGTGTATCTTATAAATATTATGTGAAACTGCCAAAACGCAGAAAGAGTAACAACATAAAAAATTCGATAGTGTATCTACATAAAATGTTGAAGATGGAGTTACACATATGCATTTGTGTGTGTATTTGTACACAAATTCTTTCTGAAGAAAAATTGGTACATTTATGGTAGGTGACTATATTTTGCATGTCAATGGGAGGAATACTGGCTCCATTTCTGAGGAGTCTTACATGAAGATTTCTAGCAAGTAGAATAAGCAATCAGACCCCTCCTTTAAATCGTTATGCTTCTTACTCCTATTTACAAACTCTAGGTGCTATTGAAACCTGCAAACTGCAAACCACCGAGAAAATTAAACTAAGGAGCATGAAGCTTATTCCCAAAGTTTAACAACTAAACAATAAGAACTAAAAATAAATGACTAACCTAGGGCTTTAAGCGATCTGCCACAAATACGACAAATACAATGTTAAAAAGAATTGCGCAAACCCCAATGTCTTAGGTGATGACAGCTCTACCGGACTCTTCAGTTCCATCGAGACCGACATTAAAGCTGCTCTACAGGTAATTTTCACATCAATTTTAAAAAAAAAAAATTGGTTGTACAACGACCGTTCTTGTTTAAGTGTTTCCTAAAAATACGAAGGGAAGGGTGAATGAGGAGAGAACAATGTTGATAAACAAAGAGCGGTGAAAATAAGGAGAGAAATGTGAATATGAATGGAGATTTTGAATAAAGCGGTGTATGGTTTGTTCTAGAAATGTCGCATTTATAGATAGCGGATGAGCATTTCTGAACCATTAAAATGCAGAAGATGCTATTTTTTAGATATGAATAAAACATGGTAAGACAGATGTTATATTTTTGGGATCAGCGAAATTTTAGGGATTTATTCCAATTATTAGTACCATCTATATTTGAAATTGAATTTGATAAAAATGCCATATAAGGAATTGAAAAACCAACTATCATTGGTATAGTGCCAAATTTGCTTTCTAACCATATAAGAAATTGGAAAATATACACATCAATAGAATTTTCTATATATGGAAAATAAATTGAATTAGTATATCTATATGGAAAAATATAAACGACCTTAGTTCTAATTTTAAACACAAATATGTTTATACATATATAATAGTATCATGTATACATATAATAAAGGTTTAAAGCAAACAGTTTTGAAAGGTAAAAAATTTAATTGCATAATAAAAACCTAAATGGATGCAGTAAATTACGCATGGAACTTCGTAGCATTAGAACCAATGAAAATGCATAAACTAAAATAAATAGCAACTAAAGCAAAGAAACTGCCCTAAACTTAGCACCTAAATATTGTTTAAAAAAATTGTCATCGATATAGTGTCAAATTTGCTTTCTAATCATATAAGAAATTGCCATATATCCACGTCAATATTAATCTCTATATATGAAAAATAAATTGAATTAGTAGATCTTTATGCCAAATATAAATGATCTTAGTTCTAATTTTAAACATAAATATGTTTATACATATAATAGTATCGTGCATACATATAATAAAGGTTTTAAAAATAAATTGAATTAGTAGATCTTTATGCCAAATACAAATAATCTTAGTTCTAATTTTAAACACAAATATGTTTATACATATAATAGTATCTTGCATACATATATCGTGCATACATATAATAAAGGTTTTAAGCAAACTGTTTTAGAATGTAAAATTTTAATTGCATGATAAAAACCTGAAAGGATGCAGTAAATTACGCATGGATGTTCGTAGCATTAGAACCAATGAAATGCATAAACTAAAATAAACAGCAACTAAAATGAGAAGGGATAAAATTTTGCAATGAAACCTATTTAGAGATCCTCTTTTTTAGCTATATTAAAGAGTCTGTTGAAAAGGTTTATTAGATCCTAATTTAAGTGACATTTAATGCCTAATTTATTGGGGATATTAGGTTAAATAATAGTTTTATATTTATATATTTATATATTTAAAAGTTCATACATAAGGGCATTTTGGGAAGTTCATGGTCGGACCAAAACTTTGTGCTCCCAAGAGAATTATTAATAAAGATTTATATATTTAAAAGCTCATACATAGGGGCATTTTGGGAAGTTCATGGTCAGACCAAAACTTTGTGCTCCCAAGAGAATTATTAATAAAGATATTAAATAACTAGTGCGAACCCGTGCTACGCACACAGATACTACTGTAAATGTTTGGAATTGTGAAATTAAGTAACATGACCACTAATTTGTTACGCCAAAGAAATAATCAGATAAGGACAATGAAAAAAATATATGTTTTTTTGTTGTTAAAAGAAATTCATATTATATTTTACTTCCATAAAAATAAGAAGGAACATTTCAATACTCAGATATTCAAGTTTGTAGTTTTGAAATGTTAAAGAGAATTTAGAGATACTAAAGATCAATCAGACTAACTTATGAACTATTTAATTAATAAATTTTGCTATTGATTACATTCAGACTATACTTACAAAAATGTCATAAGGTTGTTTTTATCAATAAATAATTTATGAATATTGTAACCAACTTAGAATCTTTTCACCTAATAAAAAGAATGCCATATTTTAGATCACCCTTTTAATAAAATGCCTCTTCGTTGAGTATCATCCGCATTTAACAAATTATATATGGTGAATAGTGAGATATGCTAGTATAAACGTTGGTTCATGCCTAATATGAATTAATTTTTTTATATCATAAGAACTATTTAATGCGGATTTATTGAGATAATTTAGTTTGCACGAAATATTTTCAAGTATAGTATACCACATTTAATTAACATGCATACTTCACTCCTGTGATTTCTTTGTCTTTGCATCAATCGTGTGATGAAATATAACTGAAATTGAATAGCATTTATTTTGCTAAGCAAGTCATAAAACAAATAGAAAATAAGTTGATATATATTGGGTTGTGCTAGAAAGCCCGATTTTTTTTTTTTTTGTCAAAAAGTAAGAAATGAGGGTAATTCCGGAATTCGGGGGGGTATTTGTGTAATTCAAGGGGTGAGCCTCCTATTTTTTTGTCTCTGGTGTACTTTTTGACAAAAACTTTTTTTGTCATAGTAGCATTTTTGATTTCGTTATACATAAGAAAAATTCGTTATCTGCCATCTTAAGACACTAACTGTTACGCAATAACACTTGCTCTTAACCATATAGCACTAAAGTTGGTGAAATAATAAACATGAATTATTATTCAGAAAGGCAGAGCAATGAAAGGTAGAAACCGAAGAGCATATCCATACCAATAAGAATGTACATTTATCTACTATGTCACCAGTAATAAAATTGCATTCAACACAGTTAATTCATATCCCTATGTGTATAATAGTGGCAAAGCATTATTCATGACCTTATTCAATTGAACGACTACCACCTTCAAAACACAATGCATACCACTACTCTTGCCATTAAGCAATGCACATATTTTGATCAGTGGGTAACATTGACCAACGCCATAACATTCCCTAGCCTAACTTCAGCTATCATTACCATGCAATCGTAGTAGACATTGAATCCATTTTTATCAGCTCTAGGTGCCGTTCTTCGAAATGAAAGCATGAAGGCATATGGATCTATGCATTTTGGGTGAGAAGGCTGTCAGGGTCTACTCTCATAATTTTGGATACAAAGATGTTTTGCATGGGGGTTTTAGAGAAGCATATGAGAGGTTTATGAGCAAAGAAGATGTGAATATGTAAATAATGTTCTATGAACTAAATTAATTATAACCAAGGAAGTAATAATCTTCATCAGCATATCATAAATTGAAAAAATAGATCCAAATTGGTCCCTTAAATTATTTCCGACCGTTCTTTTAATCGGACAAATAAGATAGCCAGTATTTTATGATCATGAAGTTGCTCCCATAACGTTGTACCGCAAAAATAACATGTAAGATATAGTTGTTTTCCTACAATATCAGTTCCTACTACAATAAACTTAATCCTATTGTATTTAATATAGAAGAAAACCAAACTGTAACCTTGGGCAACATCAGGTATATAGAATGGCAAGCAATGTCAATTGTGAAAAACAAAGAATCAGCAAAAACACATGTGGTAGCTAACAATTGTTACTGCCTCAGACTTCTGCAAGTGATTAAACAATGGTAACTGCAAAAGATAAACAAATAGTGAAAGAATTAAAACTATGACAGCAGCCGCAAACATTTGCAACCAAACAGTTATTAAGACATGTAGCGCTCAAATGAAAATTTATTTTTGTGGAAGCAAAAGCAGAAAAACATGAAACCGGTGGAATCACAATGATTTCGTTCCTTGAGTAGAACAATTGGGACTGAGGAAAATTAAAAAGCCATTATACTTCATAGTTAAACCAAACCAATGAGTAGGCAGAAAACATGTCTCTGACATGTACTGAAATATAAATTAATAAATTTATATTTCATACTTTCAAAGGATGTTTGGGATGCGCTTAACAATTTCATCCTTAATGGTTTAATAATTTATATTATGAACGATGATTTTATCAGCAAATTTAATAAATTTAGGAGAATAGTTTCTTATAAGTGTAATAATTATGCCAAGTATTTTATGAAATGATGCACTTGCATTTTAAAAAACTTATAATGTTTTTACATTTTATTACAAAGATCATAGACATGGTACTTGTCATTTACAGTTTTCCATAGTCATTTATAAACAATAATATTAAACATATATAATTTACCAAAATATTCATAGAAAATATAATTTAACCAAAATGGAAATTAAATGTCGACAGTGAAATGAATCCAATTTTGTAGTACATAAATACTTCCAAAAACTTCTAGAAAAGTGAAAATGAATCATGTACAGAGTGCAAACTTTCAGCAAATGGAACTGAAGGCTTATCTACGTAGCCATTTTCAGCACAACTAATAACATATTATGAATCAAATGTGGTACTTATTTCTAAGCTGGATGTATATTTTTTTTGGGAGACAATTGCATACTCCAGATGGTAAACTATAAATTCTTATGTAACCATAATGAGTAAAAGGATATCTCATTCCTCAATATGTCTTTAGCAATAAACAGGTAATTAAAAGTAATGAAAGACATTATGAACATCCACGCTTCAAAAGTCATAAATTTCACGTATTTTAATACTGATTCAATACTCTGACCTTCACCATGACAGTTATCTTAAAACTTTTCAAAATATAATCAATAAGATGACCATAATTTTATTTTTCAAAAGTATTTATCGATGACACCGAGACATTCCGAATGAACTAAATATAAAATAAAAATCAAGAATTCTATTGTATAGTGCCTTAGACTAAAATAACAAAGACTAACCTATTCCAATTACCAAGCTTTTGTGCAAGATTGCCATGATTTTGCTACATTACACAGATCCAATAAATGTGTTTGCAGGAACTTAGATACTGCTAGGTTTCTGTATGCCATATGAACTATAATCAATTTATTAAGTCCAAAAAATTGGTTGCTTCATAGGCACTTATGTTTTGTTAAAGAATAAGATAAATTCATAATATAAACCAATATAGTTGTCATCATATATAAAGTGAAAAGTGCATTATTTTCCAATGCAAAAACATGTGCTTCTTTTACAATATATATTTTTGAATTCCAACCAAGCATTTGAGAACTTCAAAATGTGTCTAAACTATTTCTTACTTGGAAAATTACCAGGTCCGCTTAGCTCAGCATGTATATAGAAAGCGCAGTATTTGTGTCTCTCTTGAAATAAGTTTCTTCAAAGCTTTATCTTCAAATTCATTGTACAGATGAAAACTCCATAACCTATAACGATAACAATCAAAATTTCTTCCATAGCCTAAAGCTGTGTTTTTGACACTTAGAGATGAGACATCTATTTTTTTTCTATTGTATCATGCCAGTATAGATGATACAACCGCACACCATTGGAAAAGCTTTCCAGTGGAAACAATAAATTTGTGGCAAGTCTAAATAGTAAAGCCAAATCTATATAGGTTGCATTTACTTAAAACTGAACAGCCATCAACAATTGTCGTGTATGATTGCAGTGTACAATGTCATTTCCTCCTTACTACTCCCCCAACAACTTGACTTACAAAGCAAATATTGATCCTAATTTTATGCACTAACTATTACCATTCGAGAAATTTCATAAATATCATCATACGTACAATAACATTACATTTTTTTATATGTCAGCCATGAGTATAAAGTATATTTGCTCAGTGTATATTTACAAAATAAACTATTGATTATGAGTGCACATGCAGTACTTGATGATCACATGTATAGTTGATGTTATGATATTATTTAGACATGAACCATTAATTGCTAAGTAAAATCATATTTCTATACTTTACAGAGAGTAAACCCGTGTACATTTAAACATCATATAATATATGTACATACGTGCGCGTTATATTTGGTCCCATTTTAAGTTGGGCACATATGATATCATGGCCACATATCAATTATGACATCTCAAGGTACGTATGTATCACATGTATAGTCTTAATATCATCTGAGTTGGACCCGTGTGCCTTCAATCATCGGGTGGGTATAGCCTGATAACTCGGTTTATATATGATATGGGCCTATCATTGTTAGTAAGATGGCCATGATCATAGGAGTCACCTTCATTCACTACTTCTTGTAGAGCATATATGTTATTTTTGGAATAATCTTTGAATCTTCTTTGCTATATTTAGTAGAAATGCTAATTTTCTACCGAATTTCGTCATGAGTGTGTCATAATTGTGGAATATATTCGTCATTTCCTTTATTGCCAATATGTTCTTCTTTCTTGAAAGTTGTTTATATTTCAGCTGGTAGTTATAGTTAAATGAGTAGTATCAATTCAAGTAATAATAACACTATGCGCTGAATTTAAAGCAATCTCAATGCGCTAGACGCATTAGCGATTTACCAAATTCAGATTGCCTTTGTCACACTCTACTGACAAAGACAGATTTAGAAAAGAAAAATGTCCAATGAGTTGTCAAAAGCCACACCAATATCTAGATTTATATGCACATGTCGAGCGTGGAATGTCAGTAAAAGTGATGCAATACATCTAGCATAGGGTTGAACTTAAAAAAGTTTGGTCCTACCATTTTTTATTATTCATTCATATATCATACATGAATCACAGTTATATAATTTTACGCAAAGAATAGAGCATATAACGTTAGTACATGAAGGATGCCTGACAGTATAAAAAGTGCAGAATCTAAAGATGTTTGTAACACAGCTATAGCTTAAAAACTTGTAATCATAAGTTTAAGTGAAGAAAAGTGTGTGTAACGAACCACAAATCCGTACTATCTGAGTTGACTACATACATCACACGTCCAACCCAAATTGTATAGAAATACGAATCATTATTAGAAAGAAGTTAGAGGATGAGAAATAGAAAGAAAGAAATATTAGAATAGAAGAAAACGAAGATCACAAACTCACAGTGGAACTAATAAAATATATTAGGTAACATAAACTTTGAAATACAATTCGGTAACTTTATATACATACCATCATCAAAGCACAACAGCTATTTCCGGAACAGTTATAAACACCTGTTTCCAGATACAAACATGGTACACAGCGGAATATATGATAGTCTACAGCTAACTGGTGAAGCATCCTACTTCAAACTCCTCCAAGTGAATCTGTATAATCCCGACTACTTGACTGCCCGTACAAATTTGGGCACCCAAGAGTTTAGGGAAAACAAACAAAATAAACTCTGGGTCAGTCATGGGACTGGTGTGAGTAAACTCCAACCATTTGTTTAACTTTCAAAATCCTTTCGAAAAAAGGATAACAGTAAGACCAGTCCACACATAAACATGGACGGTTTTTACCTTACAATAACCCAAAATACTTTGATACGAAAATCCGGTGATATTATAAAAGTGTCTAAATCAAATAAATAACAATCTAGCGGAACGCTTGCATCTCACGCTCCATATATAATATAAAATCAAAAACCGCAGGGCGCTTATTGGGGATTGGATTCCGACTATGACAAGGTATGGAACCACCTTCTGATAGTGTATCTCTAGAGAGGAATACACTGGGTTCAACAAGAACGTCTTGCAACCCAGCCACACATGACCGACCACTCAATTCGATTGAGTTTATCAAATGTATATCACCAACTGTTGGGATCAGCAACCGTTTCCCGAAAAGGATAGTATCGATAGATTAAAGAAGCAAATGGAATTTCTCTAGATAGGTGATTATACACCCTAATGGGAGCGACCCACATAGCCATGTTGCCTGCCCGATTTTTGTCATTTCCCGGTTGATGAGGCCTGAGGCTACGATTTCTTATCATTCATTGATAGCACAATCACTTTGAATGCCAAATTGTCAGATCCGTAAATCATTAATTGATTTACACAAATATATTCTGGATATTATGCTAAGAGAATAAATTCTCCACCACCATATATATCTATAAAGACCAACATATGCGATCATTGGAAATACTCTGCCAAACATTCGTCCATATACGTTCGTTCTGGGATTGAACGAAACCGAAGGCACAATTTTCATTAATAGAAAAAGCCCTTGCACTTTACTCCATCTTCGATTATCTTTATATGATCTGATTCGCAACGCTACTGCCAATACGGAGTGGTTCTCGGATAATAATCCAACCGGTCTCTCTATATTGACAACGATTATTGGCAAATACTTCGATAGTCGGTTATTTAACTATTGAAGAAAAACAAACATTCAACCAAAGCATCAAACAAATCACTGAGCCCTTTAATTAATATTTCATTAATTAAAACACTTCTCCATTTCCTTATCCATATTTGTTAACACGATATTTTCGATAATCATCTTGACCTCTTACGCTATTTGGAATTTTTTTCCATATATCGCCTTCTTTTATTTTCTATACTTAGAAAATATATTCTATTTATAATTGGAAAACATTCCAATTACTTATCTCTTCCACGACCATTCATTTATTTCTATACTCAGGAAATATTTATTATTATATTTCCAAATTTCCACTTACTTGGGTTAAAACGAATGTTGTATAAAACATCGTTACAACAACCCAAAATACTGCATTCAACTAAACTCTTTAAACATCTCTCTTTGAGGCTGAATCTTGCTGTTTATCAATTAGTAATGAAATCAATCAAGTTGGGGCATAATTACCTCTCAGACCTTGACTGAATAACATCTTTAACTTCAAAACAGACAAGACCACTTATCTCAAATCATCAAACCATAAAAACCACTTATTCATTTTTAAAACGTATATATATATATTTCTCTTTCTATTACCAGATTTTTGATTTCGTTTTGTTTATAATATTCAATTTTTAAGTTTGTTTCCTTACGGGATTCTATATATATTAATATATAAATTTCTAATTATCAAATTATCTTAAAATTATTCTAACTCCTTAAATTTTCGGAAAATTTCACCATAACCTCCCTTGTACCGGTTGATAGCTCAAACCTCAACTCGCCTCTCTAGGCCCTTTCCATTCAAAAATAAAATAAAAAAATCTAAGTGGCTTGCCGATTCGGCGCATAAAATCTCATATGGAATTTAAACGTGTACCTTTTTGTCGGGCACACAAATTATAATCTTCATACACTTCACCCCAAACCTGTCTAATCCATGTTCACCTGTTTTCCGATTTATCCTAACTCAATCCGGTCATTCCTAACTCAATTTGCTAAATTATTTTTTAATTAGCTATTTTGCCAAATCCCTTTATTTTGAACATATCATGTTCAAATATATTTTAATTCGCTTATAAACAAGTAGAATTTCATTCCCAACTTGAGTTTCATATTCGATTTCGCATATGAATTCACAAAACCAATTTACTTATCCAACGCCAATTTCGATTCAAAACTTGATTAACGAATTATTATTCAAATTAGTTAATCCTATTCAATACTCAAAAATATGATTTTTGTTTCAAAAATCATTTCATTTACTTGTTTTGAGTTCATGTTTATTTTACAACTCGAGTCTGGATTTTTATAACGAAGATCTAAGTCTTATTTGCTAAAAATCTTTTATTTATTTATTTAAATAAATTGTTATGGTTTAATAATGATTAAGGCGCTGTTTTTCTGAAAATTTGATTTTGACATAACTAAAAATCTATAAGAGGAAAATCCAGATTTTTCTCTTCCATTAGAAAACTATTATCAAATCGGTCCTGACGTTTTTTGTTTTAAAGAATTCCGACTTAAATTGAGTTCTATATACTCAATTGAAGTTAAAAAGCCAATTTACGAACTACCGCGCTGCAGCGAGTTCGTTTTAATTATATTTAAATATAAAAATTTAAACTTCGTTTATAATAAATTTCAACTTTATTCTAATATATTTTTAATATGTATTAAATCCAGTTTTCAAATCCAACTTAATATTTCCGATTATCTCAAATCGTCGATTTTTCATTACTTTGTTATAAATTTGTTTATAACTCAATTTGCTATATTCAATTCCGATTCCTTTTATAAATAAATTATTTATAAAATTCGATATAATCGAATTCCAATTTAAATCCCTTGGATTTGACTTAATTCAGCTTATATTCCGAATATCGAAATAAAACCCGTCGTTCCCTTTCTGAAACGATTTCCAATTCATGGTTAAATTCATATTTGAATTTAAATTTCTAAGTTATCAAATGATAACTTATTTTCCTTAATTTTTAAATGTTGTTTATAAATTTAACTTTCTTGTTTTATAAAAACAAGTTTCCATTTTGATTCCATTTCAAATTCTACTTTTCAAATTCATACTTGAATTTAAACCTCTAAATTATCTAATGACAATTTAATTCACTAGATTTATAAATATCATTTTTAAATCCAACTTCCTTGTTTTCATATATTATTTAAATAAATTTGAACTAATTGAATTCAAATCATAAATCCTTACGGATTTATTTTATTTCACTTTATATTCTGAATATCAGAATAAATTTCATCGTTTAGTTCTTTAAACGATTCCCCATTTCTATTTTTAAATTCACATTTGAATTTAAATATTCAACTTATCAAATGATAATTTTTCCACTTCATTTATGAATACCGTTTATAAATTGATTTCAATGCCCTGATTATCCAATGAAAATCATTACATTTTATTTATAAATACCGTTTATAAATTTACTTCAATGTCCCGTATTATTTAATTTAAAAACATCATTTATAAATTTCTTCAATTCCCACATTATTTAATTTATAAACATCGTTTATAAATTTCTTTACTTGTTTTATTATTCAAACAAGTTAATATTTCTCAGTTCATTCGAAATTCAAATTCTATTTTTAGAAAAATAAAATTTCCCTTTTTATCTCAAAAATCCCCTTTCACGATATTTTTATATAATCACCATTTTAGCCCAGTGATATTTAAACATCCAAAACACTCAATTATCAAATCACGGGTTTTATAACACATCATATATGATAATATATATGTGAAAACAAACAGTAATAAATTTTGAGGAATCCAGTTGGATTTCTCCAACCTGTTTTTCCTGCATCCACATACGTTAGCCAACATAAATAATACCCATCCTGCTTCGAGGCAGGATATTGCGGTATGAAGGTCATCCACTATATATATTGTGGGGCACATAGGGAAATCATCCTCTAATGATACCGCGGGCATCCGCTAATGATACTGCGGGAATCCAACCACCAATATATATATATATATATATATATATATATATATATATATATATATATAGCCACAAACACCAATCCTAAATAACTAATATATATTTATAAAAGCCATAGTAATATTTTAATGCAACCAGACAACCAATAAATATTTTTAACGATAAAAATAAATCTTTATATAAAATTCGAGTGAGATTTACTCACCTGATTTTATTTGTCTGAATATCCTGTAAATTCCTATATCGCCGGATACGAATTTATCTACCACCTATAAAATTTATTTAATCAATTAAACTATTATTTGTTTAAATTAACTACTATAATGTTTTAAGAAATTTCTATGTAATTTAAATTCTGAAATAACATATACCTTATTCCTTTGCAATTTCTCGATCAACTATTCAAACAGTCCTAAAAGTCTGCTTCATCCTACTTTAGATTCTCTCGAACCCTATACCGTCTAGCTCCCTTCCTTTTTCAATCACCTAAACCATTGTTCGATGCTTGTTACACTATCCATACCGAACCAAATCACCACTGCAATCCATTGAAAATCTATTACTACATAAGTTTTTAACTGATTTAAATTGAAATCAAATGATGAAATTTAATTGAACCTACTCACCAATATATCTAAAATAATCACCCCTTACTGACTCTTCTTTTCTCACCATCAAAATCCAAGACATTGTCTTCTTCCCCATCTAAATTTGCAACCCTAACACTGAACTCTCCATCTCGCAGTCCCACCCAAGAATGCAAACTCGATGTAATAACCCGGAAAATACGAGCCAATTTAAAATTTTTAAATTGGTTATTTCAAAGGGATTTGAACAATTGAAATAGAATATTTCAATAAAATAGTGAATTAGAAATAGTGAGTCAGTTTGAAAATTTGAATTCAAACTTTGACCGACTATGCAGGGTGGAAAATATAACGGATTTTAGTGAAACCAAAAATATTTAAATCTGTTAGTCAATACCTTTCTAACGAATCTGAAAAATCGAAGTTTCATAACGGGAACCAAAAGTTATGGCCGAATGAATTTTCAGAAGAGTCGGTATATAGAATATATAGGCCTGGAAAATTGATATTTTGCATACGATCTCGGAATTCGACGAAACCACTTTTGTTGGGTCCGGGATGTCAAACTATTGCTAGGTTTCAAATTTCATAATTTTTGAAGCTAGTATGTGAGCGTAGCAAAAGAAAATGTGTTTGGTCGATTTCTGTTAAAATGGATCGACCAGAAAATGGCCATTTTTCAAACGATCTCAGAATTCGATGAAACTAGTTTTGTTGGGACCGTAGCGTCAAAACATAGCTAGATTTATTTTTCTGGAATTTTTCGAATCAGTTTGTGGCCCTGGCAAATTGAAATGTGCGTTCAGAGTTAAAAATTAAATGTTTTATACTTTAATTTGAAAAA
This sequence comes from Allium sativum, assembly GCA_030737875.1. Classification (NCBI taxonomy): domain Eukaryota; kingdom Viridiplantae; phylum Streptophyta; class Magnoliopsida; order Asparagales; family Amaryllidaceae; genus Allium; species Allium sativum. Next base: position 1,007,211,493 of record CM060912.1, on the reverse strand, counting down.
TAACTGACTGTAACAGTCGAATTGGCCTACGAAACATATCCCATTGTGTCCGGAATGGGGGTATTTAGCTAGGGGCGACAGTCGTTGGGTTTAAAAAGGAGTTCGTTTAAGAAAACACTATTTAAAAATTAAATATAATCCTCGACCAATCATATTTCTCCATTCATAAAGTAAAAAAAAAAATATCAGAAAACCCCCCCGACCCCGACATCGACGACGGAAAGCTTTCCCCCCCTTCCCTGGCGATTTCCGATCGCCACAGCCCGAATTAGCTCCTCCCCCAGTTCAACTTTTTGTAGTTCTCCTTCCCCTCTTCAAATCCATATAAGGAGCTCCCCCTATCGTTGCTTCTACGTCGAGATATCCCACTCCAAAGTTCCGACCTTTAAACCGCCGCCGCCGCCGATCTGGACCACCGAACGCCACCAAACCGCCGCGCGCCTGTAGCCCTCTCGAAGCTCTTCCACGTCCAACTCCCTGATCGTCCCCTCGTGCCCCGGTTCTCGCGAAAACTGTAAACCTAGTTTTGAAGCTTCGTGAAAGTGAGTTTTTCTTTGATCTTTACACTTTGAAAAATCATATCTTTTTGGTGTGTTGACGAAATTCGATGAAACAGGAAACATCGAGACCGCAAGGAAGCTCTCTACCCAATAGAAGAAGCTGCGGATTTTTCTGACATCGTATCGATTTTTAACGCTCAGAAAACCAAGGTGAGAAATCTAAATTAACGTGAAATTGAATGGAAAATGTCATGTATAATTTATATAAGCGAAATACAAATTACATACGTGTTGTATACCTCATGTACATGCGTAGTGTAAGCTATATAAGCGAAGTATGAATTTTTACATGCATAGAATAAGTGATATATGTGTTGAAATGCTAGTGAAATATAGCAAATATATATTATATTATATATATATACTCCCCTCGTCCACAAACCATGGACGATATTTATCGTGGTGAATTGGTGTGAATATTGGATGAAAAATACGAATGGTTGAATAATTGTTTGTGGTTGATATTGTTTGGTTGTGGTTGAAAAATACCCATTGGTGATTGAAATCAATTGAAAATATTTGTGGAAATAAAAATAAACATGTCGCCTGCGTGCGAATTAGATGCATGAATCCCCATTGTCAAAAACCGCGAGGTTTTAAGGTAGAGCGAGGAGCCGTACTAGGGACGGTGCCGGTTTTAACTACCCTGCCGTTATGCTGCCGAAATTTTGAATAATCTTTGTGTGTTAGAATTATTTTCATATGTTGAAATTATTTTCATGCATAGAAATTAAAGTCATATATTGAAACTATGTCCATGTGTGGAAATATTCATGTGTTGAAAAGTGTTATATGAAAATTAAATTCATTTGTGAATGAATGAAGTGTTTAAACAATAAAAATCACATTTTTTATATATATGAAGTATGAAAAATATTCGCCTTATATAAATAATTTCAACCATAAAAATCCCATCTTTCTAATATGAACAATATAAATAAAATGTCCATGTGTGGAAATACTCATTTGTTGAGAAGTGTGTGTAGTGGAAAAGTTCATGTGTTGAATAAAAAGATCGAACGATAAAAATTACATTTTTATTGAAACTATGAAGAGTTGAAACATCTATTTATCGAATAAATATGTTAAGTGATAAAAATATCATTTTTATCATATGTGTGATATGCTAGAGGTATGCGGACGTTGAAATAAATATTTGTGGTAGGAATATTTTTTTTTTACATGCATAGGAACTAAATAAAATAGTCATGTGTTGAAATCTATTTTAGTTCGCCAAAATTATCATCTTTGAAATGTGAAGTGTTAAAAATAGCCACTTGTTCAAATAAACGTGCATGAGTTGAAATATACATTAACTAGCTAATGATATGATTTTAGCCTATGCATGCAACATTAGAATGAATGGTGTTTTTAAACCAAAGCAAATCAAATATGAAATTGAATGGAAAATGATAAATGTTAGAAATCGTATATATGTATATGCATATCTATTGAACAGGTTAAAGGAAAAGGGGCTAGAGAAGAGAAATAGAATTTTATGCCCGACAAATAGGTACACATTTACCGCTTTGTTTGGGTGATGATTTTATGAGCCTATTGGCTAGCCGCTTGGCTTTTTCTTTTTCTTTTTGATATGAGACGCCCGTGTGGCTATTTGGGAATTTTCCCAGACCCTCCCGTACAAAGGAGGTTATGGTGAAATTTTTCAAAATTTAAAGGCGTTAGTGAAATAATTGAAGTGGAAACGATATAGGAATTTTTGAATGAACTATATTTATATAAATATATAAATATAAATAGATTTAAAACGAAACGTGGCCGTGCAGTTCATGTTTTGAAACCGTGATTTCAAACGACTAGTACGGGAAATCCGACCATTGGATTTTCCCGAAACCTCAACCGTTGGGTTCGCCTTGGAAATATCTTTCCAACGGCACCAACTTTGTGAAGATCCGACGGTTGGATTGTCTAGAATGTTTAATTCAAAACTGAAGAAAAACAGCGCCAGAAACGATTATATTTATATATATATATATAAATATAATTAAATTAAATCGAATAACGACGCTGCAGTTCGTAAATTGAAATCGTAACTTCAAATGGTTAGTGTGGAAGATCCGACCGTCGGATTTTCCCAAAACTGAAACCGTTGGATTCGTTTTGAAAAGACCTTCCTAATGATGTAAAGTTTGTGAGGATCCAACGGTTAGATTTTCATATATGTGTAAAACAAAATTAGTGAAAAGCAGCGCCAGAGCATCGACACGACCTGAAACGTCGTTTAATTAAATATGGCCGTTTTAAATCAAATAAAAATGGCGATATATCGTTATAAAGTACTATAGACGATATAGAGTGGAAATAAACCAATTTTGTTGTGTTTGCTTGATATGTGATGGTTGAATGTATTTGACATGAAAATTATAACTAAATAACTGAAATGTGAATGTTGAATAGACCAACCACGTGGTTAACTGATTTGAAAATCTAAATATACGTGGGTTATTTGAAAAGGCCGAGTTTATCTCATTTCAAATAATCGATCGACGTTGAGAAGTCGAAGAGTCGAAGACGACTGAAGACCGACGATCTCCACATTGGATGGATGGACGCTACTGATGCTCGTGATTGGAGTAGCTACCATGAAGGAATTGAAGTAGTAGCCGTCCACACATACTGTTGATTGTACGGATATGCGAGGAATTGGTGCCTCCGGTTTCGTTCAGACCCAGAACGGACTTGTAAATGGACTGTGTGTCTGACATTGGATTTTGTTCTGTGTTGATTGATCTCTGTTAAATATATATCTGTTTGGCGACAGAGAATTTATTCTCTTGCTTAACGCTCTTATCTGAGACGTACGAGCTCAGAGGTTATGTATTGACAGGAATCAGTCGCATGGAGTGGATTGCCTGTGTGGCACGCCTGAGTGGCATATGATCAAGGCTTCTGTTGCAAAGCAAAGTGTTGTGGTTGATGATCAAAGCATGGTCTGTGTGACGTAGCTTTGTGTGTAACGTGAATTCGCGAGCCTCACACCCCGGTATGAGTCAAAAACGGGGGAAGGACCCAAGGAGTGCATGACGTTTCTTTCTAGCTATGGTGGTGTCAGTGACCTCCCAGCCCTGACATTTATATCAACTTTTCACCTGTGTGGTTGTTGGAATGCGAGGCGCCTCGATTATAGGTCTGTAAGGACCGGGAAACGTGTGTTCAGGAATAATTAATCCTCAAAAGTAAGAGAGGACCGGCCTTGGAGGATCCAGGGGATTGCTGTGTGCGGTCTCGAGGCATTTGCTAGAGTGTCTCGAACGGAGAGGAGCTTGCCCCTTGCCTCGACTCATGAAGGAATCCAATTTCCAATACGAAATATGCGAATATGATTGTATTACTTGTATGGCGACATAGTAGATGGTAGCTATGCCGCCTAGGATTGATATTTATGATTGAATTGCTTTTGAAACATATATGCACTAGTAATAATATCGAACACCTTTGTTTTATTCGTATGAATCATCTTTGGCCATTATAAGGTAAAAACTCTATCCTCCGGCTTGCGTTGCATTGTGTGATGGGACCTGGGTCTTATAATGGCTTCATTTTATAAAAAGCATTGCGTTGATTTAATCATTTACTTTACTTCATGCACTAGCACTCATTGGAGTAAACCCGTTCCGCGAAAGTGGCGTGGTCCTTTGATTTGCCTTATTATTGTTGTTAATAAGTTGAGTAGATTTCTCATACCAGTCCCATGACTGACTCGTAGTTTGTTTCACCTTGCAAACTCGGGTGCCCTCATTTTCACACGGGCAGCCTAGTTACAGGTTTCTGACGCATCTTTTGGCTCATGGCGAGGCTTGACTACACTGTGCTGACTTGGATTTTCTCCGCCATTATTGTATCTATATTATGATTCCGCCATTGGCGATGTAGACTGATATTCCTTTTGTGTACTCTTTATGTATGATTCTGCCTCAGGCGATGGTGACTGATTATGTATCATTATGCACTAAGTTGTATCCTGTACTGTGCTTCTCTGATGTGATGATATCTATATGATTCCGATGTCATATGTGTGTAAATTATTCTATTTTCTATTTATGCTATTATCTGTGATCTGCTAATGATGATTAATGTGTTATATTCCAATGATTATCCTTAACACCGTGTCACGGGGTTTTGGGATCGTCACACTCGACTTCCTCTTTCTCTGCCAAAAAGTACTTGCGACAATTTTTTTTCTTTCTTCCTCAAAATCACCTCACCATGTCACAAATCACGCTCCATCTACAGTTCGCAATCCATACCTTAGTTCACTGTTCCAAATATAAGTGTGAATTCTTTAGCTATCGAGCCCTTCCAAAGTTCCAGGAAAACATGCGTTCATCACCCCTATACTCGAATCGAAGAACGTTGCTCCATTCAGTCGAAACCCTGTTCGAGTTCGAACATCTCAAACTCATATCATACCCAAACCAATTCAACGTTTGACTTAATAGAGGTATTCGATTTTTGTTTCAGAGGAAGAAATCGCGATTTCCATTTGTGTCTAGCACGACCATTTTCAGAAGCCCTTGGTTTCGATGGCAACGCGATTTTGATTTTGAGGAAAAGAAGAGATCGCGATTCGTATTTTCCCCTAGTCCATGAGCGCTTTAAGCTCGATCTCTAGCTTCTGGAAACAACGCGAATTGGTTTCTGAGTTCGATCTCTCTCCTTTTTGAATTCGATTCAGCTTAAATATTAATTGTTTTAAGAGACAGTGGTTTTTCTCGTTTCAATATGCAGAAGGGAGGAATAAGTAAGGAAGGAAATTGCGACTGAAAATAAAGGACATAGGGAGCGTTGGATTTTTATTTAAGCATCAACCATTTTCTTTTGAAGTTTTCCATCTCTGTAAAAAATGAATTTGAGGAACAAGCCATCGCATTTTATAACCGAGAACCCTTCATACGCAAGTAATAGGTAATAGGGTAACTATATAATATAGGTCGGCTGATGGTGATGTGTATTAATTTCTGATTTGATTTTGTTCTTATCCATTTAAATTTTATAATAATGTATTTCGGGGTTCTAAACCCCAATCGAAACACAACAACTATCGTTTATAGGGTTTAACCACTATTCTGAACACACGGAACAGGATTCGAAGCTCCATTTGATCGTATGGAGGAGATATAATTTAAATCGATATATTTTAAATTTAAAACAAATAAATTCCTTGAAAATAAATTACTATTATCATTTTTATATTCAAACAGAACCGAACTGATCATCTGAATTATTTTGACTCAGTTTTTAACTTCGATTTCAATTATATTTCATATTAGATAATTTAATATATTCAATATTAAATCAATGATTAGTAAATTGATAACATAATATAAAAATTTGTTTATATTGTCAACTCAATTTTAAAAGCATATTAAATATTTAAAATAAATCGATAAGAAATTCGGGTTGTTATAGTTTGAACATCAACTCGTTTGTCAAGCAACAGTAGATTAGTTCAATGCATTGATAGAGGGTCAAAAATGTCATCGTTCAGTGGTTGTTTGCATAGAATCTGCTAAACTTCATTATGCAATATAAATTTTAAAAAAAATCCAACAATATATAATTCACACATTGTAAAAGTTGCTTGATTTTTTTGGGAAAATGGACTCCAATTTTGACTTTTGAGGAAAACGAAAACCATGTGGTATAGGATCAAAGACTGTAGGAGTCAAAATTGGGTTCAACAGTGGTAGAATCCTTAAGCAAAATATGCGACAAAAGATCTAGGACAGTAGCATATTAGATTTGCAATATATTAAAGTGTACAAAAATACATATGGTTAGCTTCGAGCACCTGACTCCTTATAATCTTTTCCATATACAATATATGAAAAGGAAGTAGATGGTTTTTGAGTATTCAGTATTTAAATTATTGCATAGGACAATATTTGAGCAGTGTGAACATCAGGTAGTACGAAACATCTGTAGTGATATTTGCACCAACATACATTCTGTTTTTCTTCTTCTTTTGAAACTAACTTTATTCATTTTTCAGTCATGAACCAAACATATTGTAACACCCCATGTCCATTAATGTCATTCACAAAGGGAATGCATTAACTTCCATGAAGCATTATAAGCAAACAGAACAGAATATTACAAGACAGATACGTAAAGTAGTACTTGAAAAAATTATAGCTTTATTACCGCAGAAACATAAATAAGTTTGGCTACATCGTTCAAAATCACAATACCAAAACCCAAGTACACAAGTATCAGTCTTATACCAAAATCCTTCAGAATGCATAATTTTAAAACCACAATCCACAACAAAAACTGCCATAAGAAGGTAGAGTCAAAGCCAAGCAATACTTCGAGCACTTCAAGCAGAGAGAATATGAATCAAGCTCCTATGTTTCCACCTGAGCACCTTGGGGGAGGGAGGGGGGGGGGGGGACGGAAAGAAAAAGAGGCGAAAACAAACGAGGTCAGACATAAAGTCTAGCGAGTCCAGTAACTTTTAGCATATAAACAGATAGTAGTATAATGACATGTAAATAAAGATGGATGAGAGATCACAGCAACATGAGTAGCAGGTATGCTTAAGTTAAACAGAAGAAATAGAATGATATAGACCAAGATATGCTTCTTACCTATATCTTGCTTCTCTGCACTAATACTTAGTATAACATGATTAGGTGTCACCCTAATGTCTAAACTGAAACGGAAATAGAATAATCTTTACAGAAGCAGAAAGCTAGTAATAGGCCTTTACCACCCCAACTAATGGGCCTTTACCACCCCAATAGAGACAGAAGGTACAGAAATAGAATGCTAATAATGGGCCTTTACCACCCCAACTAATGGGCCTTTACCACCCCAATAGAGACAGGTATTCCAACAGAAACATACAGAACTAGGTGTACCCTAAATTCTACCCCAAGCGATCGGCTCCCTAATACATAAATACCCTACGCCAGCCCCACAGAAGGGTGTATCATTCCCTAAAGTGGCAACCTATAGACACAGACCTATTTACAGATGTCACGGTGTCTTACATCCTCAGAGCAGACCGGATCCATGCACACACATGACCCAGTTAGAATGCGCCATCAACACCCCTCGCCATTATCAGAGTGAACCTCTTACAATTAGTTCAGTAAGCGTGCCCGAACCCCTCCTAGTGTTGGGTCATAGTTTTGATACCAGAAAAGGGTTACTGACTAATATGGGTCCCACACAACAAATGACACAAGTAACTACCCCTCCTAACCTTGTGTCCCCAGACTAACAGATTTCAGATTAACTTGCTTACAGATTTCAGATGTACAAAGTTCAAATTAACTAGTTCTCAAATCAGACATACAGGTTAACAAGTTTTCAGACTAACGGATCAGATATACAGATTAACAGACTTACAAATTGTTTCACCTAACCTTGTGTTGGGCCTATAGATTTACGAAACGGGTTTATTAGATTCATCTGCCCAGTTGATTTAACTTTATCCACCCAACACGTTTTAGGCATCATATTTATCCTAGACTTGCATTAATTAATTACTAGTGCACAGACCTCTCACATTAGGTCGGTAGCTTGTCGCCGCTGGATGTGTCGGGTGGTTCCGGGCAGACTACTGCCACAAGCCAGACCTAACCTCGTGTCTAAGCATCTTTTAGTTATGCCTACGACCTCTCACATTAGACTGACAGTTTGCGGTTGCTGGTTAAGCCAGTTGGGTCCGGGCAGGCTTCTACCGCAAACAGAGTCTAACCTCGTGTCTCAGCATTCTTTTTTTAGCTAAAGTATTCATTCAAAAATTATGCCAATTCAACAAATTAAACTTCTTTACAAGTTACAACAGATTATTAAAAGTTCTATTAACTTGTTTTCCTCAATCTTAGAACGAGCCTACAGATTTTCATACCCCAAATTTACCGTATTCAGTTTCAAAAGATTTAACAGATTAGGCAATTTAACAGATTTAATCATAAAATTAAGCCTAATTTTACATGCCCAAATTATGGTCATAATTCACAATATAACATATGCCCCAAATTTTAGTTAAATTTACACAGTACAGAATATTCTCCAGAAACCCCAAATCATGATATACAATACGAATTATGCCAAATTATAGCCTTTGATTTCAGCGCATGCCTAATATCCAAAATCCCCATTTAGGCGTATTCACATTTAATAGTTATCCTATTATCATATAGATCTTTGCGCCTAAGTCATATACACAATAATTCTCCTTCTTCCAAATCACAGACTATCATATATAGTGGGCCCAGATCTAGATCTTAAATTACAACATATGTTCTTTTCTCAAATTAGTCACAAATCAATCATGTCTAATTATGCATCATTCACTATTTTCCCCAAATTTAGCGTTCGTGCGTAAATCTCTTATGAGATTTGGCTCAGGCTCCTGGTAGCCTGGCTATAGAACAGAAGGAAGGAAGAGATACATAATAGTTACTATAATATTAATAAGATAGATCTACACAAAAAAGCAAATCTGATAAACAAGAATATGCATAATCTCAAATTCAGATTTATAACCATGTCAAGATCATAATTAAATTTCATATCTGAAAATAATTGTACTCACCTTGTTTGGATTCTAAAAGAAAAAGGGTTGTAGTTGTTCTCTTTTAATCTTATTCAGATTGGAAGAAGAAGAAGCACTAGTTCTAGCTTAGGTTTCAACAGAGTAGAGACGCCATTGATTTATTTTAATTAGAATTGAGGCAACATAGCGTTACAATGGTTTGGTGTGGAGAGAAAGTGGGGTTTGGGGGTGTTTAAATAGCATAGGGATCAACGAATCTGGTCAGAACGGGCGTCCAAATGCAGAAAAACGAACCAGTCCTCAGATTGTAAATAGGGTGGAGGTCGACCCCCTGGTCGACCTGGGTCCTAGGTGGGAAATTTCCCGCCCAGCCCGGGTGTGTGATTTGAATTTCAAACTTAAATCTGAGCTGTTTTAATTTATTTAAATTCCTAAAACTTCTGAGGGCCATAATTTCCTCATACGAAGTCCGATTTACGAAAACTTGGACTCTATTCCAAGCAGAATTTCGAGACGAACGCAATGGCGTAACCTGTTTCCCTTAATTCTCACTTTAAAAATTAAGTATTCTTTAATTCGTTCTTTTAATATTCTCAGAAAATACGGGGTGTTGCATTCTCCCCTCCTTAAAGGATTTCGTCCCCGAAATCTCTAAGTTAAGAAGAATGCATATATTAATATCCAACATCCATCTACTCAACCATTCAATCACAGGCGTCCATTGTCCTTAAAAGATCTCTAATGCTTTCATGATCATATGCATAGTGTGTATACATGTCCTTATCTAATGCAAAATTAGGCGGTCTACTGATTCAGTTGACCTCCTCAATGCGAATTATGTGAGTGTCATGCGTCCAATATGTATGCAAATATCCCTAATCATGTAAATACTATATGTATGTGTATTCACTCATCCATATGCAACATCCATGTGATGATTCAATCATTTTGCATCCACAAAATTAAAAAAATGCACACACATCCATATGTTGTATGAGAGTGTTTCTAAGCTGATATAGTGCCTAGTGTGTGTATATACATCCACGAACAACCACTAGCAACCACTTGCAACCATCAAAGATAACATCTCTCAAACACATGTTTACACCCATTAGTTTCTACCTAAAGGTCAAAGACTCGATCGATAGGATACAGCCAAGTGATAGAAGCAAGTACAATTAAAACAACAGTTCTGTTCCCATTAGACATCGGTTAAGAGAATAAATCTCTAAGTATCAACCCCGAAGACCGAAATCAACATCAGATTGACACTCAGTGAATTACTCCCATTAAACAATGTCAAAACTGGAAATCTACTTCACGCTTCGAGTAAAAACCCCTATCCTTTTCAGAAAATATTCAGATACTTACAGACTACTGGTATATATCAGATTATCAAATGATTCTTAGGAAACTAAGCATGATAAAACCCCACCATATCCCACAAAACCCAGAATGTATGTGTCATAGTCAACTTAACGCCCAATACAGATACCTCAAACCCCAACCTATCACAAACAAATGAGTCGTAACCCTTATGGGGTTTGAGACTATAGCGGGATCAGAAACAAGACTAGTATTAAAGTGCAGAATCTCAATAACAGAATCAAAATGCCAGAATCAAAAAGAGTTTAACTCAATAATTAGATAAGGAAATTAAACCTTCTACAGAAATTTTCCTATCTCTATCCTATCCACCAGCCACGAGAGCATTCACCTACCCTTCAGAAGTAGGTCGTGTCCTCTGCCCTTGCCCTCGTTTCTTCGGGCAGTCCCTAGTGAAGTGTCCCATCTCACCACAGTTGAAGCAAGTGCCCTTCCTCTTTCTGCAATCCTTGTTTAGATGAGTCAAGCTTCCATAAGTAAAGCACTTTTTCTCCTTCTTATCTTCAGACTTTTCATCCTTCTTTTATGTTTCCTTTTTAGGCCATGCTTTCTTGTTCTGTGGTCCTTCGAGCTTTTCCTCCTTTTTCTCACTTTTGGCTTCCTCTTCATGCATCAATGTCATGTCAACCAATTTCTCGAAGGTAGCCTCCATAGGAATGTGGGTCATAGCCAACCCGTGTAGCGGCTCATTCAAACCTTTAAAGAATCTCAAGGCCTTCTTATAAGGTGTGTTCACCAAGTCTAGGCCGAATGTCGCCAGCTGATTGAACTTGTTGACGTACTCTTTCACTGATAAATTCCCCTGCTTCAACGCCAAGAACCTCTCCATGTATAAATTCTCTTCTGCTCATAAGAGAAATTTCATCTCGAACCTATTCCTGAAATCCATCCAAGTCTCCACTGCTTGTTCTCCATTCGTGACCTCCCACCAGAATGAGGCTTCGTCCTTAAGTAACCATACAGCAAACTGTATCTTCTGCCTATCATCCACTTCTAAGATAACGAACAAATCTTCTGTTTCCTTGAGCCAGTTTCTTGCTTCCACGAATGATTCAGTCCCATTAAAGTTCTTTCCGCCCATAGCTCGAAAGTATCTACATGTCTTCGGGAAAGTATTCACGCGCGGTGGAGGAGGAGGAGCGATGGGTACAGCTGGAGGAACGTTTCCTTGGCCTTCGGCGGGTGTCGTGGCCTCCAAATATCTACGGAAACATCCGGGTATGGTCACTCCCTCTGGGATATAAGGGATGTTTTGTTCTCCAGACATGCTAAAACGAAAGAAAAGAGATTCAAAAACGTAGAATCAAAAGACAGATATATGGCTTTTGGGGATTACATTATTTTTTCAAAATAAACTTTACTTTTGAAAATACTTCCTTTTTAAAACCTTTTTGAAAATAGTTTTCAAAAACTTTTTATCAAATCTGGTAACCTTCAGCTCTGATACCAAGTGTAACACCCCATGTCCATTAATGTCATTCACAAAGGGAATGCATTAACTTCCATGAAGCATTATAAGTAAACAGAACAGAATATTACAAGACAGATATGTAAAGTAGTACTTGAAAAATTTATAACTTTATTACAGCAGAAACAGAAATAAGTTTGGCTACATCCTTCAAAATCACAATACCAAAACCCAAGTACAAAAGTATTAGTCTTATACCAAAATCCTTCAGAATGCATAATTTTAAAACCATAATCCCCAAAATAAACTGCCATAAGAAGGTAGAGTCAAAGCCAAGCAATACTTCAAGTGTAGAGAGTATGAATCAAGCTCCTATATTTCCACCCTAAGCACTTAGGGGGGGGGGGGAAAGAAAAAGAGGCGAAAACAAACGAGGTCAGACATAAACTCTGGCGAGTACAGTAACTTTCAGCATATAAACAGATAGTAGTATCATGACATGTAAATAAAACTGGATGAGAGATTACAACAACAGGAGTAGCAGGTATGCTTAAGTTAAACAGAAGAAACAGAATGATATAGACCAAGATATGCTTCTTACCAATATCTTGCTTCTCTGCACTAATACTTAGTATAACATGATTAGGTGTCACCCTAATGTCTAAACTGAAACAAAAACGGAAACAGAAAAATCTTTACAGAAGCAAAATGCTAGTAATGGGCCTTTACCACCCCAACTAATGGGCCTTTACCACCCTGACAGAGACAGAAGGTACAGAAACATAATGCTAATAATGGGCCTTTACCTACCCAACTAATGGGCCTTTACCACCCCAACAGAGACAGAAGGTACTCCAAAAGAAACAGACAGAACCAGGTGTACCCTAAATTCTACCCCAAGCGATCGACTCCCTAATACATAAATACCCTGTGTCGGCCCCACAGAAGGGCGTATCATTCCCTAAAGTGGCAACCTATAGACACAGACCTATTTACAGATGTCATGGTGTCTTACATCCTCAGAGCAGACCAGATCCATGCACGCACATGACCCGATTAGAATGAGCCATCAACACCCCTCGCCATTATCAGAGTGAACCTCTTACAATTAGTTCAGTAAGCGTGCCCGGACCCCTCCTAGTGTTGGGTCATAGTTTTGATACCAGAAAAGGGTTACTGACTAATATGGGTCCCACACAGCAGATGACATAAGTAATTACCCCTCCTAACCTTGTGTCCCAGACTAACAGATTTCAGGTTAACTTGCTTACAGATTTCAGATGTATAAAGTTCAGATTAACTAGTTCTCAAATCAGACATACAGGTTAACAAGTTTTCAGACTAACGGATCAGATATACAGATTAACAGACTTACAAATTGTTTCACCTAACCTTGTATTGGGCCAACAGATTTACGAAACGGGTTTATTAGATTCATCCGTCCAGTTGATTTAACTTTATCCACCCAATATGTTTTAGGCATCATATTTATCCTAGACTTGCATTAATTAATTACTAATGCACAGACCTCCCACATTAGGTCAGTAGCTTGTGGCCGCTGGATGTGTGCCAGGCGGTTCCGGGCAGACTTCTGCCACAAGCCAGACCTAACCTCGTGTCTAAGCATCTTTTAGTTATGCCTACGACCTCTCACATTAGACTGACAGTTTGCGGTTGCTAGTTAAGCCAGTTGGGTCCGGGCAGGCTTCTACCGCATACAGAGTCTAACCTCGTGTCTCAGCATTCTTATTTTTAGCTAAAGTATTCATTCGTATATTATGCCAATATCAGACTAATTATGCCAATTCAACAAGTTAAACTTCTTTACAAGTTACAGCGGATTATTCAAAGTTATATTAACTTGATTTGCTCAATCTTAGATCGAGCCTAAAGATTTCATACCCCAAATTTACCATATTCAGTTTCAACAGATTTAGCAGATTAGGCAATTTAACAGATTTAATCATAAAATTAAGCCTAATTTTACATGCCCAAATTATGGTCATAATTCACAATATAACATACGCCCCCAAATTTTAGTTAAATTTACACAGTACAAAATATTCTCCAAAAACCCCAAATCATGATATACAATACGAATTATGCCAAATTATAGCCTTTGATTTTAGCGTGTGCCTAATATCCAAAATCCCCATTTAGGCGTATTCACATTTATAGTTATCCTATTATAATATAGATCTTTGCGCCTAAGTCACACACACAATAATTCTCCTTTTCCAAATCACAGACTATCATATATATAATATGCCCAGATCTTGATCTTAAATTACAATATATGTTCTTTTCTTAAATTAGTCACAAATCAGTCATGTCTAATTATGCATCATTCGCTATTTTCCCCAAATTTAGCGTTCGTGCGTTAATCTCCTATGAGATTTGTCTTAGGCTCATGGTAGCCAGGCTATAGAACAGAAGGAAGGAAGAGATACAGAATAGTTACTATAATATTAATAAGATAGATCTACATAGAAAAACAGATCCGATAAACAGGAATATGCATAATCTCAAATTCATATTTATAACCATGTCAAGATCATAATTAAATTTCATATCTGAAAATAACTGTACTCACCTTAGTTGGATTCTAAAAGAAAAAGGGTTGTAGTTATTCTCTTTTAATCCTATTCAGATTGGAAGAAGAAGAAGCACTAGTTCTAGCTTAGGTTTCAGCAGAGTAGAGACGCCATTGATTTATTTTAATTAGAATTGAGGCAGCATAGCATTACAATGGTTTGGTGTGGAGAGAAAGTGGGGTTTGGGGGTGTTTAAATAGCATAGGGATCAACGAATCTGGTCAGAACGGGTATCCAAATGCAGAAAAACGAACCAGTCCTCGGATCTGGAAATAGGGAGAGGTCGTCCCCCTGATCGACCCCTTGGTCGACCTTTGTCAACCCCAGGTCGACCCCTGGTCGACCTAGGTCCTGGGCTGGAAATTTCCCGCCCAGCCCGGGTGTGTGATTTGAATTTTGAACTTAAATCTGAGCTGTTTTAATTTATTTAAATTCCTGAAACCTCTGAGGGCCATAACTTCCTCATACGAAGTCCGATTTACGAAAAATTGGGCTCTATTCCAAACAGAATTTCGAGACGAACGCAATGGCGTAACCCGTTTCCCTTAATTTTCACTTTGAAAATTAAGTATTCTTTAATTCTTTCTTTTAATATTCTCAGAAAATAAGGGGTGTTACACATATATACTCCATATTGTTGATTTAAACGTGCATATGCCTTGCTGTTACATATATAAACCATATTGCTGATTTAAACTTGCATATGCGTTATTGTTGTATCCGTTGATTCAATGTATACCATATAATCAAAAAAAAGTTTTGGTATTCTTTTGAAATTTGGCACTATAAAATTTCTTATATGCATGCCAAGGTTCTTAGTGATAATTTCACATTTATATTCCTTATGTTACTGTTACGATTCCTCCTGAGATTGGGTTCTTTGATGCGCACACAGAAGAACAACATGACCACCACCAGTCCTGAAGATTCTAAAGAAAATAGCAGTATATTCCTCGTCTGAAGCAAGAACTAAAAGCCCAAGAGACCAAACCCCACCATTAATATGTGTTCCTTTTGCCCTACAGCTATACACCAAAATTCCATCTGAATGTTCTGCTCTGTTCAATTCTGCTAATTTAAATTCTATCTCCACATTATCTTATGAACCCATCACACCTTTGACTACTACTAAGCCTCCTTTATAAAGATCAATATTTTCCATGTTTATTTTTTTCTTCTAAGTGATTCTAGCTCTGCAATTGGCTACTGTAAAACAGACTTTCCATCCTCATCCAGACTAAGAACTCTTGGGATAGTCATTATACTAGCCCATCCTTTAGCTATATCATCTCCAAAACTATCTGTTTCATTTGACCATGCCCATATAATTCTAAGTTGCATCGATTCATCGTAAATGTTTTCGATGCATAATATGTTCCAAAATCTATTCTTTTCAACTTTATGTAATCAATTTATGAACTATCATCTCCAACAAATACATTGTTTTTTCATCATAAGTTCCGAATGTGTATTAATCAATATTAGTATCCAAAAGAATAGCCTTTAGTAAGTACTTCCCCTTGCCTATAAGAAGAAGAAGAAAAATCGACGCACTCCCACATACCCGACCCGTTTGTGTATTGAAACGAGGTGTCTACCCTGGTCCAATGAATAAAATCTGGGCTCTTGTTCATTATTACCACCCCATTTCCTATAATCTTGACTCTAATCAATATTCTACAAAGCACATTTGGTACAATCTGTGTAGTTATCAAATCACAAAATAAATCTATGCCTAGATCATTAAACGATTCGATAAGCGGGTTGCAATCGGGGTTGACCCATTCATAAAGATACAAGTCTGATAAATATTTTGGGTATGCAATGCCTTGAACTTGTCTACAGTCCTTATCAAGGCTGGTGTAGAGAGAATAACTGGTCTGTTCCTCGGTAATGTAGTGGCCAACCCGCTCCAATACCCATTAATGTCAAATGGTTTGGATATAGAAGTGCATATTTCCAATCAAGTTTAATGGATTAAATCAGTAGAAATTGGCTGATCCCATGTAAGGTTAGGCATCCAGCATGTTGACTGGTATTCTATTGCATCAACAGGTGGTATATACCATTGTAGAACATTGGTACAGTGCATTAGGATCATTCATCTACTGTTGCAAAGACTGGAAATGATAAGAAGTTTGAAGACCATCTCCAACTCCGTGACCAATTTCTACTAAATTGGGAGTTTCAAATTCTATTACAAAACTCTATTGCAAAAACTGTGCGATTTTGTTTTTGAGTTCAGTTAACTAAAAATGGAATAAAATATTAAACCTCAGGTTTAAATAGATAAAGAAATTGAGAATAGTATCTCTGATTACTTGGAATTTAGATCAAAAATAGCAAGTTAATTGTTAAATCACTCGCGAACTGTATAAATTAAGAAAATAACATAACTGTATAAATTAAGAATAGTAATCGAACTTACGTATGCAGATCTGTCCATAAAAATAGACGATAGGAAATTCAATACGTGGTTTCAACCTGGAAAAAAGGGAGTAGGGAAACTCAGTGCCTGGCCAGAAGCTTCGATTTCAGCATGACACAGCAGCGGGAAGCTGGAAAAGGAGCAAATTGACCACTTAGGAAGTGCAAAAGCGATAAAGGGACAATCGAGTAGTTGATGCAAAGGATCACTTGCAGCTGTGCCTAGATGCAGGAAGGAGTTGAAGTGACGAACTCACTGGGAAGCTGGGGAGTAATCGTGAGAGCGACAGCCCATTTGAGGCTTGCATCAGGGCGGGGATTAAAGAGGGAATAATTAGTAGCAACATTAGGCTGAATTATCAACAACAATGTGTTTAGGATCTTTGATGATAAAGGAGAGGAGAATTGTTGAGAAGATGACGAAAAATAGACATGCGAAGAGGGCAGCGGAAGGTCTTTTGGTAGCAGATCTGAGAATTCATTTTAAAGGGTATTAGGGTCACTGAAGAGTTGAGACGGTTATTGTATTGGATGGAGAGGATTGGAATGTTGTACATGTGTCGGTCTGTCAATTTTTTGGAGGATCTGGATCTGAAAGGTCTTTGAAGAAAGATTTTGCTTTCATATAATATAATAGATGACATACAGACATGAGGTTAGTCATCATTTGTGGTAGAAGTCTTCCCAGAACCTACTGACAAATCCAGTGACCACAAGTAAGTCTGGTTAATGTGAGAGGTCTGGGTGTCATTGGCCATTTAATTTATTACACTATGACACGAGGTTAATCCCACTTGTAGTAGAAGTCTGCCGGAACCGCCCGGTATATCCAGAATCTACAGGTAAAAAGTTTAATGTGAGAGGTCTAGTGTATATATATATATATATACCTATTATGCGTGTAAATAGGTAGGTTTACTACGCCTTGAAAAGGTCTTAAGTGGCTGACTTCCTTCTTATCTAGTTTGGATCTTAAGTGTTTAGGACTAGAACCATTATGAAGGTTTATTCCTTGGATATGGACCAAAGTCATAGGACCCTCCCTTATTAGATTAGAAGTAGGTTTATAGGTCCTCCTACTCTAAAAGTGGTTTAATCACAGCATTAACGGAGTATGGTAGTTTACCAGAATGTCCAATTCTTTTAGAAGCTTTGTGAGGGCCAACCTAGGAACAGATTGGTATACGTGGGACGTAGCATGCTATCTATTTCACCAGCCGACTAAGGGGAGTCTTAAGCAGCATAGGTGTTCACCGTAATATCAGTCAAGTAGTAACATGAAGCATCCGCCAGAGAGAACTTAAAGGTCTCTATACGGGCCTATCCTAAACCGGTACTAAGCGGCGAGATACTACTTCTCATATTACTTGTGAGAATATATATATATTTAAAAATGTTGACGTGCAAGGACCGGGTCTTAAATGGCTAGGGTACGCCTTAGGGTCATAAGATATCATAAGAATCCACCCTTAATAAACATGTTAGAATGGGCCTTAAGTGACCGAGAATGTCCACCTCGTTGGGTTTTTACCCTAAACGCATCTATAGAGGTCCTAAGTGATTGATTTGGATAACCACCTCATTGATTAGAATATTTCTTGTATGTGTGTGCTTATGTGTTTCATAGACATACCTTGATATATATGTAACTTGCCAAACCTAGGGTATGGTCTTTAAGAAAATATTATTTTTAGTCACACAAGATTTTATGTTCTGACCCTTTTCCTTAACATATCTAACAGGCCAGTAGGTGGGGTAGCGACTCAATGGACGAAACAATGATGGTGCGTGAAGAAAGCGATGAGATTATTATGATATTATTAGCTATTATTGTTGTTTTTCTTATGGAAACTCTAGATTATGAACAATGATGATGTACTGTTTTAAATAATTTTATTTGACAATTTGTATATGAATCTGTGGCTTTTAATAATATGGTGCATCCTAATTTGCTATTATACCTTTTCATCCCGCTGTGTAAGATTCCATAACGTTATGTTATCTATTATTCAGTGCAAATGTAATTCCTTATAGGAACCAATGATTCATTTAGAGTGGCTCTAAGTTTCGATGGGCCTTTTCTGGGTCGAAATTTAGGCCCATTCGGGAGGGTTGTTACACATAGCCTCATATATAAACATACCTTCCGCTCCTTTATTCATTTTCTAAGATCCTAAACTACAGCTCTAGGTGATCGGTCATTAACCTAAAGAAGAAGTAGAAAAAAGTTAGGAAAAGCTAACAGAATCAATATTAATATCAAAGCTATAGGAAATCTCAACTATTTCATTCGTAAGGCGAATAATGATTTTATTCCATGATTGATTTCATTATGGCTGTACTCGAATTATTTAATTGATTTCATGATTGCTTTCGTGTTGATTTGAAAATATTTCATTCTTTGGTAGAACAATGTATGTATATGCTTGTTTTGCATACATTTTGATATGTTTTTTGTAGGAACCTGTAGTTTTGGATCTCCTTCTGATCCAAAATTTTAATATGATGTTTGCAACATGTTTTTGAAGATAGATTTTTTTAGTTTTATAATTTTTTAAGCAGTAGGAATTTCCTATGAATTTCCATAGCTAGATTAAGAGTTAATAATAGGACTGATTATTAAAAATAATTAAAATAATTGCATCAAAAAAAAATAATTAAAATAAATTAGTTTAACTTGAGAATTTTGCATAAAATAAAAGAGCTTACCTTCCACCACTTGTGAATTTTTGGGATTTTTTCCACGACTTTTCAATTTATTATGTTTTTCCTAAGTTTGATCGACTTAGGTGATTAATGCATTAATTAATGATAATTAATAAATTTTTAAACGGTTTAAACATTTAAAACTGAAAATCCTGGGTTGTTTCTCAGTTTCACTTTTTATTATCATATAACGTTTCACTGAATAATGTGGACAGGTAAGAAATCTTACTAGTATTGAAAATAAAACAACTTTAACGTTGTTTACATGTCAGGTCAAGTTTATCGACTAAGTCGATAAAGTCATATTGACCATGATGGTGAGGCATGTCGTATCAATGATAAGAGGAGTTCTGGATACATGGAATGTCATGATACATCATATAGGATGTATCGGGGCTTGTCTCTTCATCCTTAGCGCTTATCGAAAAGATTCTTATCTCTTATACGTATACTTGTGTTTTAAAGCATACCTCTCCACTAATGCTTGTCGCCTCCATACTGAGGTGATAAGATAAGTTTCTTTAAAGTTATTTAAGAGGTCTATTACTACTATTATTTTTAATCTTGTAGATATTTTTTCTTGTATACCTTGTCGACTGCGTCGGCAATGTCAATTATGTTTGTTTCTTAAATTATTTTAAAAAAATTTGAGGCTTACTGCTTCTATCGCCTTGTTGTGTCGGCTATGTCGACGAGGTTTATTTAAAACCTATTTTTACTAAAAACAATTGGTTCGTCGCCTCCGTCCTTATCGTCATTATTTTCAAACCCTTTTTCTAAAGCTTTAAGGCTATCGCCTGTAAACCTTAGCGTCGTCATTCATGTCGAAAAGCTTCATCTCTAACTAGTTTTCAGAACCACTTGAGGTTTTTAGCTCTGTTTTTTTCGTTTCGACTTAGTCAATAATGTATTTTTTTAAACTACTTTATAAATGACTATGAGGCTATTGCCTCTATGCTTTCTGTCCTCGACTGTGTCGGTATGGTTATTTTTTAAACCTAGTTTTCAAGTTGTTTTAAATCCATAGGTTGTTATCCAATGTACTAAGGCTTTGGTCGTCAGCTTATCCATATTTATTTGTGTTTGTACTTTGCTGTAGGTTCGATAAGAACAAGGATGACATGGATGTTGAGCCAATGTATATGATATGGAAGTTATCCATACTCTTGCATGTTATATCATTAACATTTGATGCAAATTATTTTGTAGCACTTAATTTACACATATGTTGGGGAGACCAATGGGCATAAATTAATTATGTTAACATTGGAGTGCTAATAAGGATTAAGTAACCATGTCAATTAAGGATATCAATGGGGTTAATAACTATGTATACATTGGGATATCAACGGGAGAAAGTTATTGGGGATACTAGTATGTAGTTTTATATATTTTGGGGTCATTAGATGACTTATTTAGTTATTTACGGGTTCATAATCATCCTACTAGTAAAACTATGACATTTGTGTAGGTGGTTGCTCTACTTGTATTAATGGGTTCATAGCCATCCTATAGATAAAACTACTGGTTGCATGGTTGATAGTCCATATCCATTGAGGGCTTACCTTGTAAACTTTTACTTTCATATATATGTACTATGAGGGTTGTTAGCTTGAATGGTCGCCGATGGGTAATCATGTTATATGGAATGGGATCAAATTGAATAAGTAGAGAACTAGAAAACAAGTAGATAAATTATTAGTACGACAGTTAATCATAAAAACCGTTAAGACAGATATTTAGGAGAACAAGGGATGATTAATCCATGCAATGTTGTAGTTTAACAAATTATCATTATTGTTGATGCTAACCTTTGTGAGTGCACGAGCACAAGGATGGTTGTTGTATAGCATGATGCTAGTGAAAGGGAAACCGGTTCCGCCTTGCGATGTGGTCTCACTTGATATCTATTAGTTTCAGGGTATTTATTATTATTCATGCTACTTTGTTAATTGAACAAAGATATTTTTTTCCCTGTAATACTTAGATACTCATTTGAGTAGATTAATTGTTTAGACTTTTAGGTTCTTCTTCGAATAAGCTTCCAGTGATGTACAAGAGGCTGTTTACTATTAAGGAGCTTTTTTTGCTGTGTGTCATTTTATATATTTGGATGCATATAACGGCAAAGTAGTTTAATCGTCCAAGGGACATTTTCATATGTCATTTTTAAAGTTATATTTGTAATAATTATATTTTGATCTAAATGAGAATTTTACTATGGGAATGCATTGAATTATGATTAATGAACATGTTTTGATAATTTTTCACATTTACATGTTCTTTGATGTTATATTAAATTAACATGACCATTTTCTATCGTCAAAAGTTAATACACTACGCCATAAACGACCTAATGCAACAGAAAAAAATTGTTGGCACAAGTCCAAAAATATTGGCATAGGTCTTTAGCAACATTTTTAGGATGATGCAATTTTCACCGTTGTTACAGACCTCAAAGGCAACATTTTGAGTATCTAAGACAACATAACAAATATTGTTAAAATAAAACCCTATTTGGGTCTATAGAAACATCCTTAGGTGTTTGTAGCAACATTTCAAAAATGTGCTATAGATATTAACTTTCTTAATTTGTTTGGGCCCACATCTTATAGGCCCATAATGTGGGGCCCGCTGAGCTCACGACTCAGTCTGGGTCCATCCCTATGGCAACATCTTGTATGACTATTGCAACATTATTTCAAGCAACATTTATAACCCGGTGGCAACACTGTATTAAAGCTAATGCAACACATTATTTTATTCAAACTAGTGTGAACCCGTGCTTCGCACATGGGTTATAGCTATACACTATTTTTGAAACAGCTATTGACTCCTCATTTTATTTTCCAAAGTAATATTATTTAATCAAAACAAACATATTTTTTAACTTTTAAGCACCCCTAGATTTGTAAAACTTGGCAAAATACCAATCCCTTGAGGTGTTTGAACCAAAGCGGTGAAATTGAAGGTTAAGACATGTATTGTTTGTTAGTAAGCATAGGTTAAACTTAAGAAGCTGTCAGTATATTGGACCACTGCAAAAGAAATAGTAGATTTGGCATACTTAGGATGAAAATTTGGTTAGTACAGCAAGTAACACCACTGTACCAATAATCCTCGAGCAAGTTGTTGATCATTCATAAATTTTCAATCAGAAATGATAAGATGGACATAACTTCGAAACCTAAAGACATGAGACCTACACACATTTATGGCATTGACATATTTATGGACAGCAGGTCACCCATACTGGGGTACCTTTGCTGCGCAGATGGTCATATTTATGTCATGAGTTATGACCTTGACTCATAAGTCATAACTCAATAAAGCAAACAAATTACCCTTTTCACATTAATGTACATGCATCAGCAAGCAAAAATTTATAAACCAACACGAAATAAGGTTTCAAAAAAATGAAGTGATGTTTGATGATTGCATTAAGACAAAACTAATCGTTGTTATAAAATCTGTCTTACATATACTAGACACCAAAAAATTCTGTGAAACTGATCGCTTCAACTGTAAAAAACACCTAGTCAAATTACATAAGGGTCCGGCATATACTAATCAATGTACGATAACTAAATGTACAAAATGCCTACACATGAACTTTTGGCATCAATTAACTTCAGCTGTTTAGCACTGTTAGAAGTAGCTGAACTACACTGAGTCCTAAATCTAAATTCTACCACTTGGTAGTGCTTGAGTTCATGTTGCCTTCATACACTTCTTCAATTCCTGCATACAAATTTAAACTTCAACTTATGTGTAACTCACAAAAACAGAATAATTAACATAATCAACAAAAAGCTAAACGTATTGCTAAAAGCAAGTCTGCTCATGCATAAGCCTGGATCAAGAAATAATATAAAAGAGCACAGAACTTTTTTTTATCAATGTATGATGAGTTTCATATGTGTAGTAACCATCTAACGATCTTGTGGCACTGAGAGGAAAACTCGTAATTAAATTAAACTGCACTGAAATGTAACAGTTGTAAAATTGTGATCATACAAACTTATGCATGTACACTGATGTTGTAAGCAAAGGGAATTAAATTCAGTAATTCTGAAAGTGGTTCCCTAATTTATATATACCAGAAAGCAAAAGCATGACAAACACCCAAAAAGAAAGTAACCATAATATCGGTCTTGATACTACTTTTGTTGATAGAAGCAGGGGAAAATAAATTAAAAAAGAGTTTTTTAAAGTTGGCAATGTTAGGAAATTGAGGTAAGAGTTACGTTTAAGCCGCAAGGGTGTTAGTGGCAAAAAAAAAAAGAAGTAAAAATACCAGCTGCATTGAATATGAAATGATAATAAAATGAAGCGTGCCTTTGTAGTTGAAGTTGCTATGGGCCATCAAGCTAAAAAGCATTCTTTATCCATCATCAGGAATGGCCCGTTTGTGTCTAAGACAGGTCACTTGGGGATGAAGCAAGTGCAAGCCTTGTAATGTTAGATGCACTGACTTATATATCAATATTTCGAAGTGGCAAAAAACCATTTCACCAAATCAACTACTTCTTCCTTTACTGATGTTAAAAAAATTCATCTTACAGTAAGAGGGCAAAACAGTACCATTCATTAATATTATCATAGTAAAATATTGGTGTTCATATCATGAAAATAGATACTTTAAATAAAATAATTATTTAACTTGTAGAAGCTGCTTGCTATAACGGGAACTCATGCAAACGTTAAAAGTGCTCCCCCATTTTAATTTAAAAGGACTGAAATAGTCCACATAACATAAATCAATTAGTAAATGTAGTAGACATTCTAATGCATAGTCTATATTTGTTATACATCATCTATAAACAATTAATTCACCCTGCGGCCATAAAGCCGTAATTCAATGAAAAGCTAAAACTAATTATCACAATACTGCTTGTTTTATGTCACCTAATTTCATGGATAATAAATAATTATAAAATATATTAGGATAGTTAAAATAGTGGAAATATTGTAGAATTGTAAACAATGACTGAGTACCTTGTATTAGAAATGAATTGATTAACCACAGTAAAAGAGTTATACGCCACATATATATAAAGCATATATGTGGCTTTGGCACGCAGGCCCATTTATACAAGGCCCAGAGTTATGTACAGAATATAATAAAACGTTGATAATAGCAGCCGCATGTTTCATTATTCTCATTACCCCCTTTCAAACCCAACTAGGGTTAGGGTTTGCAGCTATACGAGAATAATGTCTGAGCTTAGGCGATTCCAACAGAGAAACAATAAATCGATGACTTCAAATGTCTGCTCTCTTCAAATCCATGCTGGAAAGTAAGTTGATGAAGAAAGCGACGGGATAATGTTTGAGCTCCCGCAATTTCAACAGAGAAGCAGCGAATCAACGCCTTCAAGGGTCTGATTTCTTCAAATCCATGCTTGAAAATGAGTTGCTGAACAAGGCGATGACTTTATTCTGGGATGTAGGACAGATTCTTAACTCTTAGCTTTGGATCCTCTTCATCAACATTCAGGTCATGCTTCAGACAAGTGAATCGGGGTCTTGACAGCGGTTTTGTAAGAATATCAGCTTTTTGGTAAGTCGTCGGTATGTAACCTACCTTTAACTTTCCGTTAATCACTTGTTCTCTAATAAAGTATAGATCCAATTCAATATGCTTTGTTTTAGAGTGAAGTATTGGATTAGCTGTTAGGGATATAGCACTGATATTGTCACACCAAATAGTTGGAACTTTATTAGATTTAACCTTGAGCTCACTAAGTAGGGATTCGATCCATAATATTTCTGCAGCTGTACTTGCTACACTTCTGAATTCAGCTTCAGTGCTGGATCTAGACACTGTTGTTTGTTTCTTAGCACACCACGAGATAGGATTTTTTCCCAAGTAGATACAGTATCCAGAAGTGGATTTCCTGTCGTCCTGATCTGTACCCCAGTCTGCGTCTGCATATGCATTTATGTTTAGACTTTGACTTGCTTTGAGAACTATCCCTTGATTAATTGTCCCTTTGAGGTATCTAAGAATTCTTTTAACTGCCTTCCAGTGACTGTCGAGTGGACTTTGCATGTATTGACTAACCTTGTTCACACTGTAAGCAATGTCTGGTCTGGTTATAGTTGCGTATTGTAGTGCTCCAACAATGCTCCTATATTGCCTGTCATTTTGAATATGTTCTCCCTTATGTTTGGACAGTTGATTGCTAGTAATCATAGGAGTAGGAAGAGAATTAGCATTGCTCATGTTAGCCTTTGACAGTATTTCAGAAATGTATTTTCTTTGATTGAGATGAATCTCTGAATTTGCTGTTTTCTTCACTTCAATCCCAAGGAAATAATTTAAGTTCCCTAAATCCTTGATAGAAAATTCTGAATTTAGCATTTCAGTAACATTGTTGATTTCCTGCAAACTGTTACCTGTAATAATAAAGTCATCAACATAAATCAGGATATACGTTATGAAATTTTCAGTAAACTTGATAAATATTGAGTTATCAGATTTTGATGAGCTGTATCCATGTCTGATGAGAGTTGATTTCACTTTGTCGAACCAAACTCTAGGAGCTTGCTTTAACCCGTAAATAGCTTTGTTGAGTTTGCACACAAGTTGTTTCTCCCCCTTCTTAGAGAAACCCTCAGGCTGTTCCATAAACACTTCTTCCTGTAAAACACCATTAAGAAATGCATTATTTACGTCTAATTGCTTGATGTTCCAATTTCTACATAAAGCAATAGTTAGAATAATTCTAATTGAAGAGGGTTTAACAACAGGTGAAAATGTTTCTGAGAAATCGAAACCATACTGTTGTGAATACCCCTTTGCGACTAACCTTGCTTTATGTTTTAAAATTGAACCATCAGCATTTTTCTTTAATTTGAAAGTCCATTTGCATCCAACAATATTTTTGTTGATGGGCTTTTCAACTAAGGTCCAGGTTTTGTTATTAATAAGAGCATTATACTCTTCAGTCATAGCAGTCTTCCAATGTTCACTTTGAACTGCTTCAGTATATGAAGATGGTTCTTCATGTACTGTAGCAGTATAAATAGTTTTAGGTTTGAAAACCCCACATTTAGCTCTAGTGAGCATTGGATGTCTGTTAGTATTATCTCTCACATTGCTATTATCGCCACTGCTTGGAGAGTTAATTTCAGGAATAGGATCAGTAGTTGCATTGTCCTGGCTGCTGTCCAGAGTGTCTTGATCAGTTGTGTTATCTTGCATTTCTTCACATCCTTGGCCTGACCCAAATACTGTTGTGGGTATTGTGAGCTGAGGATCAGTGATAGTAACTTCCTTGTAGTGTTGAATTGGCATCATAGCTTCAAGCTCATCAGGTATATCAGGTAAAGACACTCTTGGATTTACCACTTTCTTTGTGGTTTTTATTTCAGCATTATTGAATGGATATATATTTTCATTGAAAACAACATGTCTGGATACATACACTTTTCCCTTACTATCAATACATTTGTAGCCTTTTTGATTAGTGCAATACCCTAGGAATGTACATGAAGTTGATCTAAAATCTAACTTGTGTGAGTTATACGGTCTTAGATATGGAAAACATTGACAACCAAAGACTTTCAAGTGATCATAATTTGGTTTAACTTTGGTAAGCACTTCTTGAGGACATTTGTACTTAAGTACTTTTGTAGGTAGAAGATTGATCAAATGAACAGCAGTTATGAATGCTTCAGGCCAAAACTTTAACGGCATATGAGCCTTAGCTAGTAAAGTTAAACCAGTTTCTACAATGTGTCTATGTTTTCTTTCTATCATACCGTTTTGCTCAGAGGTGTAAGGACATGTAGTTCTATGTGTGATCCCCTTACTTTCAAAAAATTGTTTAAGTGGCAAAAATTCTTTACCACCATCAGTTTGTAAACAACCTACCTTGTTTCCTGTCATATTTTCAACTTTAGCAATGAATTGTTTGACAACATTATAGGTTTCAGATTTCGATTTTAACATGTATATCCAAACAAATCTAGAATATGCATCAATAAAGGATATGTAATATTTATAGTCATAATCAGAATTTATAGGTGCTGGTCCCCAAAGATCAGTAGCAATTAATTGCAGTGGTTTAGTGTAAGTGGTTTGTGAGTCTGGAAATGCAAGTTTATGACTCTTTCCCATTTGACAAAAAGTACATATATATGAAGTAGGAATATTATCAATAAAAATATTGCTGTTCTCAACAATGTGTTTGACTATTTTTGGACTGGGGTGACCCAGTTTACTATGCCACAAATCAAATTGTTTACAGTTTTCAGAATTGTTCATAACAGTCAAAACATGGGCATTTCCCTTATTCTCAGGGTACCTAGAACTAGAAACATCAAATTTATAAAGCCCCTTAGATTCTTTACCCTGCAAAATAGGTTCATGAGTCAGTATGTCTCTTACTATGCAAGAATTTGGATAGAATTCAAAATAAACATTGTTGTCTTTGGCAAATTGGGAAACACTCATTAGATTTTTCTTGATAGATGGTACCCTTAACAGATTTTTTAAAAGTAACTGTTTGGGTCCTTTAATACTTGCATTTCCAGTGTGTGTAATGTGAGCAATTTTACCGTTACCTACAGAAAGATTCTGAGTACCTTTGTATTCTTTGTTTCCCAAGTTTAAGTTGTTGAGATTGTTGGTAACGTGGTTTGTTGCACCTGAGTCAGGGTACCAACAATCATCAGTTATGTCTTCAACTTTAGCTGTGTCAGTATTCTGAATTTCTGCTTGACTTTTGCTGTTACTGTTATCATTTTGCATGTTCACCATGTTTGCATTTGAACTATTATTCTGCTGCGATGGTGTATAGTTACTGTTGAATCTGAAATAACACTTGCTTGCGCTGTGTCCAAATTTTTCACAAATTTGACACCTGATTCTGTTATTATTGTTTTTACCTCTGCCTCTGCCCCGGTTAGATTGACCTCCTCTTTGACTAGGTTGATTTCTTGAACCACTTCCTTGATATCTTCCTCTGTTAAGGTTAGTATAGTTAACTGAGGGATCAGAATTGATGCTTTTCTTGTGCTCAATTCTGCCTTCATGGGCTAACAGAGTGGAGTACACATATTGTAGAGATGGGGTAGGTTCCATTGATAGAATAATTGCAGTAACAGCTTCATATTCATCGTCAAGACCACTAACTATTGATAGAACATGTTCTGATTCAGATATTCTTTGGCCAGCAGAAGCGAGTTGATCGCATATATTTTTGACCTTGAGTAAATACTCATTCATAGATGAGTTATCCTTTCTAATACTCTGCAATTGTCTTCTGTTGTGCATAATCTTTGCAGATGACTGAGAATTGAAATTTCTTTCGATTGTTGACCATACTTCTTGAGCTGTTTTGCAGCCAATTAGCTGCGGCAAGATAGCAGCTCCAATGGATGACATCATCCAAGCACAGACAAGGCTATCTTGTCTCACATACGCTGTGTATTCAGGATTTTGAATCAATTTTTCTTCATTATCTCTAATAAACTTTTGTGGTATCATTTTTGTTCCTAGTATGAAATCATCTAGTCCATAACCTCTAATTGCGGTTTCTATTTGCAGCTTCCACAGCAAATAGTTCGATTCATCCAGTTGTATAGAGATTATCTGGCTTTGTGGTTTGATGATAGCTTTCATCAAATCGTGAGTGGGATCAATCTGAGATTGGGATGTTCTGTTGCTTGATACCTGAGGACTTGAAGAATTTCCTCCTGTGTTGGTCATGATGAAGAGGTTTCAGAAAAAGCACGGTATGATGATATAAACTCAAGAAATCCTTGAATTGCGATTCTTTCAAGAGCGTTTACTGTTGATAATTGCTGCAACCTTGATTGCTTTAAATGATGGTGCTGTTTTTCTTTGAAATTGCAAAGAATTTGACTGATATGCAGTCCTGGACGGCACTTTTATCAACGAAACTGCTTTCTTGAAAAATCTTGATCGGTTTTCTTGAGTTTTCAGGGTGATGCGACAACAACTCGGGCTGGAAAATTGATGCAGCCACAATTTGTAGGTGAAGCACAGTTTTTCAGGCTGAGCAACAACTCTCAAGTGAGGGGATCAACAGATCTTTGATGAGAGGGTCCAAATGATGATGAAAAACTGATGGACACAAGCTTCAATCCGTCACCGCAAGAATTGGCTTACAATTCAGATTGGTGATGCAGAAGCACACAAGAAATGCTCCGATACCAAGTTAAAATAGTGGAAATATTGTAGAATTGTAAACAATGACTGAGTACCTTGTATTAGAAATGAATTGATTAACCACAGTAAAAGAGTTATACGCCACATATATATAAAGCATATATGTGGCTTTGGCACGCAGGCCCATTTATACAAGGCCCAGAGTTATGTACAGAATATAATAAAACGTTGATAATAGCAGCCGCATGTTTCATTATTCTCATTAAGGATAGAATTAACCAATAATACATATAGTTTTTTTTTTGTTAATATACCAAATTCCACAAACACTATCTCATCTAACCTCCTACGTTGAAATTATTATCGCTTACATTAGATGTATATCATTGCTTTACTACAGGTGTATTTTTAAAGTTAATGCTATCTGCTTATTTTCCAGTCAATGGTATTTCAAACAGTGGTTTTCGTATATAACCTTTTATATGTAAAGAAAAATATCTAGCATGCAATAAATAAACTATTTATACTCGATATTGGTTGTTACAGACCTCATCCTCTTATATCCTACCATCTTTTTTATATCTTTATTAACATATGTAATGTATGACTATAGTAGTCAATAACACTAATATTTTATTCAATTATTAAGGCCAAAGCTGCATAAACATTTGAAGACTATAATGGTACTACTTACAAAGCCCTAAATCACAAAAGGAAAAAGAATCATAATTAGTTACCGACCCATGAAATGAATCAGTATAAGTACCTTCACACTTTTTAATAAATACATAATTAAATATCTTTTATGCTATGCCTTTTTAGTTATTATTTTGTCTAAATGCATACTTAAAAGAACAAAATTTGATTTAGTATTTGCAAATAATACCTTATAATTTTGTTATTTACCTATGGTTTACTTGTGCTTATATTTTATTTTATTTTTGGCAAGGCTCTTGTGCTTGTATTTATTGATAATTAATTACGATTTACTAATATTTGTCATTTTTTAATTATCTTTTCTTTCATTCATTAAATTAAATTTTCTTTATAAGTAAAGACATAAGTGGAAAAAAAGTTTTTGTGAAAATATGTATTTTAATAAATATAAGACATAAGCCAAAATTTTAATTTTAAGAACATAGTTTTTGTTCTTTTAAGAAAGGTATAAGTAAAAGGAAAAAAGTAAATACGTAATATAGTCCAAGCATACACTTTGTAATGAAAGATATTCAGTTAGTTGGTTTAAATTTAGAAAATTTGCGATTAAATATATTAGGAAATCTGATCAAATGATCAGATCTTCATGTTTTGGTGGAGTTGCCTCAAAATGATTTGATTTTTAAGTATAGCGATGCTGGTCAACAATAACAATTGTGAGTAAATTACCTTTTTTCAAATTATAAGTAAAATTGTAAATCATTGTAAAGCTTTATTGTTTTTGTAATGTATAAGTATGACTTTGAGTGCACATTATGAGTATTTACGTAATGAAGTTGGAAGATGATATTTTTTGTATAAGCTAACTGATGATTCAGGATTAGTAATAGGTCATTGATATCAAGACCAATAAACATCATATGGAAATGGTTACTATATATGCGCAGATATCTTGATATTATGGTGTGCTCCTTTACAACAAAAATGTGCTATTTTTTCCTTCAATATTCTTGCTGTTGTCATTCGGTCAAGGTATATTTGTTTTGTATAAGAGTATATCGGTCAGAGTTTGACTTCAGAATTTTGTTGTTTGTCTGGTTCATGGGTCGTGGAATTCTCAGTGGAAAGTATAAGGCACACAATTAGACTTTTTTTTATTGTTATCAACATACACATGCATGATTTATGTAACTAAAGCATTCAAAACTTAACCTATCAAGTTTTAGAGGAAACAATAACAATAAAATTTGAACAATTGTCAGTTCATATATTTCATGCTTTAGTACATCACCAAAACATATTGTGAATGATGATAGATGCTATGATACCAGCTTGTTTTGTAAGGTAAGTCACAGGTGTATAAAAATGTACTTTTTTCGATTTTTTTACTATGCAGAAGGACGAATCACAGCAAAGTGCTTTAAACTGCGGATAATAAATGTAAATTTGAAGCTTTACCCTCTAAGACTATGATTTGGAATTTTAACCCGAAGACTTCGCTAGGCTTCATATTGCTGGAATCCTATATCAAGCTACTTAGTAATCGAAGGATAGTTTCTACTTAGTAGAAGTGTTGGGGGTGCTTGGAGCAAACTGCATTCATATTTGTATAGCCTGCACTGCATAAGGAGAGGGAAATTATGAGCATAAACATTTTTTCTAATTGAATTTGGTATATTTAGGATGAAGGTGTAAAGATATTTGAACAATTATTCCAAAACTAATGACATCTCTTTTTTCGACTAAATGGAACATGCAAAAAAGGAGCTTAAAGACAAAGGAAAATACTCAAAACATGAAAATAACTGCTTAAAACTTGATATTCGCCAATAAAAGTTGACCTATTATATATATATATATATATATATATATATATATATATATATATATATATATATATCATATTTCCATATAACTAATTGATTTCCACAAAATTTGTGAAACCCAAAATGTTCAGCAAAAGGTCAAAACAAACATGGTGTAAAAATGATGAATGAAACATGTGCTTTATCTCCAGCTACCGGATAGTAGATACATTAACCCATGGAAGTGACAAAATTGTAAGGTAGTAGTCTTTTTATACTAAAACATGTATCCTACATTTGTAGGAAGTTAATTACTGAACCTTTTTCCTTAATTTGTATGCAACAAAGCAGAGATATACAATTGAAAAATCATTAAAGCGGCATGTATATCATGGTCAGTTGCCTTATTTTCGACTTTTTGACGTATCTGCAATGCAGATAACATGGATTAATTTACACTAAGACATATGAAAAATATTTTATCGTGAAGTGAAATGAAGTTGTGGATTTCCATAATATAACTAACAGCAGAATGAGGATAAATCATGACGTTCAATACCTAATAAGTTGTTACTCGTTCTTCCACAAAAAGTAACGTATGGTCCAAAATTCACATGTGTAGATAGATTAATAGGATGATTATTTCTATATTACAACAAAAAATAATATTCAGTTACACATATTCATCGTCCATTCCATCTTATCGTCTTGTTCTAAGAAACCTTGGTTTAAAATATCTATTCCAAATAAAGAACCCTGATATAACAATTCAGAACAAATTACAGAATTATGCATTGATCACGAATTATGTATAATGTGATTATGTATCAAATAATAGTTTGAAGAGGATTAAAGAATGGAAGCAAAAATGAAATAGTCAGCCAAGGATATAAGTAAGGTACCTTCTCAACCCATTAAAATGTACTAAAAAGGAATTTCTAAAATTTGGAAGAAATCCAAACTTCTAAGGTATAATCTATATGAGTATGAGCAGGATAAAGTTTATCACAATCAGTGTAAAGTACAGACCAGGTTACAAAAATGACACATGAAGAAGATAAATTAGACATCTTGCAGTCGTACACCATTTCTACAAAGCTAGGAAAAAAATTCAAAATATAGTGGGATAGATTACTATACCTTGCTCTTAGCATTTATTTAAAGTAGAACCATCATATATATATATATATATATATATATATATATATATATATATATGTGTGCGCGTGCGTTTGCGCACATGCGTGTGTGTGTGAAAATATATACATACACCCCCGTTGGGGATTAATTAAACCATAACATTCAAAAAAATTGAAATGGAGAAAACAAATTAATATACCATAATAAAACATGAAATATGAGCATTTATGCAGTTCAGAAACAAAAATATAATAGCTAATCATATTTTGAAAATGAAGTCAACGAAATAACCAAGATATGGTTTTTGACCTTCAACGATTCAACCTATAAAGCTAAAACCACAAAGAAGTTTATGGATTATATGTTATTACCATTTCATAGAATATATCGCCTGAGCTTGGTTTATGTTACATGGATTAAAGTGTGAACTTCATTTTTTAAATATGATCGCCTGTAGCATAATTTATTATAGATATATATCCTACTAACCTTTCCTATAGACACTTAAACAGAATGTTTTTCTACACAGCTTTTGATGCTAAACTAATTTCTTATGCATACATGTATCCTGAGCATTTAATTTAAAATATCCAATGTACATGTATAGCGATCCTAGTAATTTTGTACTTATTGTTATTAGCTGATTAAAAGCTATGCCCCCAGTTGTCCATTTCGATGCATATTCCTAACTATACACGTAGTATGTACTATCAGATAAAGTTAACATTAATTTTGATTGATGAATTCTTTATCTTAATAAAGTAACGAACGACATCACCGATTTACATTCCTTGTATATGCACGTAGCATTAAGCATATAAGTGATATGAGTTCATACCGTACAATGCAGGAATCAAATTATGCATTTTACATGTGTCCATTAGCATTCAATTTATATATTCGCATATAATAGCACAGCTTCGTGAATAATTTGGTATCCTTCAATTAATTTGTAGGCAATATAGCTGATTCAAATTCATGATTTAGTAGTCTATTATATTGCTTATTACCATTTGCGCACAGAATATGTACTATCAAAAAAGGAAATAGAAAAAATCACTCATTTCAATACTTTATGTATGCACCTCATATTGAACCTTTATTTATGAGTGTATTGAACTCATATTGTAAAAAGAATAACCATATTAAGCGTTTTACACCATATATAGGAAATCCATATCACATTGATACCATTATGTACATGCCAAATTTAGACATGTTGTAAGGTACTTGGTAAGCATTATTAAACATTTTACGGGATTGAATTAATTATTGAATATAAAAGATCATTTAAGAATAAGAAAATCCAAGGATGGTGGGAGCTAATCTCGTATTACAAAATCAGCCAATCCAAGAAGGCACATAAAATATATTAGCATGCCTTACTGCATCACATAAACACATAACTAAAATAGGTAAACATGGTGTTGGGGGACAAATTCAATGTCAACTTAGAGTTCAAAAAGCAAACACAGTGAGCTTATATCTGAAATGTAATATTTCTGAAAAGAACACTCAGATGGTTATCATTTATTGGAAACGTAATATTTCTAAAAAGAACCCTCACATGTTAATATCTCATTCTAATAAATGTATATTATTTAGCGAGCTTATACTATTAACATAATTTTTTTTTTAAAATTCCATATGATATCCAACGCCATACCATGTGGGTCCAAAAAGAAACTATAAAGTTAAGGTTCAAATATTTCAATCAAGAATTAAGTCTCAGTAATATAATTGTTAAACGGGCTCATATATTTAATCATAGGTTGACAAAAAACATGGTAGTTTATAAATCAGGTTGGTTAAATGCGTACAATGCATCCCCAAATGGAAAGAGACGAAGTCTAATCTTTTGCATGAATAATTACTAATAATACACATTTCAATTCCTTAGAAACCAAATGTCATTAACAAACAAGGAATATGTTGAATAATATTGAAAATGATAAAAATATTAAATATCCATGCATTCACCGATTAGAAAATCATTTTATATGGTATTCATTAATTTACTTGTTTCATCATAAATAACAAAAGTAAAATAATGTATGTATGTATAACTTTCAGATTCATGCCATTTTCAAAATCAAATGCGAAAAACTAATCCAATTTGAATTCTTTTAATTTGATCTAACAACATTTTTAAAGGAATTTCATCACTGTCCTGATCCAAAAATCAACCTTGTTGACACCCTAAATATTAAACTGAGCCAAATCATCATCAAATCAAGCAGAGGCCATCTTCAATACCATTTTAAACCGAATTATCATAAAACTTTACTAATATGCAAATATAATATAATATAATCACACTAAAGCATGGAGAACATAATGAACGAAAACATATCAATGAATGAACATACATTAAATGCATATGATGGAAATCAAAGAAGCAACAACAATATGTATGAATTGTAAGTAAGCGAAGCAAAGAAGACATGAAATTAAATTAGCTGAAGGACTGGAAATAGAAATAGTTGGTATCGAATCAATAAAAGTACCGAAATAAAAAAAAGTGAATGCAAATGATTGAAAATTACCTGAAGCAATAGGAAATAAGAATAGAAATAGGAAAAGGTCAAAAGAAGGAGGAAATTCCCATATATATACGAAGGCATGACTTTAAACATATTGGCCGTGCTAAAAATAATGGAGTTTTGAGATTAGACAAAAATCTTACAATGTTAGTGGAATAAGGTATTTTAGATTTCTCCATCACTACAAACATCCTTTTAAACTATAAGCAGAAGAGGAGTTTGAATATATAGAAGAGTTGAAAAGTAGAAAAATATTGATTTACGGAGATAGTAATGCAAAATGCCTCATGAGCATCAAAATTACACTTCTATATAATAGGAGTAAATTCTCAACTTAGAAGGAAACACTTTTATTTCTATAGCACAATATAACGTAGGTTTTGTGGGCCCTACAGTGTATGATGCTTTATTGGACTAAACTACAATTAATTTGTTGCCTTTTAGATTGTATCGTGATTTTTCATAGCACATACATAAATATACAACCAACTCACCCTTTAGTGTTTTTCTTACAAAGCACACTTACCCTGTTTCAAGAAAAGCCGCAACAGAAGTAAAACAAAATAAGCAGCAAGTAGAAAATATTTCTTTTCATAATAATGAAAAATACTACAATTAAAGAGCATGACTGGAACAAAAGCTTAAAATTAGTATTATTAAAGGCATACATTGATTCATTTATAAATTATTATAAGTTGAATTTATGTGCAGTTGGAGCCATGAATATCAGTGGGCCTGAGCCTATTAGTTCCTCCTCAATACAGTTTATGAATAACATTTTATTTCACTACCTGAATTTTAGTGTCATTGGAGGGACCGAGGTGATACAAAGCAAATTATATGAATGATAATGTGAGTATGTGTTTAACATAAGATATATTAATCATATATCAATGATATGAACAATCATAGAAGAGAAATAATAATGTTAAAATGGGAACTAAAATTATAAATTGCCGAAGTGTAACTATAGTTGTACCTTTATTTGTGGTTTGTCAAGCAATGGATACATCGTATGATACCGAGAGTAAAAGCATAAGACTTATTGCTAGGGTAGTTTTGAGCAAGCTAAATTGTTGTTGTAATAACTGAAAAATTAGCGTAAGAGCTCAATTAATGGTCCATTTAACTATATAGAAATAGTTACTTGGAACTAAGCATGTCTCAATCACCTTATAATCTACATGACATTTAAAATCTCTCATTCAAAGCAGATATCTATTGTGAAACTGGTCCATGTATCCACTTCTCCAAAGAACATGGCTAGTCCAAGATTGATGCTTCCAATTTTCGACATAGAAATACGGCCGGTACATGGAGTAATATGAAAACACCATTAATTTATTATTGTTTAATATATCATTCATGATGATTTGGAAGTAAAGTCTTTCAAGGATAGACAAATAAGTAAATGACCAGAAATTTTTTTTTATACAATACACTTGATGTTTCTAACTTGCACATACAATAGCGAATTTGACATGAATTACTAATTAACACCCAAATTTTCTTAGTTGTTATGCATTGTAGTGAGTTGTGAAAAAACTCAAAGATCAGATTGAAGTGCATCACGAACACAAATAGAAATACTTTGTATAGAACACATATATGCAGAAATGTGACACATGTTTCCATAAATTGGATTCATACACAAGCCAATAGCACATCAGTTTAAAAAATGGTGTTACTTTTGATAGCACTTCAAGTAGATATTAACCTGGCGAACTCATGATATAATCAAATAGATAGTACTTTATGGAGCATTATATATAATTTGAAATGAAGTAAAAATTAGTATTAAAGGTGTCTGTTCAGTGACATCGCTCATTACAGTCAAGTTATTCAGTCCTTGTCATAAACTTTATTCATTCCAATATATGATCACTGTGGGTATAAGTAAAAGAACATGGTTCAGATTCTCCATGCCAGAGTTCATAAGAATGGATCTAGGAGTCATTTATGAGATATTTTTGCTATAAAAAATGATAAAATCTAGGAGGACATGAAGAAAATCTTATTTTATTTTGTGACAAAAGTTGAATATTTTTTCAAAAATGATAACTTAGCGGCTTAATTAGGGATCATCTGTGGAAGAAATAATTATGGCAGTTCAGAATTTTATGTCAAAATAAGGATGAAAACTACAAAAAATACAATAAAAATAAAAATTTACTGGTTGATCCGGATAAAAGGACAAAGATCTGTTCCTAAAATTCAAAAGAAAATAATTCAAAAAAATGAGAAGAAATATCAACC
Organism: Allium sativum; assembly: GCA_030737875.1. Classification (NCBI taxonomy): domain Eukaryota; kingdom Viridiplantae; phylum Streptophyta; class Magnoliopsida; order Asparagales; family Amaryllidaceae; genus Allium; species Allium sativum. The sequence goes on along the minus strand of CM060912.1, from coordinate 1,007,173,334 downwards.
ACTTAAAGATTAATGATCTGATTATCTTCCAAAGATTGGTATACATTTACCTAATTTAAAGAATCCAGTTTCCTCTTCGCTTTGATTCTAGATTCATAGGACTAAATGTTTACTGAAAAAACAAATGGTGTCCACATAGCAGATTTCACCATTAAATTTTGCAACTAGTGTGTAACCCATGCGTTGCACACGAATATTATTGAAAATAACATTTATAATTTTAATGTTAAAATAAGAACTTTATTGTGCAATATATGATAAATTTTGATGTGAAATACATAAACTATTAATTAAATTATTTTTATTCTTTATGTGTAATTTATGCTCTATGGCTTTGAAATTTTTTTAGTCCTTGTTAATATAGATATACATGTTAAAAATGACGTATGTTAGTAATTTATTTGATAAATTAACAATATTATCAAATAGAATTTGTTTAAATAAGTTAAATATAAAATTACGAATGTATAACATAGTATGAAGAAATAAAAAGAAATTTGCAAAAAAGTATAAATTTATTGTGAAGTTATTGATGTTTAAGAAGAATTTTATGATATAATATATGGTAAATTCTTTATGTAAATGAGTCATAACTAATTTACAAATTAACCTTGTCATTATTGTCATATACATAGTCCATGTTATGTGATTTATACATCTTTATAGTTGCCTGGAAAACCACCTTTTTTTAATATGGATATACATTGTAAAATTAACATATATTTTTAAGAGCTATTAAAAAAATGGACTAATTAAATACTATCTAAGATTATTTAAATAATTAAAATTTAAGATTCATGAGTAGTTTAGACATATGGATTGTTTAAATACTATCTAAGAATATTTAACTAATTAAAATTTAAGATTCATGAGTAGTCACATGGATTGAAAAATGAAATAACACAAGCGATAAGCCGATATCTAAATCCAGGTATCATGAACATAGATGTACGGCTCGGTGGCAACTAATCTGCTAACTTGAATGATAGCATATATAAATATTTACCTCATCCTTTAACTATTGCATAACTAAAATATTTTTTGTATTTATTATAATCTTCATTTTCTCTTTTGTTTTTTCTTCCATAAATGTCACTATGTTACTGCTTAAATTGATTTATTACTTTGTATTTATTGTATTCACCATTTTATCATTGTTTTTTCAATCGTAAATGTTACTATGATGGTGCGCCAGTTCATTTCTTACCAAGCATTTTATATAACTTCAAGCAATAATCATTCATCCTATAAAAAAAGACACCAATTTATTGCTGATTGTATAATTTTTGAAGAAAAAAAAATACTTAATCATCTACAAAATGCACATAGAAATCTATTAAATTGCAAGTTCAAAACTCCGTTGTTAGTTTCTAAGAGTGGACTGAGTATTTTGGTTTAATTACTGTGGAACAAATTAGAGAATGACATAAATGAAAATGCACCTTCAAAGACATCAAGAATTATTATAATTACTGTAAATATAAATGACTATAAATGCCAGTTTCAATATCATATAGAAAAGCACTTTCGCAAATTAATGAAATAATGAAATCTATGTTATCAGGCATGCAAAAACCGAACCTTATATGCACATTTTTATGAAAACCGTATGCACATTTTTATGTGCTTAGTCTAAACTGAAGTAAGATTTGTCCTGATTGATTGTCACCTATTTTTTTGAAGATCTCATAACGCACTTCTATTAAATAATAATACAAATCAGAGCACATGGCAAGGTTTAGAATTAAAATACGGATATGATATAGAAAAACATGTAGACAATATGCATATCATCCTATTACATGAAAATAAACAAACACCAAATACAGAATGATTGGTTGCTTTTCTCTTAGGAATGGTAACAAATAGCACTTTCCATTGCAGCTCCCATCTGATCCGCCCTATATACATGCTAATGCATAAGTTGAAGAAAGTCAATTCTTATATACATGCATTAGCAATGCAGCGCACTATATGCTTATACATTAAAAAAAAAAAAAGCAGGATCAATAATTTAATATAGACCAACGTTGACGTAATTCAAGGTACTATAACTACATAGTGCAGTATATAATGCAAACTTTCATAAACAAAGTGGAACTGACAATAAACTTATCCCTCAAACTGAACAAATATATAGATTGATTCTCATTATTTATTAAGACTGCTTCATTATTCTCCATTTGATAATGTACTTATTAGTTTTAACTTTATGTGTTCACATCAATATTATCTTAGGTTTTTTGAAAATATGGAGCTATAAATAAAGTCAAAGAAAGATGATGCTTATCTGTAATAAACATAAATTATAATACTGTTATAATCGAACTTGGATTTTGGTGAAATTTTTTACAAAGGATAAGAGACTTAAATGGGAAAATAAAATTTATTAAATTAAATGTTTCTTAAAAAATATTAAATAAGATGTTATTAAATTAAAATTTTATGTTTGAATATGAAGTGGTTTGTTTTTTTCAATAAATGTAGGTGTATTATTGAGGCAAGCAGTCTTTGCAAAATTCTAGTTCATAAATAATAGATAAAATTATGAGCATGCAATGTTGATCTCTACTTTAAATTCGGAACTTGATAACATCGAAATGAATTAGTGCAAAAAAAATAAAGCGGGAATCCATGAACTGATGGCAATTTGCGGAAAAACAAATGTTTTGAATGAAACGAATTAATGATATTGTTAATGACAAACCATTTTAGTGGTAAAACACCTACCTTTATTTGTTGCTAGAATACTGGATATGAGCTTCTACAACATACATTAATGAATTGTTTTACCCAACAAAATAAATAAATAAATAGAAACCAATGGAACAGAAAAATTAATCTTTATATTTTAGCTTCAAATGTATTGAATTTGTCATCCCGTATTCTTTTATCATAGAGCACAATAATAGTCAAAAAGAAATTCAGACTAATATTTAGTTTCATGCAATTTAATGCACCAACAATAGACGATGCATGTGGTTTAACTAAAATAGGTCATGAAAGTTCCAATTTTGAATATAGTACATACTACATTGTATTCGAATGTAGATTGTAGCCGGATTAAAAAAAATAGAGGGAGAGCATGATATTCAACCATAGATTCACCGCAATATGGTAGTGAATTTCAAGTAAAGGTAGAAGTTTGGAACTAAAGTTACTATGAGTAATAGAAATTATCAACATATATAATGTCATTCGTTTGGATTGAAACTTTTATTATATTAATAATAAGTAAAAGACTTCAAGTACAAAAATTCTTAGTTCTATAATGCGTAGATGTAAAAAGTCGTAGATTAAAATAGAAAAATTTAAGGTAATTTAAATCCTTTGTGTCAGATGCTGGCAAAGACCAAGTTATTGTTCTGCAAACATAATGAAGCAAAGAATTGCAAGATAAGCCGGAAAAGCATATTTTGCACAGTTCTTGCTCAGATTCAAATGTGATTTTCATGCATATTAAGCAATATGTTCATAATTTTTTTAGTAATTTTTGTTGAGAATTAGGCTCTTTTATAAAAGTAATCTATAAGAATCAACAATTAAGTAAATAATATGTATATGCCTTTTCTCAATAGAGATGTTGCTTACGGTGCACTCTTTCGCTCAATCAGGAGTGCAAAATTTTGCCTCGATGGTAGCCTGAAAAGAATTGCAACAAAGGAGTAACTCAACTTGTAAAGTGTAAAATATGCAAAAGTAAAATAACAACATTGTAATCAAATTGGCATGTTTATTAATGAAATAGATAACGATCAACACATAACATGCAATTGAAATTCAGGGGAAAAAACTCTATTTCAATGATATGGTTTTGATAATATAATGTGATGATTTCACTTCTATGGGTTAGATCAGATAAATAGTTCAATTGACCAAAACCTAAAAACAAACTTTAGAACCATGCAGATTATCCCAAAAATCACCACGCACAAGTATATGACCACGTCCGGTTTTCAGAATTAGGGCACATATTGTTCGTTGATGTTGAAGCCAAACCATATACTGTTAAGATTTGGCTAGAAACAATGTATAGAAGACGTATGTCCATCATAGTCGAGAAAATGAAGGTTATATAGTAACAAATTACTTAGCTTATCAAATCATCCTAAAGACAAACAACAGTAGTGAATTATGTAGGCTAAGTTGGTAAAGTGGTAAATATTTTATTGCTACAAACAAAGGAGTCGTCATCGTCTTATAAGCTATGATACAATGGCAATTAGTGTCATGTCAATGACAAGTTGAAGAGCCTTAGAGAAAAATCCAAAACAATGTATCAAACAGTTTATAATCAAACTATAGTAAGTATCAAAGATTTGTATTTTTGAGAAACGATAAGCATTCCACTTTTAATGCGATGAACATCTAGCAACAGAGAATAAAGGGTATACAGGTAGAAAAATCTCAGCAAATATATTGTTTACGCATGTATTATACGTTACAGAAACTGCCTTTAAATTCTTCGACAGTTTTTATGCTTCAAATGTTCTTACAATTTTTATGCAAAGCATTCAGTAGTGGGAAAACTTCAACATTAAAATGAGGTGCATGACAAATGCAAGTAACTATATTTGTTGCAAAAAGTTAATAAACAGACAGCCCATCAAACATCCAAATGAATCGAAGAAGATCAACTTTAGAGGATGGTTGAAAACCAAATGTGCCAACCATAAATTAAAAGTAAAGAATAACGAAGCGAGAAAAGTCTATGCAAAATAGTGATTACATGCTGACGCACATAAGTAATTTGCAACCGAACCTAATAAACATTAGGAAATAAACCTCAATAGATAATAAATAGGAGATTACCGGATACTAATCTAGAGAAGACTGTTGTGGCGATAGGTGTGAGCGAATTTCGGGATCTGGATTAATCCGAAGACAGCTGCTAATCGACAAAGTTTGAGTTAGCTAAAATCTTCTACGATGGTGGCTAAACCTGTAAATTAACTTTAGCCATGGAGACATTTCGTGGATGTTGATGTAAGGGGATTGAAATTAGGGTTAGGGTTGTAAGATGGGAAGCTAGAGTTTCAGATTCAAGGGTTCGGCGAGCAGATAGCATGAACAGATATACCTGGCCGAAGCAGTGGCGCGATTTGAAGGTGAAGGCCGACTGTGGGTAACGCCAGTAAGTCAGGCGTGAACGATTCAATGAGGGAATTGAAATTAGGGTTGTAAGATGGGAAGCTAGAGTTTCAGATTCAAGGGTTCGGCGAGCAGATAGCAGGAACGGGTATACCTGGCCGAAGCAGTGGCGCGATTTGAAGGTGAAGGTCGACTGTGGGTAACGCCAGTAAGTCAGACGTGAACGATTCAATGAGGGAATTGAAATTAGGGTTAGGGTTGTAAGATGGGAAGCTAGAGTTTCAGATTCAAGGGTTCGGCGAGCAGATAGCAGGAACGGATATACCTGGTCGAAGCAGTGGCGCGATTTGAAGGTGAAGGTCGACTGTGGGTAACGCCAGTAAGTCAGGCGTGAACAATTCAATGAGGGAATTGAAATTAGGGTTAGGGTTGTAAGATGGGAAGCTAGACTTTCGGATTCAAGGATTCGGCGAAGCAGATAGCAAGAACGGGTATATCTGGCCTGAGTAGCGATGTGATTTAATGTACATTTTGAAGGAGAAACGAATATTCAGGGATCGGAAGAGAATAATGAGAAAAAGGGCATTAGAAGGGAGGCGAGAGAAGATATCGCAGGCGTTTGAATTTCATAAACGACGTATTTAGAATATTGTATGATGTGTTGATTTAATAAAAGTATCTAGAGAGTTTTAAGGAGAATAGAGAGAATTGAGACAATTAAGGAGAATTGAGAAAATTAAGAGAATTAAGGAGAGAGCTTAAAAAGCTTCTGCTTTACTATTATTTAATAGATAGATGATGCGTCATTTCAACCGCCAACCAATGAAGCAAAAGTTTCTTCTAGCTAAACTAAAGTTTTGGCCAGAAATCTAAATAAGAACATGCACTTGCTTTTTCCTTTATACAATTAAGAAACTATAGTTGTGCAGCTGCAAAACACTAAATTATATTTCTGAAGAAAAATGTGATATTTATTATCATGATTATGATAAATTATTGACAACCTTACCTCTTATTCAACTAAAACAAAGGATCACTTAGGTTTTAAAATTTCATGATTACATTCAGCCTAAAGATTGAGTGCCAACTGCAACGATAAGATGAAGACAAATGTTAGAATCGACCAATTAATTTCCATAAATATTCAGAAAAAATTCCAATTATATACCTTTTTCGAATAACTCAGTAAGTCCTAACTTTTTTTTTGATGTATATGGAGTACTTTATAGCGGAAGACCTGAATTAGAGGATGCCTAATCTAAGTGGTTTTCTAATTAAAAAACATGATTGTCAAAAGATTTCGATGTTACTGTCTATAAAAACTTGACAACTTGAATCGTAGTGCATTGTGGGATTTACATCATCCATTAATAAAAAATTAAAATGAAAGAGAATATGGAAATAATTTGTTAGAAGGCACCAACTCCATATTATAAAAAAATAATCATAAGCAAGCGGATATTTATATGGAAGAAAAAGGTTATTCTTCTATCATATGAAAAAACATCAATAGACAGAAACTATAAATATTTTGCTGAACAATATATTCATCAGGAATCAAGTTCGAAGATCGAATCAGACCTTTTTAAGCACAATGCTGAAAACAAAATGAGGTAGCATAAAAAGCAAAATCACGAAGCATACATCAAAATTTTAAAATGAATGTGAAAAAAAACCTAGGACAAATCTAGATGTTAGATTCATAATATTAAAATTACCCAAAAAAACATTAATGAAATTAAAAAACCGATGTAGCTTACATATGGAACTAAGAACGACGCCTAATAACTCCTTATCTCAAATGTAGACATGATTTAAAATTGAAAATAGCGAAGCGAAAAATTAGGATTCACGTTTGCTTATGGTGGATATTAAGGCAAGTGAAGAGCACATGAACTTATTGACTTGGCCAAAGATGGTTTAGATTAAAGACAGTTTGCCTACCTGAGAAGCTGTAACAACCCGTATTTTCAATAACCTGTTATAACGTAAATCGAGGCAGAATTTAATTTATAAATCTGAATCAAGGGAAACGGGCTATGCCATTGCGTTCGTCTCGGAAAAATACACGAAATAGAGTCCGGGTTTTCAAAAATCGGAGTCCGTATGACCCGATTAAGGCCCAATGAAGTTTTCAGAAAATTTCAAGTTCAAAACAGATTTCGAATTTCGGGTTCAAAATTCGAAAAAGGGTCAGATTGGGCCAGGCGGGAAAATTCCCGCCAGAGCACCCAAGTCGACAGCCCTGTCGACTTGGGAGTCGACTTGGTTGGACCCAAGTCGACAGCCCTGTCGACTTGGCTGTCGACTTGGTTCAGCCGGACAGTTTTGCCTGGTGCACCATTTTGGGGTTTTGGTTAGGTTTTGGGGCCAGATTCGGTTTTAAGGGCTGAGATTGGAATTAGGGTTTAATCCTAAGGTTGAAACTAATCCTAATCTCTATAAATAAGCCCCTAACCTAACCCTAAATCATCATTATTCATTCAAGTAACTAAACTATGGCAAAATCATTCCTCTCATGGCCTCCATTCTCTTCATAAAATTCTAAGTTATTTCTATGAGAGATTTTCCATGCATACAAGTGTTTTCAAGCTTGTACGAGTGTTATTAGCTTGCATTCAAGTCAAGTTTCCATATTTACATCATAAAGCAAGAGTTTTGATCATTTTTGCTCAAGGGTTTTTCTATTGGAGCTTGCATTTTGGGTTTATTTGATTGCATAAGGGCTTTGTCTCAATCTATATATATTTTTGTGCCTTCATAAGCATTGTAAGCCCTTTTCTACTTTCATATTTAAACTCTAAAGTTAAATGAATGATGCAAGTTGGGTTGATCATTATGATATGCAAGTTTGCCATGATATGCAAGTTTACTATGTCATGTTATGCAAGTTTGATATGTTATGATATGCAAGTTTACTATGCCATGTTATGCAAGTTTGATATGTTATGATATGCAAGTTTGCCATGTTATGTTATGCAAGTTGCCATGTTATGATATGCAAGTTGTCATGTTATGTATGCAAGTTTGGGTGGATCATTTACTCATGTTATCATGTTATGCAAGCTTACCTTGAGTATATGAACATAAAGCTTCAAGCTTTATGCTAAAGGTTGCATTTTGGCAACATGTAAGTTATCATATCTCTTATGATAACTTGCATGTGAGGCTAAATGCGAACTTATGGCCATTTCTACATGTCATTTATCACCATGTATCACCAATATGCTAAGTTTGGTCTTATGCATGCTTTTGAGGCCTAAAAATGTAATATGCAAGTATATGAACATATGTACATTTCATATGCCACCATGTTAAACTTGTGGCTTCAACACCTTTATGTCATGATTATGCCAAGTTCCCTCTTTCTATCCTTTATGCGCTATTGCGATATGTAAGCGATGGGATTGCGTTTGGGGTTGGGTAAACTTAAAAGACATAAAAATATAAGATTGGGAATTTACCTATTAAGTTAGGTCTACCCATTGGGAATTTACCTATTAAGTTAGGTCTACCCAAATGCTTGAAAACTTGTAATATGTTTTGTAAACATAATGGACATGACACTTAGAAAATATAAGTGTGACCAACTCGAGGTTGGGTTGAGTTTGTAGCGTAAACCTACCCGGAACCGACCGGCTTAACTAGTTGCTACAAACAATAGGACCCAATGTGAGAAGTTGGTCATGTTGTACCTTGAACCCGAGGTTAGACCAAGTTGTGGTATAAAGCTACCCGGAACCGACCGGCTTAACTAGTAACCGCAACGAAGTCTAATGTGAGAGGTTAAGGCACATTAATTAATTAATGCCTCATGATTAGGGTTTAAGTCATGGTCCACTTAATACTTAATCAATGTGGGCTTGGTAGATTAATCAGGGTTAAGTCGTGAACTCATCGTTACACTTAACCAAGTTAATCCATGATTAGCAAGAGGGTTAAACCGTACTTAACCCACTAGAAAATCCTAGCAATGGGGGTCCACTCCAGCAGTAATCCCAAGTTTGTATCATTAAGACCCTAGGGACTAGGCTAGGGTGGGGGCACGATTACTGGACTTGAGGTAAGTGACCAAAAACGACGGCAGAGTGGTACGCCGGTGTAGTTCCGGACGGACTATGGTCGTGCACGTAGTCCGTAGCCGGAGAAAACATGCACGGGTACCAGTAGATCGAGACTGTGCACTTATGTTTATGGTGTCCAGAGGTTTACACCCTAGGGCTTGATACACCCGAAGGGTGGACCCGGCACAGTCCGACTACAATTATGTTTGGGCCGTATTGACACCAACACGTGACGAGTTAGGCTTAGGGAGCCGATCGATTAGACCGTTTGGTTGGACCTCGTATTAGGGTCACTTCATGTTATTGGACCTCGTATTAGGGTCACTTCATGTTATTGGACCTCGTATTAGGGTCATTTCATGTTATTGGGTCAAAGCTTGGGCCAAGGGATCAATACGTGTTTATTCAAGTCATGTTAGTTTGCTAGTACACCTGTGGTGCAAAACCTTAAACCTGATTATGCGATGACACTTTTATCTACCTTGTTAGTTAATCATCATGCTAGTATGTTGTTATCCTTATGTTCATCCCTGCTTCTCATGTCAGTTAACTTTATCAGTTTACATTGATTGTAGTAGGGCTTACTCAGTCTTTTTGACTGACCTGTTTTCTTTCGCCTCTTTTCTTCCGTTCCCCCCCCCCCAGGTTCTTAGGGTGGGAATATTGGAGCTTAGCTTGGATTTCTGATCGCTTGCTTGTGGGATTTAGCTCATGTACGGTTTGACATGAAGCTAGCTATGGTTATCACTTATTTTGGGGATAGTACTTATGTATTTCAGTTTTTTTCAGTTGATGTTGTTTTTATCTAGACTTGTTTATTTGGAAAGTTGACATTATGTTGTACCAGACTTGTTTTGAAATGGTTTGAAATCTTCCGCTATTTTATCTATGTTATTTACTTTGTTTACATATATACATATGTTCTTGTTCTGCCTTGATATATAATTATGCATGTTTACCCGATTCAAACGCCCCTCCAAAGTCAGAGTGCTTGCAAGAGACACCCTGGCGGAGGTGGGGTGTTACATTTGGTATCAGAGCATATGGTTTACGAGAAGGAACAAAAAGGTTTTTAAAACTTTTGGAAAACTATTTTCAAAACCAAGTATAAAGTATTTTCCAAAGAAAAGTCTAGTTTATTTTAAAGGCTATTCCCCAAAAAGCCATTAGCAAAATTCCTTCGTTTTTCTCCATTCTGAATCTGTCTTTTTCTTCGTTTTCAGTATGGCCGATAACTTTGCTATTCCGGAGGGAGTACACGTACCTGTTTGGTATAGGAGACTTTTGGAGGCTAGGGCGACCGAAGCCGGCCCCGCAGATGTTCCTCCTCCTCCTCCGGTAGTTAATGTTCCTCCTCCTCCTGTCGCTGATGTTCCTCCTCCTCCTGTCGCTGAGGTTCCTCTTCCTCCTCCCCCTCAGCATCCTCAAGCTGACTTCGCAAAGACTTGCAAAGATTTCAAAGCAATGGGTGGCAAGAACTTTCAAGGCACTGAGACTTTTGTAGAGGCCAGAAATTGGTTGAAAGAGACCGAGGGTTTATTTGCTATCTTTGGGTTAGACGATCAGAGGAAGATCTTGTTGGCGGTTTGGCTTATGAAGGATGAAGCCGCTTATTGGTGGGAAGTCACCAATGGTACTAGGCCTGTTGAGACTTGGGCCGATTTCAGGGCAAGGTTCGTGCTTAAGTTTTTATCTTCTGCTGAGGAGAATCTGCAAATGGAGAGGTTCATAACGTTGAAACAAGGTGATATGTCTGTCAAAGAATATGTGAACAAGTTCAACCAGTTAGCTCGTTTTGGCTTGGATATGGTGAGTACTCCTCAGAAGAAGGCTCTTCGTTTTGCTAGAGGATTGAATGAGCCGTTGCAGGGATTGACTATGTCACATATTCCCCATGGGGCCACGTTTGAGAGCTTGGTTGATATGGCGTTACTTCAGGGAGATGTCAAGAAAGAGATCAAGATGAATGATACTCAAGCCAAGAAGACTGATTCCCAGTGGAAAGGAAATCAGGGTAATCCAAGTGGTCAGAGCAGTCAAGGCAATCAGAACAAGAACAAGAACAAGAGTCAAGGCAACAAGGGGTACAACAACAAGGGCAATAACAAAAAGGGGAAGTGCCATTATTGCGGTTCAGTTGGGCATCTTATTAAGGATTGTAAGAAGAGGAAAAGGAAGAATGGTGAATGCTTTTTCTGCGGTGAGACTGGACATTTCAGTAAGGATTGCCCGAAGAAGCAAGGGCAAGGCCAGGGTCAGACTCAGCGTGCTGGACCTTCAGGAGGGCAAGTTCATGCTCTCAATGCCGCTCCAGTTCCCGATCGAGGTAGTATTTCTGTTGAGAGCCTTGTATATATTTCTGATTTTCCAGTTCGTACCATTCTGGTGCATCGCATAGCTTTATCTCATCTGATCTTGTTGATAGTTTGCACCTTAGTACTAGCTTGGTAGATGATCCCGTCTGTGTCTCAAATCCTATTGGGGGTTCCGCCCATCTGTCTATGATATGTGGGGATTTGAGGATCTCTATACTGAGTGTAGAGTTCTTGTGTAGTGCTTATGTTCTTGGTTTTAGGGGATACGGATTGATATTGGGCATGGATTGGTTGTCCAATTATGGAGCCATCCTTGATTGTGAGTATAGGGTTGTGAGGCTCGTGACTCGCCTCGGAAACACCCTAGAAATTTCTTGTAATCCGAGAGGTCCCGTCATGTTGTGCTATCTTGAATCACTCGACTCGTCAATGGAAACTCTTCAGTTTGTGAGAGTGGTTCGAGAGTATCCGGATGTTTTCGATGAAGTTAGGGGGTTGCCCCCTAAGCGAGAGATTGATTTCCGCATTTATCTGGTGGATAATGCAAAGCCGGTTTCTTTGCCCGTTCGGCACATGGCTCCGCATGAAAGGCGGGAGCTAAGTAAGCAAGTGAAGGAGTTGCTTGAGAAGAACTTCATTAGACGAAGTATATCTGAATGGGGAGCGCCTGTGGTATTTGCTACCAAGGCAGATGGTTCTCTCCGACTTTGTGTTGACTATCGAGAGTTGAATAAGCTGACTAAGAAGAACAGACACCCGTTACCGAGGATTGATGATCTCTTTGACCAGCTTATCGGTGCTTCTGTTTTCTCTCAGCTTGATCTTGCTACTGGATTCCATCAGCTCAGGGTAGCTGAAGATAGTATAGACAAGACTGCGTTCAGAACGCCAGATGGATTCTTCGAATGGCTTGTCATGCCGTTCGGCTTGACTAATGCACCCGCATATTTCGTGGACTTGATGAGTAGGGTGTTCAGGGAGTTCTTGAACAAGTTTGTCGTAGTCTTCGTAGATGATATTCTGATCTTCTCTAAGGATGAGGAAGAGCACGCAAGGCATCTCGTGGAGGTGATGGATACGCTTAGAGCGCATCAGTTGAAGGCCAAGTTCTCCAAGTGTCACTTTTGGAGAAGGGAAGTTAGATTCCTTGGGCATATAATATCTAAGCAAGGCTTAGCGGTGGATCCTGCTAAGGTAGTTGCAGTTCAGGATTGGAAGACTCCAAGGAATGCAACCGAAGTGAGAAGTTTTCTAGGTCTTGCAGGCTTTTACCGGAAGTTCATCAAGGACTTCGCGAAGATTTCCGCTCCTCTCACTAAATTGACGAAGAAGAATTTAGTTTTTTCTTGGAGCATAGAATGCGAGCTTGCTTTTCAGAAGCTCAAGAGAGCTCTCACATCAGCACATGTTCTAGCTTTGCCCGATGGAGGGAAGTTATTTACAGTGTACACCGATGCATGTGGCACGGGGTTAGGAGCTGTTCTGATGCAAGAAGGAAGAGTGATATGCTTTGGCGGTAGACAACTCAAAGTGCATGAGAAGAATTATCCCACTCATGACTTAGAGTTGGTAGCAATAGTATATGCACTCAAGGCTTGGCGCCATTATCTTCTGGGAGAAAGATTTGAGCTTTATACCGATCACAATTCATTGAAGTATCTCTTTTCTCAGAAGGATCTGAATCTGAGGCAACAAAGATGGATGGAATTCTTGGCGTCCTACGATTTTGAGATAGCTTATACCCTTGGCAAGGGGAATGTGGTAGCAGATGCATTGAGTAGAAAAAGGTTGACTCTGAGTCCTCTATTCGTTGAGATGAAGAATTTAGAGTATGTGGCAACCTTTGATTTCTCTTTGGCGATTGAGTCGATGACCGGTTCTTTAGCATCTCTGGAACTCAGACCTACCCTTCTTGATCAAGTTGGGGCTTCGCAGAGAGAAGACCCTCAGATAGTTGAGATTATGGATAAGCTGATTCGAGGAGAGGCGTCTAGTCATCTCACTCGATATTCTATTGATGACAAGGGTTGGCTGAGGAGAGACGGAAGGTTATGTGTTCCAATGGTAGAAGATTTAGTAAGAAAAGTTCTTGAGGAAGCGCATCGCTCTAAGTTGACTATACATCCGGGCGGAGATAAGATGTATAAAGATATGAAGCGCATTTTCTTTTGGCCTGGGATGAAGAATGAGGTGGCAGAGTTTGTCTCTAGATGTATCATTTGCCAGCAAGTTAAGGCCGAGTCAAAGAAGCCCGGTGGGCTATTGCATCCTCTAGACGTTCCACTATGGAAGTGGGAGAGTATTTCCATGGATTTTATCGATGGGATACCAAGGTCAAGGAAAGGGAATACGAGCATTTGGGTTATTGTGGATAGACTTACGAAGAGTGCTCATTTCATTCCGGTGAAGAGCAAGAGGACCGCATCTTGGCTAGCGTCTGTATATCTTCGTGAGATTGTGAGACTACATGGAGTCCCTTCTAGTATAGTCAGTGACCGTGACCCAATCTTTACAAGTCAATTCTGGAATAGCTTGCAAGAAGCTATGGGCACGAGGTTGAATCTAAGTACGGCTTATCACCCACAGACGGACGGTCAAACCGAAAGGGTGAATAGGGTACTCGAGGATCTGTTGAGGCTTTGTATTCTGGATTTTGGTGGTACTTGGGAAGACCATCTTCCTCTTGTTGAGTTTGCATATAATAACAGTTATCAGGCAAGCATAGGGATGGCACCATTTGAAGCTTTATATGGGAGACCGTGCAAGTCGCCTACATGTTGGTGGGAGACTACATATGAGCTTATACTTGGGCCTGATATGATCAGAGATACATCCGAGAAGGTCGAGTTGATTCGGAGACGGATGAAAGCGGCCCAAGACCGACAGAAATCCTATGCTGATAAGCGAAGAACTGATTTGGAGTTTGATGTTGGGGATATGGTTTTCGTGAAGGTTTCTCCTTTGCGGAATGTGGTCCGATTTGGAGCCGTTGGGAAGTTAGCACCGAGGTTTGTTGGACCATTCCCTATTATAGAGAGGATCGGGCAGATGGCTTATAGAGTGGAGTTGCCCGAGAAGCTTGCCGGAGTACACGATGTTTTTCATGTCTCGCATCTCCGGAAGTGTTTACATGAATCAGCAGAGGTTGTTGAGCCAAGTGTTCTGAAAGATGTGGAAGTGGAGAAAGAGGCTACCTTGAGGAGAGCTCCGATTCGTATCTTGGGGACGGAGACCAAGAAGCTAAGGAATCGAGAGGTCAAGTTGGTGAACGTTCAATGGGGTGAAGCCGAAGAAGACGCAACTTGGGAAACCGAGGAGAAGATGCGTGGGCTTTATCCATTCCTTTTTGAGGGTACACTCTCAATCTCTTTTCTTTGTTAGCATATCTTTCTCTTTGCTATCCATGTTTATCTAGTTTATCGTGTTAATCTTGTCATGAGAACCTTAGGTAGAAACCCTTTGGATGAAACATGTGTTTGAAACATGTTATGCTTGGTGTTTGCAAGTGGTTGCAAGTGTTTGCAAGTGGTTACTCGTGGATGCATTATACACGTTAGGCACTAGATCGACTCACACACTCCTCATATTGCATATGCATGAGTGTTTATGCTTATTCATGGATGAAATTTTTTGTGTTATCACATGGATGTTGCATATGGATGTATGTTATGTGCACACATATAGATGTTATACATTATGTTAGGAATTGCATACATATGGATTCATTTCACTAACATAATTTGCATTGATGATATTTGCATTAGATAAGTACATATACACACACCTTTGCATATGTTCATACAACATTTAGAATCTTGTAAGGACAATGATTGCTCGTGGATGATGTTTTGAGTAGATGGATGTTGGATGGTAGGATATGTTCTTCCTAACTTAGAGAATTCGGGGACGAAATCCTTTAAGGAGGGGAGAATGTAACAACCCGTATTTTCAAAAACCTGTTATAACGTAAATCGAGGCAGAATTTAATTTATAAATCTGAATCAAGGGAAACGGGCTATGCCATTGCGTTCGTCTCGGAAAAATACGCGAAATAGAGTCCGAGTTTTCGAAAATCGGAGTCCGTATGACCCGATTAAGGCCCAATGAAGTTTTCAGAAAATTTCAAGTTCAAAACAGATTTCGAATTTCGGGTTCAAAATTCGAAAAAGGGTCAGATTGGGCCAAGCGGGAAAATTCCCGCCAGAGCACCCAAGTTGACAGCCCTGTCGACTTGGGAGTCGATTGGTTGGACCCAAGTCGACAGCCCTGTCGACTTGGCTGTCGACTTGGTTCAGCCGGGCAGTTTTGCCTGGTGCACCATTTTGGGGTTTTGGTTAGGTTTTGGGGCCAGATTCGGTTTTAAGGGCTGAGATTGGAATTAGGGTTTAATCCTAAGGTTGAAACTAATCCTAATCTCTATAAATAAGCCCCTAACCTAACCCTAAATCATCATTATTCATTCAAGTAACTAAACTATGGCAAAATCATTCCTCTCATGGCCTCCACTCTCTTCATAAAATTCTAAGTTATTTCTATGAGAGATTTTCCATGCATACAAGTGTTTTCAAGCTTGTATGAGTGTTATAGCTTGCATTCAAGTCAAGTTTCCATATTTACATCATAAAGCAAGAGTTTTGATCATTTTTGCTCAAGGGTTTTTCTATTGGAGCTTGCATTTTGGGTTTATTTGATTGCATAAGGGTTTTGTCTCAATCTATATATATTTTTGTGCCTTCCTAAGCATTGTAAGCCCTTTTCTACTTTCATATTTAAACTCTAAAGTTAAATGAATGATGCAAGTTGGGTTGATCATTATGATATGCAAGTTTGCCATGATATGCAAGTTTACTATGTCATGTTATGCAAGTTTGATATGTTATGATATGCAAGTTTACTATGTCATGTTATGCAAGTTTGATATGTTATGATATGCAAGTTTGCCATGTTATGTTATGCAAGTTGTCATGTTATGATATGCAAGTTGTCATGTTATGTATGCAAGTTTGGGTGGATCATTTACTCATGTTATCATGTTATGCAAGCTTACCTTGAGTATATGAACATAAAGCTTCAAGCTTTATGCTAAAGGTTGCATTTTGGCAACATGTAAGTTATCATATCTCTTATGATAACTTGCATGTGAGGCTAAATGCGAACTTATGGCCATTTCTACATGTCATTTATCACCATGTATCATCAATATGCTAAGCTTGGTTTTATGCATGCTTTTGAGGCCTAAAAATGTAATATGCAAGTATATGAACATATGTACATTTCATATGCCACCATGTTAAACTTGTGGCTTCAACACCTTTATGTCATGATTATGCCAAGTTCCCTCTTTCTATCCTTTATGCGCTATTGCGATATGTAAGCGATGGGATTGCGTTTGGGGTTGGGTAAACTTAAAAGACATAAAAATATAAGATTGGGAATTTACCTATTAAGTTAGGTCTACCCATTGGGAATTTACCTATTAAGTTAGGTCTACCCAAATGCTTGAAAACTTGTAATATGTTTTGTAAACATAATGGACATGACACTTAGAAAATATAAGTGTGACCAACTCGAGGTTGGGTTGAGTTTGTAGCGTAAACCTACCCGGAACCGACCGGCTTAACTAGTTGCTACAAACAATAGGACCCAATGTGAGAAGTTGGTCATGTTGTACCTTGAACCCGAGGTTAGACCAAGTTGTGGTATAAAGCTACCCGGAACCGACCGGCTTAACTAGTAACCGCAACGAAGTCTAATGTGAGAGGTTAAGGCACATAAATTAATTAATGCCTCATGATTAGGGTTTAAGTCATGGTCCACTTAATACTTAATCAATGTGGGCTTGGTAGATTAATCAGGGTTAAGTCGTGAACTCATCGTTACACTTAACCAAGTTAATCCATGATTAGCAAGAGGGTTAAACCGTACTTAACCCACTAGAAAATCCTAGCAACGGGGGTCCACTCCAGCAGTAATCCCAAGTTTGTATCATTAAGACCCTAGGGACTAGGCTAGGGTGGGGGCACGATTACTGGACTTGAGGTAAGTGACCAAAAACGACGGCAGAGTGGTACGCCGGTGTAGTTCCGGACGGACTATGGTCGTGCACGTAGTCCGTAGCCGGAGAAAACATGCACGGGTACCAGTAGATCGAGACTGTGCACTTATGTTTATGGTGTCCAGGGGTTTACACCCTAGGGCTTGATACACCCTAAGGGTGGACCCGGCACGGTCCGACTACAATTATGTTTGGGCCGTATTGACACCAACACGTGACGAGTTAGGCTTAGGGAGCCGATCGATTAGACCGTTTGGTTGGACCTCGTATTAGGGTCACTTCATGTTATTGGACCTCGTATTAGGGTCACTTCATGTTATTGGACATCGTATTAGGGTCATTTCATGTTATTGGGTCAAAGCTTGGGCCAAGGGATCAATACGTGTTTATTCAAGTCATGTTAGTTTGCTAGTACACCTGTGGTGCAAAACCTTAAACCTGATTATGCGATGACACCTTTATCTACCTTGTTAGTTAATCATCATGCTAGTATGTTGTTATCCTTATGTTCATCCCTGCTTCTCATGTCAGTTAACTTTATCAGTTTACATTGATTGTAGTAGGGCTTACTCAGTCTTTTTGACTGACCTGTTTTCTTTTGCCTCTTTTCTTCCGTCCCCCCCCCCCCCCCCCCAGGTTCTCAGGGTGGGAATATTGGAGCTTAGCTTGGATTTCTGATCGCTTGCTTGTGGGATTTATCTCATGTACGGTTTGACATGAAGCTAGCTATGCTTATCACTTATTTTGGGGATAGTACTTATGTATTTCAGTTTTTTTCAGTTGATGTTGTTTTTATCTAGACTTGTTTATTTGGAAAGTTGACATTATGTTGTACCAGACTTGTTTTGAAATGGTTTGAAATCTTCCGATGTTTTATCTATGTTATTTACTCTGTTTACATATATACATATGTTCTTGTTCTGCCTTGATATATCATTATGCATGTTTACCCGATTCAAACGCCCCTCCAAAGTCAGAGTGCTTGCAAGAGACACCCTGGCGGAGGTGGGGTGTTACAGAAGCCGACTAATGAGTTTGATATTTATAATACATCAAAACGGTTCAACTGCTATTAATGCAAAAAATAAAGTTATAACAAGCAAGACCGTAATTAAGCCAAGATGGAGTAGAAAGCCGAGGCTTGGATGCTAGAGAGATAAACAAAGATATTAAGAATTTATCCTATATTTGTAACAATGATGCAGTAGATCACCTTATCAAAAAACAGGCTTAGTGATTAATTTGAGGGAAAAAATGTAGGAAGGATGAATGTAAACAAACAGGGAGTTTAAATTCATTCAAGAAATAACCGATCAATGTAAATTTCAGCTGCAGCAGAATACATGATAGGGTGGACTAAAAATTTCAGATTCGAGTTATAGTGTGTCCCCGCTGTAGAATCCCCTAATTTAAAGGCAGGCACGAGTTAAGTGGGAATAGAAAGGAAACCCTAAACTATCATAAAATCAGCAAGTCATCTCGATTCTCGAGTTTAAACAAAGCAAGCAGTGAAAAAAGCGAACAAAGGAGTTAATAAAGTAATCGAAGACATTACCTGACCATACAGTCGCTGATCAACTGGTTTAAGACGGAACCAAATAGTCCTAATTTGATTTAGGGTGTAAGAAGGAAAACCGTTGGGGAGAGACAGAGCGGGTGGAGGGCGTAAGGGAGATGTATGGCAGAGACAGGAAAAACGACGCCGGGGAGGTAACAGCGGAGATGGAAGACGAAGGCACAGATGTGGGAAAGGTGAATGAGAGCGTATTGGGAGAAAAAAGGATAAAGAAAATGGTAATCGAGAAAAAAAATGCAGAGACGGTTGAGTGCACATTGCACGTGGCACGCTCACATTTAGTCCTAATATAAATTGAAGGGGGCTTGAGAGCCATCTAAAAGCAACCCAGCTTTAATAGTATAGTATAGATAAGTATTTTATTTCAACATTTCAAATAGTACAATTTTTCTGGCTCCACTATTGTACATTCGCTGATATATTACACCGTCATTCATATTTACATACTTTCCTCACTACACTGTCACTCGATTCACTCATATACAGACTCACTGACACTCTCTAACACACAGTCTTCAACTGCTTCCATATCTATCTGTCCAGCCATCTACACAAGTGCAACATAATGGCTGTGAAATATGATATCAGCTTATATATTTTCACAGATACAAAACAAATCAGAATGGTATCATTTAAGCTATTGTCTTATGTGTCCAAAGCAAGAAATTCCATTCAAACAACATAATCAGTGGAGTACCATTTGAAGGTTAAAGAGGCAATGAATGAAATATGTATAAAACTAATTTAAATGAAATTTTCTTAGTCTATGATGTGGAGATGATGGCAGAAAGTGTGCATCTTAATTTCCTTTAGCGTTTTCACGTTATCATGCAGTAGTCAATGCTATTTAGAAAGTAAGTTTTTAATCCAATTTATAAAAATCCATAGATTCTAAAAATAAGTTAATAACAAATTTAAACTTGTACCTGATTGCTTCTCTAATCCATGGCCTCATATAAAATGTGATGCTTCATGTCTCTACGTTACGAATATCAGGCTTGAGAATAAGAATTTGAGTGGAAATATAGATGCAGTTTCTCTTTGCAAGATAAACTGAATTTAGCAACTAATAAAGTTCATGGGGTCATTCCTGAGGATATTTCAAGCTGCATTAACATAACATATTTGAATCTGAGCAATATTATGCTTCGCTGAAATGTGCCAGAATCTTTATCCCACTTAAAGAAACTCTGTGTATTAGACATCTCTCTCACTAATCTAACGGTGAGTGTGATAGGTTCATTATCCTCAAGTAAGAATGATACTGCAAATGTAACCACTTCCGATAATGGGCTAACAAATTCTAGTGAAAAAACACTGGATGTCAAATGGACATTGAAACTTGCACCGATATTGGGCAAATCATCTACACTAATATATATTTACTGCGCCTTGGAGCTATTTTCCTATATCAATTTAAACAGTTATTACCTATAAGTAATATTGAGGCCACAAATTTGGACCAAGCGATATTCTTCAGCATCCACGCAAGCAAAACAAACCTCTTTCCATGTCTTAGAGCTATTTGCTTTTCTTGCAGCATCAACTGCACCTTGGAACTGTCAAAGTTTAACTAGAGTACAAGCCAATTTACCCCAGTTTGACATAAAAGAAAACATAATCTTTGCAGCTTCATATAAAGCTTCGTCATAAAGACGGTCTCCAACATTTGGGAGGTTGGCAACATTTGGCATAAGAATTAATTCCTCTATCTCGTTCAATCTATCAGTCTTTACATATGCATATATGAGCTCACTGTCCACCTTTGGTTCTTTTATATTTTGCCTCACTATAAGAAAATATCTAACTAAATCATGATACACATCAGCATTCTCCTACATACATGCAAAACAAGTT
Source organism: Allium sativum (assembly GCA_030737875.1). Lineage (NCBI taxonomy): Eukaryota > Viridiplantae > Streptophyta > Magnoliopsida > Asparagales > Amaryllidaceae > Allium > Allium sativum. The sequence continues at coordinate 1,007,152,376 of CM060912.1, read as the reverse complement.
CAAAAAACTCATAAATTATATATGTGTAAAAGAAATAGAGAAGAAAAAAGAAGAAGATAATAATAAGGTACAGACTTTCATAATTGTAATTGCAAACATCAGGTGTATTGATGCAGTGAAGAGGATAAAACCATATTTGAATTTGACTCTATCAGCTCATAAACAAAGACGGCTCAAATTGTTTTGTGCACCATCTGGAAGTAGGTTATTTACTGCACTGTTTGTGGTATCAGTCAAGCGATCCTTAGAATAAAAAAGTCATAATTCAAAAGAAAAAAAATATATTTAACATATATTATTTACCTTTTACTGATTTTTCTAAATGCTCTATGGTATATATTCAACTTCAGTGACAGACTTAATTAATGAACTCTATTTCTATGCAGCTTGGAAGAAGCCACCATATTTGTAGAGATTGCAGATCCGTTTGTCTTCAGAAATTCATGTCTTTTAAACATCCATTCATATTACAATCACGAATCTTAATTATATAAAGATATTTCATTTTACATGGAATAGAGAGATTCAGTTAAAGAATAAGTAAACAAAAATCATATGTTTGTGCTGATTTGATATAGATTATATAGTATATCAGAAGTAGATCATTATGTTATTTTTTTAATCCTAATATGGATCAAGGAAACTAGAATAAAATGAACAACTTAACTCACTAGGCCTTCACTTAATTGAGCCTTAGCAACTTGACTCCAAACATCATTTTCTTCAACACGGAAAGCAAACTCAACCGACCAGTCAATGTTTTGAATATTATCCAAAAGAACGTTTACTGCTTGAACATTTAAGTTAAACTTCTTGAAAATGGCATAGGCTTCTTCGTATAGCTGCGCTTCTACAGCAACCTCTCCAACTGCGGGATCATCAAAATTATCCAATCTATTGATGTAATCCATAACTCTTGATGGATCCGCTCTAATGGCTATTAGTATAAGCAAATTTTGCAAATTAAAATTTCCACTGAATGCGGAATTCTGGAGGACAATTTCTCAAGCAGTTCAATAAGTTCGTGGGGAAGATCTGCAGTCATAAAAGCTTTAACAACTGCTGAATCTTGTTCAAGGCTCTTGCTTTCTGGTAATGCTGTAGAAACAGCTTGATCAATGAGCTGTCTTCTGCACTCATTGTTTGGAAGAACTTTTTCCCAAAGATCAGCATCCATTCTCTCAACAACATATCTGATACACGATGATGGTTCAAATTTTAGTGTTATATTATTACAAAATTGGCATACCCAAGAAAATATCGTAGATGTAACATTAATCAATGCTGAGAGTTATTGATTATCTCGGGAACATATATGAGAAGATATACTAATTGAACTTCAACCAACAAAAAAAGGAAATATGGTTAATTTCTTAGGTGGACTTAAACTTCTAACCCAAAATAGTCAACAATTTCAGGCGATTTCAGAAGATTATAATACTGCATTTCTATTACTTCTGCCAACTCTAAGAAGCCAAAAACCTCGTTGTGGATGAATAAGATCTCATTTTAAGGTGTTTCCATAGAACCGCAAGGTGCAAATCACTGCAATTTTCTGTGACCTATAGATCTACAACCTATGACCCTGAATAGTAATACTTTACGATCGTATTCAATATCAAATTTAAACATATCACCTTTTGAGTAAATTGATTGTGCGATCAAAAGAAAAGCTTAAACATTTAGATAAACGAAGCATACCTAGCCTGTAATTTGAAGAGAGAATTTTTGTTTGTTACATTTACAAGCTCTTCATCACATTGCCCTCGTCTGTAAGCAACTACTGCAAGAATAGGATCTCGTTTCTCATAATATTTACCGACAACTCGTGAATCCTAGTAAACTATAAAAGTAGAGGAAATGCTATCGATGATGATTTTCCCCAAAGCATTGTGAAGATGTACGTCTTGACTTCCCTCGCTTACAGAATTAAACAGAATTATCATGGGCACGTAGTTAAACAGAATTGAACAAAGCCGCAGAAGTTTTCGTTGATATAGGAAGCATCACCTGGATAAGCATGGAAAGTTGTGGAAGGTGCTTGTACGAATTATTATCACGTATGATGACAGATCTAGGAGCAAGGCTATCAGCGAACACATGAAAAATCCATCGGAAACCCTAGCCGACATCTGAAGAAAAAAAATGGAAAATTAGGGATCGAAGAATGAAATGAAAACGGAAGCGGATGAACAGAAATAAAAGCGGGAAATAGAAATGAATTGTGGATTGATGAGGTGGACTAATGGTTGAGATTTTGTTTTAAATGATGTTGTGCATCGCTGACATGTAAAATTTGTTAATTTAAAGGTCTGCTATAGCAGCATTATATAAAATGTTGCACCGTGTTACACATATTTAGCTAGGCCAACACATTTTTATGGCTAAGGTAACATAAAAAATAGAACATTGCACTAGGATCAAAATATTGTAACTATCATCACATTTTGGCTAGCAACACCTTGCAAATTCGTTGCATTAGGCCGTTTATGGTATAGTGATACTATAGATGACTGTAGTATCTACAACGCTTAGCTTTAGGCCTTAGAGAATAAGATGCTACACTAAAACCCAAATGATCAGAGTAACTTATGAGGGTAAGGGATTATGTTATTATAACGTATTTATATGAGATACTTATAAATTACAGCCTTAGGCCGTCCTTCAGTATCTTACAATAGTTTGTATGTAGATAAAGAAGTAAGATATGAAAAGGAGCATAAAACAGAATTTGGATGGTGTAAGCACTACAATTAATGGAAATCTTGATCGGAAACACGATGGAATCAAGGTCGTCGGGCCAATAAAATGAAGGTGTTGCTACCCCTAGTAGATATACAGAATTTGTATCAGTTCTTTGTCAATTTGATATAAGATAGAGTTGTTGTTCATTTTGCTGGAGCTAACCCGTGGCATTGGTTGGACACAACTATGACAACTTGCGTACAGATTATTCCAATCTCGGAGGAAAGCCTTTCTTAGAACTGTGGATATTGTTAAGGTATGGAACTAGCTGTTGAATCGTGAAATAATCTTCTAAAACTTGGGCATGACTGATGCGCAAAAGAGAAGACTAGCTATAAGGTAGTTGCAAGAAACTTCACTATACCGTGGAGCTGCGTTACCATGGAAATGCTAAAGGATAAGATCACTTGGACAGAGTTCCAAATGAGATTTGGAGATAAATACTTGTACAAAACATGATTGAGTATGCTAATAGGTTTGATTAATTATCTAGATATGCTTATGGAATCGTCAACACATTAATCAAGAGGAACAATAAGTTTATTTGGGGATTGAACTCGAATATTGCTAAGGTAACAATGCCACATCCGAGAGATCCTAGCCATATTTTTTTAAGATGGTTTTTTGTAACGAAGAATTTATTGTTTTGTGATGAGAAGCCAATTGAAAACCGAAGTTTTTAGGGGATAAAGAGGAAATTCTTCAAAGGAAAGGCAGCTCATAAAAGAAATAAGGCTAAAAGGAACAACATCGAGGTTCTTTGCCATAAGTGTAGCAAGACAGGTCATTATGTTAATGAATGCCAGTCAGACAAGGTCAAGGCACATGCTTGGAAGTTGATCGTGATGTGTTTTAATTACAATTAGCTAGGGCACTATAAGAAGAGGTGTCCGGAAGTAGATAAGGGTAAAGTTATTGCTTTGGAGCTAACTTCATCTAGACCCACTGTTGTTGAGAAGGAAAAGTCTAGATGGAAGGTATGCTTTTAATTCGTAGCATACCCCTCGAGAACCTTTGATTTTGGTGCATCACATTCATTTATCTCCAATTTTTTGGTAGATAATTTTTCATTAGAACCATCGTATCTTGTTACTTACTTTAGGGATGAGATGCAAAAACCTAGAATTTCAGCTATTAGGTTACAGTTTTGCCTGTAGTTTATATGTGTTTGCTTATGTGAGCTTTGGCATTATTTTGGGTATGGATTAGTTAAATCTTTATGATGCTAAAATATTTTCCAAGGTAGAAAAATATTACTGAGACATCCTAGTTGTAATAGTTGGATCGTATACTTAGCGGAGGTTGCAAGTTCGTAGTTTTATGCTTTATCAAGTGCATCGAACCAATGACGAGATTACCATCGATGAGGGAAGTAGATTTTAGAATATATCTTCTACCTAGATGTGAACTAGTTAGTAGGCCATCTAGCATGATAACCCCTACAGAGAAGAAGAAAGTGAAGTTGTAGCTAGTAGAATTAGAAGGAAAGAGTTTTACCCAACTAGGAAGTTTGCTATATGGAGACGTTGTAGTGTTTGTGAGGAAGCAAGGTGGACTACTAAGGTTGTGCATTAATTATCGAAAGCTCAATGAGAGGACGGTGAAGAATAGGTAAACTTTGTCGAGAATAGATGATGTATTTGATTAGCTAAATGGAATTAGAGTATTTTCTCAATTGGATTTGGCTAAAGGATTTCATCAACTACGTATAGCGAAAGATTATATTCCATTAATGACATTTCAGACGAGATATGGTTGAATAGATGATCATGCCATTCGAGTTGATGAATGTGCCTGCTTTCTATGTGGATTTGATGAACTGAGAGTTCCGAGAACACTTAGAGGGTTTGTGTTAGTCTTCCTTTATGGCATTTTGGTGTGTTCCAAAAATAGGAAGGATCATGAGATTCATCTATGGATTGTAATTCAAACTTTGAGGCAACACATGCTGAACCCACGTTTTTAGTGTAAATTTTAGAAGAAGAAAGTGAAGTTTCTTTACCATGTTGCTCTAGGCGAAGGGTTGTCCGTAGATCCATCTAAAATTAATGCTATAAATAGTTGAAAGAGGCTGGAAAATGTCATGGATGATTAGAAATTTTCTTGAATCGACCAGCTGTTACAAGAGATTCATTAAGAACTTTTCGCAGATAGTAGCACCTCTTACTAGATTGACTAGAATGGAAGGTAAGTTTGTTTAGTCGAGTAAGTGCGAGGAAGCATTTTAATGTTTGAAGAGTATGTTGACCAATGAGCCTATTTTGATAACACCAGATAGTAACTAAGATTTGGTAATCTATAATAATGCATGTAGAACAAAATTAGGAGCCATTATTATGCAAAAGGTAGAGTGATTGCATATGCTCCTAGAATGCTCAGATCGCATGTGGTAAGATATCAACTCATGATTTAGGGTTAACAACTATTGTCTTTGCTTTGGATATTTGGAAATATTACCATTTAGGAGAGAGATTCGAGTTTTCTAGGATTAAAAGTATATGTGGTATTTATTCTCTTAGATAAAGTTAAATATGAGAGATTTGAGATGGCTAAAGTTTTTAGTAACTTATGATTTTAGCATTGAGTACATACTTGGAAATTGGAACAAAGTTGCTGATGCCCTTAGCAGGATACATCTAGATGCGATGTTAGCTATGTTGGCGGAATGGAAAGAATTAGGAGCATTGACTACTTGCGAGGTGTGGATTAGGTCGACAATGAGTTCGATCCAAAACACAACTTGGATGTCATGTTTGGAAATTTGACCATCCTTGCTTGAAATGATCTGGTATTACCTGAAAGGATCATGAGGCTTCAAGATGGAGTAGAGATTGATGATTTGAAAGATTTCAGTCTTAACCATATGGGTTGGTTGAGGAAGAAGGGAAGATTGTGTGTCCCAGATATTGAAGATATAAGAAGGAAAGTACATAGATAATGTCATCGATCCTAGTTCACGATTCATCTTAGAGGTACTAAGATGTATTAAAATATGAAGATAAGTATTTTCTGGAAAGCAATGAAGAGAGATGTTGGCTTATGAGTAAGGCAGTGTATCAACTATCTGCGAGTAAAACCCAAGTGTTGGATGCCTAATAGATTACTTTAACCATTGGATACTCCTGTTTGGAAATAGGATTCAGTTTCCGTGGATTTTATTGATAGGTAGCCAAGGTTGAGAAAGATGAACAATAGTATTTGGGTCATAGTTGATAGACTAATTAAGAGCGCTTATTTTATTCTCATTTAGCCTATCAGGAAGGCACCTCTATTTGCTGGGTTATTCTTGAGGAATATAGTCAAACTTCATGGAATTCCTAAGAGTATGGTTAGCAATATAAATTTGTTATTCGCTACCGAGTTCTTCAAAAATCTATACAAGGTATTGGGAATCAAGATCAAGATGTGTACCACTTATAACCCACGGACTGATAGACAGACAAAAAGAATCAATAAGATACTTCAGGATTTGGTGAGAGCTTGTATTCTAGATTTTGGTGGCTCTTGAGGGGACCATTTGCATCTAATTGAGTTTTTCTATAATAATAGCCATCATACTAGTATAGGAACGACACCATTCAAAACAGTATATGGACGGCCATATAAGTCACCATCTTGTTGGGTAGAGATAAGAGACAAACTAGTCCTATGTCCAAACTCGATGAAAGAAGTAATAGAGAAGATTGAGTTGATCTGGGACCAGATGAGAAAAGCTTGGTCGAGGTAGAAGATTTACGTGGACCGGAAGCATAAAGATTTCGAATTCACTATTGGAGACTATGTTTCCATTAAGGTATTTTTCATGAAGGGCTTACTACCGTTCGGGAAGCCAAGGAAACTGGCATCGAGGTTTTTTGGACTTTTTCCTATCTTACAAAGGATAATCTTCAATTTTGATTTTATATTCACTTTTAATTAAAATTTCAAACTAAAAATCGATGGGTGTTTCAGTTCTTTGCAATTAAATAGTGCATCCAATCAATAGGAAACTTAACGACATGCATCATCAAACTACTTAATGGTATAAGTATTCTCACAATATGGAACTCTTTTTAAGAACGATAATTTTCATGTATTTCAAGACCATTTTGACCATTGTAATGTCTAATCTCAAAATATAATGATTTTATACTTTTCTTTACATAAAAGACCATATGAATTAATTATGAGTGGCATCGAGTCTTGATTCAATCATATGTGAAAATTCATATTTTGGAATCATCAATTAATGGTTAAAATTTAGATAGTTTATTTAAATATTCGATTGTTAAAAATATGAGTTGTTACAATATCTATAATAAAAATATATTATTCAATATAGAATTGTGCTTATCATAAGTCGGCTAATATGCTATCCTTAGTCACTATTTTCATGTCCATATTTTATCATGGGATCAGTTAGCATGCTATTCATGAGTAATATAGATTTGTACTTATAATGGATTAACTAGAGTCGATTTCTAAGATAGATGGATAGAAGGAATAATACGATTTAAACATTTAATGAAAAATTGGTTTATTTATTTATTTTTGAAATGATGTAAGCTATATCAGGTGCATCTGTATCGAATCTTTCAATTTAACAACACGTGAATGCTTACATACTTTTCTCGTTTGATACTTAATTCTTTAAATATGTTTTACTTCAATAAACTTAGATTTTTGTTGTTTGACAATATTACTTAAAAGTTTATCTAATTCATTTTAAGCCAATAGATTTCTTGCTTTACTCTTATGTAACTTTAGTCCATAACTGATTATTATTATTTTTCCTTTCTAACACTTTATTATTTTTAATAAAAACTTTAAAGTTCAACTAGCTTGATGGAAGCTTGGTAAGATACCTCCAAGATGCATTGCCCACATGATTTGAGGCTTATCTAGAGTTCCCGTGTAATATGCTGAAGGGAAGTTAATAGGGGACATGCAGAAGATCACGGCCGCCTATATCAATGCTTTTCTATCCATTTTCTTGAATAAGCATGTTCTCTAACTTATTCTATTTAATTATTTTAGGAGAGTGAACAATATGTTGATTTTAGCGTTAAAGTATAAGATTCATTGCTCTATTGATTCTATCACTGAGTTATACTAGTTATTGCACCATAATTACTTTATCTTCGTGCTCGACTTGATCGAAAAGGGTTATCGATGTGAAGCCTGTTACTCACCCGGAACTAGAATAAGAAAAAGAAGTACACCACTTATCGAAAACGACAGCTTGTTTCTTGTCAATTACAAGCTTGGCATCTGTTGATATGTTGAAAGAAAAGGATTTAATTAGCAACAACCAAAGCTTACCGACGAAGTTGACAAGAGTGTTACCAACAACCAATCTATGATCATTCAGGCTCTAACATCACTAAAGATCCATATCTATTGCGTCAATAAGAAGGTTTGTCGCTAAGATTGACAAAATCACCTCCTCCAAGCCTTAGGAATTAACTTCTTGAGCATATCGCATGAGATGAAGATGGGTCCTACCAAATGGGTTGCCTACAACATCAAAGCCAATTGCTTTTAATTTTGATACCTCCACCAGAAAACCACCAAAAACAGCATCGCATGAGAGATTATCACCCAACACGACAAGGTCGAGTGCAACTCAGTCCTACCGACGAGACCTAAATTTCTTATAAATAAAGGCAATAGGACCCCATTTTGGGGGAGGGATTTTGTGGAATCTCTTCTTACTCCATATCACTTGTAATAAACCCATCCTTATAAACCTAAATCGATTTGGAGGAAAAGTAATTTCAGGGGCATCTCTATAAATCAAATATGACAATATAATGATGAATACAATGGTTAGATAATGATTGTTAGCATCATATTTTAATGCTCCTATTTTAGCATCATACCCTCAGATATAACGACTTAGTCGACATATTTTATCGCTAAGATTGACAAGTAATTGTCGCCTACCACGATAATGTTAGTACTTGAGATGTTGATTTTGATGAAAACAACCTTAAAACTTGTTATAAAATATAAATACTAACATTTTTTTCCAGATATACGTGTATATGAAGGTTATATGCATGCATACACCAAAGAATGAAGACCGTGTAGTATAAAGATTATAGACTAATGAATTCAAGATTGAAGAAACCAGGACTAAAGCATCATAAGTTTCAAGATATTAAGAGATCACAAATTTAAGACAACAAGATAAGTAATAGAGCCTAGATTTATGTTAAAACTTCATAATAGCACTAAAATTTTCATTCTGATTTTAATTGTGTAGGGAGCCACCTTCTCGCTTTAATAATGCGATGGAATCCACGACCTTCTCTAGTGGAATGGAGTCCACAAACTTTTAAAACAAACTTTTTCAAATTTTAAACTATTTTTTCAAAACTATCTTTTAAAAAACATCTCTCTTGATTTATATATTTTAGCCTTATTCAAAACTATTTTCAAATCATCTCTTGATTAAAATACTTTATCCTAGAATTCAAAAGCTATCTTTTAATCATCTTTTGATTTCAATGTTTTACCCTCAATCTCAAAAATATATTTTAAGATTTATAATACTTTAAATTCTAATTTATATATAGTCATGTATTTAATTAATATTTTAAATTTATCTCTTTAAAGTCTTTAACAAAATTACTATTTAAAATATATCCAAAATGATGTACAAGTCTCAGAATTATTTCGATAAGCTTTAAAACAAAAAATAATTTTAAAACAAAATCAAATTTCAGAATTATCATAGGCATGTTGACACCTCCTACCTCCATGTCGACATGGTGGCATTTAGTTTAAAAAATAAATTTCAAAAGAAGCGTCTTTTCGTCATATCTCTTCGCAAATGGACATGGATTTTTAAATTCCTATAAATACCAGTAGTTAAAAACGAATTTTAATTCATTTTTTCATCTTTTCTTCACTCCTACTTGTCCAATCTTGTTTTCTAATAATTTTTAACAAAACTCTGCTAAAATCTTAAGTGAATCATACCTGAGTCATCTCTGGTTTGATTCTCTGTCACGCTCTCTCCCTCTAAGATCTCATTGCTATTTAGACTTATAAGATCATTTGTAATTAACAGGAGCATATCTTGTCTCTCTATCCATCAAAGCAACCTGAAACGGTGTAAGTGTGGATGGTAAATCAATTGATTATGATTATAGCCTGATAAAATCATTTGGTTGTGATTGGGAATCAGTTAAGTCTCATTGTACTCAACATAAGAGGGGTGTATCTCGTAGCTTTGAAATCAAGGGTTGTAAGCTCGACATTATATTTGAAAAATAAATCGGCACACGAAATTGTGTTGGACTGGACGCAAGATAACTCTGAATCGGTATAAAATTTTGACGTGTTCATTCTTTTATTTCCTTTTATTTTACCACTTGCATCTGTGTCTAAATCTATGATTATTTCTAGGTCTATGAATTGCATCTGTTTGTGTTTAATTTCAAAAGACTTAAAAAAGATTCATATAATTCATTAAACACCATTCACCCTCTTCTGGTGTTAATCCAGCCTTAACATCTTTAATCCGCATTGCTCATGTTTGGTATCAAAACAATGGCTTTCAAAGTTTTCATAATTTTATTTCAGAAAATTTTCAAATGGTTGCCAACACTGATGATGCCATCACTATCACATGTTAATTTATAGAGGGTCGATCTACTACCAACCATAATTTTTTGATGGCAATAACTATGCATATTGGGAATGTAACATAAAAATCTATTTATTACCAATATGATTAGACATTTGTAATATCAAACAAAATGAGAATCAATAAATGATTTTGCATAGTGGACTGCTAAGCAAAAACCGTTGCACAAAATAATTCTAAAGCCATGAATATTCGTGTTAACCAAATTTATGGTTAACACACTAAAACAAAGTTTTCCTGTAGTAACCTTTGTCTGCGAAAGAAATGAGTTAGGATCTGGTAATACTTTAGTGATTAAATTCTTGTAGAGAGTTTTCGGTATCTTTCGAAAGCGAATTCCTATTGGGAAGAAGGTTAAGAATGAGATTTCGTAGTTTTAGGAGAAAGAAGTCCATTTAAACAACAGTTTATATTTTGACATTTTCCTTATAGATTTATCATGATCTTTTGGCGTAATGATGACAAATTACCGAGGAATTCCTTTATTTACTTCGTGGGACTTGATATCCTTTCAACAACTTATTGTCAGATCTCCTGGAGGTCTAAAGAGGAGGAAACTGGATCCCGGTCCAATTAAATACCCTTAAATAACCATCCCTTGATGTGGTTTTTATTGACTTACGAAGGCTTTATTAGGCGGTTGAAATCGGTCCTAAAATTATAGGTAAGTCAAAGCTTTAGGTACCATCAAGAAGCAAGTTTCAACACTATTTTTGTACTAGAATCGAATGTAGATTACAGATCTCGTTACTTAAGACCTTCGAGGATGGTAGAAAAAGGGTTGTCGGTTAGGCGGTAAGCTTTCCGTACCACTTAAGGTATGAACCTACAAGGTTAATATGACATAATAAATATATTAATTGAATAATATCTCATTTGTTACCTTAAGGGCTTGAATGAATCCTTTTATTGAGAACTTCAAGAATTAAAGACACTTTTTTCCTAAATCAATTTACGAATTATGGTTATAACTTAGATTTCAGGAATACAAGATTAAGAATAAGGAAACCGTTCCTTGATTCTGGACCTCTAGGGCCATATTTATAGGTGCGGTTTGGTCCTTCGGTTAGCATATGGGCTTCATCCTAACATTCTATCGGGGGTACATATGGAAGATTTGTGATGTGCCCTCCATCTCAGGAGAGCAACTGTAAGGTTGTTACAAGAACTTTCTAAAGGAGGCTCCCGGTGGCGGAAGTCTTAGCAAAATGCTATAGAGGTGGATTTGTCAGCTAGTGATGCCAACAACTTCTTTTCCCTTCATGCTTAATGTATTATTGGTAAGAGCTCAAGCTTTCTCGTATTCTTTTTTGGATAACCGAAAGGTATACCAAGCTCATCCTTTTATGTTTGGAAAGTGCATATCTGGTTGTTGCCCATCGCGTTAGCTGATAGGGGCCTTCTGAGAGAAGAGGTAACTCCTTGCCTCTCTTGCCTTGATTCTGAAAGGCACATATCGAAAGCTTGATTCTATTTCTTCTGAAAGGTTACTGGTCATCACACCCTTTAACCTTGGCCCTTGCTTTTGATTTTACCTTGGTTTTTTTTGGTACTAGCAATTTTGTCCTATTCACTTGAAAGGAACGAGTTTAATAGAGTGTCTATTTGTAAGTCTGCATATGAGATCTGGAAAACTTTGAAAGTTACTCATAAAGGAATAAGCAAAGTCAAACATACAAAAGATCCATTTTGACCAATCAGTTTCAATTATTCAAGATGAATCCAAATGAGTCAATTTCAGCCATATACGGTCGGTTTCAAGAGATTAAGCACTCACCAATCGAACTAGGAAAGACCTTTCCCGAAGATCAAGTTAGAAAAATTCTGAATTCCCTCACTCTAAAATAGGATCAGAAGACTCTTGTAGTTGAAGAGGCTAATTCTATCAGTCGGTTGATAATCAAAGAATTAATTGGGAATATGATATCTTTTTAAGTACAAATGCAAGGGAGAAGAGAAAGCAAGGTCTCAGAAAAAGACACAATAGCGTTCAATGCAATAATAATGATTCGGAAAATGATGATGAGGAAATAGCCTTGATGATAAGGAATTTTAGGAAGTTTCCGAAATACAAAAAGAAGAGCAATTACAAGAGAAATGGTTATAAGAATTATAGAAATAATAAGAGACTGTCAACAATGCCAGGTACTTCAATTGTGAAAAGCCATGCCATTTAAAAAGATATTGTCTACACTCTAATATGTAGAGATTTCCTCCAAGCAATGTTTCATCAACGAAAAGGAAGAGAGACATATACTGCTGCACTAGATGATTCAGACTCATCCTCCAATGCTGAAGATCAAAGGACAGAAAATTCAAGTTTATGCTTTACAATTCTTCATGAATCTTGTGACCTCGGAAATATGGATCTAAAAATAGGTATGCATTTAAATTACATAGCTTGAAATTGCATATTTTAATTTTTTTTGGCAAGGCTGACCAATTTTTAAAGTGGTTCATCACACTTTTTAATACAACAAATGAAAAATAATTACAAACAAGAGTTAGGCAGAAAGCTTAACTGCTAACAAAGGTTTTTAAAGTGGACTAGTGTGACACCCCACGTCCGTTAATGTCACTCATTAAGAGAATGCATTAAGTTTCGTGAAGAGTTATAGGTAAACAGAAATAAAAACATTACAAGACAAACATAAAATAGCAGCGGAATAAAAAAACTTTATTAATCATAAAGCATCGTGGTTCAAAACATCATATGTCTGAATTACATAAAAACCAGTACATCATAAAAACTTCTGTCTTGCACTTAAACATCAGAGTACAAAATAAAAGAAGCATAATCCCCAAATAAAAACATAGCCATAGTAGCAAAGATAGGTGCTTGAGAAATACATCTAAGTAGCTCCAGCAAAATGACAGTAGAATCCTGATCAAGCTTGAGTATTCCCACCCTGAAGACCGCCGGGGGGGGGGGGGAGGGGGGAACGAAAGAAAGAAGAGGAAACAAAAAGGGTCAGACATAAAGTCTGGTGAGTCCAGTTACTTTTAGCAAGTAAATAAGTAAAAGTATCATGATAGGCATAATAAAGTTGATAAGAAAGATAACACCACAGAAGGCAGGTATGACAAGGTAAACATGATAGGGTGTATATGCTAGTCTAATGATTACTCTACACTGATACTAGTATAATCAGAATGAGATGATCCCAACAAATAAAAGATGGTAGACTTAGGCATACTTTTGATGAGAGGTTTTAACCCCATACAATCCATAGGCAGCCCAATCCTAACAGGCTCCTAAACTTTTTTACCAGAGTCTAGGCGTACCCTAACTACTACCATAATCGATCGGTTTCCTACTCTGTAAAAACCCAGTGCCGGCCCCACAGTAGGAGGTATCACTTCCTAAAGTGGCAACCCTTCGTTGATGTGCACAACTATATCTACTGGTGAAACGTTCATATTATCCCCCTTTGTCCGGTCATGCACGCACATGTCGCGGTCGGTTTGTGCCATCCACTCCGTCCTTCACGTTTGGATCTCTTACATTCAGCCCAGTAAGCGTGTCCTCACTCCGACCTAGGGTGGAGTACTCGTTCAATACCGTTATATGGGTTACTGACTGAAACGGGTCCCCCACACAAGGTGATACAAGCTAGGGATGGCAATGGGGCGGGGCGGGCGCGGGTAGTACCAACCCGTCACCCACCCCGTTGGGTGATTTTTTGCCCCGTGCCCGCCCCATACCCGCACGGGTATCCATTAAACGGGTTTTAAACAGGTTGCGGGTAATGGCGGGTATTCGTGGGTATCCATTATATTTATTCAATTTATTTTTTAGCCATTTATTGAAATTATTCAAAAGTACATTTGGTTAAAAAACCAAATTAGACCAATGATTATATGCTAACCTCAAAATACCAATACATATTTATACCAACATCCAAAAAAGAAGAGATAGCAACAGAAGTATCCATCAAAATATCAACAGCCAGTTATAAATTGTTGAGTAAAAGCATGCACACAAATACTGAACAACCAACAACAATATTTTTTGTATTAACTATTGAAAATAAATCACATTCAATACGGGCACGGGTACCCGCGGATATGGATATCTTACTATCCGTACCCGCCCCATTAATTAACGGATATTAAAAATACCCGTTTATTTTACCCATGGATACCCATTTAACTATCCGTTTCATATCCATGATGGATTTTACCCGCGGATAACCGCGGGTACGGATTTTTTTGCCATCCCTAATACAAGCTCTCCCCCTTGTCTTGTATCCACAATAGGATTTCCACAGGTTATGTATACCTATTGGTGTCTTTAATTACACCACCCCGTCAGGTTAAGTTTATGGGCCTATATATAAATATTATCCACCCCCTTCAGATTTACTTAACCCACCCACTGTTTCAACCAAGTTTACTTAGCCCCTATTCAAATTCATGTTCATACAATCCCTAAGGATTCAACTTGGTTAAGTATTCAACTTTATTACCATATATTCATTTATGGTTATCTTATGCCTGACCTCCCACATTAAGCCTACTACTAGTGGATGCTGGATATGTCGGGCGGGACCGGGCAGACTTATTCCACAAATCGAGCTTAACCTTGTGTCTTAGCACATCTCGTATTTGTGCACCTAGACCCCTCATATTAGACTCACAACTTGTGTTCGTTGGATATGCCGGGAGGTTCCGGGCAGACTTCCACCACAAGCGTAATCTAACCTCGTGTCTAGGCGCAATTACAGTTTCTAATTATTGTACTCCTAGGCATTTCATTATTAACCAAATCTACCCATGCCGTTATAGGTTTTCACGCCCCTTTTTCCCCAATTATACTCATAATGAATTATATGCTCTAAATTCATATTCATACATTTTATTCAGGTTATGCCCCAAATTCCCAATTACAAATTATGCCCAATTCCAATGCTTTTCCCCTCGTTCCCCATTTAACGCATTCGCATATTTCAGCGGCATGC
This sequence comes from Allium sativum, assembly GCA_030737875.1. Taxonomy (NCBI): domain Eukaryota; kingdom Viridiplantae; phylum Streptophyta; class Magnoliopsida; order Asparagales; family Amaryllidaceae; genus Allium; species Allium sativum. The sequence continues at coordinate 1,007,137,034 of CM060912.1, read as the reverse complement.
CTAGGCTCGAAAGTAGCCAGGCTATATAAAACAAAAAGGGAAAGATAAAAGAAAGATGATAGAAATGATTGTACTAACAAGATTGTCATAAACACATAGTGGCATATTGATAGGTGACATATAGGGACAGATCTGATGAACATAATAGAACTGATTCTAACATAATAGGGATGTTATAACAGGCATGGTAAGATCTAAACAAGAATTAAGATGTCTAACTACTAACAGATCCAATTTAACACGATAGGCATAAGGTGATCTAAACAGTGAATTAGATCTATAATCAAAGGTAGATCATCTGACATGATAAAGGTTAGGATCCAAGTCATAGTTATGTCAGAATATCATGGATTCACAAGTTATTACAGATCTGATATGATTCAAGCAGTCATAGACATAGATCCAAATTACAGTCATATCATGTTTTACTTTTTAATTATTTAAATCTAAAAGTAACTTAAAACTCACAGTGTTTGGATCTGGAAAGATAGAAGAAGAATAGCAGAAGTTGAATCACAGATCTACACTTGAATAACTTGATTGTAGAAGAAGGAAAAGTTTGATTTAGTCTGGGAAGTAGCTGCATCTAGTCCTTCATTGATTTAGGTGTAGAGAAACAAGATAAATGGGGTCTTATTTATAGCCTAGAACTAACGAACCAGTTCAAAAATATGTCCACGTATAGAAAAATAGCCCAGATTGTGCGACAGGGGGGGGGGGGGGGGTCGACCCACCCCTTAGGGAGTCGACCTAGGGATCGACATCCCCCTTAAGGGGTCAACACCCTTGGGTGGGAGTATTCCACTTCCCCAAATTTTGAATTTTGAGCTGATTTCTGGATAGGTTTGAACTGCTATGTATATATATATATATATATATATATATATATTTATCTTGCACATATACAAACTTCAAACCTTCATAACTTCTTCATACGGTATCCGTTTTACGCCATCCAAATGTCTATCTTGACCAGAATTTCGAGATGGTCGCAATGGCGTAGTCCGTTTCCCTTAATTCTAAATATTAAATTAATTATTCTTTAATTTGTCCTCTTTAGTGTTATTAAAATTTTGGGGTGTTACATTCTCCCCTACTCAAAGGATTTCATCCTTGAAATCTCCAAGTTCAGAAGAATGTATATTGTAACACCCCGTTTTTTCTATGAACATAAGAGTAACAAATCAGAGAATAATTAAATTGTAACAAAATAATTAAGGGAATCAGGTTACGCCAATGCGTTCGTCTCGAAATTCTGCTTGGAATAAAGTCCAAGTTTGCGTAAATCGGACTCCGTATGAAGAAGACATGGCCTTCGTATGTTTCAATAAAAACCAGCCCAAAATTCAAAAATTCAGATTTCAAAATTCAAAACAGACACCTGGGCTGGGTGGGAAAATTCCCGCCCAGGACCCAGGTCGACACTAGGGTCGACCTGGGTAAACAGGTCGACACTAGGGTCGACCTTAGGGTTGACCTCCCCCCTTTTCCAGATCTGGAGACAGATCCATTTTTCTGCACCTAGACGCCTTTCTGACCAGATTCGTGAGCTCTAACCTATTTAAACACCCCCAAACCTAGCTTTCTCTCCACACAATTTCAGTCTGCCTATACTCTGCCTCTATTCTAATTAAAAATAAAAATGGCATCGCTACTCTGCTAGAATCAAAACTAGAACTAGTGCATCTTCTTCCAATCTGAATAGAGAGAACAACTATTTTCTAATCTAATCGATAGTCTACACCAAAGGAGAGTTATTCAGTGTCAGAATACGGATTCCAGGATACAAGAATCTTTCCCTTTTTGTGAGTACAGTTATTTTCAGATATGAATTTTAGTTATGATCTTGACATGGCTATAAATCTGAATATGAGGTTATGTATATTCTTATCTGTCAGATCTGTTTTTCTATGACTATTCTCTTTTTTTCTGTTCTATAGCCAGGCTACTACGAGCCTGCGCCAAATCTCATAAGAGATTAACGCACGAACAATAAATTTTGGAGTAAATAATGAATAATGCATAATTGGACATGACTGATCTGTGACTGATTTGAGAAAAGGACATATGTTGTAAATTAGATCTAGATCTATGCATACTCTGTGATTTGGAAGAAGCAGAATCATTGAATGATAACATATGACTTGAAACTCAGGGACATAATGCATATAAAAATTAAGATCTGATTTTGAGAGGATATAATTGAAAGATCTAGATTTTTGGGTATATGTTATATAACGATTCATGACTTGAAAAAGGAATATGAAACTTAGGCGTAAAGGCCTATATTAAAATAGGATAATTATTAATGTGAATGCGCCTAAATATGGATTTTTGGATATTGGCATTAAAGGCTATAATTTGGCATAATTCATATCATATTTGGGGCTTTTAGAGAGTGTTCTGTACTGTGCAAAGTTTAACGAAAATTTGGGGGCATATATTGTATTATGAATTATGACCATGATTTGAGCATGTAAGTTTAGGATTAATTTATGATTCGGCAAGATATGTAAATAGAATTTTTAAGAAATGCCAAATCTGCTAATCTGCTGAATTGCTTAATCTGCTAAATCTATTGAATTGCCTGTTCTGCTAATCTGCTAAATTGCCTAATCTGCTAGATCTGTTATCTGCTAAATCTGTTGAATTGCTTAATCTGTTGAAAGATGAATAATTGTAACTTGGAGGCTCGATCTAAAATTGAGCAAAACATGTTAATAGAACTTTGGATAATCTGCCGTAACTTGTAAAGAAGTTAAATCTGCTAAATGGACATAATTAGTCTGATATTTTCTGTAATGGAATAAAGTGGCTATGACACGAGGTTAGACTCCATTTACGGTTGAAGCCTGCCCGTAATGAACCGGCTTAACCAGCGACCGCAAACTGTCAGTCTAATGTGAGAGGTCATAGGCATAACTAAAATATGCTTAGACACGAGGTCAGGTCTGGCTTGTAGCAGAAGTCTGCCCGGAACCGCACGGCATATCCAGTGGCCACAAGCTACCGACCTAATGTGAGAGGTCTATGCATTAATATTTAATTAATGCAAATCTGAGATAAATATGATGTCTAAAATGTGTTGGGTGGATAGGGTTAAACCAACTGGACTGATATATTTAACAAACCCGTTTCATGAATCTGTAGGCCCAATACAAAGTTAGACAATCTGCAAGTCTGTTAAAACTGTACATCTGATCCATTAGTCTGAAAACTTGTTAACTTGATTGTCTGATATGTGAGCTATTAATTCTGAACTCTGTATGTTTGAAACTTGTAAACAAGTTAATTTGAAATATATTAGTCTGGGGACACAAGGTTAGGAGGGGAAATACTTGTGTCATCTGTTGTTTGGGACCCATATTAGTCAGTAACCCTTTCTGGTATCAAAAACTTTGACCCCACACTATGTAGGGGTCCGGGCATGCTTACTGAACTAATTATAAACGGTTCATTCTGATAATGGCAAGGGGTGTTGATGGTGCGTTCCAACCGGGTCATGTGCGTGCATGGATCTGGTCTGCTCTGAGGATGTAAGACACCGTGACATCTGTAAATAGGTATGTGCCAACAGGTTGCCACTTTAGTGAGTGATACACCCTACCGTGGGGCCGACACAGGGTATTTATGTATTAGGGAGCCGATTGCTTGGGGTAGGACTTAGGGTACACTTTGTTCTATCTGTTTCTGTTGGTACCGTCTGTTTCTGTTGGGTGGTAACACCTGTCTGTTTCTGCGTGGTACCGTCTGTTGGGGTGGTAAAGGCCCATTACTAGTGTACACCTAATTCTAACATTCTGTTTCCGTAGGGATTATTCTATTTCCGTCTCTGATTCCGTTTCCAATTCTGTTTCCGTACCTTCTGTCTCTTGGGGTGGTAAAGGCCCGTTAGTTAGGTGGTAAAGGCCCATTACTAGTGTACACCTAATTCTAACATTCTGTTTTCATAGGGATTATTCTGTTTCCGTCTTTGACTCTGTTTCTTCTTCTATTTCTGTATCCTCTGTCTCTGTTGGGGTGGTAAAGGCCCATTATTAGTATTCTGTTTTTGTACCTTCTGTCTGTTGGGGGTGGAAAAGACCCAGTACTAGCATTCTGTTTCTGTATAGATTATTCTGTTTCCGTTTCTGTTTCAGTTTATACATTAGGGTAACACCTAATCCTGTTATACTAGTATTAGTGCAGAGAAGTGAAAACTAAATAAGAAGCTTAGCTTAGCCTATACCATTCTGTTTCTTCTTTTAACATGTTATTCCTGTTACAGTTATCTCTCATCCAGTTTTATTTACATGTCATGATACTATTATATGTTTATATGCTGAAAGTCACTGGACTCACCAGACTTATGTCTGACCTAGTTTGTTTCGCCTCTTTTCTTTCTGTTCCCCCCCCCCAGGTTTTCAGGGTGGAAACATAGGAGCTTGATTCAGATTCTCTCTGCTTGAAGTGTTTGAAGTATTTCTTGGCTTTGGCTCTATCTTTCCATGGCAGTTTATATTGTGGATTATGGCTTTAAAAACTATGCATTCTGAAGGCTTTTGTACAAGACCGATATTTATATACTCGAATTCCAATATTGTGATTTTGAAAGATGTAACCAAACTTATTTCTGTTTCTGTTGTAATAAAGTTATAAATTTTTCAAGTATTACTTTATCTGTAACACCCCGTATTTTCCGTTAACATTATAATAACGAATTAAATAATACTTAATTTTAACTGTGAGAATTAAGGGAAACGGGTTACGCCATTGCGTTCGCCTCGGAATTCTGCTTGAGATAGAGTCCGAGTTTGCATGAATTGGACTTCGTATGAAGAAGTTATGGCTTCAGAAGTTTCAGAAATTCAAACAACTTGAAACCAGATTCAAAATTCAAAACAGAAGTCAGAAGCGGGCTAGGCGGGAAAATTCCCGCCTAGGACCCAGGTCGACCAGGGGGTTAACCCTAGTGTCGACCTCCCCCCTACAGATCGACTTGGGGGTTGACCTAGGGGTCGACCTGCCCCCCAACCCCCGACCGGATCTGAATTTTGATGACTTATGACTTGTTGCTGAGTCACTAGGGTTTCTGGATAGTTCTGATCTGGTCTGAATGGTTGTGGTTAACTCTAGGTTCATCAGACGGCTCTGATTAAATTGAAATTATATATAAACAACCTAATACTCAACCTAAAATCACACAAAAATAATCTTGGAACTGTCATGCCGTCAATAGAGAACTTGGAGTAGCCGTCACCGCTTTCAATTCACGAGATAAAAGCCTACATCAAAATCAAATTAAAACTAGTCTAATTCAATGATCTACATCAAAGGCGAGCATTTCAACTTCAGAATTCAGATTCCAGAAATCAAGAATTCCTTTTACTTTGTAAGTTGGTTACTACGTAGATTTAAATGTACTCTTAAATGAAATCATGACATGTTGTAACTCGAATATAGAATGATGCTTATGTATAAGATAAATAAAGTTTGATTCTCATTTATCCAAAAGTACCGTTGCAATTGATTATGCCTATATATGTTGTGGTGATGAACATACCAAATTGTATGGTATTATTGGAATCTGTTGGACGATGAACTTATTATGCCAACTTAGTGATGAACATGTCATGTTATAATTTGGTGGTTACTTGCAAGTTTAGGATCTAAATCACATGCCTACATGTTAGATCAACATTTATGTATATTTAGAACTATGTTAAGTTGAACCTATTTATGTTGCTAGATTGGATTTGTGGCTCTCTTATGTTTTAACACACATAAGTTATCATGCTAAGTTGTGATATAAACATGCTTATAGTAGCTTTCTTATGCTTTCACATACATAAGTTAATATGCTAAGTTGTGGTTTAAAATTGTGTTTACATGTTAAACCTCCAAGATTAGACCTATATCAAGTCTACATGATAATTAGATCCAACTTAGTCACAAGTTCACCCTTACCTGTTTAATTAAGTTAGTGATGCTTCTATGCCAAGTTACACATGATAAGTTAAAAGTATGTTATTGTATGCTTATTTCATGTCCCTTGTTTGTTACCCTTTTTGTTCATGGGTTTGGGCTAATTTACTAGCCCAACATTTTATGTAATTTATGCGAACTTACCACGGGGGTAGCGTTGGGAAAACATGAAAATTTCATGGCACAGATTGGTTCATGAAATGGTATATTTGGTATACCATTTATTGTGAGCATAATCAAAAGGATAATTATGGCATGATTAAATTAAGATTAATTTACATAAAAAATTTGACATATATAGAAAATATGTGAATTTAGAAAAGGCGAATATGCCTAATCCGAGGTTAGACTGAGTTGTGGTGTAAAACTGCCCGGAACCGACCGACACATCCAGTGACCACAACAAGACCTTTCTAATGTGGGTGGTTAGTGCATCAAGCCCAAAAAGGAGCCGAGGTTAGACTGAGTTGTGGTGTAAAACTTCCCGGAACCAACCGGCATATCCAGTGACCACAACAAGACCTGTCTAATGTGAGTGGTTGGTGCTTTAATGAATAAATTAAAGCTAAGTCAAGATTGGTAGGGTTAAGTCAATTAAGGAAACACTTAATTGATTCAACATGTTAACTAAACTGATGGGTGGGGTTAGGCAAAATTGGACACTTAACCAAATAAACATGTTGATTAGAAAACCCTAGTAACGGGGACCCATTTTAGGAGTAACCCACATAGATGTATCATGGTACCCTGAACTAGGCAGGGTAGGGCACGATTACAGGGCTGATTATAAGCGGTCAAAAATGTCGGTGGTTGGTGCGTCAGTGTAGGTTCCGACGGAGTACGGGCGTGCACGTACTCCGGAGTGGAAAAGCAGTCACTGGGCATCAGTAGTATACACTGTGCATCTTGAATCGTGTCGGGTTGCCACCAGAGGGACTGATACACCCCATGGTGGGACCAGCACATGTATCTACAGTCAAGCGGGGCCGAATGACACAGGATATGAATGCATGCGAGTAGGAGCTGATCTTTAAGGGGATCGTTCGTTATGAACACGTGAGGCTGGCTGAACCAATGGTTAGTAGGTGCAGAGACAATAGTAATGGTGTGATCACATGTTCATCTTATCTTATATTAGGGCGTTGTCTTATGTTCTGTTATTACTGTCATGATCCCTTGTTTAAATACTAGTAATCACTGAACTTACCAGACTTATTGTCTGACCCATTTTCTTTCGTCCTCTTTTCTTCCGTTTCCCCCCGGTCCACAGGGAGGGAATACTCCAGCTTAGTCAGACTCTTTGCAAGCTCCAAGAAAGTAGATGTATGATTGTGACTCTCTTACCTTGGCTATGGCTTTTGGACACTACACTTGGGGACTTATGCAATTTTATTTGTGGTTTATGCTTCTTTATTAAATAATCAAGACATAAATTATGATGTAATGTTTTGAGACAAATTTGCTGTAATGCTTTTGTATTGAACCACGTATGCAATAAATGTTTGATTTCCGCTGCTTATATTTATCTGTCTTGTAAATTTTTCTGTGTCTTGTACCTATAACCCTCCACCAAAGTTAAGGCATTCCCTTTGTGAGTGACCTTAACGGAGGTGGGGTGTTTCACTTGGTATCAGTGCAAAGGTTTACCACATCAGATAAAAATTTTTGAAAACTATTTTCAAAAGAAATATAAAGAAACATTTTATAAGAAAAAGTGTTACCTTATTTTAAAGGCATAATCCCCCAAAGCCATATGCCCTATCTTTCTATCCTTTGTTTTGAATCTTTTCTTTTTCGTTTCAGCATGTCTGGGAATCTTAACCTTCCAGAAGGTGTACCGATACCTGGATGGTTCAGGAGGTACTTAGAGGCTAGGGCCAACGACGCAGGCCCAACAGACATTCCTCCTCCCCCAGTAGCTGCAGCGGTTCCTCCTCCTCCTCATCCTTATGCAAATGCTTTCTCAAAGATTTGTAGAGACTTTAGGGCCATGGGTGGAAAGGATTTCAAGGGAACTGAATCATTCGTAGAAGAAAGGAACTGGCTCAAAGAAACCGAGGATCTATTCGTTATCTTCGAGGTGGACGATAGGCAGAAGATACAATTGGCTGTATGGTTGCTCAAAGAAGAAGCTTCCTATTGGTGGGAAGTCATTAACGCTGAAAGACCAGTTGAAACATGGATGGATTTCAGAATAAGGTTTGAGATGAAATTCCTCTCACAAGCTGAACGAAGCTTACAAGTGGAGAAGTTTTTATCTCTTAAGCAAGGAAGTATGACGGTCAAGGAATACGTCAACCAATTCAATCAGCTGGCACGATTTGGACTGGACTTAGTGGATACTCCTCATAAGAAGGCTCTTCGTTTTGTCAAGGGATTGAATGAGCCACTTCACAGCTTGGCTATGACCCATGTACCTATGGGGGCTACTTACGAGAGGTTAGTGGACATGGCACTCTTACATGAGGAAGACAAGGGCAAGAAAGAGGCAAAAATGGAAGTGCCTCAAGATAAGAAGGTGGAGGGGTCATAAAAAAAGAAGGCTGATTCAAAGAAAGGCGGGAAGAGCAACAAACCCCATGACAAGAGAAAGTGTAATTTTTGTGGCATTCCTGGACATTTGATCAAAGACTGCAGGAAGAAGAAAAGGAAGATGGGTGGTTGTTTCCATTATGGAGAAACAGGATACATAGCTAAGGACTGCCCAAGGAAGCAAGGGCAGAGAGTTGGACCTTCTTCTTGAGGACAAGTTCACGCTCTCACAGCACCTCCGCAAGAACGAGGTAGAAATATTTCTGTCGAAAATTTAGTCTATCTTTTTGATCATCTTGTTCGCACACTATTTGATTCTGGCGCATCACACTCATTTGTATCTGCTGCTTTAGTTGAATCTCTGCACCTAGACACTAGTTTAGTAGAGGATCCCTTGGTTGTTTCAAATCCATTTGGGGGCTCAACTTATTTGTCAATGATTTGTTTGGATTTATAAATTTCTATACTAAGTGCGGGGTTTAGATGCAATGCCTATGTTTTGGGCTTCACGGGCTATGGGTTAATTCTAGGCATGGACTGGCTATCCAGTAATGGTGCCGTCCTTGATTGTGAAAAGAGAGTGGTTAGACTCATGACTCGCCTCGGTAACACTCTCGAAATCTCTTGTAATCCCATGAATTCTGTTATGCTAAGTTATCTAGAATCTCTTTATGCATCTGTTGAGAACTTGCAGTCTGTAAAGGTAGTCCGTGAATACTCGGATGTATTTGAAGAGGTAAAGGGCTTACCTCCGAAGCGGGAGATAGACTTACGCATATACTCGTTGACAATGCAAAACCCGTTGCCTTACCTGTTAGGCACATGACTCCAAGGGAGCGGAAAGAGCTTAGCAAGCAAGTTAAAGAGCTCCTAGAAAAGGGGTTTATTAGGTGGAGTATTTCTGAATGGGGTGCTCTAGTAGTGTTCGCAACTAAAGCGGACGGTTCACTTCGCCTGTGCGTTGATTATAGGGAGCTAAACAAGCTGACCAAGAAGAATAGGCACCCACTCCCCAGAATAGACGATTTTTTTGATCAACTTGTAGGTGCATCGGTTTTCTCCCAATTAGATCTAGCTACCAGGTTTCATCAGCTAAGAGTGGCTGAAGACAACATTGATAAGACCACATTCAGAACTCCAGATGGTTTCTTCGAGTGGCTTGTCATGCCTTTCGGCGTGACAAATGCACCCGCTTACTTCGTTGATTTGATGAGCAGGGTGTTTAGGGAGTTCCTCAATAAATTCGTGGTGGTCTTCATGGACGATATTTTGTTCTCCTCAAAGAATGAGGAAGAGCATGCTCAACATCTAATGGAAGTCATGGATACTCTACGTGCACATCAGTTGAAATCCAAATTCTCCAAATGCCATTTCTGGAGAGAAGAAGTTAGGTTCCTTGGACATGTGGTGTCCAAAGAGGGGTTAGCTGTGGACCCTGCAAAAGTGTTGTTGTGCAAGATTGGAAGGTTCCGCAGAACGTAACCGAAGTCCGAAGCTTTCTCGGGCTGGCAGGCTTTTATCGAAAATTCATCAAAGATTTTGCAAAAATCTCAGCTCCACTTTCAAGGTTGACAAAGAAGAACCTAGTTTTCGCTTGGTATTTGGATTGCGATATTGCTTTCCAACGTTTGAAAAGGGCTCTGACAACAGCCCCAGTTCTGACATTGCCAGATGGAAGCAAGATGTTTACAGTATACACAGATGCATGCGACACGGGACTAAGCGTTGTTCTAATGCAAGAAGGGAAGGTAGTGACTTATGGTGGAAGGCAGTTGAAAGTGCATGAGGAAAACTACCTAACCCACGATCTAGAGTTGGCAGCCATCATTTTTGCGCATAAGTCTTGGCGCCAATATCTCCTAGGTGAGAAGTTTGAATTGTTTACTGACCATCAATCATTGAAATACCTTTTCTCGTAGAAAATCTCAACTTGAGGCATCAAAGATGGATGGAGTTTCTTGCCTCGTATGATTTTGAGATTTCCTACACTCCTGGGAAGGGCAATGCAATAGCAGATGCCTTAAGTAGAAAGAAACTGACCTTAAGATCTCTCTTTGTAGAAAGGCAAAGCTTGGAGTACATAGCCAACTTTGACTTTAGGCCCTCCTCTGAATTTGTACCTGGCCTATTAGCAACATTGGAAGTGCGGCCTACACTTTTGGACTCAATAGGGACCGCGCAACGTGAAGACCCTCAGCTAGTTGATATAATAGATAAGCTGATTAGGGGTGAGACTTCGAGTCACCTCAACAGAAACTCCATCGATGATAAGGGATGGCTGAGATGGGATGGAAGACTATGCATCCCACAAGCAAGGGATTTGGTGAAGAAGGTTCTCAAAGAGGCACACCATTCCAAGTTGACCATACACCCCGGTGGAGACAAAACGTACAAAGACATAAAAAAGGGTTTTCTTTTGGAGTGGCATGAAAAGAGATGTAGCTGAATTCGTCTCTAAGTGCATGATATGCCAGCAAGTCAAGGCAGAACAGAAGAAGCCTGGAGGTTTGCTTCATCCTCTAGAGGTCCCACAGTAGAAATGGGATAACATTTCAATGGACTTTGTTGATGGGTTGCCTAGGTCAAGGAGGGGCAATACCAGTATTTGGGCAATAGTGGACAGGCTCACAAAAAGCGCCCACTTTATACCCGTCAAGAGTATAAGGACTGCCTCATCTCTAGCATCTGTATATCTTAAAGAGATAGTTCGACTCCATGGGATACCCTCAAGCATAGTGAGTGATCGAGATCCTATCTTCAAGAGCGAGTTTTGGAAGAGTTTACAAGAGGCTGTAGGCACACAACTATGTTTAAGCACGACCTATCAACCCCAAACTGATGCTCAGACGGAAAGGGTAAACACAGTACTAGAAGACCTCTTGAGACTGTACATTCTTGACTTCGGAGGTACATGGGAAGATCATTTACCTTTGGTGGAGTTCGCTTACAACAATAGTTACCAAGCCACCATAGGCATGGCACCCTTCGAAGCTTTATATGGAAGACCATACCTGTCACCAACTTGCTGGTGGGAGTCCACAGACAAGCTCATACTTGGACCAGACAGGATTAGAGAAACTTTAGAGAAAGTGGACTTGATACAAAGAAGAATGAAGACTGCCCAAGATAGACAGAAGTCCTACGCAGACAAAAGAAGAACCGACCTTGAGTTCGAAGTTGGAGACAAGGTGATCCTTAAAGTATCTCCTTTGAGAAACGTCGTTCGCTTTGGATCCGCAAGAAAGTTAGCACCAAGATTTATAGAGCTGTTCCCTATCATCGAGAAAATTGGGAAGATAGCTTATAGGGTACAGCTGCCCGAAAGATTGGCTGGGGTTCATAATGTCTTTCATGTCTCTCACCTGCGAAAGTGCTTACATGAGTTTGCGGAAGTGGTGGAACCAAGCATGCTAGAGGAAGTAGAGGTTGAACAAGAAGAAACTTTGAGGAGAGTTCCAACCCGTATCTTGGGAACAGAATTCAAAAAGCTACGCAACCGTGAAGTCAAGCTCGTCAAAGTTCAGTGGAGCGACGCCGAGGAAGACGCGACTTGGGAAACTGTGGACAGAATACGTGCAGCCTACCCTTTTCTTTTTGAGGGTACATCTTTGACCTCTTTTTCCTTAAATTTATGCTTATATCTATCTTTTTAGGTATATCTCCTCGACCTTATCCTTATCCTTAGGTAGAAACCTATTTGGGTGTAAACATGTAATTGAAACATGTTATGGTTGATGGTTGCAAGTGGTTGCAAGTGGATTGCTAGTGGTTGCTCGTGGATGTATATATACACACACATTAGGTATTAAATCAGCTCAGTCACTTTCATATTGCATATGCATATATGTATTTGTATATGGATTGAAACTTGATGTGTTATCATACGGACGTTGCATTTGTATGAATGATGTGCACTCATGTAGGGAATTTTGAGTAGGAAAAATTGCATACATAATGGACTCATGGCACGGACATAATTTGCATTAAGGAGGTCAACTGAATCAGTAGACCACCTGATTTTGCATTAGATAAGGACATGTACACACACTATGCATATGATCATAAAGCATTAGACATCTTTTAAGGACAATGGACACCTGTGTTTGATGGTTGAGTTGATGGGTGATTGGATGGTAGGATATAAGTTCTTCTCGACTTGAAGATTTCGGGGACGAAATCCTAAAAGGAGGGGAGAATGTAACACCCAGTATTTTCCGTTACCATTATAATAACGAATTTAACAATAATTAATTTCAATTGTGAGAATTAAGGGAAATGGGTTACGCCATTGCGTTCATCTTGGAATTCTGCTTGAGATAGAGTTCGAGTTTGCGTGAATTGGACTTCGTATGAAGAAGTTATGGCCTTCAGAAGTTTCAGAAATTCAAATAAATTCAAACAGCTCGAAACCGGATTCAAAATTCAAAACAGCAGTCAGAAGCGGGATGGGCAGGAAAATTCCCGCCTAGGACCCAGGTCGACCTCCCCCCTAGGGGTGGACCTAGGGTTCGACCTGCCCCCCCGACCAGATCTGAATTTTGACGACTTAGGACTTGTTGCTAAATCACTAGGGTTTCTGGATAGTTCTGATCTGGTATGAATGGTTGTGGTTAACTTTAGGTTCATCCGACGGCTCTAACTAAATTGAAATTCTATATAAACAACCTAATACTCAACCTAAAATCACACAAAAATAATCTTGGAACTGTCATGCCGTCAATAGAGAACTTGGAGTAGCCGTCACCACTTTCAATTCAAAGACGAGATAAAAGCCTACATCAAAATCAAATTAAAACTAGTCTAATTCAACGATCTACATCAAAGGCGGGCATTTCAACTTCAGAATTCAGATTCCAGAAATCAAGAATTCCTTTTAGTTTGTAAGTTGGTTATTACGTAGATTTAAACGTTCTCTTAAATGAAATCATGACATGTTGTTGTAACTCGAATATAGAATGATGCTTATGTATAAGATAAATAAAGTTTGATTCTCATTTATCCAAAAGTACCGATGCGATTGATTATGCCTATATATGTTGTGGTGATGAACATACCGAATTGTATGGTATTATTGGAATCTAATGGACGATGAACTTATTATGCCAACTTAGTGATGAACATGTCATGTTATAATTTGGTTGTTACTTGCAAGTTTAGGATCTAAATCACATGCCTACATGTTAGATCAACATTTATGTATATTTAGAACTATGTTAAGTTGAACCTATTTATGTTGCTAGATTGGATTTGTGGCTCTCTTATGTTTTAACACACATAAGTTATCATGCTAAGTTGTGATATAAACATGCTTATAGTAGCTTTCTTATGCTTTCACATACATAAGTTAATATGCTAAGTTGTGGTTTAAAATTGTGTTTACATGTTAAACCTCCACGATTAGACCTATATCAAGTCTACATGATAATTAGATCCAACTTAGTCACAAGTTCACCCTTACCTGTTTAATTAAGTTAGTGATGCTTCTATGCCAAGTTACACATGATAAGTTAAAAGTATGTTATTGTATGCTTATTTCATGTCCCTTGTTTGTTACCCTTTTTGTTTATGGGTTTGGGCTAATTTACTAGCCCAACATTTTATGTAATTTATGCGAACTTACCACGGGGGTAACATTGGGAAAACATGAAAATTTCATGGCTTAGATTGGTTCATGAAATGATATATTTGGTATACCATTTATTGTGAGCATAATCAAAAGGATAATTATGGCATGATTAAATTAAGATTAATTTACATATAAAATTTGACATATATAGAAAATATGTGAATTTAGAAAAGACGAATATACCTAACCTGAGGTTAGACTGAGTTGTGGTGTAAAACTGTCCGGAACCGACCGACACATCCAGTGACCACAAGACCTGTCTAATGTGGTGGTTAGTGCATCAAGCCCAAAAAGGACACGAGGTTAGACCGAGTTGTGGTGTAAAACTGCCCGGAACCAACCGGCATATCCAGTGACCACAACATGGCCTGTCTAATGTGAGTGGTTGGTGCTTTAATGAATAATCTATAGCTAAGTCAAGATTGGTAGGGTTAAGTCAATTAAGGAAACTGTGACGGCCCGCTCCGCACCAGCCTACATTTCCTCCAGAAGTGCGCTGTACACATGTCCAGTTAGCACGAAACGGGTTGTGAGAAGGAAAGGGAAGAAGGAAATGAACATACAAAGAACCTGTAGGAAGTCTCACAGCGCATGGAATAAAATATAATAATAACATACTTGACATAAAACAGGTGAGACGGTGCATAAGCTGATAACTAAAATCAACATCAATCATCTGAGCAGCGGAAATCCATATACAGCTTATTACAATTTTCCAAATTTACTGTCTCTAAACAAAAGAAAGCTAAAGTAGAAGATACACCACCAATGCCCAAGCAGGGATCTTCAACAACATAGGGAGAATATTATATATATATTACGTGGAAGCCTCCTGCTCGCCTCCGGATCATCTACCCGTGCATCACCAGCTAACCTGTCTCTAGTCTGCTCGTGAGAGCACCCAGAGTAATAAGAAGAGACATAAAACTCTGGGTCAGACAGAAAGTCTGGTATGAGGGATAAGCAGCTAAACAGAACAATAACAGGTATACTAAACCATACCTGAACCTGGACCTCCAACCAAAGAGTCAGTACTACATACCGTACAATACTCTAGGATGCCAACAACATATGGTGTAGAAATACGGGGGTGGGGGTGTGTATGTCAAACAATCAAGCATAGCAACCATCCTCACGTCTCTCACCCAGTGCGTAAAGTATACGATGTCCACCACTGTCAATCACTAGACCCATTGAAGTAGTGACGGAGTTCAACTTGTACATCTACTGCTACTACCAAGCTTACCACATGGAGTCATGACCAAATCTTTACAAATGACCCCACTTCATTGGTTTATAGCCCTTTAGTCGTACCTAGGCCACTTTGGCCCTGAATCCGTTCACATACCTCCCATACATAGTGATCTAAAGTCATAGACATCGACAACTCCTTTGCACTCGTCCCGCAGCAAAGCCCAACTCATGAAGTGAACTCATTGGTTCCCAACTGGTTCCGGGATCCTGAGCTCTAACTTCCATTTGGACTACCTTTGCATCTCGGGTTATAGTCTTCACCTCCGGATCGGTCTTCATTCAGTCTTCTCCTCGGATCGTGCTCCCTTGGATGGTTCGGTTCGTGACGCGCCTCCCCAATCGGATCGGGTCGAGTTCCTGCTAGCTCGTGGTGCTCCAGCTCCATCGGATCGTGTCACGCCATACGGATCGCGCCTCAACAGCTCGTGGCGTTGGCAACCCATTGGGTTCGGGTCGTGCTACCTCGTCTGGATCGTCGCGCCTCATCTCGGATCGCACCTTCTGATCGGTTCGTGGTCCACCAAGCTGGAGCGATTCAGATCGAGGTACTTCAGTTTGGACATGGCGCTGCATCGGTTCGTGGCCTTCGAAGTGGAACGGATCGTGGCGCATGGTGGCGTGATCTTCCATCAGATCGTGCTCATAGAGGGGGCGATCCGATCCGGGTAAATTCCTGCACTTCGTTCCAGCGACAGTCTTTCGCCATTCGACGGCGTTTTTGACCAAACTAACACTTCTAAACAATCACAAAACATCTCATACAGTCATAGCAACGTATAGTATCGACCACAAACACCATAACACAAATCATAGCATGTAAAGTGGATCAAACATGGTCAAAACCCCAAATTTTCCCTTAAGCATGTTTAAGTAAATCTAATCATAGGGTTAACAAAACTTAATCAAATCGAACCAAATTTCTAACAGAGGCATAAAATATTATTTAAGAATTTCTAAACATTTTTCCAGAATTTATTAGTGTATAAATTCGCTAATCTTCAGTAATCACCCTTAATTAACTGTAATTAGTGTCAAAACGATGCTATCACTCACCTTGGCCTCAAATAGAATTCTCAGAACTGAAACTTCTCTGATTTGGGGCGAATACTGATGCCCAACAGCAGCTCTAACCTTGCTTTGGTGCTTTTTCTTCTTAATTTGATGTTGCTAAGCCTAATCTTCAATTAGAAAGTGATTTGGGGTGTTTTAGATGTAGGAGGCCATTGTTAGAGTGTCTAAGGATGAAAGTGGCGGCCGGAAAATGTCTAAAGAAATGTTTTCTAACCCTAATCAGCCCCTATATACCCCTAAACCCGAAATCCCCCTCTGGGCCTAGCTGCTAATCACCTGGTTAAGCCCAATTAAGCTGTTTTTCACCATCTGAAACTTGTTTCAGCCATATCTCCCAAACGGTGAGTCCGTTTGGCTAATGTGACCACTCTACGGAATTGTAAACCATCACCCGGAGCCAATGGAAGTGATTTCAGGTCAAAATTCTTTTCCAGTCAAAAGTTATGGCCAAAACAGTGATAACTAGGGGTAAAATGGTCATTTAAAAATCGGGAAAAATCATGAACATGGGAAATGGCCCCAATGGTCGCCTCCCAAAGTTACATGACCATACGACTTTGTATGTGAAAGAAATAAATATTCTACGATCCTATGATGCATAGAATGCGGGTCGTTACACTCTTCCCCCCTTAAGAAATTTCGTCCCCGAAATTCCTTAACCCAAAACATACAAAAGATCCCGCATGCCTAACAGCCATATACAACAATCAAACATGCAAAACAAACAAACAAGCCTACCCTAGCATGCAGAAAACTAAATCGAAGTCAAAATCTTACCAGGCAAAGAGTTTTGGATAAGTCTTCCTAATGTTCTCCTCTGTCTCCCAAGTACAATCATTCTTGTCCTCGCCCCACTGAACCTTGACTAGCTTCACCGCCTTCCTTCGAAGTTGTTTCATGTCGTGCTTGACAATACGGGCCGGCTTGCGGTTTCCAACCGCCTCGGGTTCTACTTCGAAGTCCTCTAACTGATCAGGTGAAATAGTTAGATCTGGGTCGTGAACGAACTTCCTTAGTTGGGAAACATGAAATACATTGTGAACTCCCGCCATTTTCTCTGGTAAGTCAATTCTATATGCCAAATTTCCGACTAGTTCGAGAATAGGGAATGGGCCAACGAATCTTGGTGCCAACTTGCCTCTCCTGCCAAATCGTATTACGCTCTTCAACGGAGAAATCTTGACAAACACCAAGTCGCCAACGGAGAATTTTAAGTCTCTTCTCCTCTTATCAGCATAACTCTTCTGCCTATCTTGGGCAGCCTTCATTCGTTGTTGAATGGTCTTGATTTTATCTGAAGTTTCCCTCACCACATCTGGTCCAAGCACAAACTTCTCGCCAGTCTCTATCCAACATGATGGCGAGTTGCATGGTCTTCCGTATAAAGCTTCAAACGGAGCCATACCGATACTGGATTGGTAGCTATTATTATATGCAAACTCTACTAGATGCAAATGGTCATCCCATGATCCACCAAAATCCAATGTACATGCTCTCAAGAGATCTTCCAAAATATGATTCACCCTCTCCGTCTGACCGTCGGTCTGAGGATGATATGTGGTACTGAGATGTAACTCTGACCCTAGAGCCTCTTGTAAGCTCTTCCAAAACCCACTAGTGAACAACGGGTCTCGGTCGCTCACAATGCTTTTAGGTACTCCATGAAATCTCACTACCCACTTCATATATAATTCTGCTAACTTAGCTGCCGTTCTGGTCGATTTGACTGGTATGAATCTTGCACTCTTAGTGAACCGATCCACAATTACCCATATGCTATCATGTCCCGATCTAGTCCTTGGTAAACCATCAATGAAATCCATCGAGACTTGCTCCCATTTCCATTCGGGAATTTCTAATGGTTGCAACAACCCACTAGGCTTCTTTTGCTCGGCTTTAACTAGCTGGCAATTCATGCATTTGGATATAAACTTCCCAACGTCTCTTTTCATCCCTTCCCAGTAGTAAGTCTGCTTCATATCCCGATACATCTTGTTACCACCGGGGTGTATAGTCAGTTTTGAGTGATGACATTCTCTAAGCACTTCATCTCTCAATCCATTGACATTGGGTACAACGAGCTTCCCATTCTTTCTAAGCCATCCATCTTGATCAAGCCCATACTTGTTCATCTCCTCATCGATACCCATCTCTAACTTGGAGATGATTTCCAATAGGTTAGGATCGTTCCTCTGACTAGATCCGATCCGCTCAATCAAAGTGGGTCTGACCATCAAACTTGCTAACATTTCTGGATTCAGTTCGCACTTTGGTCTGAAATCAAACCCCGCGATATACTCCAGTTGCTTCCATTCTATAAACACAGCGCCTAAGCTGGCATGCCTCCTACTTAATGCATCAGCCACCGCATTGCCTTTTCCCGGTGTATATGCGATGTCAAAGTCATAGGAAGCCAAGAATTCTAACCATCTCTGCTGATGGAGATTTAAATCCTTCTGGAAGAAGAGATACTTCAACGACTTATGATCTGTGAACAACTCAAATCTTTCTCCCAAGAGATAGTGTCTCCACATCTTTAATGCGAACACGATCGCTGCCAATTCTAAATCATGGGTAGGGTATCTTCTCTCGTGCGGTTTCAACTGCCGACTTGCATAAGCTATTACCCTACCGCCTTGCATCAATACAGCACCCAATCCGGTACCACAGGCATCCGTGTATACCGTCATCTCTTCTTTCCCCTTAGGAATGACTAACACTGGTGCGCTTGTCAACTTGTCCTTTAGACTTTTGAATGCATTCTCGCACCTTTCATCCCAGACAAAAGCTTGATTCTTCTTAGTCAACTGGGTCAATGGTGCTGCTATCTTGGATAAACTTATGATAATATCCGGCTAATCCCAAGAAATTTCTTACATCTGTTGCGTTCTTGGGCGTAGGCCAATCTTGTACCGTAGCCACCTTTGCCGGGTCCACGGCAATACCATTCTCTGATACAACATGGCCCAAGAACCTCACTTCCCTCTTCCAGAAGTGACACTTAGAAAACTTTGCTTTCAATTGGTGTTTTCTCAACACCTCCATCGCTACTCTTAAATGTTCCTTGTGTTCTTCCTCTGTCCTCAAATAGACCAAAATATCATCAACGGACACAAGGACAGACTTATTCAACTGATCTCTGAATACCCTATTCATAAGATCCACAAAATATGCCGGGGCATTAGTCAGCCCAAATGGCATGACCAACCATTCATAAAATCCAGACGGCGTTCGAAATGCCGTTTTAGCTATACTCTCAGCTTCCACCCTAAGCCGATGAAAACCTGTCGCGAGATCCAACTGAGAAAATATTCTCGCGCCACTCAACTGATCGAACAAATCATCTATCCGCGGTAGAGGATACTTATTCTTCCTCGTCACTTTATTCAACTCGCGGTAGCCTACACACAAACGAAGGGAACCATCCGCCTTGGTAGCAAACACAACTGGTGCTCCCCATTCAGAAACACTCCTTCTGATAAATCCCTTCTTCAAAAGATCGCTGACTTGCACCTCGAGCTCTCGCTGCTCCCTAGGTGCCATACGACGAAGTGGCATCACTATAGGTCTGGCATCTTTTACCAAATCAATACGAAACTCAATCTCTCGGTGTGGTGGTAGCCCGGTCACTTCTTCGAAAACATCCGGATACTGGCCAACCACGGGCAAACCTGACAACTCACTATGCGGAATGTCGAGGGAGTTTAGAAAACTAGCCAATACCCCCTCACTGGGTAGACCACCAAACACCATCCTCCGTCCATCATCCGCTCTAGCTGTCACCAAAAAGCCCTCACAGTCTACCACCACCCCGTATCTTCGGAGCCAATCTACTCCCAAAATAATGCCAAACCCAGTAAAGCCCAAAACAAAGCAATCACAAACAAACATGCATCCATGACTCGATAAGACCACATTACGACAAATCATGCTAAGGCTAGTCGAACCAACAATCGGGTTCGTCACTACTAAAGGTCTATCGACAATCTCGGGCTCCAATCCCAACCTATCTACCAGGTCACTAGATATGAAAGAACTGGAAGCTCCGGTATCAAACAAAACTCTAACAGGAACATCATAAACAGAAAGCATACCTTGAATGACGACATTCTTTCCCTTCTCCGCCGCGGTTGGGGCATTCGACGAAGAAGGTATAGCAATAAGGGCGTATGCTTTCACCATTTGCTTTTCTTTAGGGGGTTGTGGACACTTGTCCTTGTGATGTCCCATTTGGCCACAGTTGAAGCACTTCCTATCCGCTGGCTTGGCCCGACAATTACTAGCATAATGGCCCTTCTTACCACAGCTGAAGCACTCAACATCTTGCTTATTCTTTTTCTTCTGGCCATCCTTAGCTTGGTTCTGCTTTCTCTTATTCTGGGAACCACCCTTGCCTCCACCACTTGCTTGTGGCTTTGGCTCATCTGCGGATGCAACCCCAGTCTTCGGCTTAGGGTAGAGACTTTCTGATCTTAATGCTTTCCCCACAATCGACTCAAACTTCTCATCGATGTGGTTAATAAGCTTTTCCCCCAAGTACTGATCCAAACCAGTTATGAATTTCTCATTCTTCTTCTCGGCAGTATCAATAAGAGATAACCCATACTTTGACAAAGTGTCGAATTCAGCAATATACTCTGAGACAACCCTGCCATTCTGTTTGAGCTCCAAGAATTTCTTAAACAGCACTGACTTCTGAGCAGCTGTAATGAACTTCTCGCTAAAGCGAGCTTTAAACTTCTCCTAAGTAATCTGATCTTCGGGAGTAGCTGCCTTTATAGCATTCCACCAATTCATTACCCGCCCTTGCAGCTGACGGGACGCTAGCTTTCTCTTCATCGCATCCTCGATACCCAAATCCTCGAAGATACGTTCGCAACTATCCAACCAATCCTAAACATCTGTGGCCGACTCCGTTCCGTGGAACGGCTTCCCACCAAGGCTAGTATAATCCTTATTCAGCTTGGCGAAGTCGACTCTTGGCGCCTGCACTATTGGACCACCACCATTTCCACCATTGGGAGCTGCCCTCCGTACATCTCTAAGCATCTCTCTCATGAGGTCAGTAAACATCGTCCTCATGTCAGCAGCATTCCCATTATTGGCTCCCCTACCAGCACCTCTAGTATCTCGGCTCATCGTCAATCTGAAAAAAAGAAACGATTAACGATTCCATAGTGGTGCTAGTGCAGTACGACTTCATACTTATACTAGTAATAGTATATATATATATATAGCTTTTAAAAACCAAAGTAATCACAAATACGCTCTCTCGTATACGTATATTATCTCTCCCTGATAACTTCCCTAGGTTAACTACGCAACCTAGAGCTCTGATACCAAGTGTGACGGCCCGCTCCGCACCAGCCTACATTTCCTCCGGAAGTGCGCTGTACACATGTCCAGTTAGCACGAAACGGGTCGTGAGAAGGAAAGGGAAGAAGGAAATGAACATACAAAGAACCTGTAGAATGTCTCACAGCGCATGGAATAAAATATAATAATAACATACTTGACATAAAACAGGTGAGACAGTGCATAAGCTGATAACTAAAATCAACATCAATCATCTGAGCAGCGGAAATCCATATACAGCTTATTACAATTTTCCAAATTTACTGTCTCTAAACAAAAGAAAGCTAAAGTAGAAGATACACCACCAATGCCCAAGCAGTGATCTTCAACAACATAGGGAGAATATTATATATATATTACGTGGAAGCCTCCTGCTCGTCTCCGGATCATCTACCCGTGCATCACCAGCTAACCTGTCTCTAGTCTGCTCGTGAGAGCACCCAGAGTAATAAGAAGAGACATAAAACTCTGGGTCAGACAAAAAGTCTGGTATGAGCGATAAGTAGTTAAACAGAACAATAACAGATATACTAAACCATACCTGAACCTGGACCTGCAACCAAAGAGTCAGTACTACATACCGTACAATACTCTAGGATGCCAACAACATATGGTGTAGAAATACAGGGGTGGGGGTGTGTATGTCAAACAATCAAGCATAGCAACCATCCTCACGTCTCTCACCCAGTGCGTAAAGTATACGATGTCCACCACTGTCAATCACTAGACCCATTGAAGTAGTGACGGAGTTCAACTTGTACATCTACTGCTACTACCAAGCTTACCACATGGAGTCATGACCAAATCTTTACAAATGACCCCACTTCATTGGTTTATAGCCCTTTAGTCGTACCTAGGCCACTTTGGCCCTGAATTCGTTCACATACCTCCCATACATAGTGATCTAAAGTCATAGACATCGACAACTCCTTTGCACTCGTCCCGCAGCAAAGCCCAACTCATGAAGTGAACTCATTGGTTCCCAACTGGTTCCGGGATCCTGAGCTCTAACTTCCATTTGGACTACCTTTGCATCTCGGGTTATAGTCTTCACCTCCGGATCGGTCTTCATTCAGTCTTCTCCTCGGATCGTGCTCCCTTGGATGGTTCGGTTCGTGGCGCGCCTCCCCAATCGGATCAGGTCGAGTTCCTGCTAGCTCGTGGTGCTCCAACTCCATCGGATCGTGTCGCGCCATACGGATCGCGCCTCAACAGCTCGTGGCGCTGGCAACCCAATGGGTTCGGGTCGTGCTACCTCGTCTGGATCGTCGCGCCTCATCTCGGATCGCACCTTCTGATCGGTTCGTGGTCCACCAAGCTGGAGCGATTCGGATCGAGGTACTTCAGTTTGGACATGGCGCTGCATCGGTTCGTGGCCTTCGAAGTGGAACGGATCGTGGCGCATGGTGGCGTGATCTTCCATCAGATCGTGCTCATAGAGGGGGCGATCCGATCCGGGTAAATTCCTGCACTTCGTTCCAGCGACAGTCTTTCGCCATTCGACGGCGTTTTTGACCAAACTAACACTTCTAAACAATCACAAAACATCTCATACAATCATAGCAACGTATAGTATCGACCACAAACACCATAACACAAATCATAGCATGTAAAGTGGATCAAACATGGTCAAAACCCCAAATTTTCCCTTAAGCATGTTTAAGTAAATCTAATCATAGGGTTAACAAAACTTAATCAAATCGAACCAAATTTCTAACAAAGGCATAAAATATTATTTAAGAATTTCTAAACATTTTTCCAGAATTTATTAGTGTATAAATTCGCTAATCTTCAGTAATCACCCTTAATTAACTGTAATTAGTGTCAAAACGATGCTATCACTCACCTTGGCCTCAAATAGAATTCTCAGAACTGAAACTTCTCTGATTTGGGGCGAATACTGATGCCCAACAGCAGCTCTAACCTTGCTTTGGTGCTTTTTCTTCTTAATTTGATGTTGCTAAGCCTAATCTTCAATTAGAAAGTGATTTGGGGTGTTTTAGATGTAGGAGGCCATTGTTAGAGTGTCTAAGGATGAAAGTGGCGGCCGGAAAATGTCTAAAGAAATGTTTTCTAACCCTAATCAGCCCCTATATACCCCTAAACCCGAAATCCCCCTCTGGGCCTAGCTGCTAATCACCCGGTTAAGCCCAATTAAGCTGTTTTTCACCATCTGAAACTTGTTTCAGCCATATCTCCCAAACGGTGAGTCCGTTTGGCTAATGTGACCACTCTACGGAATTGTAAACCATCATCCGGAGCCAATGGAAGTGGTTTCAGGTCAAAATTCTTTTCCAGTCAAAAGTTATGGCCAAAACAGTGATAACTAGGGGTAAAATGGTCATTTAAAAATCGGGAAAAATCATGAACATGGGAAATGGCCCCAATGGTCGTCTCCCAAAGTTACATGACCATACGACTTTGTATGTGAAAGAAATAAATATTCTACGATCCTATGATGCGTAGAATGCGGGTTGTTACAGAAACACTTAACCGATTCAACATGTTAACTAAACTGATGGGTGGGGTTAGGTAAACTTGGACTCCTAACTAAATAAACATGTTGATTAGAAAACCTTAGTAACGGGTGCCCATTTCAGCAGTAACCCACATAGATGTATCATGGTACCCTGAACTAGGCAGGGTGGGGCACGATTACTGGGATGATTATAAGCGGTCAAAAATGTCGGCGGTTGGTGCGTCAGTGTAGGTTCCGACGGAGTACGGGCGTGCACGTACTCCGAAGTGGAAAAAGCAGGCACTGGGCATCAGTAGTATACACTGTGCATCTTGAATCGTGTCGGGTTGCCACCAAAGGGACTGATACACCCTATGGTGGGACCAGCACAGGTATCTACAGTCAAGCGGGGCCGAATGACATAGGATATGAATGCATGCGAGTAGGAGCCTATCATTAAGGGGATCGTTCATTATGAACATGTGAGGCTGGCTGAACCAATGATTAGTAGGTGCAGAGATAATAGTAACGGGTGCGATCACATGTTCATCTTATCTTACATTAGGGTGTTGTCCTATGTTCTGTTATTACTGTCATGATCCCTTTCCTTTTTTAAATACTAGTAATCACTGAACTTACCAGACTTATTGTCTGACCCATTTTCTTTCGTCCTCTTTTCTTCCGTTCCCCCCGGTCCACAGGGAGGGAATACTCCAGCTTAGTAAGACTCTTTGCAAGCTCCAAGAAAGTAGTATGATTGGGACTCTCTTACCTTGGCTATGGGTTTTGGACACTACACTTGGGGATTTATGCAGTTTTATTTATGGTTTATGCTTCTTTATTAAATAATCAAGACAGAAATTATGATGTAATGTTTTGGAAGTTATTTTGAGACAAATTTGCTGTAATGCTTTTGTATTGAACCACATATGCAATAAATGTTTGATTTCCACTGCTTATATTTATTTGTCTTGTAAATTTTTCTGTGTCTTGTACCTTTAAACCACCACCAAAGTTAAGGCATTCCCTTTGTGAGTGACCTTAACGGAGGTGGGGTGTTTCATTATCTATCTTGTAAATTTCTGTTCTGTCTACTAAAAACGCTCCACCAAAGTTAAGGCATTCCCTTTGCGAATGACCTTAATGGAGGTGGGGTGTTACATTTGGTATCAGAGCTGAAGGTTACCAGATTTGATAAAAAGTTTTTGAAAACTATTTTCAAAAAGGTTTTAAAAAGGAAGTATTTTCAAAAGGGAAGTTATTTTGAAAAACATAGTCCCTAAAGCCATATATCTGTCTTTATATTTTCTGAGTCTCCGGGGCTCCTGGCTTTCTGGGAGGTAACCTCATCACGACATGGTTCCATAGGCATGATGAGACTACGACACCTGTCGAAGGGCAAAGAAGTGCCTAATTTCCATCTATAGCCGCAGTAATTTCACCTACGGCTAATCTTCTTTCGAGCTTCGTAGGGTTTTCCACGCGATGAGGGCAACTTTAGAGGAAGGCTTTTTAACATGTAAGAAGACTGGTTGTTTTCAGTGCGGTGAGACAGGACATCTGATCAAGGCTTGCCCCATAAGGCAAGGGGAAAGGGTAGAATCTTCTGGAAGGTAGGTGAATGTTCTCGTAGTTGGTAGACAGGATAGAGGTAGAAAAAAATTTCCTTAGAAAGTTTTCCTTATCTGATCATTCTGGCATTTTGATTCTGTAGTTGAGTCTCTACTAGTCTTGCTTCTGATCCCGCTATAGTCTCAATCCCCATGAGGGTTACGACCCATCTGTTTGTGATAAGTTGGGGTTTGAAGGTATCTGTGTTAAGAGTTAAGTCGACTGTGATGCATATATTCTGGTTTTTGTGGGATATGGTGGGGTTTTATCATGCTTAGTTTCCTAAGAATCATTTGATAATCTGATCTGTACCAGTAGTCTATAAGTATATGAATATTTCTGAAAAGGATAGGGTTTTTTACTCAAAGCGTGAAGTAGATTTCCAGTTTAACATTTGTTTAATGAGAGTAATTCTCTGAGTGTCAATCTGATGTTGATTTCGGTCTTCGGGGTTGATACTTAGGGGGTTATTCTCTTAAACCGATGCCTAATAGGAACAAAGCTTTTGTTTTAATTATACTTGCTTCTGTCACTCAGTTGTATCATATCGATCGAATCTTCGACCTTTAGGTAGAAACCATTGGGTGTAAACATGTGTTTGAGACATGTTATGTTTGATGGTTGCAAGTGGATGCAAGTGGTTGCTCGTGGATGTATATACACACACTAGGCACTAGATCGGCTCAAAAACACTCGCATACTGCATATGTATGTGTGTGCATTTTAAATTTTTTTATGGATGCGAAATGGTTGACTCGGCACATGGATGTTGCATATGAATGAACGGTTGTGCACTCATATAGAAATGATATGTATCAAATAGGAAAATTGCATACATGTTGGACTCATGGCACTGACATAATTCGCATTAAGGAGGTCAACTGAATCAGCGGACCGCCTGAACTTTGCATTAGATGAGGAACATATACACACACTTTTGCATATGTTCATACAACATTAGAAGTTTCTAAGGACAATGGATGCTTGTGTATGATGGTTGAGTAGATGGGTGATTGGATGGTAGGACACATTTTTCTTAACTTGAAGATTTCGGGGACAAAATCCTTTAAGGAGGGGAGAATGTAACACCCCGTATTTTCTATGAACATAAGAGTAACAAATCAGAGAATAATTAAATTGTAACAAAATAATTAAGGGAAACGGGTTACGCCATTGCGTTCGTCTCGAAATTCTGCTTGGAATGGAGTCCAAGTTTGCATAAGTCGGACTCCGTATGAAGAAGATATGGCCTTCGGAAGTTTCAATAAAAACCAGCCCGAAATTCAAAAATTCAGATTTCGAAATTCAAAACAGACACCCGGGTTGGGCGGGAAAATTCCCGCCCAGGACCCAGGTCGACACTAGGGTCGACCTTAGGGTCGACCTTAGGTTCGACCTCCCCCCTTTTCCAGATATGGAGACAGATCCATTTTTCTGCACCTGGACGCCTTTCTGACCGGATTCGTGAGCTCTAACCTATTTAAACACCCCCAAACCTAGCTTTCTCTCCACACAATTTCATTCTGCCTATACTCTGCCTCTATTCTAATTAAAAATAAAAATGGCGTCGCTACTCTACTAGAATCAAAACTAGAACTAGTGCATCTTCTTCCAATTTGAATAGAGAGAACAACTATTTTCTAATCTAATCGATTGTCTACGCCAAAGAAGAGCTATTCAGTGTCAGAATACAGATTCCAGAATACAAGAATCGTTCCCTTTTTGTGAGTACAGTTATTTTCAGATATGAATTTTAATTATGATCTTGACATTGCTATAAATCTGAATCTGAGGTTATGCATATTCTTATCTGTCAGATTTGTTTTTCTATGATTATTCTCTTTCTGTTTTATCTGTTCTATAGCCAGGCTACTACGAGCCTGCGCCAAATCTCATAAGAGATTAACGCACGAACGCTAAATTTTGGAGTAAATAATGAATAATGCATAATTGGACATGACTGATCTGTCACTGATTTGAGAAAAGGACATATGTTGTAAATTAGATCTAGATCTGTGCATACTCTGTGATTTGGAAGAAGAGGAATCATTGAATGATAACATATGACTTGAAACTTAAGGACATAATGCATATAAAAATTAAGATCTGATTTTGAGAGGATATAATTGAAAGATCTAGATTTTTGGGTATATTTTATATAACGATTCATGACTTGAAAAAGGAATATGAAACTTAGGCATAAAGGCCTATATTAAAATTGGATAACTATTAATGTGAATGCGCCTAAATATGGATTTTTGGATATTGGCATTAAAGGCTATAATTTGGCATAATTCATATCATGATTTGGGGCTTTTAGAGAGTGTTCTGTACTGTGCAAAGTTTAACGAAAATTTGGGGGCATATATTGTATTATGAATTATGACCATGATTTGAGCATGCAAATTTAGGCTTAATTTATGATTAGGCAAGATATGTAAATAGAATTTTTAAGAAATGTTAAATCTGCTAATCTGCTGAATTGCTTAATCTGCTAAATCTGTTGAATTGCCTGTTCTGCTAATCTGCCAAATTGCCTAATCTGCTAGATTTGTTATCTGCTAAATCTGTTGAATTGCTTAATCTGTTGAAAGCTGAATAATTGTAATTTGGAGGCTCGATCTAAAATTGAGCAAAACATGTTAATAGAACTTTGGATAATCTGCCGTAACTTGTAAAGAAGTTAAATCTGCTAAATGGACATAATTAGTCTAATATTTTGTGTAATGGAATAAAGTGGCTATGACACGAGGTTAGACTCCGTTTATGGTAGAAGCCTGCCCGGAACCAACCGGCTTAACCAACGACCGCAAACTGTCAGTCTAATGTGAGAGGTCGTAGGCATAACTAAAATATGCTTAGACACGAGGTTAGGTCTGGCTTGTGGCAGAAGTCTGCCCAAAACCGCCCGGCATATCCAGTGGCCACAAGCTACCGACCTAATGTGAGAGGTCTGTGCATTAATATTTAATTAATGCAAATCTTAGATAAATATGATGTCTAAAATGTGTTGGGTGGATAGGGTTAAACCAACCGGACTGATGAATTTAAGAAACCCGTTTCGTGAATCTGTAGGCCCAATACAAAGTTAGACAATCTGTAAGTCTGTTAAAACTATACATTTTATCCGGTAGTCTAAAAACTTGTTAACTTGATTGTCTGATCTGTGAGCTAGTAAATCTGAACTCTGTATGTCTGAAACTTGTAAACAATTTAATCTGAAATCTGTTAGTCTGGGGACACAAGGTTAAGAGGGGAAATACTTGCGTCATCTGCTGTTTGGGACCCATATTAGTCAGTAACCCTTTCTGGTATCAAAAACTTTGACCCCACGCTATGTAGGGGTCTGGGAACGCTTACTGAACTAATTATAAGCGGTTCATTCTGATAATGGCGAGGTGTGTTGATGGTGCGTTCCAACCGGGTCATGTGCGTGCATGGATCCGGTCTGCTCTGAGGATGTAAGACACCATGACATCTGTAAATAGGTCTGTGCAATTGGTTGCCACTTTAGGGAGTGATACACCCTACTGTGGGGCCGACACAGGGTATTTATGTATTAGGGAGCCGATCGCTTGGGGTAGGACTTAGGGTACACTTAGTTCTATCTGTTTCTGTTGGTATCGTCTGTTTCTGCGTGGTACCGTCTGTTGGGGTGGTAAAGACCCATTACTAGTGTACACCTAATTCTAACATTCTGTTTCCGTAGGGATTATTCTGTTTCCGTCTCTGATTCCGTTTCCGATTCTATTTCCGTACCTTCTGTCTGTTGGGGTGGTAAAGGCCCATTAGTTGGGTGGTAAAGGCCCATTACTAGTGTACACCTAATTCTATCATTCTGTTTCCATAGGGATTATTCTGTTTCCGTCTCTGACTCCGTTTCTGCTTCTATTTATGTATCCTCTGTCTCTGTTGGGGTGGTAAAGGCCCATTATTAGTATTCTGTTTTTGTACCTTCTGTCTGTTGTGGTGGTAAAGGCCCATTACTAGCATTTTGTTTCTGTATAGATTATTCTGTTTCCGTTTCCATTTCAGTTTAGACATTAAGGTAACACCCAATCCTGTTATACTAGTATTAGTGTAGAGAAGTGAAAACTAAGTAAGAAGCTTAGCTTAGCCTATACCATTCAGTTTCTTCTGTTAACCTGCTATTCCTGTTACGGTTATCTCTCATGCAGTTTTATTTACATGTCATGATACTATTATCTGTTTATATGCTGAAAGTCACTAGACTCACCAGACTTATGTCTGACCTAGTTTGTTTCGCCTCTTTTCTTTCCGTCCCCCCCCCCCAGGTTTTCAGGGTAGAAACATAGGAGCTTGATTCAGATTCTCTCTGCTTGAATTGTTTGAAGTATTGCTTGGCTTTGGCTCTATCTTTCCATGGCAGTTTATATTGGGGATTATGGCTTTAAAAACTATGCATTCTGAAGGCTTTTGTACAAGACCGATATTTATGTACTTGAATTCCTATATTGTGATTTTGAAAGATGTAACCAAACTTATTTCTATTTTTGTTGTAATAAAGTTATAAATTTTTCAAGTACTACTTTATCTGTCTTGTAAATTTCTGTTCTGTTTACTAAAAACGCTCCACCAAAGTTAAGGCATTCCCTTTGCGAGTGACCTTAACGGAGGTGGGGTGTTACATATATCCTACCATCCATCATCCATCTACTCATCCACCAATCACAGGCATCCATTGTTCTTAAAAGATTTCTACTGCTTATATGAGCATATGCAAAGGCATGTGTATATATCCCAATACGAAGATCAGGCAGTCTACTAATTCAGTCGACCTCCTTAATTCAATGTATGTTAGTGCCATGAATCCAACATGTATGCAAATAATCCTATTTTAACATGTAAGTTCAATATGTGTGCACAATCATCCATCCAAATGCGACATCCATATGATGATACACCCACTTTCATCCATTAAAAGAAAAAAAATGCACACACATCCATATGCAGTATGAGAGAGATTGAGCCGATATAGTGCCTAATGTGTGTGAATATGCATCCACGGGTAACCACTAGCAACCACTTGCATCCATCAAACATAACATGTCTCAAACACATGTTTACAATCATGGGATTTCTACCTAAAGGTCGAAGATTCGATCGATATGATAGACCTAAATGATAGAAGCAAGTACGAATAAAAGCTTTTGGAAAAGAGGTTAAGAACGTTCCCTTGAAAAGAAAAGGGTACGAAGCGCAAAATCTTGTCTTCGGTCTCCCAAGTTGCATCCTCTTGGTTACGTAGCTTCTTAACCTCGGATTCAAGAATACGGGTAGGAACCCGTCTAATTGTTGCCTCCCATTCCACTTCTACTTCCTCAAGCATACTTGGCTCAACTACTTCTGCTGTATCATGCAAACATTTTCGCAAATGAGAAACGTGGAAAACATCATGAACGCCGGATAGTCTCTCGGGTAGCTTTATTCTATAGGTCATTTGGCCAATCCTTTCTGTTATAGAAAATGGCCCTACAAGTCTTGGCGCCAATTTCCCTATAGATCCGAAGAAAACCACATTGCTCAAAGGTGATACCTTAATGAAAACCATGTATTCTACTTCAAATTCAATGTCAGTCCTTCTCTTGTCTACGTAGGATTTCTGCCTATCTTGAACGGTCTTCATTCGTCTGCGAATAAGATCAATCTTCTCGGACGTTTCACTAACCATATCTGTTCCAAGTAATAGTCTTTCTGTGGATTCCCACCAACAAGTTGGATATTTACAGGGTCGTCCACATAATGCTTCGAAGGGTGCCATACCAATTCTAGCTTAATAGCTATTATTGTAGGTGAACTCTACTAAAGTAAGATGCTCTTTCCAAGTCCCTCCGAAGTCTAGGATACACAGCCTTAAAAGATCCTCAAGAACTCCGTTCACCCCCTCCGTTTGTCCATCGGCCTGAGGATGATAGGCGGTGCTCAAACAAAACTGTGAACCAATGCTTCTTTCAAGCTCCTCCAAAACTCACCGGTGAAAATGGGGCCACGATCGCTTACGACATTGGACAGTGCTCCATGAAGACGGACTATCTCACGAATGTAAGTTGCTGCCAACCATGTTGTCGTCCTCTTGCTCTTAACTGGAATGAAATGAGCGCTCTTAGTAAGTCTATCCACCACAACCCAAATACTGGTATTGCCTTTCTTTGGTCTAGGCAAACCATCTATGAAAGACGTAGAGACGCTCTCCCACTTCCACTGTGGAACCTCCAAAGGATGAAATAAACCACCAGGCTTATTTTGTTCAGCTTCAACTTGCTGACAAACCAAACATTGGGAAACAAACTCTGCCATATCTTTCTTCATCCTAGCCCAAAAGAAAACCCTCTTCATATCCCTGTACATATTATCACTGCCTGGATAAATAGTCATCTTAGAGTGATGGGCTTCCTCTAGGACTTCCTTTATCAAACTTCCAGTCTGGGGAACACAAAGCCTTCCATCTCGTCGCAACCACCCTTTATCGTCAATGGAATATCTACTGAAGTGACTAGAAGTATCCCCTTTACTAAGTCTATCCAAGATGTCTGAAATCTACGGATCATCTCACGGCGAAGCTCCTATTTGATCCATAAGAGTAGGTCGTAGCTCTAGCGATGCAAACAAACCAGGCAATAACTCGGTGGAGGGTCTAAAATCAAAAGTCGATATGAACTCCAAACTTTTACTTTCCACAAACAGGGGACTTAAGGCCATCCTCTGCCTCCTCAGTGCGTCTACCACCACATTACCCTTGCCAGGGGTTTAAGCAATCTCAAAATCATAAGAAGCTTGGAACTCCATCCATCTTTGTTGCCTTAAATTAAGATCCTTCTGCGTGAACAAGTACTTGAGAGATTTATGATTAGTGTACAACTAGAATTTCTCCCCAAGAAAATAATGACGCCACATCTTAAGCGCGAATACTATAACAGCCAGCTCTAAATCATGGTTAGGGTAGTTTTTCCCATGAACCCTTAGCTGTCTACCCCCATAACACACTACCTTTCCTTCTTGCATCAGAACCGCACTAAGCCCTGTACCACATGCATCAATGTAAACTGTAAACATGTTATTCCCATCAGGCAAGGTCAAGACTGAGACTGTTATCAGAAACCTCTTCAATCGTTGGAAAGCAATATCACCATCTATATCCCATGAAAACGCCAAGTTCTTCTTCGTCAGCTTGGTGAGTGGGGCTGATATCTTTACGAAGTCCTTAATGAACATCCTATAATAGTCTGCTAACCCCAGAAAGCTTCTCACCTCCGTTGCATTCTTTGGAATCCGCCAATCCTGAACTGCAACCACCTTTACGGGATCTACTGCTATCCCTTCTTTGGAAATCACATACCCTAGAAACCTCACCTCTTTTCTCCAAAATGACACTTGGAGAGATTTGCCTTAAGCTGATGCGCATAGAGAGTTTTCAAAGCTTCTCTCAAATGTTAGGCATGCTCTTCTTCGCTCTTTTAGAAGATCAAGGTATCATCGACAAAGACCACGACAAATTTATTTAGAAACACCCTACTCATCAGATCAACAAAATAGGTGGGTGCGTTCGTCAACCCAAAAGGCATAACTAGCCATTAAAAGAAACCATCTGGATTCCTAAAAGCAGTCTTATCTATACTGTCCTCAGCCACCGTCAACTGATGAAACCCCGTGGCCAGGTCTAATTGAGAGAATACCTATGCACGAACAAGCTGGTCAAACAAGTCATCTATCCTTGGGAGTGGGTGCCTATTCTTCTTAGTGAGTTTATTCAACTCCCTATGGTCTACACATAAGCGAAGCGAACCATCTGCCTTAGTCGCAAATACTACAGGAGCACCCCCATTCAGATATGCTTCGCCTAATAAACCTTTTTCAAGCAAATCCCCTACTTGCTTACTAAGCTCCCTCCTTTCCCTTGAAGCCATATGGCGCACAGGTAATGCAACTGGATTTGCGTTGTCCACCAAATATATACGAAAATCGATCTCGCGCCTTGGAGGTAAGCCCTGTACCTTATCAAAAACATCAGAATAATCATGGACTACTGGAACAAATTTTAGATCATCGATAGATGCATCAAGAGACTCTAGGAAACTAAGCATAATAGGCCCTTATGGGTCATAAGAAATCTCAAGGGTTCTCCCATGACAAGTCATATGCCTAACGACCCTCCTCTCACAATCCAGAATGGCACCATACATGGCTAGCCAATCCATCCCTAGAATCAAACCGTAGCCCATAAAACCGAGCATATACGCGTCGCTCTCAAATTTGACACCTAAGACAGATATTCTCAAACCCCGACAAATCATGGACAAATGAGCCAAACCACCAATGGGGTTTGAGACAACTATGAGACTCACTACCTTACTAGAATTTAAGTGCAGAGATTCAACCATAGAGCTATATATAAATGGATGAGAAGCACCAAAATCAAAAATAGTTCTAATGGGATGTCTAGAAAGAGAAATCAAACCTTCCATGGAAACTTTCCTACCTCTATCTGGAGAACTGGTCGCGAGAGCATTCACTTACCCTCTAGAAGCTCCTGCCCTTTGACCTTGTCCTTACTTCTTCGGGCACTCCCTAGCAAAGTGTCTGACCTCTCCACAATTGAAGCAAGAATTCTTCCTTCTTTTGCAGTCCTTCACCAAGTGACCATCACGTCCGCAACTATGACACTTCCTCTTATCCTTAGCCTTGTCATTCTTTCCTCCCTTCTTATGTTGTTGTTATTTTTGTCCTTTCTTGGGCCATACTTTCTTGTTTTGCGTTGTTTCCTCAGCTTAACTTCCTTCTTTTCTCCCTTGTCTTCCTCATGCATCAAGGCCATATCAACAAGCCTTTCAAAGGTAGCTCCCATTGGAATATGGGACATAGCTAACCCATGAAGGGGTTCATTTAGCCCTTTAGCAAACCACAATGCTTTCTTATGCGGAGTATCCACCAGTTCCAATTGAAACCTTGCTAGCTGGTTGAATTTGTTCACATCTTCTTTAACAGTCATGCTTCCTTTCTTAAGTTCCAGAAACCTCCATATTTTCATGCTTTGCTCGGCTTGAGATAGAAACTTTATTTCAAACCTTTGCCAAAAATCAACTCAAGTCTCCACTGGACCAGCTGCTTGCATCACTTCCCACCAGAACGAAGCTTCATCTTTTAGTAGCCAAGCGGCTAACAGAACCTTCCTACGATCATCAACTTCGAAAATTCCAAATAAGTCCTCTGTTTCTTTCAGCCAATTTCTTGCCTCCATGAAAGTTTCAGTTCCATTGAATGGCTTTCTGCCCATAGCCCGGAAGTCTTTACATATCTTAGAGAAATTATCAGCAATCGGAGGAGGAGGAACGACTGGTGCAACTGGGGAAGGAACGTTTACTTGGCCTTCGGCAGGCGTCGTAGCCTCAAGATACCTACGGAACATCCTTAGGAATATTAGGTTCTCCAAACATGCTGAAAAGAAAAGGAAAGAGATTCAGACAAAGGATCGAAAGATATTACATATGGCTTTTGGGGGATTTGTTTTTCAAAATAGACTTTTCTTTTGAAAATGCTTCCTTTTTAAACCTTTTTTAAAATAATTTCCAAAAACTTTTATCTAATCGGGTAACCTTCAGCTCTGATACATAGTGTGACTCCCCACGTCCGTTAATGCCACTCATTAAGAGAATGCATTAAGTTTCGTGAAGCGTTATAGGTAAACAGAAATAGAAACATTACAAGACAAACATAAAATAACAGCGGAATCTAAAAAAAAAACTTTATTAATCATAAAGCATCGTAGTTCAAAACATCATATGTCTGAGTAACATAAAAACTAGTACGTCATAAAAACTTCTGTCTTGCACTTAAACATCAGAGTACAAAAAAAAGAAGCATAATCCCCAAATAAAAACATAGCCATAGTAGCAAAGATAGGAGCTTGAGCATTACATCTAAGCAGCTCCAGCAAAATGACAGCAGAATCCTAATCAAGCTTGAATATTCCCACCCTGAGAACCTGGGGGAGGGGGGAACGGAAGAAAGAAGAGGAAACAAAAAGGGTTAGACATAAAGTCTGGTGAGTCCAGTTACTTTTAGCAAGTAAATAAGTAAAAGTATCATGATAGGCATAATAAAGTGGATAAGAAAGATAACACCACAGAAGGCAGGTATGACAAGGTAAACATGATAGGGTGTAAATGCTTCACTAATGATTACTCTGCACTGATACTAGTATAATCAGAATGAGATGATCCCAACAACTAAAAGATGGTAGACTTAGGCGTACTTCTGGTGAGAGGCTTTAACCCCATACAATCCATAGGTAGCCCAATCCTAACAGGCTCCTAAACTTTTTACCAGAGTCTAGGCGTACCCTAACTACTACCCTAATCGATCGGCTCGCTACTCCATAGATACCCTGTATCCGCCCCACAGTAGGAGGTATCACTTCCTAAAGTGGCAACCCTTCGTTGATGTGCACAACCAAATCTACTTTGACATGGTCGTCTTATCCCCCTCTGTCCGGTCATGCAAGCACATGTCCCGGTCGGTTTGTGCCACCCACACCGTCCTCCATGCTTAGACCTCTTATATTCAGCCCAGTAAGTGTGTCCCCACTCCGACCAAGGGCGGAGTACTCGTTCGATACCGTTATATGGGTTACTGACTGAAACGGGTCCCCTACACAAGATGATACAAGCTCTCCCCTTGTCTTGTATCCCCACTAGGATTTCCATAGGTTATGTATACCTATTGGTGTCTTTAATTACACAACCCCCTCAGGTTAAGTTTGTGGGCCTATATATAAATATTACCTACCCCCTCAGATTTGCTTAACCCACCCACTGTTTCAACCAAGTTTACTTAACCCCTATTCAAATTCATGTTTATACAATCCCTAAGGATTCGATTAGGTTAAATATTCGACTTTATTACCATATACTCATTTATGGTTACCTTATGCCAGACCTACCACATTAATCCTACGACTAGTGGATGCTGGATATGCCAGGCAGGTCCGGGCAGACTTATTCCACAAATTGGGCTTAACCTTGTGTCTTAGCACATCTCGTATTTGTGCACCTAGATCCCTCACATTAGAATCACCACTTGTGGTCGCTGGATATGCCGGGCGGTTCCGGGCAGACTTCTACCACAAGCGTAATCTAACCTCGTGCCTAGACTCAAGTACAATTTCTAATTACTATAACCCTTGGCATTTCATTATTAACCAAATTAACCTATGCCGTTATAGGTTTTCATGCCCCATTTTCCCTCAATTATACTCATAATGAATTATATGCTCTAAATTCATATTCATACATTTTATTCAGGTTATACCCCAAATTCCCAATTACAAATTATGCCCAATTTTAATGCTTTTCCCTTCGTTCCCCATTTAATGCATTCACATATTTTAGCGGCATGCCTAGGCTCGAAAGTAGCCAGGCTATATAAAATAAAAAGGGAAAGATGAAGGGAAGATGACATAAATGATTATACTAACAAGATCGTCATAAATATATAGTGGCATAATGATAGGTGACATATAGGGACAGATCTTATAAACATAATAGAACTGATTCTAACATAATAGGGATGTCATAACAGACATGATAAGATCTAAACAATAATTTAGATGTCCAACTACTAACAGATCCAATTTAACATGATAGGCATAAGGTGATCTAAACAGTGAATTAGATCTATAATCAAAGGTAGATCTGACATGATAAAGGTTAAGATCCAAGTCATAGTTATGTTTGAATATCATGGATTCACAAGTTATTACAGATCTGATATGATTCAAGCAGTCATAGGCATAGATCCAAATTACAGTCATATCATGTTTTACTTTTTAATTATTTAAACTTAAAGTAACATAAAACTTACAATATTTGGATCTAGAAAGATAGAAGAATAATAACAGAGGTTGAATCATAGATCTACACTTGAATAACTTGATTGTAGAAGAAGGAAATGTTTGATTCAGTCTAGGCAGTAGCAGCATCTAGTCCTCCATTGATTTAGGTACGGAGAAATAAGAGAAATGGGGTCTTATTTATAGCCTAGAACCAACGAACCAAGCTAGAAATCCGTCCACGTACAGAAAAGTAAATCTGCTCAGATTTTGCGATAGGGGGGTCGACCCACCACTTAAGGGGTCGACCCATGTGTCGACATACCCCTTAGGGGGCCGACCCTGGGGTTGACACCCCCTTAAGGGGTCAACACCTCTGGGCGGGAGAATTCCCGCTTCCCCAAATTTTGAATTTTGAGTTGATTTCTGGAAAGGTTTGAACTGCTATGTATATATATATTTATCTTGCGCATATACAAACTTCAAACCTTCATAACTTCTTCATACAATGTCCGTTTTATGCAAACCGAATGTCTATCTTGACCAGAATTTCGAGATGGTCGCAATGGCGAAATCCATTTCCCTTAATTCTGAATATTAAATTAATTATTCTTTAATTTGTCCTTTTTAGTGTTAATAAAATTTCGGGGTGTTACAACCGTCCACTACAACTATTCAAGCTTATTGTACAAGAACTAAGCATTTTCCCAGACTACTAAACACTCCATGCAAGGAGGTAAATTAACATATCAGCAGCAAAATCCTACAACTTTTTATACGCCACACAGATGTGACCATTTTCTAATACTTCAGAATAAAAAGTGTCAAAACAAGCTGACATTTACCATCACATAGTAAAAACAACCATTTCGTACACATTTGATTCCATACTATAGGTAACATTACTCTTTCCAGTTCTTCACATCACCAGAAGTTCATCACACCAAACATCTCACCTGCAAGCGACTTGGAATCACAACAACACAACTTGACATGTTGAACAAATTTCTTCACGACAAAAACAAGAACAACTACTGAATCAAAACAAAAGATCTCGACAAAACACCACAGAGCTAAACCGTTACATTACATGAACCATGACATGGAAGCACTACTAGGAATGCCGACACCACGTAACATTGCAAGAACCATCGCATAAGCATATGACATCAAAGGAGACTAGAGAATGAATTAAATGACAAGTAAACACTACCACACAAACCCCAAAACTCCACCAAAGATTATAGCTTTCTGCGTGGAAATAGGGAAACTATAGTGTAGAACCACATAGAATAACAATCCTCAAGATCCTAAATTACAACGAAAAATTGTTTGAATAGAATGACACAAAAAACCGAAGGATGAGCCAAATATAAAATAAATGCAGCTAAGAAAAAGCATGTCCATAACAAGCAAACCACAATATTAAGCATAAATATGGGAGATGAAGATATGGTAAGGATGGAGGATACACAGCAACGCAAACAGCACAAACCAGAGCAAAGCCTCA
Source organism: Allium sativum (assembly GCA_030737875.1). NCBI lineage: Eukaryota > Viridiplantae > Streptophyta > Magnoliopsida > Asparagales > Amaryllidaceae > Allium > Allium sativum. The sequence goes on along the minus strand of CM060912.1, from coordinate 1,007,097,808 downwards.
CAAGATAGCCGAGCATAGAGGAGTGTACCAAAAAAGAAAAGCAATCTGTGGTAAACCAAATCCTCAACTCAAACTAAGAAAATTTAGATTCGACAAAAGCAAAAATGACGCTTCAAACCTCAATCTAGCACAAAGCAGACTAGAAAATAATATTTGAATGTGTGCATGTCTAAAATTGCTTGCTACTTGAATTTAAATTTAAATTTCAAAATAATAGTATTTAAATAACGTTTTAGATGTTAAAATGTTAACATTAAAATGATATTATATTTAATATTATTTCAAATAAAATATAAAATAGATTATATGATATATATATATATATATATATATATATATATATATCGAGAACTAAACAAAATAGGAGAAATTTAGTCACATAAATTATAGGACCCATGTTGACATGGCCCTACACCATGTCGAAGTCCCCTCCCCCAATTTTAAAATTTAAATTTGACATCAAAACTTTGAATTTCCCTCCATCTTTCACCAATTCCAAAGTTCTCAAAAGGCGTCTCTTGACTAGGGAACATGACTATTAGTGTAACAGCCCATGTCCATTAATGTCACTTACAAAAGGGAATGCATTAACTTCCATGAAGCATTATATGTAAACAGAACAGAATATCACAAGACAGATACATAAAGTAGTAATTGAAAAATTTATAACTTTATTACAACAGAATCAGAAATGAGTTTGGTTACATCCTTCAAAATCATAATACCAAAACCCAAGTACACAAATATCAGTCTTATACAAAATCCCTCAGAATGCATAATTTTAAAGCCATAATCCCCAACATAAACTTCCATGAAAAGATAGAGTCAAAGCCAAGCAATACTTCAAGCACTTCAAGCAGAGAAAATCTGAATCAAGCTCCTACGTTTCCACCCTGAGCACCTGGGGGAGGGGGGAACGGAAAGGAAAGGGGAGAAAACAAACGAGGTCAGACATAAAGTCTGGCGAGTCCAGTGACTTTCAGCATATAAACAGATAACAGTATCATGACATGTAAGTAAAGATGGATGAGAGATTACAGCAACAGGAATAGCAGGTATGCTTAAGTTAATTAGAAGAAAACAGAATGATATAGACCAAGATATACTTCTTACATATATCCTACTTCTCTGCACTAATACTAGTATAACATGATTAGGTGTTACCTTAATGTTTAAACTGAAACAGAAACGGAAGCAGAATAATCTCTATAGAAACAAAATGCTAGTAATGAGCCTTTACCACCCAAAAGAGACAGAAGGTACATAAACATAATGCTAATAATGGTCCTTTACCACCCCAACTAATGGGCCTTTACCAACCCAACAGTAACAGACAGTACGGAAATAGAATGCTAATAATAGTCCTTTACCACCCAACTAATGGGCCTTTACTACCCCAACAGAAACATACACTATAGAAACAGAATGCTAACAATGGGCCTTTACCACCCAACTAATGGGCCTTTACCACCCCAACAGAAACAGACGGTACACCAACAAAAACAAACAGAACTAGGTGTACCCTAAATTCTACCCGAAGCGATCGGCTCCCTAATACATAAATACCTTGTGCCGGCCCCACAGAAGGGTGTATCATTCCCTAAAGTGGCAACCTATGGACACAGACCTATTTACAGATGTCATGGTGTCTTACATCCTCAGAGCAGATTGGATCCATGCACGCACAAGACCCGGATGGAATGCGCCATCGACACCCCTCGCATTATCAGAGTGAACCTCTTACAATTAGTTCAGTAAGCGTGCTTGGACCCCTCCTAGTGTTGGGTCATAGTTTTGATACCAGAAAAGGGTTACTGACTAATATGGGTTCCACACAACAGATGACACAAGTAATTACCCCTCCTAGCCTTGTGTTCCCAGACTAACAGATTTCAGATTAACTTGCTTACAGATTTCTGATGTACAAAGTTCAGATTAACTCGTTCTCAGATCAGACAAATAGGTTAACAAGTTTTCCAGACTTACGGATCAGATATACAGATTAACAGACTTACAGATTGTTCTACCTAACCTTGTATTGGGCCTAAAGATTTACGAAATGGGTTTATTAGATTTATCCACCCAGTTGATTTACCCTTATCCACCTAACACGTTTTAGGCATCATATTCATCCAAGATTTGCATTAATTAATTTTCTAATGCACAGGCCTCTCACATTAGGTCGATAGCTTGTGGCCGCTGGATGTGCCGGGCAGTTCCGGGCAGACTTCTGCCACAAGCCAGACCTAACCTCGTGTCTAAGCATCTTTTAGCGATGCCTACGACCTCTCACATTAGACTGATAGTTTGCGGTTGCTGGTTAAGCCGGTTGGGTCCGGGCAGGCTTCTACTGCAAACAGAGTCTAGCCTCGTGTCTCAGCATTCTTATTGTTAGCAAAAGTAATCATTCACAGATTATGCCAATGTCAGCCTAATTATGCCAATTCAACAAATTAAGCTTTTTTACAAGTTACAGTAGATTATTCAAAGTTCTATTAACTTGTTTTTCTCAATTTTAGATCGAGCCTACAGATTTTCATACCCCAAATTACCGTATTCAGTTTCAATAGATTTAGCAGATTAGGCAATTTATAAAATTCCATTGACATACCTCGCCTAATTATAAAATTAAGCCTAATTTTACATGCCTAAATTATGGTCATAATTCACAATATAACATATGCCCCAAATTTTATTTAAATTTACACAGTACAGAATATTCTCTAAAAACCCCAAATCATGACATAAAATACGAATTATGCCAAATTATAGCCTTTGATTTCAGCGTATGCCAAATATCCAAAATCCCCATTTAGGTGTATTCACATATAATAGTTATCCTATTATAATATAGATCTTTGCGCCTAAGTCATATACACAATAATTCTCCTTCTTCCAAATCACATACTATCATATATAGTATGCCCAGATCCAGATCTTAAATTACAACATATGTTCTTTTCTCAAATCAGTTACAAATCAGTCATGTCTAATTATGCATCATTCACTATTTTTCCTAAATTTAGCGTTCGTGCGTCAATCTCTTATGAGATTTGGCTCAAGCTCGTGGTAGGCTGGCTATATAACAGAAGGAATGAAGAGATACATAATAGTTAATATAATATTAACAAGATAGATCTACGTAGAAAACCAGATCTGATAAACAAGAATATGCATAATCTCAGATTCAGATTTATAACCATGTCAAGATCATAATTAAATTTCATATCTGAAAATAACTGTACTCACCCTGGTTGGATTCTAAAAGAAAAAGGGGTTGTAGCTGTACTCATTTAATCCTATTCAGATTGGAAGAAGAGGGAGCACTAGTTCTAGCTTAGGTTTCAGCAGAGTAGAGACGCCATTGATTTATTTTAATATGAATTAGGGCAAAGTATAGGCATAATGAATTTGTGTAGAGAAATCTGTAGCCTTAGGGGTGTTTATATAGCATAGGGATCAACGAATCTGGTCAGAACGGGCGTCCAAATGCAGAAAAACAAACCAGGCCACGGATCTAGAAATAGGGGGGAGGTCGACCCCTAGGTCGACCCCTTGGTCGACCCCCTGGTCGACCTGGGTCCTAGGTGGGAAATTTCACGCCCAGCCCGGGTGTGTGTTTTGAATTTCGAACTTTTAAATTTTGAATTCGGGCTGGTTTTTATTTTAAATTCCTGAAACTTCTAAGTGCCATAACTTCTTCATACAAAGTCCGATTTACGCAAACTCGGAGTCAATCTCAAGCAGAATTCCGAGCCGAACGCAATGGCGCAACTCATTTCCCTTAATTCTTCTTTTAAAAATAAAGTAGACTTTGTTTTGTTACTTTATGTTCACAGAAAAATACGGGGTCATAAAGGCCCATTATTAGCATTATGTTTCTGTACTGTCTATTTCTGTTGGGGTGGTAAAGGTCCATTATTAGCATTCTGTTTCTGTACCTTTTGTCTCTGTTGGGGTGGTAAAGGCCCATTACTAGCATTATGTTTCCGTAGAGATTGTTCTGTTTTTGTTTTTGTTTCAGTTTAAACATTAAGGTAACACCTAATCCTATTATACTAGTATTAGTGCAGAGAAGTAGGATATAGGTAAGAAGCATATCTTGGTCTATATCATTCGGTTTTCTTCTGTTTAACTTAAGCATATCTGGTATTCCTATTGCTGTAATCTCTCATCCAGCTTTACTTACATGTCATGATACTGTTATCTGTTTATATGCTGAAAGTCACTGGACTCTTCAGACTTTATGTCTGACCTCGTTTGTTTTCGCCCCTTTCCTTTCCGTTTCCCCCCAGGTGCTCAGGGTGGAGACATAGGAGCTTAATTCAGATATTCTCTGCTTGAAGTGCTTGAAGTATTGCTTGGCTTTGACTCTGTCTTTTCATGGAAGTTTATGTTGGGGATTATGGCTTTAAAATTATGCATTCTAAGGGATTTTGTATAAGACTGATATTTGTGTACTTGGGTTTTGGTATTATGATTTTGAAGGATGTAACCAAACTCATTTCTGTTTCTGTTGTAATAAAGTTATAAAATTTTCAAGTACTACTTTACGTATCTGCCTTGTGATATTCTGTTCTATTTACTTATAATGCTGCATGGAAGTTAATGCATTCCCTTTTGTGAGTGACATTAATGGGCATGGGGTGTTACACTTGGTATCAGAGCTGAAGGTTGCCATATTTGATAAAAAGTTTTTGAAAACTATTTTCAAAAAGATTTAAAAAAAGGAAGTATTTTCAAAAGTAAAGCTTATTTAGAAAAACATAATCCCCAAAAGCCATATATATGTCTTTCGATTCTCCGTTTTGAATCTCTTCCTTTTTCTTTTCAGCATGTCTGGGGTACCCGAGATACCCAAGGGAATACCGATACCATCCTAGTTCAGAAGGTATCTGGAGGCTAGGGCCACCTCCATAGGCCCAACAGATGTTCCTCCTCCCCCAGATGCAGCCGCTCCTCCTCCTCCTCCTCCCCGCATTGATACTTTTTTGAAGATATGCAAGGACGTTCGGGCAATGGGCGAGAAACCTTTCCACGGGTCAGAGACATTTGTTGAAGCTCGAAATTGGTTTAAGGAGGGGTCTGGGCATGCTTACTGAACTAATTGTAAGAGGTTCACTCTGATAATGGAAAGGGGTGTCGATGGCGCATTCCAACCGGGTCATATGCGTGCATGGATCCGGTCTGCTCTGAGGATGTACGACACTGTGACATATGTAAATAGGTTTGTGCCCATAGATTGCCACTTTAGGGAATGATACACCCTTCTGTGGGGCTGGCAAAGGGTATTTATGTATTAGGGAACCTATCGCTTAGGGTAGAATTTAGGGTACACCTAGTTCTGTTTGTTTATGTTGGTGTGCCGTCTGTTTCTGTTGGGGTGGTAAAGGCCCATTAGTTGGGTGGTAAAGGCCCATTATTAGCATTCTGTTTATGTACTGTCTGTTTCTATTGGGGTGGTAAAGGCCCAGTAGTTGGGTGGTAAAGGCCCATTATTAGCATTCTATTTCTGTACTGTCTGTTTCTATTGGGGTGGTAAAGGCCCATTAGTTAGGGTGGTAAAGACCCATTATTAGCATTCTGTTTCTGTACCTTCTATCTCTGTTGGGGTGGTAAAGACCCATTACTAGCATTCTGTTTCTGTAGAGATTATTCTGTTTCCGTTTCTGTTTCAGTTTAAACATTAGCGTAACACCTAATCCTGTTATATTAGTATTAGTGCAGAGAAGTAGGATATAGGTAAGAAGCATATCTTGGTATATATCATTCTGTTTTCTTTTGTTTAACTTAAGCATACCTGCTATTCCTATTGCTGTGATCTCTTATCCAGCTTTACTTACATGTCATGATACTGTTATCTGTTTATATGCTGAAAGTCACTGGACTCGCCAGACTTTATGTCTGACCTCGTTTGTTTTCGCCCCTTTCCTTTCCGTTTCCCCCCAGGTGCTCAGGGTGGAAACATAGAAGCTTGATTCATATTTTCTCTTCTTGAAGTGCTTGAAGTATTGCTTGGCTTTGACTCTGTCTTTTCATGGCAGTTTATGTTGGGGATTATGGCTTTAAAATTATGCATTCTAAGGGATTTTGTATAAGACTGATATTTGTGTACTTGGGTTTTGGTATTATGATTTTGAAGGATGTAACCAAACTCATTTCTGTTTCTGTTGTAATAAAGTTATAAATTTTTCAAGTACTACTTTACGTATCTGTCTTGTGATATTCTGTTCTGTTTACTTATAATGCTTCATGGAAGTTAATGAAATCCCTTTTGTGAGTGACATTAATGGACATGGGGTGTTACACTTGGTATCAGAGCTGAAGGTTACCAGATTTGATAAAAAGTTTTTGAAAACTATTTTCAAAAAGATTTTAAAAAAGAAGTATTTTCAAAAGTAAAGTTTATTTTGAAAAACATAATCCCCAAAAGCCATATATCTGTCTTTCGATTCTCCATTTTGAATCTCTTCCTTTTTCTTTTTAGCATGTCTGGGGTACCCGAGATACCCGAGGGCATACTGATACCATCCTAGTTCAGAAGGTATCTGGAGGCTAGGGCCACCTCCATAGGCCCAACAGACGTTCCTCCTCCCCCAGCTGCAGCCGCTCCTCCTCCTCCACCTCCCCGCGTTGATACTTTTTCGAAGATATGCAAGGACTTTCGGGCAATGGGCGGGAAGCCTTTTCACGGGTCAGAGACATTTGTTGAAGCTTGAAATTGGTTTAAGGAGGGGTCCGGGCACGCTTACTGAAATAATTGTAAGAGGTTCAATCTGATAATGGCAAGGGATGTCGATGGCGCATTCCAACCGGGTCATATGCGTGCATGGATCCTGTCTGCTCTGAGGATGTAAGACACTGTGACATATGTAAATAGGTCTATGTCCATAGGTTGCCACTTTAGGGAATGATACACCCTTCTGTGGGGATGGCAAAGGGTATTTATGTATTAGGGAACCAATAGCTTGGGCTAGAATTTAAGGTACACCTAGTTCTGTTTTTTCTGTTGGTGTGCCATCTGTTTCTGTTGGGGTGGTAAAGGCCCATTAGTTGGGTGGTAAAGGTCCATTATTAGCATTCTGTTTATGTACTATCTGTTTCTGTTGGGGTGGTAAAGGCCCAGTAGTTGGGTGGTAAAGGCCCATTATTAGCATTCTGTTTATGTACTGTCTGTTTCTGTTGGGGTGGTAAAGGCCCATTAGTTAGGGTGGTAAAGGCCCATTATTAGCATTCTGTTTCTGTACCTTCTGTCTCTGTTGGGGTGGTAAAGGCCCATTACTAGCATTCTGTTTCTGTAGAGATTATTCTGTTTCCGTTTATGTTTCAGTTTAAACATTAGGGTAACACCTAATCCTGTTATACTAGTATTAGTGCAGAGAAGTAGTATATAGGTAAGAAGCATATCTTGGTCTATATCATTCTGTTTTCTTTTGTTTAACTTAAGCATACCTGCTATTCCTGTTGCTGTAATTTCTCATCCAGCTTTACTTACATGTCATGATACTGTTATCTGTTTATATGCTGAAAGTCACTGGACTCGCCAGACTTTATGTCTGACCTCGTTTGTTTTCGCCCCTTTCCTTTCCGTTTCCCCCCAGGTGCTCAGGGTGGAAACATAGGAGCTTGATTCAGATTTTCTCTGCTTGAAGTGCTTGAAGTATTGCTTTGCTTTGACTCTATCTTTTCACGACAGTTTATGTTGGGGATTATGGCTTTAAAATTATGCATTCTAAGGGATTTTGTATAAGACTGATATTTGTGTACTTGGGTTTTGGTATTATGATTTTGAAGGATGTAACCAAACTCATTTCTGTTTCTGTTGTGATAAAGTTATAAATTTTTCAAGTATTACTTTACGTATATGTCTTGTGATATTCTGTTCTGTTTACTTATAATGCTTCGTGGAAGTTAATGCATTCCCTTTTGTGAGTGACATTAATGGACATGGGGTGTTACAATTAGGTATCTATATATGTCTATAATTTTATTCTATCATTTCACTTTTATTTTAATATTCAAAATCTCTTTCAAACTCTCAAGCTCTCCACTCTCTTCAAAAATGGCCTCCTCAACCACTCTATCCACCATTAGACTGTCTAAAACCATTAAAAAGTACCTCTATAATGATTCGGAAGCTATCAGAGCTTACATAAGCTATGAAACTTTGGTAAAGTCCATATGGAAAAATTTACAATTTTTAATGACTTTCCTTCTTATGAACTCAATATTCTTTTTGAAGAAAATCAAATTCTCAGTTTAATAAATGATTCTTGAAACACCCCACCTCCATTAAGGTCACTCACAAAGGGAATGCCTTAACTTCGGTGGAGGTTTATAAGTAAAAGTCACAGATAAAACACAAGACAGATATAAACACATATGTATAAGCAGCGGAAAACAAACAGACTTTCATTTCATAAATACGTGTTCATACAAAACATTTCCATAATTGTCTCATAATAACTTCCAAAACATTACATCATCATTTCTGTCTTGATTATTAAATAAAGAAGCATAAGACATAATAAAAGCTGCATAAATCCCCATAGAACGTGTCCAAAAGCCATAGCCAAGGAAAGAGAGTCCAAACCATATATCTACTATCTTGAAGCTTGCAAAGAGTCTAACTATGCTGGGTTGTTTCCTCCCTGTGGACCTGGGGGGGGGGGGGGGAACGGAAGAAAAGAAGACGAAAGAAAAATAGAGTCAGACATAAAGCTTGGTAAGTCTAGTGACTCTTCAGTATGAGAATAAGAAAAGGGCATGATAGGTATAAACTGGAAATAGGAAAGTATCATAAACTAAGATAAAGCAGTTTGAACCGAATATACTATCGCACCCAACACTATATCTCTGCACCTACTTGCATTGTCCCAACTGGCACCCCATGATCGGGGTGAAGTGATCCCCTTTCTAAAGATCGGCTCCTGCTCGCAAAATCATATGTGTAATACGGCCCCCAGTGATTGTAGATACCTATGCTGGTCCCACCATGGGGTGTATCAAGTCCCATGGTGGCGGCCCGCCACAATCCTAGAATGCATAGGTTATACTACTGGTGCCCAGTGCCCTGTTTGTCAGCCCCGAAGTGTGTGCACGCCCGCACTCCGTTAGAACCCACACTACTGCACCAACCACCGTCGCTTTTGACCGCTTACAATCAGCCCAGTAATCGTGCCCCACCCTGCCTAGTTTCAGGGTACCATGATACCTAATTGGGTTACTGCTGAAATGGGTCCCCGTTACTAGGGTTTTCTAGTCAAACATGTTAAGTGGTTAAGTGTCAGTATTTACCTAACCCCACCCATCAGTTTAATTAACATGTTGAATTGGTTAAGTGTTTTAGTTAACTTAACCCTACCATCCTGACTTGTTTGTCCTTAGCTTTTTAAAGCACCGACCACTCACATTAGACATGTATTGTTACAGTTACTGGATGTGTCGGTCGGTTCCGGGCAGGTTTACACCGTAACTCAGTCTAACCTCGGGTCCTTATTGGGCTCAATGCTTAACCTCCCACATTGGATAGGTATTGTTGTGATTACTGGACAACCGGGCGGGTCCGGGCAGGTTTACATCACAACTCAATCCAACCTCGGGTTAATCATACTCGTATTTTCTAAATTTACATATTTGTCTCTATTACTTGTTATATGTAAATTTGTTAACAATTAAATGTTGTGGCCCACTTTCCAAGTTCATCATTTTTGGTATAAGAATTTTATACCATTTAAGTGCCACCAATTATTGGCATGTGCCAAACATGCTAATACATATATTTTTCACCAATTTATGTCAAGTTTCCTATAATTACCAATTTTTCCCAACGTTACCCCGTTTAAATATTAGGCTAACAATCTTAGCCTAATTTTTCGTCCGCATGATTTTTAACATATAATATTAGGCTAAAAACTTAGCCTAATTTAGCGTACACAAAATTGGCATAAAGAAATTCATTAACATAAACATGACATTGGTGTAAACTTGGCATTTTCGGCATAATCAATATGAACATCATAGGTATGAACTTGCAAAATAGTCAACATGAATATCATAGGTTTGAACTTGCAACGTAGACTAAATCAACATACATATATGTGAATTTGCAACATAGACTAAATCAACTTACATATATGTGGACTTGCATTGAAATAGGGATCTAACTAAATAGGTGTCACATGAATTAGCATATGATTTAGACAACATAAGCCTAAACATGTTTAGATCTAGGCATAACATCGAACATCACTAGCATATGACAAGAATATGACATGTCCATAAAGTATGTATAATTTTATCACATGTGTGAACTAGATCCAATCATGTTTACTACTATAACATGAAACTTGTATTAAAATGGATCTTGGCATGGATCCAATTATGAACTTGCAACTTTTGTATAAACATATGAGCATGTATATGAACTTAATTATTTAGGCATAGAGGTTTTAGCATAAAGTATATACATGAGATCTTAACTTGTACATAACACATACAACCTATATTAAACATATAAACATATAGGTGTAAATTCTAACATTAACCATATACTTGTATGTGATGTTGCTTTCACTCTAAATGTACAATAGGATCAACATCAAATCAATTTTACCATAAACATCCCAACCATTCACAATACAATCATTGCAATACACAAATATGAATTAGCATCGTCGTTATACAATAGTAAAATTCCATTTCCATTTTACGTCGAATCAAGTCTCAATTTTTATTCCCATCGGAAAAATCACTATACTTACAACAAACGACGAACTTGAATTCTGGATTCTGAGTTCTGAATTTGCAATGCTTTCCTTTGGGTAGATAAACGTTGTTTGAATCTTGTTTTTACTTTAGTTTTGCTCGTCTCTAAGCTTTCTTCAAGTGGAGGCTACTCTTGGTTTCCTTCCAGCTGCATGATGGCTCTAGCTCTATTTTATTTGTGTGAATTTAGGTTGGAGACTAAGGTTGTTTATATATAATTTCAAAATAATTAGAGCCGTCGATGAAGCTAGAGTTAATCAAGGTCATCCATCTCAAGAGAAGCCAATCAGAAAGTGACAAATTAGCCCTAATGACACAGCCAAGCCCCAGAAACCGAGCCAGGACCAGACCAAGCAGGTCAGGTCGACCTGTAGGTCGACTACATGGTCGACCTGGGTACCCAGGTCGACCCCCTGGTCGACCTGGATTCTGGGCGGGAAAATTCCCACCCAGCCCAGTTCTGGTCCAGTTTTGAATTTTGAACTTGTTTTTCGGGCTGTTTGAATTTTAAATCGAATTCTGAAACTTCCGGAGATCATAACTCCTTCATACGGAGTCCGATTTACGCAAATTCAGACTCTATCTCTAGCAGAATTCTGAGATGAACGCAATGGCGTAACCTGTTTCCCTTAATTCTATCATTTAAAATTAATTATACTTTAATTTGTTAATTTACTATTAACAGAAAATTCGGGGTGTTACATTCTCCCCTCCTTAAAGGATTTCATCCCCGAAATCTTCAAGTCTAGAAGAACGTATATCCTAACATCCAATCGTCCATCTACTCAACCAACAAGCACAAGTGTCCATTGTCCTTAAAAGACTTCTAATGCTTCATTATCATATGCATAGTGTGTGTATATGTCCTTATCTAATGCAAAAATTAGGCGGTGTACTGATTCAGTTGTCCTCCTTAATGCGAATCATGTAAGTGTCTTGAATCCATTATGTATGCAAATTTTCCCTACTCATAATTCTACATGAGTGCGCAATCATTCATACAAATGCGACATCCATATGACAACATATCAAGTTTCAACCACATACAAATATGAATACATATATGCATATGCAATATGAAGTGACTGAGCCGATCTAAAACCTAGGTTATGTGTGTATATGCATCCACGAGCAACCACTTGCAGCCATCAATCATAACATGTTTCAATTACATGTTTACATCCAAAGGGGTTTCTACCTAAGGATAAAGGATAATATCGAGGAGATATACCTAAAAAGATAGATACAAGCACAACTTGAGGAAAAAGAGAAATCAAAGATGTACCCTCAAAAAGAAAAGGGTAGGCCACGCGTATTCTGTCCTCAGTTTCCCAAGTCGCGTCTTCCTCAGCGTCGCTCCACTGAACTTTGACAAGCTTGACTTCACGGTTACGTAGCTTTTTCACTTCAATTCCTAGGATGTGGGTTGGAACTCTCCTCACAGTTGCTTCGCGTTCCACTTCGGCTTATTCTAGAATGCTTGGCTCCACCACTTCCGCAGATTCATGTAAACATTTCCGGAGATGAGAAACGTGAAAGACATTGTGAATTCCAGCCAACCTTTTGGGCAGATCTACTCTATAAGCCATCTTCCCAATCTTCTCGATGATAGGGAACGGTCCTACAAATCTTGGTGCTAGCTTTCCTGCGAATCCAAAGCGAACGACGGTCCTTAAGGGAGATACCTTAAGGAAAACCCTTTCCCCAACCTCAAACTCAAGGTCGGTCCTTCTTTTGTCTGCGTAGGATTTCTGTCTATCTTGGGTAGTCTTCATTCTCCTTCGTATCAAGTCCACTTTTTCTGAAGTCTCTCTAATCATTTCTGGCCAAGTATAAGCTTGTCTGTAGACTCCCACCAACAAGTTGGTGATCGGCACGGTCTTCCATACAAAGCTTCGAAGGGCGCCATGCCGATGGTGGCTTGGTAGCTGTTGTTGTAGGCGAATTCCACTAAAGGAAGATGATCCTCCCATGTTCCTCCAAAGTCAAGAACGCATAGTCTCAGAAGATTTTCTAATAGTCTGTTCACCCTTTCCGTATGACCATTGGTTTGGGGGTGATAGGCCGTGCTCAAGCATAACTGTGTGCCTACAGCTTCTTGCAGACTCTGCCAAAATTCGCTTGTAATGATAGGATCTCAGTCACTCACTATGCTGGAGGGTATTCCATGGAGTCGAACTATTTCCTTGAGATAAAGAGAAGCTAGAGACGAGGCGGTCCTTCTACTCTTGATAGGTATAAAGTGGGCGCTTTTTGTGGGCCTGTCCACTATTACCCAAATGCTAGTATTTCCCCTTCTTGACCTAGGCAACCCATCAATGAAGTCCATTGAAATGTTATCCCACTTCCATTGCGGGACTTCTAGAGGATGAAGCAGTCCTCCAGGCTTCTTTTGTTCCGCCTTGACCTGTTGGCATATCACATACTTAGAAATGAAATCTGCCACATCCTTTTTCATGCCACTCCAAAAGAGAACTCTCTTTACGTCCTTGTACATCTTGTCTCCACCTGGGTGTATTGTCATCTTGGAATGATGTGCTTCCTCGAGAACCATCTTTACTAAATTCCTTGCTTGTAGGACGCATAGTCTTCCATCCCGCCTCAACCAAACCTTATTATCGATGGAGTACCTATTGAGGTGACTGGAAGTTTCACCCCTAATTAGTTTATCAATCACATCCACAAGCTGAGGGTCTTCACGTTGTGCGACCCCTATTGAGTCTAAAAGAGTGGGCCGTACTTCTAGTGATGCCAACAAACCAGGTACAAAATCAGAGGAGGGCCTAAAGTCAAAACTGGCTATATACTCCAAGCTTTGCCTTTCTACAAAGAGAGGGCTTAAGGTCAGCTTCTTTCTACTCAAGGCGTCTGCTACTGCGTTGCCCTTTCCAGGAGTATAGGAAATCTCAAAATCATACGAGGCAAGGAACTCCATCCACCTTTGCTGCCTCAAGTTAAAATCTTTCTACGAGAAAAGATATTTCAACGATTTATGGTCAGTATACAATTCGAACTTCTCGCCTAGGAGATAATGGCGCCAAGACTTAAGCGCAAAGACGATGGCGGACAACTCAAGATCGTGGGTTGGGTAGTTCTTTTCATGAACTTTCAATTGTCTTCCACCATAAGTTATTACCTTCCCTTCTTGCATCAGAACAACGCCTAGTCCCGTACCACAAGCATTCGTGTATACTGTGAACATTTTGCTTCCATTAGGCAAAGTCAGAATTGGGGCTGTTGTAAGAGACCTTTTTAAGCGTTGGAAAGCAATATCACAATCCAAATCCCAAGAGAACGCTAGATTCTTCTTTGTTAGCCTTGTGAGTGGAGCTGAAATTTTCGCGAATTCTCTAATGAACTTTCGGTAAAAACCGGCTAGCCCAAGAAAGCTTCGGACTTCGGTTGCATTTCTTGGTGTCTTCCAATCTTGCACTGCCACCACTTTCGCGGGGTCCACAGCTAACCCCTCTTTGGACACTACATGTCCAAGAAACCTTACCTCTTCTCTCCAAAAGTGGAACTTGGAGAATTTTGCTTTTAGCTGATGTGCACAGAGAGTATCCATGATTTCCTTCAGATGCTGAGCATGTTCTTCCTCATTCTTTGAGAAGATCAAAATATCGTCTACGAAGACCACCACGAACTTATTGAGGAATTCTCTGAACACCCTGCTCATTAGGTCTACGAAATAAGCGGGTGTGTTTGTCAAGCCGAAAGGCATGACAAGCCATTCGAAGAAACCGTCTGGGGTTCTGAACGCCATCTTATCAATGCTATCTTCAGCTACCCTTAGCCGATGGAACCCAGTAGCCAGATCAAGTTGGGAGAAGACCGACGCACCTACAAGCTAATCAAACAAATCATCTATTCTGGGAAGCGGGTGCCTATTCTTCTTAGTCAACTTGTTTGGCTCCCTATAGTCCACACAAAGACGTAGTGAGCCATTTGCTTTGGTGGCGAATACCACTGGAGCACCCCATTCCGAGATACTCCGCCTTATAAACCCCTTCTCGAGAAGCTCTGTAATAACCCGAAAAATCTGGGCCAGTTTAAAATTTTTATTTTGGCAATTTTAGCGAATTTTGAATATTTAAAATAGATTATTTCAAATAATATCGACGAGAAATTTATTTTGAATATAATTAGAACGTATATATTATATACATCGTCGTTAGAATATAAGTAATTTTATATAATTATAATAGAATTGAAAATGGCGCGGTAGTTCGATAATTCGATTTCAAACTTCAATTGAATGTACCGGGTGCAAAACAATCCGGATTTTAGCGAAACCAAAAATAATAGGATCTAATTGATGATATCTTTCCAACGAATCCGAAAAATCAAGATTTCATAGCGGGAATCAAAAGATACGTCCAGTTGAAAATTCTGAATAGTCGCTATGGAATTCAGACCCTTAAAAGTAGACATTTTGCAAACGACCTCGGATTTCGACGAAACCACTTTTGTTGGGTCCGTGATGTCAAATTATTGGTAGGTTTCAAATTTCATAATTTTTCGAATCAATATGTGAGCGTGGCAAAGGAAAACGCATTTGACCAGTTTAAGTTGATTTTAATCGACTGGAAAATGGCTATTTTTCAAACGGTCTCAGAATTCGACGAAACTAGTTTTGTTAGGACTGTATCGTCAATACGAAGCTAGAAAATATTTTTCGGGAATTTTTCGAGTTAGTATGTGACCCCGGTAATTTGAAATGTACGTTTAAAATTCAATATAGCGATTTAAATGTAAATTCAACGGAAACTGATCGAAACGATCAAATCAGCTTGCGATACCTATCCCATTGTGTTCGGAATGGGGGTAAAACGCCATGGACGACAGGCGGTGGGCCTCGTTTAGAGGTCGTTTGTGAAAGTCAACTTTTGGCAATTAAAATAATTAAACTTTCCTCTCCCTCCCCTTAAATCACGTTGGCCCCCCCTTTTCTCGTTTCCATTTCGATTCAGAGAAAAAAAAGTTACATAGTCCCGATCCCCTTTTCCCGCTTCCCCCTTCCGCCGTTGACCTCGTCGCCTCCGCCCCAAGCACGGCGCCGGCCTCCTCCATCTTCCCTTAGCCCCGATTCCCTCCCCTCTCCTTAATCGACGCGTCGGCCGCCCTTACCCCAGTCGCCATCGATGTCGCCCCCATCCACCGTCGCCCTCCGCTCCACCATCCCCTCCTCCTGGCGTTGTGCGAGATCCAGAGACCCCCCTTGTTCCGCCTCCGCCTCCATCCCATCCTCCGACCTCCATTCTCGAGCCACGATGACCCCTAGGTGGCGGCCTCCTCTGAAAATGGCCAGATCTGGAAAACAGTTGCTTAGCTTATTTTATTTTATATAATCAAACTTTTATTGAACAGTAATTGGTTTTTATTTTATTTTAACAACATTGTTTACAAAAGCAGTTTTTTATATTATTTTACAGTGTTTCCAATCAGTTATATGTATGAAAATCAATATAGAAAAATTAGTTTTTATATTTGAAAAGATGGGTTTTTAACTTGTAAAAAGAATTGACTTTTGTGTTAGGAAAAGAAGTGATCTTTGAAAACAAAAAGAAATAATTTATATATATATATATATATAACATATAAAGATACAGTTTTTATGAAGGAAGTAATGAAGTAAAAATTCGATCTTTATATATGAAATAGAAATATAAAAATATAATCTTTTTATATAGAATAGCGTTAGAAAAATATAATCTTTATTATGTAGAAGGTGTAAAAATATGATTTTTGTTTATGTAGAGAATTAAAAATATAATTTTTACATAATAGGAATATTAGAAATATCATCTTTATATGTGTAGCAAAATAAAAATGTGATTTTTATAATGATATATTTGAAAAGGTGAAATCTATATATTTGAAAAGGCGAAATCTTTATAATAGAAAATTTTGATTTTTGTATATTGAATAGTATAATAAAAATTTGATTTTTATATAATGAATAACAAGATAAAAATTCGATTTTTATATATTGAATAGCGAAGTAAAAATTCGATTTTTACATATGTAGTGGCTACAGCAACGATGTAATAACCCGGAAAATCTGGGCCAGTTTAAAATTTTTATTTTGGCAATTTTAGCGAATTTTGATTATTTAAAATGAATTATTTTAAATAATATCGACGAGAAATTTATTTTGAATAGAATTCGACGTATATATTTTATACGTCGTCGTTAGAATATAAATATTTATATATAATTATAAATAGAATTGAAAATGGCGCGGTAGTTCGATAATTCGATTTCAAACTTCAATAGAATGTACCGGGTGCAAAATAATCCGGATTTTAGTGAAACCAAAAATAATGGAATCTAATAGTGAATATCTTTCCAACGAATCCGACTAATCGAAATTTCATGGCAGGAATCAAAAGATATGTCCAGTTGAAAATTCTGAATAGTCGCTATGGAATTCAGGCCCTTAAAAATGGACATTTTGCAAACGACCTCGGATTTCGACGAAACCAGTTTTGTTGGGTCCGTGATGTCGAATTATTGCTAGATTCCAAATTTCATAATTTTTCGAATCAATATGTGAGCGTGGCATAGGAAAACGCGTTTGACCAGTTTCAGTTGATTTTAATCGACTGGAAATTGGCCATTTTTCTAACGGTCTCAGAATTCGACGAAACTAGTTTTGTTAGGACTGTATCGTCAATACGAAGCTAGAAAATATTTTTCAGGAATTTTTCTTGTTAGTATGTGACCCCGGTAATTTGAAATGTGCGTTTAAAATTCAATATAGTGATTTAAAAGTAAATTCAACGGAAACTGATTGTAACTATCGAATCAGCTTGCAATACATATCCCATTGTGTTCGAAATGGGGGTGAAACGCTATGGACGACAGGCGGTGGGCCTCGTTTCGAGGTCGTATGTGAAGGTCAACTTTAAGTTGAAATAAATAATTAAATAACAAAAAAAAAATTAAAAAAACCCTTTCCCCTTATCTCTGGCCCCCCCCGTTCATTCCTCAGAATCAAAAAAAAAAAAAAAAAAAAGAAATGAAATGCGATCGACGGAGGGGGGGGATCGCCGCCGAAGCCCATCGGAGGCGCCCCACCTCCGGCGCCGCTTCCTCCCACCAGCCGCAACCCCCAATCGAACCCCCCTCTCCTCCGCAGTCCCGTTACTCCCCTTTCCCCCTCGCAATAGCCCGACGCAACCACTTCATCCCCGCGCCACCCCCACCTCCCTCCACCGATGAACTCGCCTCCTCGTTGCGCCATCCTCCGCAAGCCGCGCCCCCGTTCTCGCTCTCCTCTTCTGAAACGTGGCCCTCGCGAAGCCCTCCCCCACCAGCGATGAACCGCCGACGCCCCCTCCCCTCCTCTCCGATACCTGTAAGTTTTATTTTTAACTTTATTTTTATTTACTTTTCAATTTTAGTTAAGTGTTCTATTCGAATTTTAAAACTGATTTTTATGTTAGATTTTAAAAACTGATTTGAAAAAGGTTTTAAAACTGATTTTTGAAAAGTTCAAAAACTAATTTTTGAAAAGATTTAAACTTTATAAGTTTAAAGATTATATTTTTATAATATGATAAAAATGATATTTTTATCATGTAAAGATGACATTTTGAATCACGAAGATCGGAAATTATATATGGATATATATTGTTTCAAAAGGAGGATTTTCTATATAAAAGAAACATTGTTTTGAAAGGAGAAAATATACATGTGTTTTGAAAAGAAATTATATTTTGTTTTAGAAAGCAAAATATAATGATAAGATTTTTTAGTAGAATAAAAATTCGATTTTTATATATTGAACTTCGGCATAAAAATGTGATTTTTATATATTGAACTTCGGCATAAAAATGTGATTTTTATATATTGAACTTCGGCATAAAAATGTGATTTTTATATATTGAACTTCGGCATAAAAATGTGATTTTTATATATTGAACTTCGGCATAAAAATATGATTTTTATATATTGAATAGCGAAGTAAAAATTCGATTTTTACATAGGTAGTGAAAGCGGGCAACGAAGGTAACAAAAAGGCGAAACGACGAAGACTTCTGCAAAAGAAGTGCCGTGGAGCTAGGATAGCAATAGGTGAGAATTTCTCACCTTTCAATTTATTTTTCTAGTTATATATATATATACTAGGATGCAGACGGTGCTTATTAGAAGCACCCGACACCCGTCCACATACCATGGACTTGTTTGTTTGGTTGTGTAGTTGGTTAGATTATTTGATTGAAATTGAATTGTGGGGTGAAATGAATTGGTTTGATTGATGTGTGAATGGCGTGGGCCTTCACTAGACCGGGGATAAGGCTAGGCCTTGTCCCGTTTCTAGTATCGTGCCGTTATGCCGCCGAAATTTTCTAAAATATGTTAGAAAAATAAAAATATCATTTTATTTAAAGAATGAACTGAATAGAAATTCATATGTTGAAATAAAATGTTTTATCGTTAAAAATATAATTTTTAACGTGAATGTGAATAAATAAATATTCATTTACAAACCGGACGGTTTGTTTATGTACACCTATTTGAAGGACATGGATTGGGTCGATAAATTTTACACATCGCCCAACTGCACAAATAAAATATGTGTTTGATTGTTTGAAACCCCACATGGGTGTTGGGATGAAATTTGAAGTTCACTCATCCTGATTGATTGAATATGTCGATCGATTGATTGACAGGCTGTTATAAGCGTTGAATATCTATATTTGATGCTTATACAGTGTAGTGCACTTTGGTTGATGGTTGATTATTTTTCAATGCTATTATATACATGTGTTGTATGAAAATCCATATAATTAATTTTATATGGTAATTGATTGGGCCTCATTCCAGTTTAGAAATAGAAATATTTGAAATAGAAATATTTGAAATAGAATATTTGAAAATAGAAATTTATGAAGCCGTGTTGATTAGATTGACGCCATTTTGACGTGAACGATATTTATATCAATTTTAATCGATTTCAAAGTGAATTGAATTGAAAACGAATTCAAAGTGAATTGAATTGAAAACGAATTCAAAGTGAATTGAATTGAAAACGAATTCAAAGTGAATTGAATTGAAAACGAATTCAAAGTGAATTGAATTGAAAACGATTTCGAAATGAATTGAATTGAAAGTGATTTCGAAATGAATTGAATTGAAAGTGATTTCGAAATGAATTGAATTGAAAGTGATTTCGAAATGAATTGAATTGAAAACGATTTCGAAATGAATTGAATTGAAAACGAATTCAAATTGAATTGAAAGCAAATTGAAATGAATTCAAATTGAATTGAAATTTGAATTGAATAGAAATGAATTTTAAAACGAATTTATAGAGAAGAATTCAATTTTGCTTTGAATTGAGATGGAAGTTGAAATAGATTTTGAAACGAATTTTAAAACTATTTATATAATTCGTTTTAAATAGAAATCGACGAAGTATATATTATATATATAATATATATAATATAATGGCCTGAATAGAACGCGCCGCGCCGCGGCAGTTCGTGAATTTCGACCATTTATTTCAAACGGACATTGCGGGAGATCCGACCGTCGGATTCTCCTAAAACCGGAACCGTTGGGTTCGTATAGAAAAGAGCTTTCTAACGAATGTGATAAATTAGAAATCTAACGGTTGGATTTGGAATTATGTCCAAATAAAATTTGAAAAAGGTCGCTGTAAGTGCAGTTCGATGGCCATTGGTGGAAATCGACTGTACGGGCCTTGATAAAATTATTAAAAATAGTAATAATTTGTGTAAAATCATAAGAAATGATTTGTGAAGAATTGGGATGAAAAACTCCATATTTGAAAGGATAAAAATAGATTTTTATCGAAATGAACTAGTTTTGAACTAGAAACATAATTCTATTTATTTTTAAATAAATAAATTGAATTTGAAAAGGGTTTTGGAAATAACCAGAATTTCCAATGATTGCATTGGAGTGGATGTGAATCGAAATTGTCTTCGGAATATTTCGATGTTGGAATTCGTGATTATACAGATGTTGTTATGGAAATTTGAAAGATATATATTTATATCGTTATTTCCAATGTGACATTTGTTAGTCGTAGAATTTGATATTGAATATAAGCCGGTATATTTTCTATTCAGAGCCTTGTATTGAATATCAGATGTGATTTGGGTTTGTCGTGAATGGTGTCTTCACTAACACTGTTCTTGAACCCAGTTGAGAAAAGATTAAATCTTTTTATTTAGATTTAATGAAGTGTACCAATTAAATAATATTTAATTGGAATTGAATTGATATTGATTTTTGGGTTTATCGTGAACAGTGTTTTAAACAACACTCGTTCTTTAACCCGATAATTAATGAATGTGATTTTGGGTTTACCGTGAACCGTGTTTCAAATGACACGGATTCTTTAACCCAGTTAAAGATTAAAACTAAGTGGAGTTTTAATGAATCTTTAAATAGATTGAAAAGATCGGGAATGGAGTATCACCAGTTTTACTCCAAGCGATAGTTAAATCTTTAATTAGATTTGAACGTGAAATGGTAATTGAATTACCGATAACACTGTGGTGTTAGATATGAAGTACTACCAGTTTTACTTCATGGGATGAATAGGTTGGGATTGGGAAATAAAATAAATGATTACTTCGGTGTGGTTCGCTAATCCCGACTAGTTTGAATTGATATTCAAAGGAGATTAAAGAATAAATTTAAAGAATTTATTTTGGATAAAATTAATGGGAACTTTTCCCAAAGTATAGGAATATTTGAATAAAAGAATATTCTGAGTTGGAATGAGGCGTATGTTGTGTAACACTTTTATAATATATACGCGAGTTATTCAGAAAGACCGGGTTCATCCCATTCTGAATAACTGATTCGACGTGGTGTCGAAGATGAAGACGATGGTCGAAGACCGGAAGTCTTCGCGTCGTTTGGGTGATTACTGATGATCTTGATTGGGCTGTACACCCAAGAAGATGGAAACAGTTGGTGATCGTCCAGACGTACTTGGAGATCGATGGATATGCGAGGTACTAGGTGCCTCCGGTTTCGTTCGGACCCAGAACGGACTTGTGAATGGACTGTGTGTCTGACATTGGATTTTAGTCTGTGTGATTGATTTCTATTAAATATATATCTGTTTGGCGGCGGAGAATTTATTCTCTTGCTTAACGCCCTTCTCTGAGACGTACGAGCTCAGGGGTTATATATTGATGGATATCAAACACATGGAGTGAATTGCCTGTGTGGCATGCCTAAGTGGAAAATGATCGAGGCTTCTGTTGAAAAGCAAAGTCTTGTGGTGATGATCAAAGCACAGCCTGTGTGGCACAGCTTTGTGTAACGTGAATTCGCGAGCCTCGCACCCCGGTTGTGAACCAAAAACGGGAGACGGACCTCAGGGAGGGCATGCGTTTCTTTCTAGTTAGAAGTGGCGTCAGTGGTTTTACATGCCCTGACGAGTTTGACTTATGTGGTTGTTGCTGTTGCGAGGCGCCTCGGTTATATCGGTTTCGGCCGATGCATTCTGGTCGGCAGACGGACCAGACTTACGCCCCAAAGGGCGGGGAAACGTAGTGTTCAGGCATTTTAATCCACATCGGTGGACCGGCCCTGTCGCTCCAAGGGTCACTCGAGCTCTGATCCTGTGGCTCGGGCTAGAGAGTCACGAATCGGTTGAGGACTATCTTTTGCCTCGGTTCATAGACGGAAATCCAATTTCCAAATACGTGACATTTGCGGTTTTAATTGTAGAACCTAGTATGGTGACATAGTGGGATGGGGCGCTCATGCCGCCTATGATTGATACTTATGATTTGAAGTTGTTTTATACACTATGCACTTATAATAGTATCAAATAATGTGTTTTAAACGTATCAAGCATGCTTTGGCTGTTATAAGGTAAAAACCCTATCCTCCGGCTTGCGTTGCATTGTGTGATGGGACCTGGGTCTTATAACAGCTTCATTTTTCTTTATTTAGCATTGCGCTGTTTGTTTTATGCACTGGTATTCTTGGGAGGAAACCCGTTCCGTGTTATACGGCGTGGTCCCTTGATTTACCTAATGATTTAAAATAAAGATTAATAACTGTTTTAGTTCTCACACCAGTCACATGACTGACCTGGAGTTTATTGTTTTAACCTAAACTCTGGGTGCCCCTATTTTGACACGGGCAGCTAGTAGTTTTGGTTTTGCAGATTTATATTCACAGGATTCTGGTTTACAGCTGGAACGATATCCGGAAAGCTTTGTATCCGTATATCTCATTCTAGTTGTGTATTGTATTATTTTTCCGCTGCTATGTATTTAAATGTAATTTAAATCTCTGATAATTCTGTGTAATGTTTATTCATTTATACTCTGTATATTCTTGTAATCTGATGCATTGTTGTAATATACAATGAGATGTTCTTCTGTATGCGTTCTGCTGTGGTATGTTCTCGAACTATCCGACGCTTTCCTTTACGGGGAAGTTGCGGGTCTTTACACGTGGTATCAGAGCTTTGGTTTACAAAGCTAGAGAACAAGACACATTAGAAACATACGAAAGAATTCATCAGATATTGGATTAGTAATATCCAATTGGAATGACTCGTTAGAAATGGGATCAGTAGTATCCTAGAACGAGTGTGAAGAGTATATTTTTGAAGTGAAAACAAATTTTGTTTTGAAAATTTAAATCAATTATTCGTAGTTGATTATTTATTTATATTGATTTGGACAGTCCAGTATATAAAGAATTTGCATATACGCCTTGCAAACGTATATTCGAAGTTTTAATATACCGGGTAGATATAGAACCGCACTCTAGTAGCCCGACAATGTTCTGATGGTGGTTCGAAACATCATCAGCATTTATTTTCGAGTGACGAAGGTGTGATTTTCTATATATTTCCATTAGGCTGGTGTGAGAACCAAAACCTATATATATAGCTAGAACACTTTGTTGTGATTTGGCATCAAAAATCTGATTTTTGTATATATATCAAAATTATGAATTTTAAACGTTAAATTCACTAATTGATTGATGTTTGTGTTGTTTGTTTATTTGTTTGCTAATTTTTAGCCATTTAGCCTAACTGAATCGCATATTGAATTATATTGAAATTGGTCGCATTTGCTTGCATATACATATACTTATTTTGAATAGGTCACAGTAAGGAGGCTAGAGCAGAGAATAAAATTTGTTTGCCCGACAAATAGGTACATGTTTACTACATAATTTCCTGTTTTGTTTGGGTGATGATGATTTTGTGAGCCTATTGGCTAGCCGCTTGGCCTTTTCTTTTTCTTTTTGAGATCTGAAGGACCGGGGAAGCTATTTGAAATTCTCCGATGCTCCCGGTGCAGGGGAGGTTATGGCGAAATTTTTCGAAAATTTAGGGAGTTAGCCAAATTTTTGAAATTTTGGAAATTCTCAGAAACTGAAAAGTTGGAGAATGGAAGCCAGATCGAGCGTAGGGCTGAATAATCAAACCACTTTCGACTTTGTTCCTTTTCGGGGACGAAAAGTTTTAAGTGTGGGAGATTGTAATAACCCGGAAAATCTGGGCCAGTTTAAAATTTTTATTTTGGCAATTTTAGCGAATTTTGATTATTTAAAATGAATTATTTTAAATAATATCGACGAGAAATTTATTTTGAATAGAATTCGACGTATATATTTTATACGTCGTCGTTAGAATATAAATATTTATATATAATTATAAATAGAATTGAAAATGGCGCGGTAGTTCGATAATTCGATTTCAAACTTCAATAGAATGTACCGGGTGCAAAATAATCCGGATTTTAGTGAAACCAAAAATAATGGAATCTAATAGTGAATATCTTTCCAACGAATCCGACTAATCGAAATTTCATGGCAGGAATCAAAAGATATGTCCAGTTGAAAATTCTGAATAGTCGCTATGGAATTCAGGCCCTTAAAAATGGACATTTTGCAAACGACCTCGGATTTCGACGAAACCAGTTTTGTTGGGTCCGTGATGTCGAATTATTGCTAGATTCCAAATTTCATAATTTTTCGAATCAATATGTGAGCGTGGCATAGGAAAACGCGTTTGACCAGTTTTAGTTGATTTTAATCGACTGGAAATTGGCCATTTTTCTAACGGTCTCAGAATTCGACGAAACTAGTTTTGTTAGGACCGTATCGTCAATACGAAGCTAGAAAATATTTTTCAGGAATTTTTCTTGTTAGTATGTGACCCCAGTAATTTGAAATGCGCGTTTAAAATTCAATATAGTGATTTAAAAGTAAATTCAACGGAAACTGATTGTAACTATCGAATCAGCTTGCAATACATATCCCATTGTGTTCGGAATGGGGGTGAAACGCTATGGACGACAGGCGGTGGGCCTCGTTTCGAGGTCGTATGTGAAGGTCAACTTTAAGTTGAAATAAATAATTAAATAACAAAAAAAAATAAAAAAAACCCTTTCCCCTTATCTCTGCCCCCCCCCCCCCCGTTCATTCCTCAGAATCAAAAAAAAAAAAAAAAAAAGAAATGAAATGCGATCGACAGAGGGGGGGATCGCCGCCGAAGCCCATCGGAGGCGCCCCACCTCCGGCGCCGCTTCCTCCCACCAGCCGCAACCCCCAATCGAACCCCCCTCTCCTCCGCAGTCCCGTTACTCCCCTTTCCCCCTCGCAATAGCCCGACGCAACCACTTCATCCCCGCGCCACCCCCACCTCCCTCCACCGATGAACTCGCCTCCTCGTTGCGCCATCCTCCGCAAGCCGCGCCCCCGTTCTCGCTCTCCTCTTCTGAAACGTGGCCCTCGCGAAGCCCTCCCCCACCAACGATGAACCGCCGACGCCCCCTCCCCTCCTCTCCGATACCTGTAAGTTTTATTTTTAACTTTATTTTTATTTACTTTTCAATTTTAGTTAAGTGTTCTATTCGAATTTTAAAACTGATTTTTATGTTAGATTTTAAAAACTGATTTGAAAAAGGTTTTAAAACTGATTTTTGAAAAGTTTAAAAACTAATTTTTGAAAAGATTTAAACTTTATAAGTTAAAAGATTATATTTTTATAATATGATAAAAATGATATTTTTATCATGTAAAGATGACATTTTGAATCACGAAGATCAGAAATTATATATGGATATATATTGTTTCAAAAGGAGGATTTTCTATATAAAAGAAACATTGTTTTGAAAGGAGAAAATATACATGTGTTTTGAAAAGAAATTATATTTTGTTTTAGAAAGCAAAATATAATGATAAGATTTTTTAGTAGAATAAAAATTCGATTTTTATATACTGAACTTCGGCATAAAAATGTGATTTTTATATATTGAACTTCGGCATAAAAATGTGATTTTTATATATTGAACTTCGGCATAAAAATGTGATTTTTATATATTGAACTTCGGCATAAAAATGTGATTTTTATATATTGAACTTCGGCATAAAAATGTGATTTTTATATATTGAACTTCGGCATAAAAATATGATTTTTATATATTGAATAGCGAAGTAAAAATTCGATTTTTACATAGGTAGTGAAAGTGGGCAACGAAGGTAACAAAAAGGCGAAACGACGAAGACTTCTGCAAAAGAAGTGCCGTGGAGCTAGGATAGCAATAGGTGAGAATTTCTCACCTTTCAATTTATTTTTCTAGTTATATATATATATATACTAGGATGCAGACGGTGCTTATTAGAAGCACCCGACACCCGTCCACATACCATGGACTTGTTTGTTTGGTTGTGTAGTTGGTTAGATTATTTGATTGAAATTGAATTGTGGGGTGAAATGAATTGGTTTGATTGATGTGTGAATGGCGTGGGCCTTCACTAGACCGGGGATAAGGCTAGGCCTTGTCCCGTTTCTAGTATCGTGCCGTTATGCCGCCGAAATTTTCTAAAATATGTTAGAAAAATAAAAATATCATTTTATTTAAAGAATGAACTGAATAGAAATTCATATGTTGAAATAAAATGTTTTATCGTTAAAAATATAATTTTAACGTGAATGTGAATAAATAAATATTCATTTACAAATCGGACGGTTTGTTTATGTACACCTATTTGAAGGACATGGATTGGGTTGATAAATTTTACACATCGCCCAACTGCACAAATAAAATATGTGTTTGATTGTTTGAAACCCCACACGGGTGTTGGGATGAAATTTGAAGTTCACTCATCCTGATTGATTGAATATGTCGATCGATTGATTGACAGGCTGTTATAAGCGTTGAATATCTATATTTGATGCTTATACAGTGTAGTGCACTTTGGTTGATGGTTGATTATTTTTCA
Source organism: Allium sativum (assembly GCA_030737875.1). Lineage (NCBI taxonomy): Eukaryota > Viridiplantae > Streptophyta > Magnoliopsida > Asparagales > Amaryllidaceae > Allium > Allium sativum. The sequence goes on along the minus strand of CM060912.1, from coordinate 1,007,070,790 downwards.
ATGCTATTATATACATGTGTTGTATGAAAATCCATATAATTAATTTTATATGGTAATTGATTGGGCCTCATTCCAGTTTAGAAATAGAAATATTTGAAATAGAAATATTTGAAATAGAATATTTGAAAATAGAAATTTATGAAGCCGTGTTGATTAGATTGACGCCATTTTGACGTGAACGATATTTATATCAATTTTAATCGATTTCAAAGTGAATTGAATTGAAAACGAATTCAAAGTGAATTGAATTGAAAACGAATTCAAAGTGAATTGAATTGAAAACGAATTCAAAGTGAATTGAATTGAAAACGAATTCAAAGTGAATTGAATTGAAAACGATTTCGAAATGAATTGAATTGAAAGTGATTTCGAAATGAATTGAATTGAAAGTGATTTCGAAATGAATTGAATTGAAAGTGATTTCGAAATGAATTGAATTGAAAGTGATTTCGAAATGAATTGAATTGAAAACGATTTCGAAATGAATTGAATTGAAAACGAATTCAAATTGAATTGAAAGCAAATTGAAATGAATTCAAATTGAATTGAAATTTGAATTGAATAGAAATGAATTTTAAAACGAATTTATAGAGAAGAATTCAATTTTGCTTTGAATTGAGATGGAAGTTGAAATAGATTTTGAAACGAATTTTAAAACTATTTATATAATTCGTTTTAAATAGAAATCGACGAAGTATATATTATATATATAATATATATAATATAATGGCCTGAATAGAACGCGCCGCACCGCGGCAGTTCGTGAATTTCGACCATTTATTTCAAACGGACATTGCGGGAGATCCGACCGTCGGATTCTCCTAAAACCGGAACCGTTGGGTTCGTATCGAAAAGAGCTTTCTTACGAATGTGATAAATTAGAAATCTAACAATTGGATTTGGAATTATGTCCAAATAAAATTTGAAAAAGGTCGCTGTAAGTGCAGTTCGATGGCCATTGGTGGAAATCGACTGTACGGGCCTTGATAAAATTATTAAAAATAGTAATAATTTGTGTAAAATCATAAGAAATGATTTGTGAAGAATTGGGATGAAAAACTCCATATTTGAAAGGATAAAAATAGATTTTTATCGAAATGAACTAGTTTTGAACTAGAAACATAATTCTATTTATTTTTAAATAAATAAATTGAATTTGAAAAGGGTTTTGGAAATAACCAGAATTTCCAATGATTGCATTGGAGTGGATGTGAATCGAAATTGTCTTCGGAATATTTCGATGTTGGAATTCGTGATTATACAGATGTTGTTATGGAAATTTGAAAGATATATATTTATATCGTTATTTCCAATGTGACATTTGTTAGTCGTAGAATTTGATATTGAATATAAGCCGGTATATTTTCTATTCAGAGCCTTGTATTGAATATCAGATGTGATTTGGGTTTGTCGTGAATGGTGTCTTCACTAACACTGTTCTTGAACCCAGTTGAGAAAAGATTAAATCTTTTTATTTAGATTTAATGAAGTGTACCAATTAAATAATATTTAATTGGAATTGAATTGATATTGATTTTTGGGTTTATCGTGAACAGTGTTTTAAACAACACTCGTTCTTTAACCCGATAATTAATGAATGTGATTTTGGGTTTACCGTGAACCGTGTTTCAAATGACACGGATTCTTTAACCCAGTTAAAGATTAAAACTAAGTGGAGTTTTAATGAATCTTTAAATAGATTGAAAAGATCGGGAATGGAGTATCACCAGTTTTACTCCAAGCGATAGTTAAATCTTTAATTAGATTTGAACGTGAAATGGTAATTGAATTACCGATAACACTGTGGTGTTAGATATGAAGTACTACCAGTTTTACTTCATGGGATGAATAGGTTGGGATTGGGAAATAAAATAAATGATTACTTCGGTGTGGTTCGCTAATCCCGACTAGTTTGAATTGATATTCAAAGGAGATTAAAGAATAAATTTAAAGAATTTATTTTGGATAAAATTAATGGGAACTTTTCCCAAAGTATAGGAATATTTGAATAAAAGAATATTCTGAGTTGGAATGAGGCGTATGTTGTGTTTGTGTAACACTTTTATAATATATACGCGAGTTATTCAGAAAGACCGGGTTCATCCCATTCTGAATAACTGATTCGACGTGGTGTCGAAGATGAAGACGATGGTCGAAGACCGGAAGTCTTCGCGTCGTTTGGGTGATTACTGATGATCTTGATTGGGCTGTACACCCAAGAAGATGGAAACAGTTGGTGATCGTCCAGACGTACTTGGAGATCGATGGATATGCGAGGTACTAGGTGCCTCCGGTTTCGTTCGGACCCAGAACGGACTTGTGAATGGACTGTGTGTCTGACATTGGATTTTAGTCTGTGTGATTGATTTCTATTAAATATATATCTGTTTGGCGGCGGAGAATTTATTCTCTTGCTTAACGCCCTTCTCTGAGACGTACGAGCTCAGGGGTTATATATTGATGGATATCAAACACATGGAGTGAATTGCCTGTGTGGCATGCCTAAGTGGAAAATGATCGAGGCTTCTGTTGAAAAGCAAAGTCTTGTGGTGATGATCAAAGCACAGCCTGTGTGGCACAGCTTTGTGTAACGTGAATTCGCGAGCCTCGCACCCCGGTTGTGAACCAAAAACGGGAGACGGACCTCAGGGAGGGCATGCGTTTCTTTCTAGTTAGAAGTGGCGTCAGTGGTTTTACACGCCCTGACGAGTTTGACTTATGTGGTTGTTGCTGTTGCGAGGCGCCTCGGTTATATCGGTTTCGGCCGATGCATTCTGGTCGGCAGACGGACCAGACTTACGCCCCAAAGGGCGGGGAAACGTAGTGTTCAGGCATTTTAATCCACATCGGTGGACCGGCCCTGTCGCTCCAAGGGTCACTCGAGCTCTGATCCTGTGGCTCGGGCTAGAGAGTCACGAATCGGTTGAGGACTATCTTTTGCCTCGGTTCATAGACGGAAATCCAATTTCCAAATACGTGACATTTGCGGTTTTAATTGTAGAACCTAGTATGGTGACATAGTGGGATGGGGCGCTCATGCCGCCTATGATTGATACTTATGATTTGAAGTTGTTTTATACACTATGCACTTATAATAGTATCAAATAATGTGTTTTAAACGTATCAAGCATGCTTTGGCTGTTATAAGGTAAAAACCCTATCCTCCGGCTTGCGTTGCATTGTGTGATGGGACCTGGGTCTTATAACAGCTTCATTTTTCTTTATTTAGCATTGCGCTGTTTGTTTTATGCACTGGTATTCTTGGGAGGAAACCCGTTCCATGTTATACGGCGTGGTCCCTTGATTTACCTAATGATTTAAAATAAAGATTAATAACTGTTTTAGTTCTCACACCAGTCACATGACTGACCTAGAGTTTATTGTTTTAACCTAAACTCTGGGTGCCCCTATTTTGATACGGGCAGCTAGTAGTTTTGGTTTTGCAGATTTATATTCACAGGATTCTGGTTTACAGCTGGAACGATATCCGGAAAGCTTTGTATCCGTATATCTCATTCTAGTTGTGTATTGTATTATTTTTCCGCTGCTATGTATTTAAATGTAATTTAAATGTCTGATAATTCTGTGTAATGTTTATTCATTTATACTCTGTATATTCTTGTAATCTGATGCATTGTTGTAATATACAATGAGATGTTCTTCTGTATGCGTTCTGCTGTGGTTTGTTCTCGAACTATCCGACGCTTTCCTTTACGGGGAAGTTGCGGGTCTTTACAAACGAAGATGACAAAAATGCGATAATGATGAAGATTTCTATCAAAGAAGAGTCAAGATGATTGGATAGCTATTGGTGAGAATTTCTCACCTTTCAATTTCATTTTCTAGTTATATATATATACTAGGATGCAGACGGTGCTTAGTAGCACCCGACACAATCGTCCACAGACCATGGACTTGTTTGTTTGATTGCATAAATTAGTTAGATGATTAGATTTGAATTTGATTGTTTGGTGGATTTGATTGATGTGTGAATGGCGTGGGCCTTCACTAGACCGGGGATAAGGCTAGGCCTTGTCCCGTTTCTAGTATCGTGCCGTTATGCCACCGAAATTTTCTAAAATAAGTTAGAAAAATAAAAATATCATTTTATTTAAAGAATGAACTGAATAGAAATTCATATGTTAAAATAAAATGTTTTATCGTTAAAAATATAATTTTTAACGTGAGTATGAATATAGTGAATGTGAATAAATAAATATTCATTTACAAACCGGACGGTTTGTTTATGTACACTGATTTGACTGACATTGATTGGGACGATAAATTTTACACATCGCCCAACTGCACAAATAAAATCTGTGTTTGATTGATTGAAACCCCACACGGGTGTTGGGATGAAATTTGAAGTTCACTCATCCTGATTGATTAAATATGTCGATCGATTGATTGACAGGCTGTTATAAGCGTTAGATATCTATAATTGATGCTTATACAGTGTAGTGCACTTTGGTTGATGGTTGATTATTTTTCAATGCTATTATATACGTGTGATGTATGGAAAGTCCATATAATTAACATTATATGGTGATTGATTGGGCCTCATTCCAATTTAGAAAATAAAGAATATAATATAAATGTTCATGTGTTGACTGTACTCATCCGTTGAGATTAGTCATGTGTTGAACGAAATATTTTAATAATAAAATTTACATCTTTATCAATATAATATAAATGTTCATGTGTTGACTGTACTCATCCGTTGAGATTAGTCATGTGTTGAACGAAATATTTTAATAATAAAATTTATATCTTTATCAATATAATATAAATGTTCATGTGTTGACTGTACTCATCCGTTGAGATTAGTCATGTGCTGAACGAAATATTTTAATAATAAAATTTACATCTTTATCAATATAAAATAAAGGTTCATGTGTTGACTGTACTCATCCGTTGAGATTAGTCATGTGTTGAACGAAATATTTTGATAATAACAAATATTTTGATAATAGAAATATTTGAAATAGAATATTTGAAAATAGAAATATATGAAGCCGTGTTGATTAGATTGACGCCATTTTGACACGAACGATATTTATATCGATTTATTCATTTTAAAATGAATATTGAAAAGCAATTTCGAAATGAATTGAATATAAAACGATTTCGAAATGAAATGAATAGAAAACGATTTCGAAATGAAATAAATAGAAAACGATTTCGAAATGAAATGAATATAAAACGATTTCGAAATGAAATGAATAGAAAACGATTTCGAAATGAATTGAATATAAAACGATTTCGAAATGAAATGAATATAAAACGATTTCGAAATGAAATGAATAGAAAACGATTTCGAAATGAATTGAATATATAAAGAATTTGATTTCAATTGCATATATAACGAATTTAATTTGAATAGAAAACGAATTTGATTTCAATTGAATATATAACGAATTTGAATCAAATAGAAAACCAATTTGAATTGAATCGAATAGAAAACCACTTTGAATTGAATCGAATTGAAAACGAATTCGATTTGAATTGAAACGAAGTGAAATGAATTCAAATTGAATTGAAACTTGAATTGAATAGAAATGAATTTTAAAACGAATTTATAAGGAAAGATTCAATTTTCATTTGAATTGAGATGGAAGTTGAAATTGTTTTTGAAACGAATTCAAAACTATTTATAAAATTCGTTTTAAATAGAAATCGACGAAATATATATTATATATATTATATATATTATATAATGGCCTGAATAGAACACGCCGCGCCGCGGCAGTTCGTGAATTTCGACCATTTATTTCAAACGGACATTACGGGAGATCCGACCATCGGAATCTCCTAAAACCGGAACCGTTGGGTTCGTATCGAAAAGAGCTTTCTAGCGAATATTAGAAATTCAAAATCTAACGGTTGGATTTGGAGATACATCCAAATCAAATTTGAAAAAGGTCGCTATAAGTGCAGTTCGATGGCCATTATTGGAAATCGATTGTACGGGCCTTAATAAAAATATTTAAAAATAGTAATAATTTGTGTAAAATCATAAGAAATGATTTGGGAAAAATTGGGGTTAAAAACTCCATATTTGAAAAGATAAAAATAGATTTTTATCGAAATGAACTAGTTTTGAACTAAATTTAAAACCCGATTATTTTTAAATAAATAAATTAGATTTAAAAAGGGGTTTTAAATAATCGGAATTTCTAATATATTTGATTGGATTTGAAATGGGTTTATCGTGAACTGTGTTTTAAATAACACCTAGTCCTTTAACCCGATAACAAATAGAATGTGATTTGGGTTTGTCGTGAACTGTGTTTTAAATAACACCTAGTTCTTTAACCTAGTAAAAGGAGTTTTAACGAATCTGCAATTAGGTTGAAATGTGAATCTATAATCTAAATTATCAAATTTAGAAATGAGCAAGTATGGAGTATCGCCAGTTTAGCTCCAAAGCGATAGTTAAATCTTTAATTAGATTTGAATGTGAAATGGTAATTAATTTTACCGATAACACCATAGTATTAGATATGGAGTATTACCAGTTTTGCTTCATGGGATGAATAGGTTGGGATTGGGAAATAAAATAAATAATTACTTCGTTGTGGTTCGCTAATCTCGACTAGTTTGAAAAACCATAATTTGGTTTGAAACGACATCCAAAGGAAGATTAAAGGATAAATTTTAAAGAATTTATCTTGGATAAAATTAATGGGAACTTTTCCCAAAAGATGTGGATATTTAAATAACAGAATATTCAGAATATTCAGAATTGGAATGAGGCGTATGTTGAGTTTGTGTAACATTTGTTTTTAATATACGCGGGTTGTTCGGAAAGGCCGGGTTTATACCCATTCTGAATAACCGATTCGACGATAAGTCAAAGATGAAGACGGTGGTTGAAGACCGGAAGTCTTCACATCGTTTGGATAATTACTAACGATCCTGATTGGGCTGTACACCCAAGAGGATGGAAATAGTTGGTGGTCATCCAGACGTACTTGGAGATGGATGGATATGCGAGGAAAGTGCCTCCGGTTTCGTTCAGACCCAGAATGAACTTGTAAATGGATTGTGCGTCTGACATTGGATTTCATTCTGTGTTGATTGATTTCTGTTAAATATATATCTATTTGGCGGCGGAGAATTTATTCTCTTGCATAACGCCCTTCTCTGAAACGTACGAGCTTAGAGGTTATATATCGATAGATATCAATCGCATGGCATGAATTGCCTGTGTGGCATGCTGAGTTGCATAGATCAAGGCTTCTGTTGAAATGCAAAGTCTTGTGGTTGATGATCAAAGCACGGCCTTTGTGGCGTAGCTTTGTGTATAACGTGAATTCGCGAGCCTCACACCTCGGTATGAGTCAAAAACGGGATGAGGACCCAAGGAGTGCACGACGTTTCTTTCTAGCTATGGGTGGTGTCAGTGACCTACCAGCCCTGACATTTATATACTTTTCACCTTATGGTTTGGATGCGAGGCGCCTCAATTATAGGTCCTATAGGGCCGGGAAACGTGTGTTCAGGAATTGCCAATCCTCTAACGTAAGTGAGGACCGACCTTGGAGGATCCCAGGATTGCCCAGAGTGTGTAGTCCTGAGGCATTTGCTAGAGTGTCTCGAACGCGGAGAGGAGCTTGCCCCTTGCCTCGACTCATGACGGAAATCCAATTTCCAATACGTGTATTGCGGTTTTAATTGTAGAACTAGTATGGCGACATGATATATGGTACCCATGCCGTCTATGATTTATATTTATGATTGAAATTGTTTTGACACTATACACTTATTATAGTATCAAATGACTTGTTTAAAACGTACCAAGCATGTTTGGCTATTATAAGGGAAAACCCTATCCTCCGGCTTGCGTTGCATTGTGTGATGGGACCTGGGTCTTATAATAGCTTCATTTTTCGAAAAAACATTGCGTTGTCTTTTGTATGCACTGGTATTCTTGGGAGGAAACCCGTTCCGTGTTATACGGCGTGGTCCGTTGAATTACTCTCTTTTAAAAATAAAGTTTTAATAACTGTTTTAGTTCTCACACCAGTCACATGACTGACCTGGAGTTTATTGTTTTAACCTAAACTCTGGGTGCCCCTATTTTCCGCACGGGCAGCTAGTAGTTTTGGTTTTGCAGATTTATATTCACAGGTTCCGGGTTTACAGCTGGAATGATATCCGAAAAGCTCTGTATCCGTATATCACCTTCAGTTGTGCTTTGTATTATTTTCCGCTGCTATGTAATTTATTGTAATCTCTGATATTTATCGAATGTATAATTCTGTATATTCTTGTATTCTGATGGAATTGTTGTAATAGCAATGAAATGTTCTTCCGTCTGCGTTCGTTTGTGTGTTGTTCTCAAAGTATCCGCGCTTTCCTTCACGGGGAAGTTACGGGTTACTACAGTGGTATCAGAGCTTTGGTTTACAGAGCTCGAGAACAAGACACATTAGAACCATACGAAAGAATTCATCAGATGTTGGATTAGTAATATCCAATTTGAATGACTCGTTAGAGATAGGATCAGTAGTATCCTAGAACGAGTGTGAAGAGTATATTTTTCAAATGAAAACAATTTTGTTTTGAAAATTTAAATCGCTTTATACGTATTTGAATATTTTATTTATTTTGAATATGGACAATCTAGTATATAAAGGTTTTGCATATACGCGTCATGAACATATATTCAAAGTTTTAATATATTAGATAGATATAGAATCACACTCTAGTCGCCCGGACCTGATTCTGATGATTGACGCGTCATCATCAGTAATTATTTTCGTGTTTCGAAGGTATGATATCTATATATTTCCATTAGACTGGTGTGAGAACCAAAACTAATATAGCTAGATTCATTTGTTGTGATTTGGCACCAAAACATGATTTTCTGTATATATATCAAAATTATGAATTTGAAACGTTAATTCACTAATTGATTGATGTTTGTGTTGTTTGTTTATTTGTTCGATAATTTTGAACCATTATGCCTAATTGCATCAAATATTGGATTATATTGAAAATTAGCCGTATTTGCTTGCATATACATATATATCATTGAACAGGTCATAGCAAGGAGGCTAGAGCAGAGAATAAAATTTGTTTGCCCGATAAATAGGTACATGTTTACTATAATTTACTGTTTTGTTTGGGTGATGATGATTTTATGAGCCTATTAGCTAGCCGCTTGGCTTTTTCTTTTTGAGATCAGAAGGCCTATATGGCAATTTCGGCATTTTCCCGTGGCTCCCGGTGCAGGGGAGGTTATGGCGAAATTTTTCGAAAATTTAGGGTGTTAGCCAAATTTTTGAAAATTTGAAAATTCTCAGAAACTGAAAGGTTGGAGAATGGAAGCCAGATCGAACGTAGAGTTGATTAATCAAACCACTTTCGAATTTGTTCCTTTTCAGGGACAAAAAGTTTTAAGTGGGGGAGATTGTAATAACCCGGAAAATCTGGGCCAGTTTAAAATTTTTATTTTGGCAATTTTAGCGAATTTTGAATATTTAAAATAGATTATTTTAAATAATATCGACGAGAAATTTATTTTGAATATAATTAGAACGTATATATTATATACGTCGTCGTTAGAATATAAATAATTTTATATAATTATAATAGAATTGAAAATGACGCGGTAGTTCGATAATTCGATTTCAAACTTCAATTGAATGTACCGGGTGCAAAACAATCCGGATTTTAGCGAAACCAAAAATAATAGGATCTAATTGATGATATCTTTCCAACGAATCCGAAAAATCAAGATTTCATAGCGGGAATCAAAAGATACGTCTAGTTGAAAATTCTGAATAGTCGCTATGGAATTCAGGCCCTTAAAAGTAGACATTTTGCAAATGACCTCGGATTTCGACGAAACCACTTTTGTTGGGTCCGTGATGTCAAATTATTGGTAGGTTTCAAATTTCATAATTTTTCGAATCAATATGTGAGCGTGGCAAAGAAAAACGCGTTTGACCAGTTTCAGTTGATTTTAATCGACTGGAAAATGGCCATTTTTCAAACGGTCTCAGAATTCGACGAAACTAGTTTTGTTAGGACCGTATCGTCAATACGAAGCTTGAAAATATTTTTCAGGAATTTTTCGAGTTAGTATGTGACCCCGGTAATTTGAAATGTACGTTTAAAATTCAATATAGCAATTTAAAAGTAAATTCAACGGAAACTGATCGAAACGATCAAATCAGCTTGCGATACCTATCCCATTGTGTTCGGAATGGGGGTAAAACGCTATGGACGACAGGCGGTGGGCCTCGTTTAGAGGTCGTTTGTGAAAGTCAACTTTTTGCAATTAAAATAATTAAATAAATTAAACTTTCCTCTCCCTCCCCTTAAATCACGTTGGCCCCCCTTTTCTCGTTTCCATTTCGATTCAGAGAAAAAAAAGTTATAGAGTCCCGATCCCCTTTTCCCGCTTCCCCCTTCCGCCGTTGACCTCGTCGCCTCCGCCCCAAGCACGGCGCCGTCCACCTCCATCTTCCCTTAGCCCCGATTCCCTGCCCTCTCCTTAATCGACACGTCGGCCACCCTTACCCCAGTCGCCATCGATGTCGCCCCCATCCACCATCGCCCTACGCTCCACCATCCCCTCCTCCTGGCGTTGTGCGAGAGCCAGAGACCCCCCCTTGTTCCGCCTCCACCTCCATCCCATCCTCTGACCTCCATTCTCGAGCCACGATGAACCTTAGGTGGCGGCCTCCTCTGAAAATGGCCAGATCTGGAAAACAGTAAGCTTAGCTTATTTTATTTTATATAATCAAACTTTTATTGAACAGTAATTGGTTTTTATTTTATTTTAACAACATTGTTTACAAAAGCAGTTTTTTTATATTATTTACAGTGTTTCCAATCAGTTTATTTGTATGAAAATCAATATAGAAAAATCAGTTTTTATATTTGAAAAGATGGGTTTTTAACTTGTAAAAAGAATTGACTTTTGTGTTAGGAAAAGAAGTGATCTTTGAAAACTAAAAGAAATAATTTATATATATATATATATAACATATAAAGATACGGTTTTTATGAAGGAAGTAATGAAGTAAAAATTCGATCTTTATATATGAAATAGAAATATAAAAATATAATCTTTTTATATAGAATAGCGTTAGAAAATATAATCTTTATTATGTAGAAGGCGTAAAAATATGATTTTTGTTTATGTAGAGAATTAAAAATATAATTTTTACATAATAGGAATATTAGAAATATCATCTTTATATGTGTAGCAAAATAAAAATGTGATTTTTATAATGATATATTTGAAAAGGTGAAATCTATATATTTGAAAAGGCGAAATCTTTATAATAGAAAAATTTGATTTTTATATATTGAATAGTATAATAAAAATTCGATTTTTATATATTGAATAACAAGATAAAAATTCGATTTTTATATATTGAATAGCGAAGTAAAAATTCGATTTTTACATATGTAGTGGCTACAGCAACAAAGATGACAAAAATGCGATAACGATGAAGATTTCTATCAAAGAAGAGTCAAGATGATTGGATAGCTATTGGTGAGAATTTCTCACCTTTCAATTTCATTTTCTAGTTATATATATATATACTAGGATGCAGATGGTGCTTAGTAGCACCCGAAACAATCGTCCACAGACCATGGACTTGTTTGTTTGATTGCATAAATTAGTTAGATGATTAGATTTGAATTTGATTGTTTGGTGGATTTGATTGATGTGTGAATGGCGTGGGCCTTCACTAGACCGGGGATAAGGCTAGGCCTTGTCCCGTTTCTAGTATCGTGTCGTTATGCCGCCGAAATTTTCTAAAATAAGTTAGAAAAATAAAAATATCATTTTATTTAAAGAATGAACTGAATAGAAATTCATATGTTAAAATAAAATGTTTTATCGTTAAAAATATAATTTTTAACGTGAATATGAATATAGTGAATGTGAATAAATAAATATTCATTTACAAACCGGACGGTTTGTTTATGTACACTGATTTGACTGACATTGATTGGGACGATAAATTTTACACATCGCCCAACTGCACAAATAAAATCTGTGTTTGATTGATTGAAACCCCACACGGGTATTGGGATGAAATTTGAAGTTCACTCATCCTGATTGATTACATATGTCGATCGATTGATTGACAGGCTGTTATAAGCGTTAGATATCTATAATTGATGCTTATACAGTGTAGTGCACTTTGGTTGATGGTTGATTATTTTTCAATGCTATTATATACGTGTGATGTATGTAAAGTCCATATAATTAACATTATATGGTGATTGATTGGGCCTCATTCCAATTTAGAAAATAAAGAATATAATATAAATGTTCATGTGTTGACTGTACTCATCCGTTGAGATTAGTCATGTGTTGAACGAAATATTTTAATAATAAAATTTATATCTTTATCAATATAATATAAATGTTCATGTGTTGACTGTACTCATCCGTTGAGATTAGTCATGTGTTGAACGAAATATTTTAATAATAAAATTTATATCTTTATCAATATAATATAAATGTTCATGTGTTGACTGTACTCATCCGTTGAGATTAGTCATGTGTTGAACGAAATATTTTAATAATAAAATTTACATCTTTATCAATATAAAATAAAGGTTCATGTGTTGACTGTACTCATCTGTTGAGATTAGTCATGTGTTGAGCGAAATATTTTGATAATAACAAATATTTTGATAATAGAAATATTTGAAATAGAATATTTGAAAATAGAAATATATGAAGCCATGTTGATTAGATTGACGCCATTTTGACACGAACGATATTTATATCGATTTATTCATTTTAAAATGAATATTGAAAAGCGATTTCGAAATGAATTGAATATAAAACGATTTCGAAATGAAATGAATAGAAAACGATTTCGAAATGAATTGAATATAAAAGGATTTCGAAATGAAATGAATATAAAACGATTTCGAAATGAAATGAATAGAAAACGAAATATAAAACGATTTCAAAATGAAATGAATAGAAAACGATTTCGAAATGAATTGAATATATAACGAATTTGATTTCAATTGCATATATAACGAATTTGATTTGAATAGAAAACGAATTTGATTTCAATTGAATATATAACGAATTTGAATCAAATAGAAAACCAATTTGAATTGAATCGTATATAAAACCACTTTGAATTGAATCGAATTGAAAACGAATTCGATTTGAATTGAAACGAAGTGAAATGAATTCAAATTGAATTGAAACTTGAATTGAATAGAAATGAATTTTAAAACGAATTTATAAGGAAAGATTCAATTTTGATTTGAATTGAGATGGAAGTTGAAATTGTTTTTGAAACGAATTCAAAACTATTTATAAAATTCGTTTTAAATAGAAATCGACGAAATATATATTATATATATAATATAATGGCCTGAATAGAACGCGCCGCGCCGCGGCAGTTCATGAATTTCAACCATTTATTTCAAACGGACATTACGGGAGATCCGACCGTCGGATTCTCCAAAAACCGGAACCGTTGGGTTCGTATCGAAAAGAGCTTTCTAGCGAATATTAGAAATTCAAAATCTAACGGTTGGATTTGGAGATACGTCCAAATCAAATTTGAAAAAGGTCGCTATAAGTGCAGTTCGATGGCCATTATTGGAAATCGATTGTACGGGCCTTAATAAAAATATTTAAAAATAGTAATAATTTGTGTAAAATCATAAGAAATGATTTGGGAAAAATTGGGGTGGAAAACCTCCATATTTGAAAAGATAAAAATAGTTTTTTATCGAAATGAACTAGTTTTGAACTAAATTTAAAACCCGATTATTTTTAAATAAATAAATTAGATTTAAAAAGGGGTTTTAAATAATCGGAATTTCTAATATATTTGATTGGATTTGAAATGGGTTTATCGTGAACTGTGTTTTAAATAACACCTAGTTCTTTAACCCGATAACAAATAGAATGTGATTTGGGTTTGTCGTGAACTGTGTTTTAAATAACACCTAGTTCTTTAACCTAGTAAAAGGAGTTTTAACGAATCTGCAATTAGGTTGAAATGTGAATCTATAATCTAAATTATCAAATTTAGAAATGAGCGAGTATGGAGTATCGCCAGTTTAGCTCCAAAGCGATAGTTAAATCTTTAATTAGATTTGAACGTGAAATGGTAATTAATTTTACCGATAACACCATAGTATTAGATATGGAGTATTACCAGTTTTGCTTCATGGGATGAATAGGTTGGGATTGGGAAATAAAATAAATAATTACTTCGTTGTGGTTCGCTAATCTCGACTAGTTTGAAAAACCATAATTTGGTTTGAAACGACATCCAAAGGAAGATTAAAGGATAAATTTTAAAGAATTTATCTTGGATAAAATTAATGGGAACTTTTCCCAAAAGATGTGGATATTTAAATAACAGAATATTCAGAATATTCAGAATTGGAATGAGGCGTATGTTGAGTTTGTGTAACATTTGTTTTTAATATACGCGGGTTGTTCGGAAAGGCCGGGTTTATACCCATTCTGAATAACCGATTCGACGATAAGTCTAAGATGAAGACGGTGGTTGAAGACCGGAAGTCTTCACATCGTTTGGATAATTACTGACGATCCTGATTGGGCTGTACACCCAAGAGGATGGAAATAGTTGGTGGTCGTCCAGACGTACTTGGAGATGGATGGATATGCGAGGAAAGTGCCTCCGGTTTCGTTCAGACCCAGAACGAACTTGTAAATGGATTGTGTGTCTGACATTGGATTTCATTCTGTGTTGATTGATTTCTGTTAAATATATATCTGTTTGGGGGCGGAGAATTTATTCTCTTGCTTAACGCCCTTCTCTGAAACGTACGAGCTTAGAGGTTATATATCGATAAATATCAATCGCATGGCATGAATTGCCTGTGTGGCATGCTGAGTTGCATAGATCAAGGCTTCTGTTGAAAAGCAAAGTCTTATGGTTGATGATCAAAGCACGGCCTTTGTGGCGTAGCTTTATGTATAACGTGAATTCGCGAGCCTCACACCTCGGTATGAGTCAAAAACGGGATAAGGACCCAAGGAGTGCACGACGTTTCTTTCTAGCTATGGGTGGTGTCAGTGACCTACCAGCCCTGACATTTATATACTTTTCACCTTGTGGTTTGGATGCGAGGCGCCTCGATTATAGGTCCTATAGGGTCGGGAAACGTGTGTTCAGGAATTGCCAATCCTCTAACGTAAGTGGGGACCGGCCTTGGAGGATCCCAGGATTGCCCAGAGTGTGTAGTCCTGAGGCATTTGCTAGAGTGTCTCGAACGCGGAGAGGAGCTTGCCCCTTGCCTCGACTCATGACGGAAATCCAATTTCCAATACGTGTATTGCAGTTTTAATTGTAGAACTAGTATGGCGACATGATATATGGTACCCATGCCGTCTATGATTTATATTTATGATTGAAATTGTTTCGATACTATACACTTATTATAGTATCAAATGACTTGTTTAAAACGTACCAAGCATGTTTGGCTATTATAAGGGAAAACCCTATCCTATGGCTTGCGTTGCATTGTGTGATGGGACCTGGGTCTTATAATAGCTTCATTTTTCGAAAAAGCATTGCGTTGTCTTTTCTATGCACTGGTATTCTTGGGAGGAAACCCGTTCCGTGTTATACGGCGTGGTCCCTTGAATTACTCTCTTTTAAAAATAAAGTTTTAATAACTGTTATAGTTCTCACACCAGTCACATGACTGACCTGGAGTTTATTGTTTTAACCTAAACTCTGGGTGCCCCTATTTTCCTCACGGGCAGCTAGTAGTTTTGGTTTTGCAGATTTATATTCACAGGATCCTGGTTTACAGCTGGAATGATATCCGGAAAGCTCTGTATCCGTATATCACCTTCAGTTGTGCTTTGTATTATTTTCCGCTGCTATGTAATTTATTGTAATCTCTGATATTTATCGAATGTATAATATTAATCTATACTCTGTATATTCTTGTATTCTGATGGAATTGTTGTAATAGCAATGAAATGTTCTTCCGTCTGCGTTCGTTTGTGTGTTGTTCTCAAAGTATCCGCGCTTTCCTTCACGGGGAAGTTACGGGTTACTACAAGCTCCTTAACTTGCTTACTGAGCTCCTTTCTCTCCTTTGGAGCCATGTGTCTGACAGGTAAAGCTACGGGCTTTGCATTATCAACATGATATATGCGGAAGTCTATTTCTCGCCTCAAGGGTAAGCCCTTCACCTCTTTAAAGACATCCGGATATTCACGGACTACTCTAACCGACTGCAAGTTCTCAACAGAAGCATCAAGCGACTCTAGCTAACTAAGCATAACAACATTCAAGGGATTACAAGAAATTTCTAGAGTGTTACCGAGCCGAGTCAAGAGTCTAACCACTCTCTTCTCACAATCAAGAATGGCACCATTACTGGATAACCAATCCATGCCTAAGATCAGTCCATATCCCGAGAAGCCCAAAACGAAGGCACTACATCTAAACTCAACACTTAGAATAGAGATTTTCAAATCCAAACAAACCATTGACAAATAAGCTGAGCCCCCAATTGGATTCGAAACAACAAAGGGATCTTCTATCATACTAGTGTCTAGGTGCAGAGATTCTACTAAAGCAGATGAAATAAAGTAGTGTGATGCACCGGAATCAAAGAGAGTGCGAACTGGATGATCATAGAGATAAACTAAGCTTTCTACAAAAATATTTCTACCTCGTTCCTGCGGAGGTGCCACCAGCGCGTGAACCTGTCCCCCTGAAGTGGATCCAGTTCTCTGTCCCTGTCCCCGCTTCTTTGGGCAGCCCTTAGCCATGTATCCAGTCTCGCCGCAATGGAAACAGCCACCATTCATCTTCGCCTTCTTCTTTCTGCAGTCTTTCACTATATGTCCAACAATGCCACATAAATTACACTTTCTTTTTTCATAGAGTTTGTTGTTCTTCCCGCCTTTCTTTGAATCAGCCTTCTTGTTTTGTGACCCTTCCACCTTCTTGTCTTGAGGCACTTCTGCTTTTGCCTCTTTCTTGCCTTTATCTTCCTCGTGTAGCAGCGCCATGTCCACCAAACTTTCATAAGTCGCTCCCATGGGTATATGGGTCATAGCAAGGCTGTGTAGAGGCTCATTCAGACCTTTGACGAAGCGAAGGGCCTTCTTGTGTTGGGTGTTTACTAAATCCAGCCCAAATCTGGCCAGCTGATTAAACTGATTGACGTAATCCCTGATCATCATACTCCCTTGTTTAAGAGTTAGGAACATCTCCATCTGCAGGCTTCTTTCAGCTTGGGAGTGGAATTTCATCTCAAACCTCATCCTGAAATCTTCCCAAGTTTCCACTGGCCTCTCAGCATGGGTAACTTCCCACCAATAGGAAGCTTCATCTTAAAGCAACCACACTGCTAACTGTATCTTTTGCATGTCGTCAACTTCGAAGATGACGAACAAGTCTTCGGTCTCCTTCAGCAAGTTCCTTGCTACCACAAAGGATTCAGTTCCATAAAAGTCCTTCCCACCCATAGCCTTGAAGTCTCTACACGTCTTAGCGAAAGTATTTCCACGAGGAGGAGGAGGAACCGCTGCCACTGTGGGAGGAGGAATGTCTGCTGGGCCCGCACCATTGGCCCTAGCCTCTAGGTACCTTAGGAACCAGCCAGGTATCGGTACTCCTTCTGGAAGGTTAAGATCTCCAGACATGATGGAACAAAAAAGAAAGTATTCAAGACAAAAGGATAGAGAGATAGTGCATATGGCTTTGGGGGACTATGCCTTTTAAAAACAATGCTTTTCCTTGAAAAAATATGCTTCTTTAAACTTCTCTTTTGAAAATAGTTTCAAAAACCTTTATCTAATCTGGTAAATCTGTGCTCTGATACCAAGTGAAACACCCCACCTCCATTAAGGTCACTCACAAAGGGAATGCCTTAACTTCGGTGGAGGTTTATAAGTAAAAGTCACAGATAAAACACAAGATAGATATAAACACATATGTATAAGCAACGGAAAACAAACAGACTTTCACTTCATAAATACGTGTTCATACAAAACATTTCCATAATTGTCTCATAATAACTTCCAAAACATTACATCATCATTTCTATCTTGATTATTAAATAAAGAAGCATAAAACATAATAAAAGCTGCATAAATCCCCATAGAACGTGTCCAAAAGACATAGCCAAGGAAAGACAGTCCAAAGCATACATCTACTATCTTGAAGCTTGCAAAGAGTCTGACTAAGTTGGGTTGTTTCCTCCCGTGGACCTGGGGGGAGGGGGGAGATGGAAGAAAAGAAGACGAAAGAAAAATAGAGTCAGACATAAAGCCTGGTAAGTCTAGTGACTCTTCAGTATGAGAATAAGAAAAAGGGCATGATAGGTATAAACTGGAAATAGGAAAGTATCATAAACTAAGATAAAGTAGTTTGAACCGAATATACTATCGCACCCCACACTATCTCTCTGCACCTACTTGCATTGTCCCAACTGGCACCCCATGATCGGGGTGAAGTGATCCCCTTTCTAAAGATCGGCTCCTACTCGCAAAATCATATGTGTCATACGGCCCCCAATGATTGTAGATACCTATGCTGGTCCCACCATGGGGTGTATCAAGTCCCATGGTGGCGGCCCGACACAATCCTTGAATGCATAGGTTATACAACTGGTGCCCATTGCCCTGTTTATCTGCTCCGAAGTGTGCGCACGCCCGCACTCCGTTAGAACCCAAACTGCTGCACCAACCGCCATCGCTTTTGACCACTTACAATCAGCCCAGTAATCGTGCCCCACCCTGCCTAGTTTTAGGGTACCATGATACCTAATTGGGTTACTGCTGAAATGGGTTCATGTTACTAGGGTTTTCTAGTCAAACATGTTAAGTGGTTAAGAGTCTGTATTTACCTAACCCAACCTATCAGTTTAATTAACATGTTGAATTGGTTAAGTGTTTTAGTTAACTTAACCCTACCATCCTGGCTTGTCTGTCCTTCGCTTTTTAAAGCACCGACCACTCACATTAGATAGGTATTGTTACGGTTACTGGATGTGCCGGTCGGTTCCGGGCAGGTTTACACCGTAACTCAGTCTAACCTCGGGTCCTTATTGGGCTCAATGCTTAACCTCCCATTGGATAGGTATTGTTGTGATTACTGGACAGCCGGGCGGGTCCGGGCAAGTTTACATCACAACTCAATCCAACCTCGGGTTAAGCATACTCGTATTTTCTAAATTTACATATTTGTCTCTATTACTTGTTATATGTAAATTTGTTAACAATTAAATGTTGTGGCCCACTTTCCAAGTTCATCATTTTTGGTATAAGAATTTTATACCATTTAAGTGCCACCAATTATTGGCATGTGCCAAACATGCCAATACATATATTTTTCACCAATTTATGTCAAGTTTCCTATAATTACAAATTTTCCCAACGTTACCCCGTCTAAATATTAGGCTAACAATCTTAGCCTAATTTTTCGTCCGCATGATTTTTAACATATAATATTAGGCTAAAAACTTAGCCTAATTTAGCGTACACAAAATTGGCATAAAGAAATTCATTAACATAAACATGACATAGGTGGAAACTTGGCATTTTCGGAATAATCAATATGAACATCATAGGTGTGAACTTGCAAAATAGTCAACATGAATATCATAGGTGTGAACTTGCAACGTAGACTAAATCAACATACATATATGTGAATTGCAACATAGACTAAATCAACTTACATATATGTGAACTTGCATTGAAATAGGGATCTAACTAAATAGGTGTCACATGAATTAGCATATGATTTAGACAACATAAGCCTAAACATGTTTAGATCTAGGCATAACATCGAACATCACTAGCATATGACAAGAATATGATATGTCCATAAAGTATGTATAATTTTATCACATGTGTGAACTAGATCCAATCATGTTTACTACTATAACATGAAACTTGTATTAAAATGGATCTTGGCATGGATCCAATTATGAACTTGCAACTTTTGTATAAACATATGAGCATGTATATGAACTTAATCATTTAGGCATAGAGGTTTTAGCATAAAGTATATACATGAGATCTTAACTTGGACATAACACATACAACCTATATTAAACATATAAACATATAGGTGTAAATTCTAACATTAACCATATACTTGTATGTGATGTTGCTTTCATTCTAAATGTACAATAGGATCAACATCAAATCAATTTTACCACAAACATCCCAACCATTCACAATACAATCATTGCAATACACAGATATGAATTAGCATCGTTGTTATACAATAGTAAAATTCCATTTCCATTTTACATCGAATCAAGTCTCAATTTTTATTCCCATCGAAAAAATCACTATACTTACAACAAACGGCGAACTTGAATCTGGATTCTGAGTTCTGAATTTTCAACGCTTTCCTTTGGGTAGATAAACGTTGTTTGAATCTTGTTTTTACTTTAGTTTTGCTCGTCTCTAAGCTTTCTTCAAGTGGAGGCTACTCTTGGCTTCCTTCCAGCAGCATGACGGCTCTAGCTCTATTTTATTTGTGTGAACTTAGGTTGGAGACTAAGGTTGTTTATATAGAATTTCAAACCAATTAGAGCCGTCGATGAAGCTAGAGTTAATCAAGGTCATCCATCTCAAGAGAAGCCAATCAGGAAGTGACAAATCAGCCCTAGTGACACAGCCAAGCCCCAGAAACCGTGCCAGGACCAGACCAAGCAGGTCAGGTCGACCAAGCAGGTCGACCTGTAGGTCGACTACATGGTCGACCTGGGTACCCAGGTCGACTCCCAGGTCGACCCCCTGGTCGACCTGGGTTCTGGGCGGGAAAATTCCCACCCAGCCCAGTTCTGGTCCAGTTTTGAATTTTGAACTTGTTTTTCGGGCTGTTTGAATTTTAAATTGAATTTTGAAACTTCCGGAGGTCATAACTCCTTCATACGGAGCCCGATTTACGCAATCTCGGATCTATCTCAAGCAGAATTCCGAGATGAACGCAATGGCGTAACCTGTTTCCCTTAATTCTATCATTTAGAATTAATTATACTTTAATTTTTTAATTTACTGTTAACAGAAAATTCGGGGTGTTACAATTCTCAAAGTGATTTTGTTTGTTATCCTAACCTGGTCAAAACGTTTTATGCAAATTCGAATTGCAATTTCTATAGGGGAAATTTGGAGTAGCGTTAAACGAACACGAATTGTTCTAGAAAGTGATGTTTTAGGAAATATCTTAGGGTGTAAACTATCAGGAATGGATCTTTCGGATTTTCAAATGGATGATCATAATCATGAGACATTTCATTACATTTTTGAAAGGAGATGATAACTTTGAATTTATAAACTAAAATTTTTGTCCTAAAGCAAGAATCGTTAAAATGTACCATAACTCCTAATCCAGGAAAATTTTGTTACCCTACCTTGGAGTTTGTAAGGCTCTTTTTGCTATTTCTAGAAATTGTAACATTAATTGTAAGTAATTTTGGATGGACTTTGTTCCAAAAAAAATACTATTGGAGAAAACACTTTGTATCATGAAGTTTATCTTTGTCAGATTTTTAACTATTTTGTAGATGATTATAAAAGAGAGGATTTCATATATAGAAAAGTGTTTAATCATGGAAATATCTCTCTGATGAAAATCCTACTTGTGTTTCAACCATATGAAACACTTGTATAAAGAGAAAAAAAGTTGGCACATAAAGAAAAGGAAGAAAAAGAAGAAGGAGTGGAGATGGAAATTGAAGACGAAGAAGATGAGGAGGAAAAGACATCTTTGGAAAGTATTGAATATCCTACCAATCCTAACAATCCATCCAACAAGATGCTTCTCAAAAACCAAAAGATAATAGTTGAAAATCAAAGGATTCTCAAAAGATCCATTAGTACAAATTTGGATAAAATTTCTACTAAAATAGACAAATTCTTTGGGAACATAAGTCGCAAATTTGGATTATCATTGTCTTCGTCATCCTCTACCGAATTCTAGTTTCATTTCATGGTGTATTAGTTTGTATCTCTATTTAGTTAATGTTATGTTGTTTTGGGTCCATTTGTGTCACGTCCTTATTATGTTTTGAAATTCAAATGGCATCCAGTGAAACTTTAATATGTAAAGCGAGTCCCTAAAATGAGTCTTACATGTTTTTCCCAAAAAACGCGCTGTACACTAATTTTTTTTTCAAAAAATCGAAAATATTCCCTAAAGCATTTGTACAAAAAAAAGTTGCATACATATGTGCAATTATTACCAATAGTAGCATACATGTATGCATACATTCATCCAGCGTTTTGTATTGAAAATCTAGACTAGTATATGCATACATGTATGTGTATATCTGAAATAGTTGCATAGTGGTATGCGTATAAAGTTGAACTAAGGTGCATGTGTTACGAATAGTAGCATACGTGTATGCAACTATTGCGTATATATGCATGAATGTGTGCAACAAATTCAAAAGGGAGGAAGGCTTTTGAATGTGTGCATGAATGCATGCGTGTATTCTGTATAAGTGCATACGTGTATGCAACAATGTCTGAAAACCGTAAATTGTAGAAAAAACATCCCAGGAATGAATATATGTGTATATGTATGCATATATAGTGCAGTTTGGTGAAAACTGAAATATAAGCATGAATGTATGCAACTATGTACGAAAAGGTGCATCGTTGATGTATAAACCCGCTGTTTCGTTGTTATTTTTGGTTTTGATGTGGTTTTTGATTGTTTTAACACCTGAATTTTTTGGCATGTACGTGTTTTATTTAATAATGAATTTTCGTGTTTTTTATTTTATTTTATTTACCTATTTTCGAAAAATAGGGACCTAATTTACATGAAAAGTTGGACCGGAAGTGAGCCTAATTTTGAAACTTTACAGGGACTTGTGCCTAGTATTCACTATTGTTTTTATGCAATGTAAACTAAAGTTATCAATGAAAATTCTTTATTTATGTTCATTACCTCTAAAATATATATGGAATGCTTATTTTTTCTTTTGAAAATTGGTTCCCTTTATTATGTATAAAATAGCAGTAAAATACAATGTATAAAACAAATATATTTACATATGTCTAAAGCAATAAATAAATCAATCTCCCGCTTCTCTAGTTCTTTTATCATGTCTCTTTCATCCCATATCATTTAGTTCTACACCCCACTACGAAAGCGTCTGAATGCTTCGAGCATTTCACTGTGTTGAACTACCTTTGTCATTAACAAGATATTGTATATCCTTGTCTATCTGACGAAGCTTCAGCATAGCATCACATGATATGGTCTGGAAAATCCTGTGATTTCTCTCTGACCATACATGATAGATTGTGGTAGTTAAAACAGCATAAGCCAAATCTTGGAGTTGATCCCAAGTTTTAGTATCATACAATTGTTTATTCTCCTCTTCTAATGTTAGATGTGTTGCTAAAGGTAGTCTAATTTCAATTTCTATGCATTCTAGATGTATCCAGTGTAGTCGCAATTGAAGAAGAGGTGACAATGTGTTTCTTCTTCACGTTGGCATATGGGACATGTGGTGTTTGAAAGAATTCCATAATGAGATAATCGGTCTCTGGTGTTCAGTCGATTCTGCAATGCTAGGTAAGATATAAATGACATCCTCCTATTTTTATTATGCCTGATTACATGTAAGTGTGGTTTAACCTCACCATCTCTTAGAACCGACTGCATGGCTCTGGAGAAAGTAAATTTGCATCCATCTCCCCACTCACAATAGTCCTCTGTCTTATCATTTCGAACTTGAACATTATGAATATCCATTGCAGCTTCACGAGTACCCAGATTTAGTGATATGAAAATGTTACTGTCCTGCATCAGATCTGAAACGAGTGCACTGTCATCTTCTGCAGATTGAATTCTATTGCACCAGATGATATCGACAAGACACTTGCAGTTAATCCAAGGATCATGCCATGAAGAGGTAGTGTTACCATTTACTATCGCCTTGTTAAAAATTTGTTTTCCTGAAGTGCGAATTCGAAGCATTGACTTCCAAGTTGATGATGCATTGTTGTCAATTGCCATGCTCCAGTAGTGCCTGCCGCTATACAAGTCCTCCATAAGTTATCTTTTGTAAGGAAGTTCTAGGCTAACTTGATAAATACTGCCCGCTTAAGGTCAGAGAGAAGTTTAAGCTCAATACCCCCTTGAGATTTGGGTTTATATAGCATGGTCCATGCAACTTTGTGGTTTCTGCCTCCCTAGAAAAAAAATCAATACACAAAGATTGAATTTTATCTAGTGTAATTTCTGGTATTTGACAGATGAATAACCAGTATAGCACCATAGGGTAATAACATATGAAATAAGTTCATCCCTTCCTGCAAAGCTCAAAAGTTTGAGTTGTCATCCATGAAGTTTGGATTGTACCTTTTGGATTAGGGATTGGAAATCGTTGGCATGTAGGTAATTAGTCGATAAAGGTACACCTAGGTATTTAGTGGAAAGAGTATTAAGACGGAAACCAAATATAGATTGAATGGCATGGGTGTTTAAAGCTGTTTTGCTGAAATAAAGTTTGGTTTTATCTATATTTATAGCAAGGTCTGTGTAACGTTGGAGCTTTGAGAAAATGGTTTATATAGTTGTAGCACACATAGTATTTGACTTGCCAAAAATCAATAGATCATTTGCATAGAGGAGATGAGTTATATTTGGGCTTATCTTATTAGCAGGTAGGAACTCCTTATTACCGGTGGCTTCATTCATCAGGAAAGTGAAGAATTCCATAGCAATGGCGAAGAGGTAGGGAGACAAAGGGTCACCTTGTCGTAGTCCTCTTGTAGAGTGAATGAAACCCTTGGGAGTACCTTGAATCATGATGGAGAAAGTGGGAGTTGACATACATTTGTAGATGATGTCGATGAAATGCATAGGGAAATTCATGCAGTGCATAATATGACAGATAAGTTCTCTGTTGAACGAGTCGTATGACTTCTTCAGGTCCACCTTCACGCAGAATTCTCTCATCCCTTGTTCATTGAAGTCATGGAGCAATTCATGAGGGAGGAGTATATTTTCTCTAATGTACTTGCCTGATATAAAAGCACACTGATTTTGTGAGATAAGATAAGGTAGAAAATGTTTGAACCTATTGCAGAGGACCTTGCTCGGTACTTTGTTATACATGTTACAACACGAAGTCAGCCGAAATCATGTTATGGAGGAGGGTTTGTCGGATTTAGGCACCAGCGTAATAAAGGTGTGATTTATTCCTTTAGGCAATCTTCCAAAATTAAACATATCAGTTATGGATGTCATCAGATTAAGCTTCAACTCATCCCAATGTAATTTAAAGAACTTGGCATTAAATCCGTCTAGACCGGGACTGGAATCGTCGTGTATGGAGAAACAGCCTCTCTAATTTCCTCTATAGTAATTTTCCTAAGTACAAGCTGCTGACCTGGAGTGTTGATAGTATGGAATGGTTAGAAAGATGGGAATTATGAAACTGATGGGCCGTTGAATAAATCTGTGAAATGAGAAATAGCCTCTTTCTCTATGTCTTTTGGTTTGAGCAGAAATTCACCGTCTTCGTTGATGAGAGCAGAAATATTGTTTGTAAATCTTCTTGTGGACATTCTAGCGTAAAAAAATTGGAATTGTAATCACCTTGTTGTCTTAGCCTTTTGCCTCATACTCCAATATTTAAAACGCTGCTATGAAGTTAAATTATGCTTTGCCTTCACATATTATTCATAAATGTGAAGGTTTAAAGGGTTGTAGTCTACTTCTTTCTTCGGATCTTCAACAAGTTGCTCTGTTTGCATGAGAATGCCATCCTCCTTAGGCCTGTATTTATTCCATTATTTCAGTTCTTTCTTACATGTAGAGAGTTTTGCATGGAAAATATAACTGTGGTAACCCCATATTTCAACACACAAGCCGTTATGAACATGGTCATAATATCCATCATGAACATGTCAGTCATTCTTGTATCTGAAAGGAAAGCCTTTGGGTTTTTTGGTGGGTATGAGATAGAGAAGAAATGGGTTGTGATCGCTAGATAATTGGGATAGGGTATATGCTCTCAAGTTTAAAAATTTAGAAGGCATGCATTGTTTACAATTATTTTATCGATACTCGTGGCAATCCCCTTTCTCCTCCTTGTAAAATCAAATCCCATTGGTCGTATTTCGGTGAGACCACTCTGGGATAAGAATGAAGTGAGTATTCAAAGATGTTGAAAAGGAACTGGTAACCCTCCTTGTTTGTCTTGAAATGATGAAACATGTTGTAGTCTCCCATTAGAACCCAAATATCACTTATAACGAAGCTTCTTGAGTTAATGAATCCCACAAAAACTGCCTGTCGTATAAAGAGTTGCTAGCATAGATGATTGTGACATGCAAACGTAAATCGCTAGAGTTATTTACAAGCAAAGTCATATGTTGAAAAGTAGATAAGAGGATGGAAATGTTCTAAACCGACGCATCCCATATCACCAAAATTCTGCCAGAGCTCTCTGCTGTGTTATTCGAGAGGTGCAACCAATGCGTAGGTAATCTTTTGACAAACAAATTTAAATGTATAGCATTTAACTTATTCTCTAACAAACCAACAAGAGTTGGTTTGAATTTAGTTAGGAGAGTGAATACATCACCAATTATTTGGGGGTGTATTCATGCCCCTAACATTTCACGTCAAAAATGTCATTTAATCGAGGAATTGCTCCTCAAAATCCTTTTAGAGGAGCTGAGTTATGAACAGGTTGCTTGCCTTTCAGTTTGTCAAGATAGTCATCATTTTTTGTAACAAATGATGAAAGATCTGGAATGTCATCTTTAGGTGGCAAACCAACTACATGCTCTGCTATATTTTTGAGATCATTACGCATAATGTAGGAGGGTAATCCATCGACTAAAAATTCAAGATGGTCAGGAGGGGTGGCAAATGGATCTTGTTGTGCAATATGGATCGAAGTCTCTGTTGTTGGTATAGGTGCACTAGAATTTGAAGTGGACGATATGTCATTTTTTGCCTTTGGTACCCATTTCTGTTGTGTTGTGTGTGTGAACTTGATGACCGAAAATTTTGCATTTCTCAAACTTGGGGGGGGGGGGGGGAGGGGATAAATTCGTAGTGTACATCAAAATACTTTGTAATACCCGTATGCAAAAAGACTGGAATTCATTGTGGTAATTGTGAATCAGTGTTAATGGTTATCTAAACTCTTGCATATGTAGTAAATTGCTTAGAATGGGTTTGTCGTCGATTTAAATTGATTCACCCAAGTAACTAGAGATCATCGTTATCGCCTCATTTGTCCACATCTCCATGTCGAGATTCAACAATCTCACCCATATCTGCACTAAATCCATCTGAAATTTCTTGAAATTGTAACCTGGTTGCCATGCATCAACCAGAAGCAATTTGCCAAAATATGAGTAAGTTTTTGTCTGGGTAACACGTGCATAGTCATCTTCGTTTTCAAATTGTATGTAGAACTGAAAATCCGCCCCGATATGAATAAAGTGTTGACCTCCTGGCTTGCATACTTTCGAAATGTAACCTTTCAATTTATGTATTATTAATTGAAATTTCACTAGTGTAGGACTATGGTGTGCAACCAGAATTCTTTTGACAAGTTGAATGTAGTTTCTGGAAGTGCGACATAGGTGTTTAAAGGTTTGATGTAAGATAGTTTTCTTAGAGGAGGAATACTCGATAGGTTTCTTTTGAGGGCGTCCACATAAGTCTGTGAAGTAGATGAGGGCGTCGGTTGTGTTTGGGTGGTTGCGGTTGAAAGTGGTGGTGGTTCAGGTAGGATATTTGAATTTGGGAAGGAGGATGATAACCGCTCATCCGTCATTTTTTTAATGGTGGTGAATGGAAAAATCAATATGGGCACGTCGACATCCTCTTACCCGCCGCACCATGTCGACATGCAAGAGCCAGATTATTTTTATTTGAAATTGACAGGACTACCTAGTGTCTTTTCATTTCAAATAACTTTCTATTTACTTAAATACCTATATTCTAGAAAAATGCATATTCTCATTTCTCCATATGTTCCTATTCATAGAATCTTGAACAAACTCCCAATTCTTTCAAGAACATACTTGCTTTTATCCTTTGCAATCAATGTCACTTAGAATTAAGCCAAACATAGAAGATACAGGAAAAAAGGCACTTTGGTGTCATTCGATGGATGATTCCAGCCCTCAACAAAGAAGAAGTCGAAGCGAGTTTAGAAGGAACCTTGAACAAGGATAACGAAGAGTGGGATACTATAAAAACATACCCTATCTTTGACAAAGAAGGATGGGTTGAAGTTCTAAGAGATGTTTGGATTAACACGTACTATTTGATTTGGTTTGAACTGTTTGTCACGATTTGATTTGATTGGACTGATGTGACGATCCCAAAACCCCGTTACACGGTGTTAAGGATAATCATTGGAATATAACACATTAATCATCATTAGCAGATCACAGATAATAGCATAAACAGAAAATAGAATAATTTACACACATATGACAGCGGAATCATATAGATATCATCACATCAGAGAAGCACAGTACAAGATACTACTTAGTGCATAATGATACATAATCAGTCTCCATCGCCTGAGGCGGAATCATACATAAAGAGCACACAAAATAAATATCAGTCTACATCGCCAATGGCGGAATCATAATATAGATACAATAATGGAGGAGAAAATCCAAGTCAGCACGGTGAAGTCAAGCCTTGCCATGAGCCAAAAGGTGCGTCAGAAACCTGTAACTAGGCTGCCCGTGTGAAAATGAGGGCACCCGAGTTTGCAAGGTGAAACAAACTACGAGTCAGTCATGGGACTGGTATGAGAAATCTATATAACTTATTAACAACAATAATAAGGCAAATCAAAGGACCACGCCACTTTCGCGGAACGGGTTTACTCCAATGAGAGCTAGTGCATGAAATAAAGTAAATGATTAAATCATCGCAATGCTTTTTATAAAATGAAGCCATTATAAGACTCGGGTCCCATCACACAATGCAATGCAAGCCGGAGGATAGAGTTTTTACCTTATAATGGCCAAAAATGCTTCATACGAATAAAACAAAAGTGTTTGATACTATTACTACTGTATATATGTTTCAAAAGCAAATTCAATCATAAATATCAATCCTAGGCGGCATAGCTACCATCTACTATGTCGCCATACTAGTAATACAATCACGTCCGCATATTTCGTATTGGAAATTGGATTCCTTCATGAGTCGAGGCAAGGGGCAAGCTCCTCTCCGATTCGAGACACTCTTGCAAATGTCCCAGGACCCCACTATGATCCTTGGATCTTCAGGGCCGGTCCTCTCTTACTTTTGAGGATTGGCAATTCCTGAACACACGTTTCTCGGTCCTTATAGACCTATATCGAGGCGCCTCGCATTCCAACAACCACACAGGTGAAAAGTATATATAATGTCAGGGCTGGTAGGTCACTGACACCACCTTAGCTAGAAAGAAACGTCGCGCTCTCCCTGCAGTCACTCTCCCGTTTTTGACTCATACCGAGGTGTGAGGCTCGCAAATTCACGTTATACACAAAGCTACGTCACACGGACCATGCTTTGATCATCAACCACAAGATTTTGCTTTGCAACAGAAGCCTTGATCATATGCCACTTAGGCGTGCCACACAGGCAATCCACTCCATGCGACTGATTTCTGTCAATACATAACCTCTGAGCTCGTACGTCTCAGAGAAGGGCGTTAAGCAAGAGAATAAATTTTCCACCGCCAAACAGATATATATATATTTAACAGAGATCAATTAGCACTGAACAAAATCCAATGTCAGACACACAGTCCATTTACAAGTCCGTTCTGGGTCTGAACGAAACCGGAGGCACCAATTCCTCGCATATCCGTACAATCAACAGTATGTTTGGGCGGCTACTACTTCAGTTCCTTCATGGTAGCTACTCCAATTACAAGTATCAGTAGCGCCCATCCATCCAATGTGAAGATCGTCGGTCTTCAACCGTCTTCGACTCTTCGACTTCTCAACGTCGATCGATTATTTGAAATGAGATGAACTCGTCCTTTTCAAATAATCCACGTATATTTAGATTTTCAAATCAATTTATCACATGGTTGGACTATTCAACATTCACATTTCAGTTCTTTAGTTATAATTTTCATGTTAAATACATTCAACCATCACATATCAAGCAAACACAACAAAATGGGATTATTTTCACTCTATATCGTCTATAGTATTTTATAACGATATATCGCCATTTTTATTTATTTTAAAACGGCGATATTTAATTAAACGATGTTTCAGGTCGTGTCGATGCACTGGCGCTGTTTTTCACTAATTTTGTTTTACACATATCTGAAAATCTAACCGTTGGATCTTCACAAATTTTATATCATTAGAAAGGTCATTTCAAAACGAATCCAAAGGTTTCAGTTTTGGGAAAATCCGACGGTCGGATCTTCCACACTAGCCATTTGAAATTACGTTTTCAATTTACGAACTACAGCTTCGTTATTCGATTTAATTTAATTAATTATATATATATATATATATATATAAATATAATCGTTTCTGGCGCTGTTTTTCTTCAGATTTGAATTAAACATTCCAGACAATCCAACCGTCGGATCTTCACAAAGTTGGTGCCGTTGGAAAGATATTTCCAAGGCGAACCCAACGGTTGCGGTTTCGGGAAAATCCAATGGTCGGATTTCCCGCACTAGTCGTTTGAAATCACGGTTTCAAAACACGAACTACACGGCCACGTTTCGTTTTAATTTTACTTATATTTATTTATTTATATAAATATAGTTCATTCAAAAATTCCTATATCGTTTTCACTTTAATTATTTCACTAACGCCTTTAAATTTTGGAAAATTTCGCCATAACCTCCTTTGTACGGGAGGGGCTGGGAAAATTCCCAAATAGCCACATGGGCGTCTCATGTCAAAAAGAAAAAGAAAAAGCCAAGCGGCTAACCAACAGGCTCATAAAATCATCACCCAAACAAAACAGTAAATGTGTACCTATTTGTCGGGCACAAAATTTTATTCCTCTTCTCTAGCCCCTTTGCTATAACCTGTTCAATAAATATGCATGTACATATATACAATTTTTATCACTTATCATTTTCCATTCAACTTCATAGTTGATTTATTTTGGTTTAAAAACACCATTCATTCTAATGTTGCATGCATAGGCTAGAATCATATCATTAGTTAATTAATGTATATTTCAACTCATGCACATTTATTTGAACAAGTGGCTATTTTTAACGCTTCACATTTCAAAGATGATAAATTTGGTGAACTAAAATAGATTTCAACACATGACTATTTTATTTTGTCCCTATGCATGTTAAAAATAATATTTCTTCACAAATATTTCAACGTCCGCATATCTTTAGCCTATCACATATATGATAAAAATGATATTTTTATCATTTAAAATATTTATTCGACAAATGGATGTTTTCAACACTTCATAGTTTCAATAAAAATGTAATTTTTTATTGTTCGATCTTTTTATTCAACACATGAAATTTTTTCCACTACACACACTTCTCAACGCATGAGTATTTCCACACATGGATATTTTATTTATGTTGTTCATATTAGAAAGATGGAGTTTTTTTTATTGTTGAATGTAACAACCCGTATTTTCAATAACCTGTTATAACATAAATGGAGGCAGAATTAAACTGTAAAATCTGAATCAAGGGAAACGGGCTATGCCATTGCGTTCGTTTCGGAAAAATACGCGAAATAGAGTCCGAGTTTTCGAAAATCGGAGTCCGTATGACCAAGATATGGCCTCGCGAAGTTTCACGAAAAATTCCGAAATTAAAGTATACTTAATTAAGTGAAATGGGTTGCGCAGAGAAATATATATATATTGATATATATATAATTGAAAATTAAATAAATAAATATGCAAAAATGTTCAAAACAGCGAATTGGGAGAGGGGAATAACCGAACCGGCCGATTTTTGAGGTCGACCCAAGCCCGCTGGGTCGACTAGGGGTTAATCCAGGGTGTTTGGCTGTCAACCCGTGGGCCGATTCGCTCAAATGCAGATTTTGCATTTGGATGGTTCTCATGGTTCATCTTTAATCTAAAGGCCCTAGATGGTTCCTACACTTGACTTCTTCCCCAAGACATGCTTTGATGGCTTGGATTGAATCTAGGTTTAATCCTATGGCCTAAAACACTTGCCTAATCTATAAATAAGACCCTAACCTATCCTAAATCCTCATTATTCATTCATGCAACTAAACTATGGCAAAATTTTACCTCTCATGGCCTCCACTCTCTTCATAAAATTTCTAAATGGTTTCTATGAGAGATTTTCCATGCATACAAGTGTTTTCAAGCTTGTATGAGTGTCATTAGCTTGCATTCAAGTCAAGTTTCTATCTTTGCATCATAAAGCAAGGGTTTTGATCATTTTGGCTCAAGGGTTTTTATGTTAGAGCTTGCATTTTGGGTCTATTTGATTGCATAAGGGCTTTGTCATATCTTTTGTGCCTTCATAGCAATGTAAGCCCTTTCCCTACTCTTAGATATTAACTATGAAGTTAAATGTTCATGTTGCAAGTTTGGGTTTGATCATTGAGTATGATACATGCTATCATGTCATGCAAGTTTATGAAGTCATTATCTTGATCTTGTGAGCTAAAAGCTACAACCTTTATGTTGAAATGTTGCATTAGGCAACATGAGAACCCTCATAACCTTTATGTCAACTTGCATATGAAGTCATAACCCTTATATGATGATATATGCGAGTTACTAGTCATCATTCCATATCTTTTGTCACCATGATTCGCTTATGTGCCAAGTTTGGGTTTATGCATGTTTTGAGGCTTAAGAATGTAACATGCAAGTTAATGAACACATTTGTGCCTCATTTGCCACCATGATTAACTTGTGGCTTAATATCCATTTTTGTCATGCCTTTGCCAAGTCTCTTCTTTTAATCCATTACGTTGTCGCGAACGTATATGCGAGTTTAAAAGCGTTGGGTTACGTTATGGGTAATTTCTAATGACATGAAAATACAACTTGAAAACATGACTTGAAATATAACATGGAAGTTGACATGTAAGTATGCATAAAAACATAAGCTTGGGAATTTACCTATTAAGTTAGGTCTACCCTTTGGGAATTTACCTATTAAGTTAGGTCTATCCAAATGCTTGAAAACTTGTAACATGTTTTGGGAAACATGATGGACATGACACTTAGATAATATAAGTGTGGCCAACTCGAGGTTGGGTTGAGTTTGCAACGTAAAACTACCCGGAACCGACCGGCCTAACTAGTAGTTGCAAACAATAGGACCCAATGTGAGAAGTTGGTCATGTTGTGCTTGAACCCGTGGTTAGACCAAGTTGTGGTGTAAAGCTACCCGGAACCGACCGGCTTAACTAGTAACCACAACAAAGTCTAATGTGAGAGGTGAAGGTGCATTAAGTAATTAATGCCACATGATAGGGTTAAGTTAATTAGATTAATGACTTTTAACCAAATATGACATGGAAAAATGGGTTAAGTAATTTGATTAGGCTAATGATACTTAACAAAACATGACAAGGTTGGGTAGGTTAAGTAACTTGATTTGCCTAATGACACTTAACCATTTTTATATGACTAGTGGATGGGGTTAAGTTAACCAACACTTAATCAATCCAACGCGATAACTTGGTAAGGTTAAGTAAGTTTTCTTAATGACGCTTAACCGAAAAATACGGTTAACGAATGGGGTTAAGATTAGACTCAACTAGTCTAAACATGGAAATCGGATGGGGTTAAGTTAGCCTAGACTTAATTAATCCCACTTGGTAGTTTAATGGGGTTAAGTTAAACACTTAACTAATCTAAACATGATGAATTGATGTGGTTAAGTGACCTATACTTAACCAATCTAACTCGTGAATTTATTGAGGTTAAGTTAACCTATACTTAACCGATCTAACGTGAAAACATGATAAGGCTAAGTCACGAATCGCTTGAATACACTTGACCGATTTGACTGAGTAAATTGATAGGGTCAAGTTAATATATACTTAACCAATCTAGAATGATAATTGGACGAGGTTAAGTCGTGAATTGCTTAACACATACTTAACCAACATGAGCATGGTTTGTAGGGTTAAGTCTTGGACTTGGATACTTAGCCAATTTTGACATGATTTGAAGACGGGTTAAGTCTTGGACTTGGATACTTAGCCAATTTTGACATGATTGG
This sequence comes from Allium sativum, assembly GCA_030737875.1. Lineage (NCBI taxonomy): Eukaryota > Viridiplantae > Streptophyta > Magnoliopsida > Asparagales > Amaryllidaceae > Allium > Allium sativum. The sequence goes on along the minus strand of CM060912.1, from coordinate 1,007,036,584 downwards.
TAGACGGGTTAAGTCATGAACTTAAGTGACACTTAATCCATTATGTAAACCCTAGTTCTGAGGATAGGGGATAACCGTAGTTAACAAGGATAACGGGAATAAGGCTAAGTGGTAAACCTTAGTTGAGGAATAACTAAGTAATGATTCTTAGTCAAGGAAATTTAGACCAGTTCATAGATAGATGAGTAACCTGATACGGTAGGTCATCGTTTAAGTATACGAGTAGGAGCAAGTATCTGATTTAGATAAAGGCTCCAGCGAACTGGGTAACGAAGCAGCGGCTTCGGGGAACGTGAGGGTATTCTTGGTATCCCTCTATGAGCTGCCAGGTGATTATACTAGGCTCATGAGAGGTTAAGGTCTGCGTTAGAAGAACCAAGAGTATGCCTTGGTTGCTATGCGAGCGACCTAAAGACGGGGATGGATAGGGGATAGTCGACGATACACGGTCGTACCCTAGATAGCATTTCGTCAGACTACCTACCATCTTTGGTCAAGCGTGTACGTACGGAAAGGCAGAGAACACCCAATAGACCATAATTGCTATCTAATTATGGTTGCGGTAAGGCTAGGATTGTGGGTTGGCCAGTAGTGTGTTCTCATACAGGATTTATCCTGTCTTGTCTTTCACTAGTTGAGGGAGGGGTCGCGTGGGACCATAGCCACGTATAGAAAAACAGACCTTAGCATCTGCATCGGCAGATAAATCGAAAGCTTCCGACCGAGTCCTGTATTTCTCGATCTGCCCTGTGACAGGACTCGGATGGCACGATGTTATACATGTGCATACAATCATGGAAAACGATTCACGATGAATGCGTGGGAAAAAGGGCGCGGTTGACGGTTAGCGTAAATCCCAGTGGCCCTGGGTGGTTGAACCAAAACCGAGATACGAAAACGTGCAATAGGTAAGCGTAATCCCTAGTGGCCCTAGGTAGCATAAGTCCTAGTTGTACAAACGATAATTCATGTTGGAAGACCCTAGCTAGGTTTAGGGTAACAGTCCAAACCGATCTTAAGGATCATGGAACTATGTTAAAGTAATATAGAATCTCATGGGAAAGCCCGTATGGTCTACGGCAAGGGACTGAACATTTACATGGAATAAAACATACAAGTTGAGTAACCTATATATGCGATATATTAGGTTGACATGGACCATTACACGACTTTTGAGTGAGGGTCATTCTTGGTTAACACATGACACGGTGGGGATACTAGTACGGTAGGTGCAGAGCTAAAATACAGGATAGATATCACGGGGCGTTATACGTGACAGATATCTTGGGAATATTATACTTGATAGAAACCTGACGATGTGATACCTTGTTTTATCTTGACATCGTAATTTATCATGACACCTTAGTTTATCTGAGTTCAGTAGTTCATCCTGTTATTTTGATTTAGCTTATCTATCTTGTTATCATGCTTATGTTCATCTCAGTTTCTCATGTCAGTTAACTTTACTAGTTTTTATGCTAATAGTAGATAGGGCTTACTCAGTCTTTTTGACTGACCCGTTTTGTTTCGCCTCTTTTCTTCCGTTCCCCCCCAGGTTACAGGGAGGAAATACTGTTGTTTAGTTCGGACTTCTTCTGCTTGAAGGTCATCATGGATGGCTTGGACTTTTCTTGGCTAATGGCTACTTTACTGTTTTTACTGGGGGAATAATTTATGAAAATGTCTTTATGCTTCTTTACTATTGCAAGACAGGTTTTGATGTACTCTGATGTAAAAGGCTTTAGACCTTATTTATTCATGTTATGAAAGTTTGATTTTACTTCCGCTATTTTATATGTTCTGTCTTGTGATATTTCTGTGCATGTTTACCAACAATGCCCCTCTAAAGCTAGTGCATTCCTTTGCGAGTGACCCTAGCGGAGGCGGGGTGTTACACGTGGTATCAGAGCAGAAGGTTACCAGACTGGGCAAAAGTTTTTAAAGACCTTCTGAAAACTATTTGAAAAAAAAACCGTTTACAAAGAAGCATTTTTCAAGAAAATTTTCTTTTAAAAGAAAAAGGCTATTCCCCAAAGGCCATTAGCACTATCCTTGTTTCCTTAATTGAATCTCTTCTCCTTTCTTTCCTCTATCTGTAGTCACAGTGGTTTTAATTGCGACTAGTCTTTTCTATCTACGAAAGTGCTTTCCATGCGATGGAGGTGGTTTTCAAGAGACCAGTGGCCGCGTTATAAGAAAGGATAGTGAGAAAGAGGATAAAGGATACGAGCTTAAGGATGAGCAACTTGTTGGTATGGCTTAGTCCTCAAAGGAGGGAGAAAGATGAACAATGAAACCCATGACGAGAAAGTATCTTTGGTATGGTGAAACGGGACGGATAGTTAAGTATTGTGGGACAAGGACAAGATCATCATTGTATACCCTCACTAGAGTACCTGAGTAGGGGGATAACATCCTTGTTGAAGATCTAGTTATTCTTTTCTATCATCCCGCCAGGACTTTGTTTTGATCCCCGCATCATTTAAGTCCGCTTCGGTAGTTGAGTCTCTGCACCTTAAGTACTAACGTAATAGAGAATCCCATTTTTGTCTCAAAGTCCTATTAGAGAATCAGTCCATTTATACATGACTTGTTTGGATTTGGGAATGTCTATGCCAAGTGTTGAGTTTGGAAATAATGCTTATGTTTATAAGCTATGGATGGATTCTAGGGATGAAGTGGTTATCCAGTAGGGGGTGCCACTCTCGGTTTTGATAGGAGGGTAGTTAGACCTTTTGACTAGCCTTGGTAATGCCCTCGAAGTATCGGGTAACCTTTTTGAGGTCCTGTCATGACTAGTTACTTAGAATCCCTTGATGCCTTTATTGGAAATTTGAAGCCCGATCGAGTGGTGTTCGCCAATAAGACGGATGGTTTACTTCATTTATGCATGGGTTATAGAGATCACCCTAGTAAGTGCGCATGATAACCTGATTGACATCTGTTTACTTTCAAGAGAAAGTTCTTCTACATGGAATGCCTTATAGTATATAAACGAGATCCAAGATTAACTAATGAATTTTGGAAAGCTTGCATGAGATCATGAGTACGCAGTCATGTTTGCGTCAAGTATTCTAGGAAAAGGATAAGTGCAAGTGGAACGAGAGGCGACGAAGAAATGAGTTCCAGCTCATGTTATGGAAACAGGAATAAGAAGCTACAAAATCGCGAAGTTAAAAGACGACTTTGATGGTCAAAGACTAGATACGCGCATGATATCTCTTTTTGGGAGTATATCCTTGATCCCTGTTTTCTGTAGAGCTTACTTGTAGGCTATCTTTTGTGGACATCCTCTCGGTCCTATTCTCCGTTACAAACCCTGTAAGGAGTTTGTCCTGTTTATCTTCTCGACCCTGTTTCAGGGAATTCTAGGTAGAACCCTATGGATGTAAACATGTATTTGAAACATGTTATGATTGATATGGTTGCATGTGGTTGCTCGTGGATGCGCGAATACACATTAGATACTAGCTCGACTCGGTCACATTTTGTATTGCATATGCACGAGTATTTATACTTGTTTATGGATGAAATCGAATGTATTATCATGCGGTTGTTGCATATGAATGAATGATTGTACACGCATATAGTATCTATATGACTATGACTATTTGCATACATGTTGGATTCATGGCACTATACATATTTTGCATTAGAAAGATTATTCAGGCCTGATCATTAGCATTAGCTAAGGAACATGTACACACACGTTTTGCATATATTCATACAGCATTAGAAATCATCTAAGGACAATGGTTGCTTGTGGATGATGTTTTGAGTAGATGGATGATGGATGGTAGGATATGTTCTTCCTAACTTGGAGATTTCGGGGACGAAATCCTAAAAGGTGGGGAGAATGTAACAACCCGTATTTTCAATAACCTGTTATAACATAAATGGAGGCAGAATTAAACTGTAAAATCTGAATCAAGGGAAACGGGCTATGCCATTTCGTTCGTCTCGGAAAAATACGCGAAATAGAGTCCGAGTTTTCGAAAATCGGAGTCCGTATGACCAAGATATGGCCTCACGAAGTTTCACGAAAAATTCCCAAATTAAAGTATACTTAATTAAGTGAAATGGGTTGCGCAGAGAAATATATATATATTGATATATATATATATATAATTGAAAATTAAATAAATAAATATGCAAAAATGTTCAAAACAGCGAATTGGGAGAGGGGAATAACCGAACCGGCCGATTTTTGAGGTCGACCCAAGCCCGCTGGGTCGACTAGGGGTTAATCCAGGGTGTTTGGCTGTCAACCCGTGGGCCGATTCGCTCAAATGCAGATTTTGCATTTGGATGGTTCTCATGGTTCATCTTTAATCTAAAGGCCCTAGATGGTTCCTACACTTGACTTCTTCCCCAAGACATGCTTTGATGGCTTGGATTGAATCTAGGTTTAATCCTATGGCCTAAAACACTTGCCTAATCTATAAATAAGACCCTAACCTATCCTAAATCCTCATTATTCATTCATGCAACTAAACTATGGCAAAATTTTACCTCTCATGGCCTCCACTCTCTTCATAAAATTTCTAAATGGTTTCTATGAGAGATTTTCCATGCATACAAGTGTTTTCAAGCTTGTATGAGTGTCATTAGCTTGCATTCAAGTCAAGTTTCTATCTTTGCATCATAAAGCAAGGGTTTTGATCATTTTGGCTCAAGGGTTTTTATGTTAGAGCTTGCATTTTGGGTCTATTTGATTGCATAAGGGTTTTGTCATATCTTTTGTGCCTTCACAACAATGTAAGCCCTTTCCCTACTCTTAGATATTAACTATGAAGTTAAATGTTCATGTTGCAAGTTTGGGTTTGATCATTGAGTATGATACATGCTATCATGTCATGCAAGTTTATGAAGTCATTATCTTGATCTTGTGAGCTAAAAGCTACAACCTTTATGTTGAAATGTTGCATTAGGCAACATGAGAACCCTCATAACCGTTATGTCAACTTGCATATGAAGTCATAACCCTTGTATGATGATATATGCGAGTTACTAGTCATCATTCCATATCTTTTGTCACCATGATTCGCTTATGTGCCAAGTTTGGGTTTATGCATGTTATGAGGCTTAAGAATGTAACATGCAAGTTAATGAACACATTTGTGCCTCATTTGCCACCATGATTAACTTGTGGCTTAATATCCATTTTTGTCATGCCTTTGCCAAGTCTCTTCTTTTAATCCATTACGTTGTCGCGAACGTATATGCGAGTTTAAAAGCATTGGGTTATGTTATGGGTAATTTCTAATGACATGAAAATACAACTTGAAAACATGACTTGAAATATAACATGGAAGTTGACATGTAAGTATGCATAAAAACATAAGCTTGGGAATTTACCTATTAAGTTAGGTCTACCCTTTGGGAATTTACCTATTAAGTTAGGTCTACCCAAATGCTTGAAAACTTGTAACATGTTTTGGGAAACATGATGGACATGACACTTAGATAATATAAGTGTGGCCAACTCGAGGTTGGGTTGAGTTTGCAACGTAAAACTACCCGGAACCGACCGGCCTAACTAGTAGTTGCAAACAATAGGACCCAATGTGAGAAGTTGGTCATGTTGTGCTTAAACCCGAGGTTAGACCAAGTTGTGGTGTAAAGCTACCCGGAACCGACCGGCTTAACTAGTAACCACAACAAAGTCTAATGTGAGAGGTGAAGGTGCATTAAGTAATTAATGCCACATGATAAGGTTAAGTTAATTAGATTAATGACTTTTAACCAAATATGACATGGACAAATGGGTTAAGTAATTTGATTAGGCTAATGATACTTAACAAAACATGACAAGGTTGGGTAGGTTAAGTAACTTGATTTGCCTAATGACACTTAACCATTTTTATATGACTAGTGGATGGGGTTAAGTTAACCAACACTTAATCAATCCAACGCGATAACTTGGTAAGGTTAAGTAAGTTTTCTTAATGACGCTTAACCGAAAAATACGGTTAACGAATGGGGTTAAGATTAGACTCAACTAGTCTAAACATGGAAATCGGATGGGGTTAAGTTAGCCTAGACTTAATTAATCCCACTTGGTAGTTTAATGGGGTTAAGTTAAACACTTAACTAATCTAAACATGATGAATTGATGTGGTTAAGTGACCTATACTTAACCAATCTAACTCGTGAATTTATTGAGGTTAAGTTAACCTATACTTAACCGATCTAACGTGAAAACATGATAAGGCTAAGTCACGAATCGCTTGAATACACTTGACCGATTTGACTGAGTAAATTGATAGGGTCAAGTTAATATATACTTAACCAATCTAGAATGATAATTGGACGAGGTTAAGTCGTGAATTGCTTAACACATACTTAACCAACATGAGCATGGTTTGTAGGGTTAAGTCTTGGACTTGGATACTTAGCCAATTTTGACATGATTTGAAGACGGGTTAAGTCTTGGACTTGGATACTTAGCCAATTTTGACATGATTGGTAGACGGGTTAAGTCATGAACTTAAGTGACACTTAATCCATTATGTAAACCCTAGTTCCGAGGATAGGGGATAACCGTAGTTAACAAGGATAACGGGAATAAGGCTAAGTGGTAAACCTTAGTTGAGGAATAACTAAGTAATGATTCTTAGTCAAGGAAATTTAGACCAGTTCATAGATAGATGAGTAACCTGATACGGTAGGTCATCGTTTAAGTATACGAGTAGGAGCAAGTATCTGATTTAGATAAAGGCTCCAACGAACTGGGTAACGAAGCAGCGGCTTCGGGGAACGTGAGGGTATTCTTGGTATCCCTCTATGAGCTGCCAGGTGATTATACTAGGCTCATGAGAGGTTAAGGTCTGCGTTAGAAGAACCAAGAGTATGCCTTGGTTGCTATGCGAGTGACCTAAAGACGGGGATGGATAGGGGATAGTCGACGATACACGGTCGTACCCTAGATAGCATTTCGTCAGACTACCTACCATCTTTGGTCAATCGTGTACGTACGGAAAGGCAGAGAACACCCAATAGACCATAATTGCTATCTAATTATGGTTGCGGTAAGGCTAGGATTGTGGGTTGGCCAGTAGTGTGTTCTCATACAGGATTTATCCTGTCTTGTCTTTCACTAGTTGAGGGAGGGGTCGCGTGGGACCATAGCCACGTATAGAAAAACAGACCTTAGCATCTGCATCGGCAGATAAATCGAAAGCTCCCGACCGAGTCCTGTATTTCTCGATCTGCCCTGTGACAGGACTCGGATGGCACGATGTGATACATGTGCATACAATCATGGAAAACGATTCACGATGAATGCGTGGGAAAAAGGGCGCGGTTGACGGTTAGCGTAAATCCCAGTGGCCCTGGGTGGTTGAACCAAAACCGAGATACGAAAACGTGCAATAGGTAAGCGTAATCCCTAGTGGCCCTAGGTAGCATAAGTCCTAGTTGTACAAACGATAATTCATGTTGGAAGACCCTAGCTAGGTTTAGGGTAACAGTCCAAACCGATCTTAAGGATCATGGAACTATGTTAAAGTAATATAGAATCTCATGGGAAAGCCCGTATGGTCTACGGCAAGGGACTGAACATTTACATGGAATAAAACATACAAGTTGAGTAACCTATATATGCGATATATTAGGTTGACATGGACCATTACATGACTTTTGAGTGAGGGTCATTCTTGGTTAACACATGACACGGTGGGGATACTAGTACGGTAGGTGCAGAGCTAAAATACAGGATAGATATCACGGGGCGTTATACGTGACAGATATCTTGGGGATATTATACTTGATAGAAACCTGACGATGTGATACCTTGTTTTATCTTGACATCGTAATTTATCATGACACCTTAGTTTATCTGAGTTCAGTAGTTCATCCTGTTATTTTGATTTAGCTTATCTATCTTGTTATCATGCTTATGTTCATCTCAGTTTCTCATGTCAATTAACTTTACTAGTTTTTATGCTAAGAGTAGATAGGGCTTACTCAGTCTTTTTGACTGACCCGTTTTGTTTCGCCTCTTTTCTTCCGTTCCCCCCCAGGTTACAGGGAGGAAATACTGTTGTTTAGTTCGGACTTCTTCTGCTTGAAGGTCATCATGGATGGCTTGGACTTTTCTTGGCTAATGGCTACTTTACTGTTTTTACTGGGGGAATAATTTATGAAAATGTCTTTATGCTTCTTTACTATTGCAAGACAGGTTTTGATGTACTCTGATGTAAAAGGCTTTAGACCTTATTTATTCATGTTATGAAAGTTTGATTTTACTTCCGCTATTTTATATGTTCTGTCTTGTGATATTTCTGTGCATGTTTACCAACAATGCCCCTCTAAAGCTAGTGCATTCCTTTGCGAGTGACCCTAGCGGAGGCGGGGTGTTACACGTGGTATCAGAGCAGAAGGTTACCAGACTGGGCAAAAGTTTTTAAAGACCTTCTGAAAACTATTTGAAAAAAAAACCGTTTACAAAGAAGCATTTTTCAAGAAAATTTTCTTTTAAAAGAAAAAGGCTATTCCCCAAAGGCCATTAGCACTATCCTTGTTTCCTTAATTGAATCTCTTCTCCTTTCTTTCCTCCATCTGTAGTCACAGTGGTTTTAACTGCGACTAGTCTTTTCTATCTACGAAAGTGCTTTCCATGCGATGGAGGTGGTTTTCAAGAGACCAGTGGCCGCGTTATAAGAAAGGATAGCGAGAAAGAGGATAAAGGATAGTGAGAAAGAGGATAAAGGATACGAGCTTAAGGATGAGCAACTTGTTGGTATGGCTTAGTCCTCAAAGGAGGGAGAAAGATGAACAATGAAACCCATGACGAGAAAGTATCTTTGGTATGGTGAAACGGGACGGATAGTTAAGTATTGTGGGACAAGGACAAGATCATCATTGTATACCCTCACTAGAGTACCTGAGTAGGGGGATAACATCCTTGTTGAAGATCTAGGTATTCTTTTCTATCATCCCGCCAGGACTTTGTTTTGATCCCCGCATCATTTAAGTCCGCTTCGGTAGTTGAGTCTCTGCACCTTAAGTACTAACGTAATAGAGAATCCCATTTTTGTCTCAAAGTCCTATTGGAGAATCAGTCCATTTATACATGACTTGTTTGGATTTGGGAATGTCTATGCCAAGTGTTGAGTTTGGAAATAATGCTTATGTTTATAAGCTATGGATGGATTCTAGGGATGAAGTGGTTATCCAGTAGGGGGTGCCACTCTCGGTTTTGATAGGAGGGTAGTTAGACCTTTTGACTAGCCTTGGTAATGCCCTCGAAGTATCGGGTAACCTTTTTGAGGTCCTGTCATGACTAGTTACTTAGAATCCCTTGATGCCTTTATTGGAAATTTGAAGCCCGATCGAGTGGTGTTCGCCAATAAGACGGATGGTTTACTTCATTTATGCATGGGTTATAGAGATCACCCTAGTAAGTGCGCATGATAACCTGATTGACATCTGTTTACTTTCAAGAGAAAGTTCTTCTACATGGAATGCCTTATAGTATATAAACGAGATCCAAGATTAACTAGTGAATTTTGGAAAGCTTGCATGAGATCATGTGTACGCAGTCATGTTTGCGTCAAGTATTCTAGGAAAAGGATAAGTGCAAGTGGAACGAGAGGCGACGAAGAAATGAGTTCCAGCTCATGTTATGGAAACAGGAATAAGAAGCTACAAAATCGCGAAGTTAAAAGACGACTTTGATGGTCAAAGACTAGATACGCGCATGATATCTCTTTTTGGGAGTATATCCTTGATCCCTGTTTTCTGTAGAGCTTACTTGTAGGCTATCTTTTGTGGACATCCTCTCGGTCCTATTCTCCGTTACAAACCCTGTAAGGAGTTTGTCCTGTTTATCTTCTCGACCCTGTTTCAGGGAATTCTAGGTAGAACCCTATGGATGTAAACATGTATTTGAAACATGTTATGATTGATATGGTTGCATGTGGTTGCTCGTGGATGCGCGAATACACATTAGATACTAGCTCAACTCGGTCACATTTCGTATTGCATATGCACGAGTATTTATACTTGTTTATGGATGAAATCGAATGTATTATCATGCGGTTGTTGCATATGAATGAATGATTGTACACGCATATAGTATCTATATGACTAGGACTATTTGCATACATGTTGGATTCATGGCACTATACATATTTTGCATTAGAAAGATTATTCAGGCCTGATCATTAGCATTAGCTAAGGAACATGTACACACACGTTTTGCATATATTCATACAGCATTAGAAATCATCTAAGGACAATGGTTGCTTGTGGATGATGTTTTGAGTAGATGGATGATGGATGGTAGGATATGTTCTTCCTAACTTGGAGATTTCGGGGACGAAATCCTAAAAGGTGGGGAGAATGTAACAACCCGTATTTTCAATAACCTGTTATAACATAAATGGAGGCAGAATTAAACTGTAAAATCTGAATCAAGGGAAATGGGCTATGCCATTGCGTTCGTCTCGGAAAAATACGCGAAATAGAGTCTGAGTTTTCGAAAAGCGGAGTCCGTATGACCAAGATATGGCCTTACGAAGTTTCACGAAAAATTCCCAAATTAAAGTATACTTAATTAAGTGAAATGGGTTGCGCAGAGAAATATATATATATATATATATATATTGATATATATATATATATATATATAATTGAAAATTAAATAAATAAATATGCAAAAATGTTCAAAACAGCGAATTGGGAGAGGGGAATAACCGAACCGGCCGATTTTTGAGGTCGACCCAAGCCCGCTGGGTCGACTAGGGGTTAATCCAGGGTGTTTGGCTGTCAACCCGTAGGCCGATTCGCTCAAATGCAGATTTTGCATTTGGATGGTTCTCATGGTTCATCTTTAATCTAAAGGCCCTAGATGGTTCCTACACTTGACTTCTTCCCCAAGACATGCTTTGATGGCTTGGATTGAATCTAGGTTTAATCCTATGGCCTAAAACACTTGCCTAATCTATAAATAAGACCCTAACCTATCCTAAATCCTCATTATTCATTCATGCAACTAAACTATGGCAAAATTTTACCTCTCATGGCCTCCACTCTCTTCATAAAATTTCTAAATGGTTTCTATGAGAGATTTTCCATGCATACAAGTGTTTTCAAGCTTGTATGAGTGTCATTAGCTTGCATTCAAGTCAAGTTTCTATCTTTGCATCATAAAGCAAGGGTTTTGATCATTTTGGCTCAAGGGTTTTTATGTTAGAGCTTGCATTTTGGGTCTATTTGATTGCATAAGGGTTTTGTCATATCTTTTGTGCCTTCACAACAATGTAAGCCCTTTCCCTACTCTTAGATATTAACTATGAAGTTAAATGTTCATGTTGCAAGTTTGGGTTTGATCATTGAGTATGATACATGCTATCATGTCATGCAAGTTTATGAAGTCATTATCTTGATCTTGTGAGCTAAAAGCTACAACCTTTATGTTGAAATGTTGCATTAGGCAACATGAGAACCCTCATAACCGTTATGTCAACTTGCATATGAAGTCATAACCCTTGTATGATGATATATGCGAGTTACTAGTCATCATTCCATATCTTTTGTCACCATGATTCGCTTATGTGCCAAGTTTGGGTTTATGCATGTTATGAGGCTTAAGAATGTAACATGCAAGTTAATGAACACATTTGTGCCTCATTTGCCACCATGATTAACTTGTGGCTTAATATCCATTTTTGTCATGCCTTTGCCAAGTCTCTTCTTTTAATCCATTACGTTGTCGCGAACGTATATGCGAGTTTAAAAGCGTTGGGTTATGTTATGGGTAATTTCTAATGACATGAAAATACAACTTGAAAACATGACTTGAAATATAACATGGAAGTTGACATGTAAGTATGCATAAAAACATAAGCTTGGGAATTTACCTATTAAGTTAGGTCTACCCTTTGGGAATTTACCTATTAAGTTAGGTCTACCCAAATGCTTGAAAACTTGTAACATGTTTTGGGAAACATGATGGACATGACACTTAGATAATATAAGTGTGGCCAACTCGAGGTTGGGTTGAGTTTGCAACGTAAAACTACCCGGAACCGACCGGCCTAACTAGTAGTTGCAAACAATAGGACCCAATGTGAGAAGTTGGTCATGTTGTGCTTAAACCCGAGGTTAGACCAAGTTGTGGTGTAAAGCTACCCGGAACCGACCGGCTTAACTAGTAACCACAACAAAGTCTAATGTGAGAGGTGAAGGTGCATTAAGTAATTAATGCCACATGATAAGGTTAAGTTAATTAGATTAATGACTTTTAACCAAATATGACATGGACAAATGGGTTAAGTAATTTGATTAGGCTAATGATACTTAACAAAACATGACAAGGTTGGGTAGGTTAAGTAACTTGATTTGCCTAATGACACTTAACCATTTTTATATGACTAGTGGATGGGGTTAAGTTAACCAACACTTAATCAATCCAACGCGATAACTTGGTAAGGTTAAGTAAGTTTTCTTAATGACGCTTAACCGAAAAATACGGTTAACGAATGGGGTTAAGATTAGACTCAACTAGTCTAAACATGGAAATCGGATGGGGTTAAGTTAGCCTAGACTTAATTAATCCCACTTGGTAGTTTAATGGGGTTAAGTTAAACACTTAACTAATCTAAACATGATGAATTGATGTGGTTAAGTGACCTATACTTAACCAATCTAACTCGTGAATTTATTGAGGTTAAGTTAACCTATACTTAACCGATCTAACGTGAAAACATGATAAGGCTAAGTCACGAATCGCTTGAATACACTTGACCGATTTGACTGAGTAAATTGATAGGGTCAAGTTAATATATACTTAACCAATCTAGAATGATAATTGGACGAGGTTAAGTCGTGAATTGCTTAACACATACTTAACCAACATGAGCATGGTTTGTAGGGTTAAGTCTTGGACTTGGATACTTAGCCAATTTTGACATGATTTGAAGACGGGTTAAGTCTTGGACTTGGATACTTAGCCAATTTTGACATGATTGGTAGACGGGTTAAGTCATGAACTTAAGTGACACTTAATCCATTATGTAAACCCTAGTTCTGAGGATAGGGGATAACCGTAGTTAACAAGGATAACGGGAATAAGGCTAAGTGGTAAACCTTAGTTGAGGAATAACTAAGTAATGATTCTTAGTCAAGGAAATTTAGACCAGTTCATAGATAGATGAGTAACCTGATACGGTAGGTCATCGTTTAAGTATACGAGTAGGAGCAAGTATCTGATTTAGATAAAGGCTCCAACGAACTGGGTAACGAAGCAGCGGCTTCGGGGAACATGAGGGTATTCTTGGTATCCCTCTATGAGCTGCCAGGTGATTATACTAGGCTCATGAGAGGTTAAGGTCTGCGTTAGAAGAACCAAGAGTATGCCTTGGTTGCTATGCGAGCGACCTAAAGACGGGGATGGATAGGGGATAGTCGACGATACACGGTCGTACCCTAGATAGCATTTCGTCAGACTACCTACCATCTTTGGTCAAGCGTGTACGTACGGAAAGGCAGAGAACACCCAATAGACCATAATTGCTATCTAATTATGGTTGCGGTAAGGCTAGGATTGTGGGTTGGCCAGTAGTGTGTTCTCATACAGGATTTATCCTGTCTTGTCTTTCACTAGTTGAGGGAGGGGTCGCGTGGGACCATAGCCACGTATAGAAAAACAGACCTTAGCATCTGCATCGGCAGATAAATCGAAAGCTCCCGACCGAGTCCTGTATTTCTCGATCTGCCCTGTGACAGGACTCGGATGGCACGATGTGATACATGTGCATACAATCATGGAAAACGATTCACGATGAATGCGTGGGAAAAAGGGCGCGGTTGACGGTTAGCGTAAATCCCAGTGGCCCTGGGTGGTTGAACCAAAACCGAGATACGAAAACGTGCAATAGGTAAGCGTAATCCCTAGTGGCCCTAGGTAGCATAAGTCCTAGTTGTACAAACGATAATTCATGTTGGAAGACCTTAGCTAGGTTTAGGGTAACAGTCCAAACCGATCTTAAGGATCATGGAACTATGTTAAAGTAATATAGAATCTCATGGGAAAGCCCGTATGGTCTACGGCAAGGGACTGAACATTTACATGGAATAAAACATACAAGTTGAGTAACCTATATATGCGATATATTAGGTTGACATGGACCATTACATGACTTTTGAGTGAGGGTCATTCTTGGTTAACACATGACACGGTGGGGATACTAGTACGGTAGGTGCAGAGCTAAAATACAGGATAGATATCACGGGGCGTTATACGTGACAGATATCTTGGGGATATTATACTTGATAGAAACCTGACGATGTGATACCTTGTTTTATCTTGACATCGTAATTTATCATGACACCTTAGTTTATCTGAGTTCAGTAGTTCATCCTGTTATTTTGATTTAGCTTATCTATCTTGTTATCATGCTTATGTTCATCTCAGTTTCTCATGTCAGTTAACTTTACTAGTTTTTATGCTAATAGTAGATAGGGCTTACTCAGTCTTTTTGACTGACCCGTTTTGTTTCGCCTCTTTTCTTCCGTTCCCCCCCAGGTTACAGGGAGGAAATACTGTTGTTTAGTTCGGACTTCTTCTGCTTGAAGGTCATCATGGATGGCTTGGACTTTTCTTGGCTAATGGCTACTTTACTGTTTTTACTGGGGGAATAATTTATGAAAATGTCTTTATGCTTCTTTACTATTGCAAGACAGGTTTTGATGTACTCTGATGTAAAAGGCTTTAGACCTTATTTATTCATGTTATGAAAGTTTGATTTTACTTCCGCTATTTTATATGTTCTGTCTTGTGATATTTATGTGCATGTTTACCAACAATGCCCCTCTAAAGCTAGTGCATTCCTTTGCGAGTGACCCTAGCGGAGGCGGGGTGTTACATTGAAACTATTTATATATAAGGCGAATATTTTACATACTTCATATATATTATAAAAAGGTGATTTTTATTGTTTAGACACTTCATTCATTCACAAATGAATTTAATTTTCACACATCACTTTTCAACACATGAACATTTCCACACATGGATATAGTTTCAACACATGACTTTAATTTCAACGCATGAAAATAATTTCAACATATGGAAATTATTCTAACACATAAAGATTATTCAAAATTTCGGCAGCATAACGGCAGGGTAGTTAAAACCGGCACCGTCCCTAGTACGACTCCTCGCTCTACCTTAAAACCCCGCGGTTTTTGACAATGGAGATTCATGCATCTAATTCGCACGCAGGCGGCATGTTTTATTTTTATTTCCACAAATATTTCCAATTCATTTCAATCACCAATGGGTATTTTTCAACCACAACCAAACAATATCAACCACAAACATTATTCAACCATTCGTATTTTTCATCCAATATTTCACACCAATTCACAACAATAAATATCGTCCATGGTTTGTGGACGAGGGGAGTGTGTATATATATATATATATGTATGTATTATAATTGCTATATTCCACTTGCATTTCAACACATATATCAATTATTCTATGCATGTATAATTCATACTTCGCTTATATAGCTTACACATCGCATGTACATGAGGTATACAACACGTGTGTAATTTATATTTCGCTTATATACTTTATACACGACATTTTCCATTCAAATTCTTTTAATTTCGATTTCTCACATTGGTTTTCGGAGTGCTAAAAATCGTAGATGACTCAGAAAAATCCGCGGCTTCTTCTATTGGGTAGAGAGCTTCCTTGCGGTCCCGATGTTTCCTGTTTCATCGAATTTCGTCAACACACCAAAAAGATATGATTTTTCAAAGTGCAAACATAAAAAAGAACTCACCTTTCACGATGGTTCAAAACTAGGTTTGCGGTTTTCGCGAGAACCGAGGCACGAGGGGATGATCGGTGGGTTGGACGTGGAAGAGGGAGGAGAGGGCTACAGGCGCGCGGCGATTGGAGGCGACTCGGTGGGGCCCAGAACTCGCGGCCGCGGCTGGAAGGTCGGGACTTTGGAGGAAGATATCTCGACGTAGGAGCAACGATAGGGGGAGCTCCTTATATGGATTTGAAGAGGGGAAGGAGAACTAAAAAAAGTTGAACTGGGGGAGGGGCTGATTCGGGCTGTGGCGATCGGAAATCACCAGGGAAGGGGAGGAAGCGTTCCGTCGTCGATGTTGGGGGGGGGGGGGGGGTCGGGGGTTTTCTGATGTTTTTTTATATTTATGAACGGAGAAATATGATTGGTCGATGGTTTTATTAAATTTTTAAATAGTGTCTTCTCCAACTAACTCCTTTTCAAACCCAACGACTATTGCCCCTAGCTAAATACCCCCATCCCGGACATAATGGGATAGGTTTCGTTGGCCAATTCGACTGTTACTGTCAGTTATTTTTCAAATTAAAGTATAAAACATTTAATTTTAACTTTGAACGTACATTTCAATTTGCCAGGGCCACAAACTAATTCGAAAAATTCCAGAAAAATAAATCTAGCTATGTTTTGACGCTACGGTCCCCACAAAACTAGTTTCGTCGAATTCTGAGATCGTTTGAAAAGTGGCCATTTTCTGGTCGATCCAATTTAACAGAAATTGACCAAACACATTTTCTTTTGCCACGCTCACATATTAGCTTCAAAAATTATGAAATTTGAAACCTAGCAATAGTTTGACATCCCGGACCCAACAAAAGTGGTTTCGTCAAATTCCGAAGTCGTTTGCAAAATATCAATTTTCTAGGGCTATATATTCTATATAGCGACCATTCTGAAAATTCATTCGGCCATAACTTTTGATTCCCGTTATGAAACTTCGATTTTTCAGATTCGTTAGAAAGGTATTGACTAACAGATTTAAATATTTTTTGTTTCACTAAAATCCGTTATATCTTCCACCCTGCACAGTCAGTCATAGTTTGAATTCAAATTTTCAAACTGACTCACTATTTCTAATTCACTATTTTATTGAAATATTCTATTTCAATTGTTCAAATTCCTTTGAAATCCCCAATTTAAAAATTTTAAATTGGCTCGTATTTTCCGGGTTATTACAATCTCCCCCACTTAAAACTTTTCGTCCTCGAAAAGGAAACAACAGTAAAGTAGGAAACAAAATGTAAATGCAAAGTATTGTAAAGGTACCTTGCACCGGAGTTAGTCAGAGATATCCACTCTGCACTTGGGGTAAGCTTGCTTAATGCTTTCCTCAGTCTCCCAAGTACAGTCTCTAGCATCACTGCTCCATTGCACTTTAACTAAATGAACCTTTTTGCTTCTTAGTTCTCTAGTTTCTTTGCCAACAATCTTTAATGGCTCTCTTCTGAGTGCTAATTCTGGAGTTATATCTATATCCTGTTGCGCTGCTTCTTCTACAACAAGATCCGGATCATGCACATGTCTTCTAAGTTGAGATATGTGAAACACATCGTGCACTCCAGGCAACCAATCTGGTAATTGAACCCTATAAGCAAGAGTTCCAATTCGTTCGAGTATAGGAAAGGGACCAATAAATCTCGGTGCCAACTTCCCAGTTTTGCCAAATCTGATTACTCCTCTCATCGGAGAAACTTTCAAATAAACATGATCACCAACAGCAAATGTCAAATCTCTTCTTCTAGAATCTGCATAACTTTTCTGTCGGCTTTGTGCGGTTCTCAAACGCTTTTTGATGAAGTCGACTTTATCAGATGCTTCTCTAATCATATCGGGTCCTAACACAAGTCTGTTGCCAGGATCTACCCAACATGTTGGAGATCTGCACGGTTTGCCGTATAATGCTTCAAATGGCGACATTCCCAAACTTGCTTGATAGCTATTGTTATATGAGAATTCTGCCAAATGCAAATGATTTTCCCATGACCCACCAAAATCAATTATACAAGCCCGCAATAAATCTTCTAGAATTCTATTCACCCGCTCAGTTTGGCCATCTGTTTGAGGGTGATAAGCGGTGCTCATATTCAGTTTCGTTCCCAATTCTATCTGAAAAGCTTCCCAGAATTTGCTAGCAAATATCGGGTCTCTATCACTGACTATGATGATGGGAATTTCATGCAGCTTAACGATTTCTTTGAAATATATCTGTGCTAGACTTTGAGCGGTTCTATTGGATCTGACAGGTATAATATGGGCAATCTTCGTGAAGCGATCTACGATTACCCAAATGCTGTCATTACCTTTCCTGGTTCGCGGTAAGCCATCTATGAAATCCATGGAAATTTGTTCCCATTTCCAACCTGGAACTTCCAACGGTTGCAACAATCCAGCTAGCTTCTGTTGGTCACTCTTGACCAATTGACAAGTAGGGCATCTGCTAACATACAAAGAAATATCCCTTTTCATTGCCTTCCACCAGAAAGTGCGTTTGATATCATTGTACATTTTACTCACACCAGGATGGATGCAAAATTTTGATTTATGGCATTCGTCTAGCACTTCTCTTCGAAGGCCTGGAATATTTGGAATGCAAATCCTATTATTTAACCTGAGAACCCCCTTATTGTCGATGCGGAAACTTGTGGTTTCACCTTCCTTGACCCTTTGACTGATTCTCTGAATGAATTCATCGTCTTTTTGAAGGGCTGAAATCCTATCAATCAATCCAGGTGTAATTATAAGATTGGCAATGATTGCCGTTTTCCTACTAAGCGCATCCGCTACAACGTTAGCCTTCCCCGGCATATACAGGATATCAAGATCATACGCTGCAAGAAATTCTAGTCAACGCTGCTGTCTCAAATTCAGATCTTTCTGGGTGTATAAATACTTCAATGATTGATGATCTATGTACAGTATAAATTTCTCGCCCAATAAATAATGCCTCCAGATTTTCAACGCAAAAACAATAGCTAGCAACTCAAGATCATGAGTCACATAATTCTTCTCATGTGGTTTCAGTTGGCGGCTTGCATAAGTGACTACTTGGCCTCTTTGCATTAACACTGCACCAAGACCTCTAATAGAAGCATCTGTCCAAACCATTAAATCCTGATTGCCATCAATAATGGTTAACACTGGAGTAGTTGTCAGTTTCGATTTCAATTCCTGGAAAGCTTCTTCACAGTCGGAAGTCCACTTAAATTTCTCATGTTTCTTCGTGAGCTTCGTTAACGGACCGGATATCTTCGTAAAATCCTTAACGAACTTTCGATAATAATAAGCCAACCCCATAAAACTTCTAACTTCTGTGGGAGTAGTGGGTTGTTTCCAGTCTTGAATCGCTGTTATTTTGCTTGGGTCAACAGAAATCCCTTTCTCTGACATGACATGGCCAAGAAACTTCACTTCTTCTTGCCAGAAGACACATTTAGAGAATTTGGCTTTGAAGACGTTCTTCCTTAGAACCTCCAATACTTGTTCTAAGTGTTTTTCATGCTCGTGTTTTGATTTGGAGTAGATTAAAATATCATCGATAAATACGTGGACAAATTTATTCAGAACTCCCCTGAACACTCTATTCATTAGATCGACAAAGTATGCTGGAGAATTGCACAGGCCAAACGACATTACTAACCATTCATAAAATATGTTTGGACCTCTGAAAGCTGTCAAAGGAACACACTCTTCTGCTATTCTCAATTGATGAAAACCTGTAGCTAGGTCCATTCGGGAAAATACTTTCGCCCCATTCAATTGGTCCAGCAAATCGTCTATGCGGGGTAATGGATACTTGTTTTTGAGCGTTTGTTTGTTGAGGTCTCGCTAATCAATGCATAATCGAAGAGTACCTTCTGACTTTGGGACAAACACAGCAGCTGCACCCCAATTAGAAAAACTAGGTCTGATTAGACCCTTCCACAATAGTTGACGAGTTTGATCGCCTAATTCTTCTTTTTCCTTCGGAGTCATTCTGCGAATTGGATGTACCACTGGTCTGGCATTGGGAATTAGTTCGATTCGGAATTCTATTTCTCTTTGCGGAGGTAAGTTTTCAACTTCTTCAAACACATCCGCATAGTTTCTAACAATCAGAATCTTTTCTATGGAAGTGGGGATAAGTTCTAATGCCGACCAAAATTCTTCTATATTTGGATTCGAACCATGACAGGGTACCGTAATATATCCAAGCTTCGTTCAAATTTTGACGATTCTTTCCGCACACTTTACCTCAGCTTCGTATTTCGTTAACCAATCTAGCCCGAGAATGATATCGAATTCGGGAAAATCCATAACAATTAAATCAAAGGGAAACTTGTAGGAAGAATAAGAGACTGGCACTCTACAATATGAACCGAGAGTAATATGACCCCCTATTGGGTTATGAACTTCAACTGATTCTTTAAGCTTTCTCTGTTTTAACTTTAATTTGTGCATTGTGTTATTAGCAATAAAACTACGCGACGCACATGTGTCAAACAATACAGAAACAGAAATATTTTTAATGGTAAGGGTACCTCCCAAAACATCGGGTTTACCTGCTCCATCGGAAGCAGCTGGTGGGCTCAACCCGTCATAGACGTGAGCTACTGTGGCTTTCTTCAGCAGAGGACAGTCTTTGACTAGATGATCGGTCTTGCGGCAATTAAAGCAGGAGCGAGGGTTCTGAGAACCCTGGCTTGAACCTTGTGAATTTGTCTTCTGCCTCTTCGGAGCTGTGCACACATTAGAGTAATGCCCCGCTTTGCCACAATTAAAGCAATTTCCTCTTGGCGGCTTGCCAGTCTGAGGTTTTGAAGATGCTGCTTGGCTTGACTCGGCTTGATTCGCAGCAGGCTTGCGTTTGTTCCCGACTTGGCTTCTAGTGCGATCCTGCTCCAGATGCCTATGGTCAAGGTCTTCGTAGTTGCATGTCATTTCCACCAGTTCGTTAAATTCCAGCTTGACATGGGCCATGGCTCTATCATGATACTGTCTCCTTAGCCCATGGATAAACCTCTTATTTTTGGACTTTGCAGTGGCGACGAGCTCCGGAGCATAGGGCGACAACAGTGTAAATTTATTCAGATAATCCTGCATGGAAAGATCCCCCTGTTGGAGGTTGGCGAAGTCATCGTGCATTCGTTCTAGAGCTTGTTCCGGGACATATTTCTCCTTGAAGAGTTCTTTAAATCCGTCCCATGTTCTTCCAGCTTCTCTATTCCCGACGATGAGAGATTCCCACCATAGTTCAGCTTGTTCATGCATAAGCCAGGCGCCCATAATAGATTTATCTTCGTCTCCAAGCCTTAGGCCTTCAAGAATTTTCTCGCATGTTTTGAGCCATGCAAGAGCCTCTATTACTGTGCCAGTTCCCGAGAAGGTCTTGCCTCCTAAGTTTTTGTGTCTCTTAGCTACACGGTCTAGCTCGAAGTATTGAGCGGCCGGAGGTTGTATTAAAGGTCCTTCTTCAACTGGGGCTTCTCCCCTTCCTCGGCCTCGGCCGGCACGGCCTCCTCTAGCGGCGGCTGCTCTGGTAGCCATTTGTCAAATTCCGTATAAGCAAGGAAAGAGTCAGCTAACAGAAATGATAGTTTATTGCATAGTTAAGCAGAAAATTTACGGAAAGATAACGATGGACTGATCAAATTGTTTTTGTTATTCTGCTCGGCTCATTCTAGGACTTTACTAGTCCTATCTCTAATGAGCGACTCGCCTTAGAATACTACTGATTCTATTTTGACGAAGTGTTTAATGTGTTAGACTCCAGAACTAAGGTTAACCAATGCTCTGATACCAGCTGTGACGATCCCAAAACCCCGTTACATGGTGTTAAGGATAATCGTTGGAATATAACACATTAATCATCATTAGCAGATCACAGATAATAGCATAAACAGAAAATAGAATAATTTACACACATATGACAGCGCAATCATATAGATATCATCACATCAGAGAAGCACAGTACAGGATACTACTTAGTGCATAATGATACATAATCAGTCTCCATCGCCTGAGGCGGAATCATACATAAAGAGTACACAAAATAAATATCAGTCTACATCGCCAATGGAGGAATCATAATATAGATACATTAATGGCGGAGAAAATTCAAGTCAGCACAGTGTAGTCAAGCCTCGCCATGAGCCAAAAGGTGCGTCAGAAACCTGTAACTAGGCTGCCCGTGTGAAAATAAGGGCACCCGAGTTTGCAAGGTGAAACAAACTACGAGTCAGTCATGGGACTGGTATGAGAAATCTACATAACTTATTAACAACAATAATAAGGCAAATCAAAGGACCACTCCACTTTCGCGGAACGGGTTTACTCCAATGAGTGCTAGTGCATGAAATAAAGTAAATGATTAAATCATCGCAATGCTTTTTATAAAATGAAGCCATTATAAGACTCAGGTCCCATCACACAATGCAACGCAAGCCAGAGGATAGAGTTTTTACCTTATAATGGCCAAAAATGCTTCATACGAATAAAACAAAAGTGTTTGATACTATTACTAGTGTATATATGTTTCAAAAGCAAATTCAATCATAAATATCAATCCTAGGCGGCATAGCTACCATCTACTATGTCGCCATACTAGTAATACAATCACGTCCGCATATTTCGTATTGGAAATTGGATTCCTTCATGAGTCGAGGCAAGGGGCAAGCTCCTCTCCGATTCGAGACACTCTAGCAAATGTCCCAGGACCCCACTATGATCCTTGGATCTTCAGGGCCGGTCCTCTCTTACTTTTGAGGATTGGCAATTCCTAAACACACGTTTCTCGGTCCTTACAGACCTATATCGAGGCGCCTCGCATTCCAACAACCACACAGGTGAAAAGTATATATAATGTCAGGGCTGGTAGGTCACTGACACCACCTTAGCTAGAAAGAAACGTCGTGCTCTCCTTGCAGTCACTCTCCCATTTTTGACTCATACCGAGGTGTGAGGCTCGCGAATTCACGTTATACACAAAGCTACGTCACACAGACCATGCTTTGATCATCAACCATAAGACTTTGCTTTGCAACAGAAACCTTGATCATATGCCACTTAGGCGTGCCACACAGGCAATCCACTCCATGCGACTGATTTCTGTCTATACATAACCTCTGAGCTCGTACGTCTTAGAGAAGGGCATTAAGCAAGAGAATAAATTCTCCGCCTCCAAACAGATATATATATATTTAACAGAGATCAATCAGCACAGAACAAAATCCAATGTCAGACACACGGTCCATTTACAAGTCCGTTCTGGGTCTGAACGAAACCGGAGGCACCAATTCCTCGCATATCCGTACAATCAACAGTTTGTTTGGACGGCTTCTACTTCAGTTCCTTCATTGTAGCTACTCCAATCACGAGCATCAGTAGCGCCCATCCATCCAATGTGAAGATCGTCGGTCTTCAACCGTCTTCGACTCTTCGACTTCTCAACGTCGATCGATTATTTGAAATGAGATGAACTCGGCCTTTTCAAATAATCCACGTATATTTAGATTTTCAAATCAATTTATCACATGGTTGGACTATTCAACATTCACATTTCAGTTCTTTAGTTATAATTTTCATGTTAAATACATTCAACCATCACATATCAAGCAAACACAATAAAATGGGATTATTTTCACTCTATATCGTCTATAGTATTTTATAACGATATATCACCATTTTTATTTATTTTAAAACGGCCATATTTAATTAAACGACGTTTCAGGTCGTGTCGATGCACTGGCGCTGTTTTTCACTAATTTTGTTTTACACATATCTGAAAATCTAACCGTTAGATCTTCACAAATTTTATATCATTAGGAAGGTCATTTCAAAACGAATCCAACGGTTTCAGTTTTGGGAAAATCCGACGGTCGGATCTTCCACACTAGCCATTTGAAATTACGATTTCAATTTACGAACTACAGCGTCGTTATTCGATTTAATTTAATTATATTTATATATATATAAATATAATCGTTTCTGGCGCTGTTTTTCTTTAGATTTGAATTAAACATTCCAGACAATCCAACCGTCGGATCTTCACAAAGTTGGTGCCGTTGGAAAGATATTTCCAAGGCGAACCCAACGGTTGCGGATTCGGGAAAATCCAATGGTCGGATTTCCCGCACTAGTCATTTGAAATCACGGTTTCAAAACACGAACTGCACGGCCACGTTTCGTTTTAATTTTATTTATATATTTATATAAATATAGTTCATTCAAAAATTCCTATATCGTTTTCACTTCAATTATTTCACTAACGCCTTTAAATTTTGGAAAATTTCGCCATAACCTCCTTTGTACGGGAGTGGCTGGGAAAATTCCCAAATAGCCACACGGGCGTCTCATGTCAAAAAGAAAAAGAAAAAGCCAAGCGGCTAGCCAACAGGCTCATAAAATCATCACCCAAACAAAACAGTAAATGTGTACCTATTTGTCGAGCACAAAATTTTATTCCTCTTCTCTAGCCCCTTTGCTATAACCTGTTCAATAAATATGCATGTACATATATACAATTTTTATCACTTATCATTTTCCATTCAACTTCATATTTGATTTACTTTGGTTTAAAAACACCATTCATTCTAATGTTGCATGCATAGGCTAGAATCATATCATTAGCTAATTAATGTATATTTCAACTCATGCACATTTATTTGAACAAGTGGCTATTTTTAACACTTCACATTTCAAAGATGATAAATTTGGTGAACTAAAATAGATTTCAACACATGACTATTTTATTTTGTCCCTATGCATGTTAAAAATAATATTTCTTCAAAAATATTTATTTCAACGTCCGCATATCTCTAGCCTATCACATATATGATAAAAATGATATTTTTATCATTTAAAATATTTATTCGACAAATGGATGTTTTCAACACTTCATAGTTTCAATAAAAATGTAATTTTTTATTGTTCGATCTTTTTATTCAACACATGAATACACACACTTCTCAACACATGAGTATTTCCACACATGGATATTTTATTTATATTGTTCATATTAGAAAGATGGGGGTTTTTTTATTGTTGAAACTATTTATATATAAGGCGAATAATTTACATACTTCATATATATTATAAAAAGGTGATTTTTATTGTTTAGACACTTAATTCATTCACAAATGAATTTAATTTTCACACATCACTTTTCAACAAATGAACATTTTCACACATGGATATAGTTTCAACACATGACTTTAATTTCAACGCATGAAAATAATTTCAACATATGAAAATTATTCTAACACATAAAGATTATTCAAAATTTCGGCAGCATAACGGCAGGGTAGTTAAAACCGGCACCGTCCCTAGTACGGCTCCTCGCTCTACCTTAAAACCTCGCGGTTTTTGACAATGGGGATTCATGCATCTAATTCGCACGCAGGCGGCATGTTTTATTTTTATTTCCACAAATATTTCCAATTCATTTCAATCACCAATGGGTATTTTTCAACCACAACCAAACAATATCTACCACAAACATTATTCAACCATTCGTATTTTTCATCCAATATTTCACACCAATTCACAACAATAAATATCATCCATGGTTTATGGACGAGGGGAGTATATATATATATATATATATATTATAATTGCTATATTCCACTTGCATTTCAACACATATATCAATTATTCTATGCACGTATAATTCATACTTCGCTTATATAGCTTACACATCGCATGTACATGAGGTATACAACACGTGTGTAATTTATATTTCGCTTATATAATTTATACACGACATTTTCCATTCAAATTCTTTTAATTTAGATTTCTCACATTGGTTTTCGGAGTGCTAAAAATCGTAGATGACTCAGAAAAATCCGCGGCTTCTTCTATTGGGTAGAGAGCTTCCTTGTGGTCCCGATGTTTCCTGTTTCATCGAATTTCGTCAACACACCAAAAAGATATGATTTTTCAAAGTGAAAACATCAAAAAGAACTTACCTTTCACGATGGTTCAAAACTAGGTTTGCGGTTTTCGCGAGAACCGAGGCACGAGGGGATGATCGGCGGGTTGGACGTGGAAGAGGGAGGAGAGGGCTACAGGCGCGCAACGGTTGGAGGCGACTCGATGGGGCCCAGAACTCGCGGCGGCGGCTGGAAGGTCGGGACTTTGGAGGAAGATATCTCAACGTAGGAGCAACGATAGGGGGAGCTCCTTATATGGATTTGAAGAGGGGAAGGAGAACTACAAAAAGTTGAACTGGGGGTGGTGCTGATTCGGGCTGTGGCAATCGGAAATCGCCAGGGAAGGGGAGGAAGCGTTCCGTCGTCGATGTCGGGGGGGGGGGGGGGGGTCGGGGGTTTTCTGGTGTTTTTTTTATTTATGAACGGAGAAATATGATTGGTCGATGGTTTTATTAAATTTTTAAATAGTGTTTTCTCCAACTAACTCCTTTTCAAACCCAACGACTATCGCCCCTAGCTAAATACCCCCATCCCGGACACAATGGGATAGGTTTCGTTGGCATATTCGACTGTTACAGTTAGTTATTTTTCAAATTAAAGTATAAAACATTTAATTTTAACTTTGAATGTACATTTCAATTTGCCAGGGTCACAAACTAATTCAAAAAATTTCAGAAAAATAAATCTAGCTATGTTTTGACGCTACGGTCCCCACAAAACTAGTTTCGTCGAATTCTGAGATCGTTTGAAAAATGGCCATTTTCTGGTCGATCCAATTTAATAGAAATTGACCAAACACATTTTCTTTTGCCACGCTCACATATTAGCTTCAAAAATTATGAAATTTGAAACCTAGCAATAGTTTGACATCCCGGACCCAACAAAAGTGGTTTCGTCGAATTCCGAGGTCATTTGCAAAATATTAATTTTCCAGGGCTATATATTCTTTATAGCGACCATTCTGAAAATTCATTCGGCCATAATTTTTGATTCCCGTTATGAAACTTCGATTTTTCAGATTCGTTAGAAAGGTATTGACTAACAGATTTAAATATTTTTGGTTTCGCTAAAATCCGTTATATCTTCCACCCTGCACAGTCAGTCAAAGTTTGAATTCAAATTTTCAAACTGACTCACTATTTCTAATTCACTATTTTATTGAAATATTCTATTTCAATTGCTCAAATTCCTTTGAAATCACCAATTTAAAATTTTTAAATTGGCTCGTATTTTCCGGGTTATTACAACTGATTTAATCTTGGTGTGTAATATATAATTAACCATCATATGATTTGATTAATTATGTTGGTATTTTGCACATTTCTCACATTTATCTTACTGTATTTTACTCATAATTACTACTATTATTATGTATAATGCTATAGTACAAGTGTCAGGGGGTGTTATCTTATTAAAAAGGTTATATGGTTTAGATTAAGGGGAATTTAGTAGATTAAGGGGGATTTATTGAACTAAGAGGGAGTCGGCAGTAGAGGCAGAGTTTGATGGAGTATATTTCATAAACAAAGTTTGTCATCATCAAAAGGGGGCGGGGGGAGATAATTAGTTTTTGAAATGATGGTTTTGATGACAATGACCATATTATAAATTATAAATACTAACATTCTTATCCAGATATATGTATGTATGCATGATATATATGTAGGTACTAAAAAATGAAGACTACATAGTATAAAAATTCAAGATTGAAGAAACTAAGACTGAAAAGTCATGGGTTTCAAGATTTCAAGACATCAAGATAAGTAATAGAGTCTTGATTTATGTTAAAACTTCATAATAGCGCTAAAATCATTATTTTAATTTTAACTGTGCATGGAACCACCTTTGGCTTTAATATTGGTATGGAATCCACTTCTTTAGTGGAATGGAATGCATAAACTTCTAAAATAATCCTTTTCAGATTTTAAACCATTTTTTCCAAAATTATATTTTAAAAGACGCCTCTCTGGATTAAATATTTCAGCTTCAATTCAAAACTATTTTTAAATCATCTCGTGATTTAAATACTTTATCGTTGATTTCAAAAACTGTCTTTTAATCATCGTTCGATTTCATTGTTTTAGCCTCAGTCTCAAAATCTTATATTTCGATATATATATATATATAACTTTAAAGTTCGTTTTCTAAAGTCTTTAACAAATTTTACTATTTAAAATATATCCAAAATGATTTACAAGTTTTAAAATTTATTTCGACAAGGTTTAAAATAAAATCATTTTAAAACAAAATCAAAATTTGAAATTATTATAGGCATGTCAACATCCTACTACCCCCTATGTCGACATGATTGCCGTTTTAATAAAAATTCAAACTTCAGAAGAAGTGTTTTTTCATAGTATCTCTTCGCGAATGAATATGGCTGTTAATTTCCTATAAATACCACTAGTTATAAACGAATTTTAATTCTGGTTTTCATCTTTTCTTCGCTCCTTCTACTCCACTCTTATTTTCTAATCACTCTTATCAACGCTATGCCAATCTCAAGTGAATCAAACCTGAATCGTATCTACTTTTATTCTTCGCCTTTATTTCTAAGCTCCCAGTGTTATTCAGAGTTATAGGATCATTTGTAATCGACATGAGTATATCGAGTTTTTATATACACCAAAGCAACTTAAAACGGTGTGACAACGGCTGGTAAATCAGTTGAGTGTGATAATGGATGGTAAATCAGTTGGGTGTGATTGTACTCTAGTTAAATCAATTGAGTCTCACTGTACTCAAAATAGGAGGGGTGTACCTCATGGCCTTGGAATCGAGGGTTGTAATCTTGACATTATATTTGAAAAGAAATTTGAATAAGAAATTGTGTGGGACTGGATGTACGGTAACTCTAAATCAGTATAAAATTCCGATATGTTCTTTCTTTTACTACTTCTATTTACCACTTGTATCTATGTCTAAATTAATGATTGTTTACGTCTATGAAGTGCATCTCCCCTAGCGTAAATCTAGCCTTAAGATTTGTAATTTTCATTGCTCATAGATAAGTGCCTTGATAACTTTAGCTACTCGTATCCATTGGAGCTGGCAAGCTCATTCATCCAACTACATCGATAGTTTATCATTGGTATAAGTAAGCCACATCAACTACCCCCACTTGAATTTAACAACTTATTCTCCAAACCTTTGTCGACGTGGTCAATAACATTTCAAGTCTTTATAAACCTACTCGAATCTATTCAACTTAAGCCACAACACCTTATCGAGCAGGTCGATAAGCTCTATCCTGACTTTATCTGCAATCGCCTTCTCCTTAACTAACTAACCCACCCATTCAATACCTCTTGTCAACTACATGACAGGGCTTCAAATACCTATATGAGTTTTCTAAACCAACTATGATCCTCTACCTACTTTTGCTCCCTGCCAACACTTTCGAAAAGCCTATTGCTATTTTTGAGCTGTTAACGATTTCTATGGTTGACGTTTTTGGCGCTACAAGAAGGGATCAGGCATCCGACTTTGTTGTCTCTCCAACACTTCATTGACCTTGTTGAAACTTTTGAAACTTCTTCTATAAATATAGAATTCGAGTTCTTCTTTCTTTTATCACTTAGGAGACATGCGAGATGAAAGTCTCATGTACAGTTTTGAATGATAGAAAGAAATGAGGAATCCTCTTTTCGATTCTAACTCGCCCACTCCAACCGTTGCTTTTCTTTCTGTTACTTTGAAAGTAGCTGCTTTAGCTTCAGCCACGCGAATTTTTGATATTACAGTTTATGTACTCTCCCCATTTTTGGTACCATCCTTGTTTTGCGAGGATACCTATATGATCAGAGCAAGGATCATCAGAGTCTTTTTCTTGGAAATCGGTTGCACTAATTAATCAAAATGTTCAAGAGTGTAAAGAGAAATCACTTCGCATAATGGCTTTGAGTATCTTGAAATGGGAAAGAAAGTCCATGAATCAATATGACTCTGATAATTCTCTCTTGATTTTATAAAGTGAGCTAAAACTTCAAACCGAAGCTATGATTTTCTAGCAAGAACTCAAGGAAGATTTCAAAAGGCTGATGGCTAGATGGAAAACATCCTCAACAAATCTTATGAATGCTCTTCTCTTGCCAAAAGGAGAGTTCCTGAAGAAATATGGGACAAGATAACCAAAAGAAGGAAACTATCTGATCAAAAAGTTCCAAAAAAGTATCAACTAGTTGTAGGGTTTCCAATAACAACAACTTATGAAAACATGTTTATCTTGACCAAAGATCATCTCAATTACTGGCCATGTCAGAAGAACCAACCTATAACGAGTGGTATTTTTAGTGATTAGATATTTCATTATTTTATTTAAATATTGATCGTTATTATTCACTTGACGGTACAAAAAATAGAATTTTTCAACAATGATCATATCAAAATTCAAGACAAGTTCCGTTGAGTCTGTATTGTTCTTACGTGATTAAAAAGTATACTGATCGCTGTATTTTGAGTTCGGACCAACTGGTGGTCAAAACGATCTCGAAATATACATAAATTGCCGTTACGGAGGCATATGGTTGGATTATGAAGAAATTTATATTTTTGGAATCGTAGTAGTGAGTTGTTGCACTCAGTCAAAATTCGTAGCGATCAAAATACTTGTTTAACCATTCGTAATTAAAACACGTCAATTTCTGTAAGAAAATATAAATGTATAATACGAGTTTTGAAGGCTAACTTCTGTATATGATCGAATCCGATCTCGGAACTAGTTCCATTGTTTACAAAAAGCCTTTTTATATACAAATCGACAGACGACATGTCTCCATAGGAGATCGTGAGTTTTTGGGCCTTATTTGTGGAATAATTATTCAACAAAATACTGCAATTAACCTAAACTAAGAAAATGATTGGTTCACCACTATTCTTCTGTCTCCCAAAACCATTCGCTGTAGCATTTCAAAAATGGCCATGTTCTAGCCTTATTTAGGGTTTCACTTTCCCATTCGATTTAGGTGACTAAATCCAAATCCGAACGCATCATCGTTCTCTCCTAGCCAACGTCTCACCTCCTCGCCAAAACTGTCAGTCCCGTTAGTGTATTGTAAAATGCATACAGTTGAGGGGATGCACATCCCTATAGTCACATTTTACTCTAGGGATGTAAGTTTTACGTGATGGTGATGGGTGCATATCTTGTTTGAAGGGGAGTTCAACGAAATCGGTGGATTTGGTTTACATTGAGAACCAAAGAAGAAAGGGAGGAGAGAAGGAGTTATAGAAGTGAGTTTTGTCTCATCTTTGATGTGTGAATGCTATAGGTGGATTAGGGAAGAAAGGGAGGTAAATATGAATGCGATTAGATAGTTAAATTATAGTTAAGCTAATTTAATTACTTAAGTAATTTCTAAACTTATATACAACATAACTTTTGCATACGGGTCAGATTTGGACGTTGTTTCTTCTGTTAAACATGTATTAACGAGTTTTATGCATTATAGTAGGTTTGCAATGATTTTGCCAAGGCGAATGACATTGTCTCTCACTGAATTGTGTGTTTATACAACATAAAACTAACGTTTTGAACTGATTTCTAGTTATAAAACTTAATTTTTACGGATAACTGAACCTAGTGAACGATAATCGAAAAGATTAAAAATTGATTTGAATCGTTTTAACCTGAATGTCACATATTTACCTAATTGCACGTATTAGTGCTATTTACTCAATTATGCGCAATTACGAGCTATTTTGACCATACTGCTAGACTTAGGTTATTTGATCATTTATTTCACTTTGTTTGTTTTACATAGGTCCTATTTAATTTATTGCTTCAATTATGGATACTTGCATGGTAGTTTAGGAATTTGTATGACTATTAGTTGCATCGTTGAATTATTTGCATAGTTTAGCATAAAACGTCATTCGTTTGCAATCCAATATTAGGAAATCTTATGTTAGAGTATGGTTGTTTATCGATCAAATGCACATGTTGATGTATATTGATTGAATAGACAAAGCTGATATCCACGGATGGATAAGATAAATTCACGAAGGAGCTTCAGAGAGCATGGATGGATTCGAAGAAGGAGCGACATTGGAGCTTGGCGACTGATCTGAAGATGGAGAGATATTGAAGCTTAATGACCTATCTAAAGATGGAGGATGGACATGGCGACAAGCTATATTTTACGAGAATGCCAAACGTTTTCCTTTGATATGTATTTAGCCAATTTTGGTTAAATATATGATCCAATTGGTCATTATGATTTCTATAGAATAGTCGATGTTAACTACTATTGTTATTGGATAATTTGAGCCAATTTAAATCGACAACGATTGTGATTCCATGCTGGAAAGTGATGGCTTCGACGATGGATGGCAATGCTTCGGGGTACAGAATAATGACGATGGATTGAGCTGAAGCTACCAGGGAGTCTTGGGGACAATTGATCGAGCTTGACGACAAGTTCGTTATTTATATTTCGTTCCATCCAAGGAGGCTCTATGTTGGGGGGTTACAGTAATAGTTCTAGAGATGAGCTCTGATATGGATTACATGTGCAAAGGGATCATCGATACACATGTTCAACTGGTAATCGGGAAGAAGAGGTAGTGGGTGTGATGTACATTAGACTAAGTCCGAGTCCTTATCTCAAGGTTTGGGAGATTTTTTCTAGGTTTGGGAACCTTGTGGCATTTCAGTTGGACCAGATTCAGGTCCTTACCTTGAGTTATACATTAGTATGACTTATTTCCTAGCCGAATGAGTGGCATAGGTTTGAGTACGAAGGAACAAGAGCATTATTGTGTATCCAGTGCACTCACTGAGTTATTATAAGGATGGATGATGGATTCTAGCTTAATAATTTATCATTTTAGGATTGTTATGTGATGTGGATATCATCGATGCAGATATCTAAGCACCTCTAGAATTCTTATGCAGGATACACCCTTTATGATTTATCGTAAAGTAATAAATCTTATATGTGCTAACTCTGTGGATGTAGGGGGAAGATAGGTATGATTCTCCATACCCACCGTGACATATATATTATTACGACTTTTACACTAATTTGAGATTTATTTATCGCTCACACCAAACCGTTGTCTGGCCCAAGGTTTTTTCCCTCTTATTACATTGGATGCTCATCGACGATGCTGATGAGAAGATTGGGTAACATGTATGAGCATTACCAGATTTGTGTAGGTGGCCTAGCAGAAGGGACGTCTTTCATACTTACATTCGTACTGTCATTGCTTATTCCACTGTGTGATATGTGGAGCCTTAACAGTGCATATACTCTTGTTAGAGACAGATTACTAGTTGAGTTTATTTATCACTTATATAAACTCTATTATTATTCGATATAACTGTATGGGCCTATGTACTCTAATTATGTGTTTTATATAGTTATTACTGTCTCAACTGTTTTATATTTGTTATTGTTACTATTATATGTTATGTGATGCGTTGTGAGACATATGATGTTAACCCTCTTTTTAGCAAGAGTCTCAACGAGCCAGACCAAAGCCCAAACGCGCAAATGGATATAAACCACGCTTCAGGAAGCCCAATAGACGCACGGTCCGAAGCAGTCACATATCGGCCCAAGTCCAGCCTAGTCAATCGACAGCTCACTCCGGAAGAATCGCTCTCCCAGTCGACTGAGTATCTCGCTTCTGTGAAAGGCACGTCGACCGATTATCTCGGGCCAGCGTGGAAATCTTCTACAGAGCCATTCCACCGTATATCCCGACTTCCAAGGCAATAAAAGAGGTCAAACCATATCCGGACAAAGCTCTACTTTTGATATACCTTTCCGTGGAGGCCACGTCAGTCGCAACTTCCGAGGATACTATTTATGAACAGCGGAATCAGTCCCCAGCCGCTATTCAAACCAACCGATGGGTTCCACGTGTCCAGACTTTCCCGGAATGGCCGGATCATATTGCAACAGCCCAAGCTGCACTTTCCTCCTATAAATACCCCCAAGCTAAAAGAGAAAAAGAGACTCTTCTCTTCCGCCAACTTATTTTGCACTTCGATTATGGAGTTCATTCCTCTTGACCTCTCTCAAAAAGAAGAAAGGAAAATAACCACCTTCTCTTTCTTCTTCAAACCAAAAAAAGCATTGTACTTGTAATCAAAAAAGAGAAATAATATATAAAGTGGACGTAGGCACCGTCTTTGTCGAACCACTATAAAAATTCTGTGTGTGCTCCACATTCTTTTTGCTTTTACTACATTTTATAATCTTTACTCGTGTGTTGATTGCACGATTGGGGGTTGATTGTCACTAGTAACCAACTTTTGACGTCAACACTTTTGGCGTGCCAGGAAGGGGCTAAGTACTGATATTCCGTTAGAGCCTCTGCTCACTTCTGCTTATAGCGAGCAAACGAAAGAAAGATGCAACATCCTCTCGTCTTGCAAACACTGATGCAGCCGATACAGATGCTGCGGAAGCAAATCATGAAGTTTCATCTCATGATGACATGCCTCGATTCCTTACCCGGGATGACATGGATAAGATAACGGTCGAATTCAGAGAACAAATGGCATCTCAGGGTAAACTCCTCGAACGACAGCAGCAGTTGATGGATCACCTTCTCGGTCGAATGGAGACAGGATTGAACGCTTCACATCAATTCCTCCACCGGCCGAGACTGAGGCAAAAACTGATCTTCGGTCTGCACAGATTCAGGCCACTGATCAGGTTACACCTTTATTTCATCACTACAACAAAATGACCCTATTACAACGGTGGAACACCGTTGTAATAGGTTTTTACAACGGTGGGCAAACCGTCGTGTCTTAAGAAGTTGTAATAGCCTAATATCTTTTACAACTTTTCTGCACTGTTGCAAAACCGTTGTAATATGTATATTTTACAACTTTTTTCCACCGTTGTAATAAACTTTATTACAACATTTATGAACCGTTGTGATTGATATTTGGGTTTTAAAAAAAATAAATTTTGCAAATGCAACAAAAGCTGAATAAACAGAAAACAAATTGATATAAATTCAAAGCAACAGATCCATTCATACAAAAAACATTACAACTTTATATTCAAAATGCAAAAAATGAATCATACATCATCACGTTAATATATCAATTCTTCATTACAAATAATGATTACAAATTAGTACCATCCAAAAACTTTGCTTCAACTATCAGCTTGCTTCATCTTTGCACTTCCTCAACTTCCCCACCAACACAAGACACCACCTGCACAATCACAAAACATGCATATATATAAACATAACCTTAAGCTTGTTGTAAACATAAAATGGTGGATATCTACTTTTCTTCCAAGTTGGTTGAGGAGTTGAAACTATGTAAAATGCAATGCATGTATTTTTGTAGTAATCTAAGAGTATATAAGAGTTTTACTGGTTTAAGAAATACGTAATGACCATGAACTGCTTCGCTCTTTTAATGTGTTTAAGTTAATTAAGGTAATGAAAGATGATAGCAAGGATTAAGCCAAAAAGGCTGTTAAAGAATTTTGTTTTAACTGTATATATTTACTGAAGCAAATGAAATGAGATTTAAAGCATGGTATGTTTAGACAGTCATGAGAAATGTATCATTAGTGAAATTCTTAGTTTCAATCACTAACTTAAAAGTTTGGATTGGAATAGCTAAACGTATGTACTGGAAATGAATCATTCTTCTTACGTTAAAAGGGAGTTTTCATGAGGTTGTTTTCATTGCTAATAAACTGGAATTGAGTACAGCTGTATGTTAAAAATGAGTTTGCATGAGTTTGATTTTATTGCTAATAATCTGAGACTGAATACAACCGTGAATATAAAATAAAGTTAAGAGATATTATATAAAAGACATGAGTATGTGAAGCTGCGTTGATGTGATAGCATTTAGCTGTCATGATAAGGTGTATGGATGTAGATAAATTCATATATAAATGAACGTATTTGGCAGTATGGCCATAGAATTGGACACAATTATATATTTAAACCGGTGAGGTAATTATTTGGTACCAGTTACGAGCTTACAATACAAATATGATTACAATAGTCAAACTAGTTCCGTATTTGCACACAACTGCAAAAATAAGCAGCACGGTGTTTATTCTAATCAATACAACAATAAATTGAGCAAACAAAAGTAATGGGTATAAAGAAGTAGAACTAACCAGACAGAAGAATTGCTATGCTGCTTTAGCTGTTGAAGTACATCAATCTCGATCATAGCATCCTCACGATACTTATCTACAGCTCGAACAATTTTTACGGCTACCATTTCTTTACCTTCCCTGTCCCAACTCCCAACACTCCAATACTTGACCAAACGTGCCTTCTCCTATCTTATATATGAGAAGCGCAACAACTGAAAAAACAAAATAAAACTTATCATGTCTTCAAAACTTAAATAGTAAAAGAAACAAAATGACAAACAATAGCAATCCTCATTTACTCGTAGCCACCCTTTCATGGAACCAGTATAACAACAACCTACTTTTTCTGTATAAGGAAAACATCTAAAAACTTATTGAACGACATCGGATTGATCCTCCTAGACTCGCTGCATCATCTTTCTTCTGTTGAGCATAGTTTAACAAGTTTTTATAATCAACACTACTCTTATCTCCAAATTATTAAAGACCCTTAACAGTATACCTTAACCAATTTTATTATTACTTGAAAAAAAAACGAACTACAAAGATTAAGTCATATGACTCCTTTCAGTGCAGTACAAGAGACCCCAACAAAGACAGCGTCGAAAAATTGAAAATGCACAGCCAACTCATCGACTACTCAAAAATTCAATGTCTAAAAAAAAATTTGGGTTGATAAAGCACAAGTGCATAAATCAGACTCACGCTAATGTTTAAGCAATTCAGGCCAGGTCAACATGTAGTTAGCAAAAGCAACTTATGGCAAACATCACAAGTGCAGTAGGCAAGCATGCACGACATAAAGCAAAGAAAAAGTAGGAACTGTGCACCTGAATATCAGACCAAGGCTCACCAATAACATTCAAATAATAAAATGATCAAAGTTTTAATATAATCTGTACAAATTAGACGCTCTCAGGACTAAACAATCCTTGTGTATGCAAGGGACAAAGAGTAATGGCCGAAACATACCCTTTAACGTGAATCCTCTACAGCAGACCCAAAGTAGCACTAGCATTTATCATAATTTCTAATTATAGGTTGAGCGGGTTATCTAATACCAAAAGTTCTCACCCTTCATTTTAATTAAAAGAAGTAAAAGAAGTAAAGAAAATAGAATAGGAAAAAGTGATAGAAGCAAAATGAATTACCAGCGTTGACGACCGAGAAGCAAGAAGAGCGAGCAAGAGTTCACGGTGACTGAGCTCCATTGGGTGAAGTTGTGGCACTGGTCTGAGCTGTGCGTTGTCCGATGGCAGCTCTGGCGATTTGGTTGACTGACTATGGGAAGGAGGAGATGGCAGCGCGATTGCTAAAAGGTGAAGCGGAGCAATCGGTTGAAGGAGCGGCTTCCGATGAGGAGGGAGGTCGGCTATTGGTTCAGGTGGCGACGGTGGAAGAAAGCGAACGGGTAGTGCAGCAGAGGGATGACGGCGATGGCCATTTCAGTGGCCATTCATTTCGAAATTTTTGGAGGATTTAATTTTGGGGAAAAAATGCTGAAATCTCATGGGAACAAATGCGCCTTCTCCTAGACTCGCTGCTCTCGCCCTCGAGTTCGTCTCCATCACGAATCCGACTACAAATCTGATGCGAGGCATCGGATTGATCGCTTTTCCCCCAATTTCCAATCGCTAGGGCTTCGGCCATTATTGTTGCCTTTTATTTTGAACGAGATAAATGAAAATGACGGCTCGTTTCTCCTTTCTTACATTAACACGGCTAGGGTTATTTTCCTGCCAATTGACAGCTTTGGCCCTAGGGTTTTATTGGGCTTTATAACCCTTAAGCCATTTTATAATACTTAAATCAATATTTACAACACTTGGACGAATTTTAATGTCGCACACACACACAATATATAAATTAGCATGTATATTTGTTCACAATTTAAAAAATGTACAATTTTTATATATTCAATATGTACATAAATAAATGATTTATTTATTTATTCATTTATCCACCCTAAATATATATATATATATATATATACATATATATATATAATTGAGATCAATATTTTTTTTTTGAAAATTGAGATCAATATTATAAATTAACTATTAAGTATAATCTTAGTTATTAATCTCTTCTTCTTAATTATTAATCTCTACTTCTTAATTATTAATAACAATCATTGATTATTCATGATTAGCATTAATTATTATATTTTAATTATTAGTATTGAACAGTGAATTATTATTTTATAATTTTTAATTAGTATTTGATTAATTATTATTTATTGAAAATTATTATCAATCATTAATTACTAGTATTTAACAGTGAATTATTTGTAAATTATTAATTAATTAATTAATATTTATTTGTTTACTTATTATCGATTATTAATTATTACTTACTAATTAGTTATTAATTAAATGTTAATTATTAATTAGGATTATTTCATATTTTAAATTAATTATTAATTAGGATTATTTCATATTAACAATAGTTATTATTTAACTTTTACTTATTTCTACTTAGTTATAATCGAGTAATAACTATTAAAAGCTTATAATGTATATGTCACCTAAATATTAATTAATAAGCAGTTAACATTAACTATTAAACATTAATTACCACTTATTAACTATTAATTATTTAATAAATATTATTGATTCCTAAGTTTATTATTAATTATTAATTATTATTAAATATTAATATAATTAGTTATTAAATATAGATATTATAAACATGAAGTTTGTAATGGGCATCTATTACAACTAACAAAACAAAAAGTTGTTAAAAATACGTTTATTACAACTTTAGGGAATACCACCATTGTAAAAAACCATTTATTACAACGGTGCTTTTACCACCGTTGTAAAAAACCATTTATTACAACGGTGTCTTTACCACCGTTGTAAAAAATCATTTATTACAACGATGCTTTTACCACCGTTGTAAAAAACCATTTATTACAACGGTGCTTTTACCACCGTTGTAAAATTAAAGTTGTAATAGGGTCATTTTGTTGTAGTGCATCTTGGTTTGGTCCCACCAACCAATCCTTCACAACTAGTAGTATCACTTCCAGCAACCAGCGCAGGTGTAGTAGCAGAAGCTCAGGAGGCTGGCGATCGAGATCTAGGTCGTCTGGCAAATTTTCCCCCACTCTTGGGAGCAAGTCGACCTATCGAACCAATCGAGCTACCTTCGGGTCCCTCAGAATCAACGCTATTCCCATTACAATCTGGAATCTTACCATAGACCAATCTAACCACTCTTCACCTTCAACGAAGAGCTGGTGCAGCCTTCCATCTAACCACTCTTCACCTTCAACGAAGAGCTGGTGCAGCCTTCCCTTCGAACGAGTGAAGCCACCCTACTATACCGGTCCTCACCGTGGCGGAAGAAAACGCTACCGTAGACCCTCCTAACCTCGCTCCAAATGGGGGCAACCCCGAGCCCCAAACATCACATGCTATGCTGGATTAGCCTAGACCCTTTGTTATAGGCATGGCTCGACCAACAACTCATTACGTTCCAGAGGGGCCATTCTACCCCGAACCACCAACTGTGGCTCACCTTCCCTCACACCTTCACTCAACTCTCGGATGCCGGGCCCTACTAACGGCCGCCCTTCCGAGC
This sequence comes from Allium sativum, assembly GCA_030737875.1. NCBI lineage: Eukaryota > Viridiplantae > Streptophyta > Magnoliopsida > Asparagales > Amaryllidaceae > Allium > Allium sativum. The sequence goes on along the minus strand of CM060912.1, from coordinate 1,006,997,158 downwards.
ATGCTTTTGCCAGATCCCCGCACAAAAGCTCTTCCAAATACAGAGTTAAATTCATGGCAACGACTCCTCAGAGATGGGAGCCGGCTTGCAAGCATTATTCGACGCTTCACCCAGGGAAACTCTTCGCATCAATACATAAACAATGTCATCGTAGCCCCTTCAACAGGGAATTCAGAAATTCTCGAAACCCTCCGGACTTCAAATTCCCAGCTATCGAGCCATACAACGGTCGCACTGACCCGACCATTTACCTCATGCGATACATGTGACATATGGAAGTACTGGGTGCATCGACCAACGTCATGGCTAAGTGCTTTCCCCTCCTTCTCACAGATATAGCCGACATGTGGTTTCGGCAGCTAACAACGGAGTCGATCAGCAGTTGGAACACCCTGGTCACCTGCTTTATGGAACAATTTCAAGTGCATATCTCCCTACCAAAAAATGTTTTGTTCTTGTCTACCATCAAGCAGCGATCCGGAGAGATGCTCAGGTCCTTCCTAGAAAGATTCAACGCGGTCGTAGCATCTGTCTATCAGCCTGAACCATCAATGGTACTCATGGCCGCCATCGCAGGAGTTCAAAATCGATCAGAATTCTCAATCTCTTTAACCAGGGATCCTCCTAGGATATATATGACTTTTACTCCGAGGCCAAAAGATTCCTCCGACAAGAGGATGCCAGCCTTGAAATAGAGAGCCTCAAGGTTTTAGTAGCCAAACAAGAAGGTCCATTCAATGGTAACGGCCAGAATAAAGGAAGAGGAAAGGCCCCAGAGAAAACCGAGCGCAATGTGCGACCTCAAAATGAAAATAAATACGATCAGTACACCGAGCTTAATTCCTCTTTGCTCGATATCTATCTCGACATAAAAGCGAGTCCTTACCAACTCCAAGACCACCTTGACGAGAGCCGACCTAGATGGAACTCGATTCTGGCAAGCATTGTATATTCCACAACGTAGCTGGACATAATACAAATGAATGCCGACATCTGCGTGATCTCATCGAAGGGAGAGTCAGAAAAGGAGAGCTCCCCGAATATGTCAAAGATCGCGCCCCGGCCATGCCGCCGCGACCTTCTGCCCATACTCCTTAGGTCGGTCCTCGAGCTCCTAGAAACGAAAAGGACCCCGAGACTGGCACTCGCGGCATTATCATTAATTAGATTTTTTTCTTTTGATGTATTCCTCAATAATAAGGACACCTTGATATACACATGTATTGTAGTGTCCCGAAATTCTGGTCCAATTTGAGCTGACCAAATAGCATAAGTCCAACCCAAATTACACTGGAAACCAGAAAACTAATAGAAAGAAATTAGAGGGTAAGAATAGATAAGATAAAAACTTAGAATAGAAGTAGAAGAAGAAGAACATACAACATCAGAGTAAACACGAATCTCACAGCCGAACAGATAAATATATTTCATAACATAACTTTGAAATAAAACAGTATCTGTATACAATACCATTATTATAGTATAACACTTACAACACAACGGAAATAACAATATCTATATAATCCTGAAGCCTCCTGATCCAACTCTTCAAGTATCTGTAAATCCCGACTAATTGACTGCCCGTACAAAATTGGGCACCCAAGAGTTTAGGGAAAACAAAACAAAATAAACTCCGGGTCAGTCATGTGACTGGTGTGAGTAAACTCAAATCATTTGTTTAACTTTAAAGATCCTTTCAAAGAAAGAATAATCGTAAGACTGATCCATACATAAACACAGATGGTTTTTACCTTACGATAACCCAAATCATTTGTAAACAATATTATTCTGATACTATAGTAGTGTCTAAGACAAGTAATATTAATCTAGTAGAACACTTTCATCTCACTATCTACTTATATAATGTACAACCAAAAACCGCGGGCGCTTATTGGGTAATGGATTCCAACTCTGACAAGGTATGGATCCACCTTCCGATCAGTGTACTCTAGAAGCGATACACTGGAGTTCAACAAGAACATCTTGCAACTTGACCATACATGACCGACCACTCATTTTGCTTGAGTGTATCGAATATATTGTCACCTTACAGTTGGTAAACCAACATAACCATTCCCGGGAGATACAGAATTGAAAGAAGTAACAAATATGAATATTCGCTAGATGTTGACAATATACCCTACTTGGGTGTGGCCCACTTAGCCATGCTGCCTGCCCGATTTCTATCATTTCCCAGTTGATGAGGCTGGAGGTCATAACGTATCTTTCAACAGATTACTCATTCATTTACCTTGAATGCCACATCGTCATACCCGTCAAACCACAAATTGATTTCCCCAAAAATACCATGGGTATAAGCTAAGAGAAATGAATTCCTCCGCCACCAACGTAAATACGTTTGAAACGATCAACTCACGTGATCCACCAAATATACTCTGTCAAACATTCTTTCATACAGGTTGTCCTGGGACTGGACAAACCGAAGGCACTATTCTGTAAACAGGATAGCCCTTGCATAACTCCGTCTTCAATTTGTCTTCGATCTATTTGATTCGAAACATTAACGCCCATACGGAGTGGTTCTCGGATAATAACCCAACCGGTCTCTCCGTATTGACGACGAAAAAATGGTCAAAACTTTTATAGTCTGTGATTTAACTATCAAAAGAAAACTCGTGTGTAAACAACGATATTATTTCCAAATGGAAATTTTATCGATCAATCAACATTCAACATTTATCCCTTTAAATTAATTTATCATTAATTTATTCATTTCCTTATTTCTCGTTTACATATATTCGTAAATCCTTATTTTCTAAACTTAGAAAATATACGTTATTAATCACTGGAAAACGTTTCCATATTTATTCCCATTTCTTATTTTCTGTTATAAGAAAACATTTCTGATTCTTATTTGGAAAACATTTCCAAAACTCCTTCATTTGATTTAAACTGATGTTTAAATAAACATCGCTATGCCAACACAAACCATTACGCTCACTAACTAAATTCACTTAACCTACCTATACTATCAAACTTTAACCATTCCTTAGTTAAGAAGGAAGTCAATCAAGTTGGGGTATAATTACCTCTCAGACCTTAACTGAACAACGTTTTAACTTCGGAATAGACAAAGTTTATCTTTTTAAACCTTTAACAACTTCCTTGCGAACCTCACGGATTCTATTTACGAATTCACTTCTTTTATAAAAACATTGGTTATAACGATAACGTTATAATCCCCACTTTCAAAATATCTAACTTCAAATATAACTTTTATTCTTTAATTTGAATAAATAAATAAACACCTAGTTTATAAATAAATAAATCTTGATTTAAACGCACTTTCCCGAATTCGATATAATCGAATTTGACGATTAACTCTCTTCGAATAACTAATATTCGATTAACTCACTTCGAATAGCTAATATTCGATTAACTCACTTCGAATAGCTTATATTCGATTACTCTCTTCGAATAACTAATATTTGATAACTCTTCTCTTCGAATAACTTATATGTGGTTTAACTCCATTTGAATAACTTATATTCAATTTAACTCCTTTTGAATAACTAATATTCGATTTAACTTTATTCGACTTAACTTATATTCAATTTAACTCCTTTCGATTAACTAATTCGATTAACTCCTAATTGATTTGACTCTAGATCGCAGCGATCACAATGGTTACGCCTGATTCCCTCAGGAAACATCCGACCGCCGTAGGTTATCTGCAGCCTTGCGAATTACGCTAGCAGTCGTTCTAAATGGCAACTCATCCTGGATAACTATGTCTGTTTTAACTCTATCTCATATTCAGTTTCAATTATCGATGTTAAAATCGATTCTTACTTCTCTATATAAGTTCCGACTTATATATCCCATTTATCAAATGATAAATAATTTTTACTTAATTTATAAAATATTATTTATAAGTTAATCTGCTCCACTTTGTCTGTTTACTTCTTTATACAAGTTCAAACTTATATAACCTTATTTATCCAATGATAAATATTTTATTTTATTTATCAAATATTATTTATAAATTAATCTTTTAAATTTATCTGTTAAACAAATTCTATTTAATAATCTTCTTTATATCCATAATTCATATTTCCCTTTAATCATTTTATTTATTTCATAAATATTCCCTTTTATATTTATTCTATTTATTTTCTAAATAAATATTCCTTTTATAATTCTATTTACTTTCTAAGTAAAAATCGTTTTACACTTCTATTTACTTTCTAAGTAAATAATCGTTTTATAAAATTCTTTGATTTTATAAATATTCCTTTTATAAAATACTTTGATTTTACAAATAATTTCTTTTATAAATTCCCTTTTATAACTCTATTTATTTCATAAATAAATATTTTCCATTTAATTTTTTTGTAAATGTTTTACAAATATTTCCTTTTTAATTATATTTGTAAATGGTTTACAAGTATTCCCATTTTATCTTTATTTATTTCCTAAATAAATAATTCTTTTATCTCTATTTATTTTCTAAATAAATGTTTCTCTATTCTTTCTATTTATTTCCCAAATAAATATTTCCTTCTCAATTTTATTTATTTAACAAATAAATATTTCTTTTTATAAAATCTTTTGATTTTATAAATAATTCTTTTTCAATATAACATTGAAAATTTCCTTTTTAACATTCCAGTATTCCTTATGGTATTTAACGTACCATATAACAATGATTGGTATCATTTAAACATACAAAATCAGCAACAGATTTCATATCACGTCATATAACACCATATATGAAAACAAATAGTATTATAAATATTGGGGAATCCTGTTGGATCCCTCCAACCTTTTTCCCTGCATCACAGCTGTTAAACAACACATATAATACGAATATAAAATATTCTGATAAACAGAATCAATATTCGATTTACGATTTATATATATATATATATCATTATCTATATTTTCAACCAATACATAAGCAATTCAACCAAACAGTTAACAGACAGGAATCAACAGATAATTATCAGTTCTAAAAATATGCTATAAAAATATAACTGTTCATAGTTGGTGAGTTTTACTCACATTGGACGATCATCGTTAATAACGATAACCATCGCTTGATTCTGACGGACAATTTATTTTGAAATAAATTGTAACAAGCACTAATCCACTCTCAGTCAATTCCATTGGGTAGTGTCCATCCATACGATCCGGACGGATCCTATTTCGCTCAATTCTAATTACGAATGAGTAAGTTATAAGCATTATTGTTTTATACACTATTTAAATTAAAAATAAAACTAATTCTTTCATAATTGGGCCTTAATCCTCTCACCTGGCCCAACAACTACACAGATCCGCACCATCCTTTCTTCCTAGAAAGGAAAATCCGCAGTCCAGAAAACTTCATGAACCAGCTTTACCCTTCCCCTAATGTCTGTACTTCGAACACTGCTTCTCCCTCAAAACCATTTGCTACCATCTCAAATCCAACAACTTCCCTTGTAACACCCCGTATGTTGAATAACTAGCTATAATATAAAACAGGGCAGAATTAAATTTAAAAATCTGAATCAGGGGAAACGGACTATGCCATTGCGTTCGCCTCGAAAAAATACGCGAAATAGAGTCTGAGTTTTCGAAAATCGGAGTCCGTATGACCTAGATATGGCCCGAAGAAGTTTCAGAAAATTTACAAACAGATTTAAAAACAGAAATTTCAAATTTCAGATGTGGCGGGAAAATTCCCGCCAGACCCAGGGTGTCAACCTGGGGGTCGACTGGGGAGTCGACCTGCCCACCAGGTCGACTGGGGAGTCGACCCTAGGGTCGACCTGGGGGTCGACCTCCCTGGTCGAGCCCAGGTGACCTGGGTGCACCTGTTTGGCTTTTGGGCTGTGTTTTGGTGGCTAGGACGTGATCTGACGGCTCTAATCTGATTTAGGGTTAATCTAATGGCCTAAAACACCTAACTACTCTATAAATACACCCTAAGACTACCCTAATTCATACTAAAAATAGAAACAATGCCGTCATGCCGTCAAAATGCCACTTGAAGGAGCCTCCATCAATTTGTAGAAGAAGATAGCATCTTAAATCAATCTCTAATCAACTCTAGCAACTTAATCTTCTTCTTAGGAGTGCTAATCAACAAGTTGTGAGTTTTCTATAGCCTTAATGACCAATTGTTGAAATGATTATGATAGGATATAATGAGGTTATGGCTATGAATGTGGATTAATGCATGTTATGCAAGTTATATGCTATGTGTTAATGATGTTATGCATGTTATGCAAGTTATGTGCTACATGTTCATGATGTTATGCAAGTTATGCAAGTCATATGCTACATGTTCATGATGTTATGCAAGTTATGCAAGTCATATGCTACATGTTCATGATGTTATGCAAGTTATGCAAGTCATATGCTATGTGTTTGTGATGTTATGCAAGTTATGCAAGTCATATGCTATGTGTTTATGATGTTATGCAAGTTATGCAAGTCATATGAGAAACATTGATCCATTATGACACCATGATATGCAAGTTTGGTGTATGATTATATGCAAGTTCATCTATGTATGCAAGTTTGGTGTATGATTATATGCAAGTTCATCTATGTATGCAAGTTTGGTGTATGATTATATGCAAGTTCACATATGACATGTTATGCAAGTATGGTGTTTGATTATATGCAAGTAACATGTGCAAGTTTACACCTTAGTGTGATATGCATACATGTGCAAGTTAAGCCCTTTGTATGTCATACATACATATGCTAGTTTACCCCTTTGTATGGCATAAATAACTTATGCAAGTTAACCTCCTTATGACATATGTGATTCATGCAAGTTTGGGTTGATTATTTATGCTAGTTGGGTTTGATGCTATATGCATGTTGACACCTTTAAACCCATGTTGATGCTAATGTTATGCAAGTTGAACCCATTATATTTGTGATGAATCTTCCCTTTTATGTCATGTTAGCGAATTACGTGGGGAACGATGGGGTTAATATACATGTTAATGAAATGGTGTGAAGTTGGTATGATTATGCATACCATAAAGTGGATGGACATAGTTGAGTCAATTATGTACATCGTTAAAATTGGAATTAATTAGGGAAAATTAATTCGGGGGTGATTAATTAGGTGTAATTAATCGACTAAGACACGAGGTTGGACCCTTTTGTAGCATAAGACTGCCCGGAACCGACCGGCAAATCCAGCAGCTACAAATGATTGGCCCAATGTGAGAGGTCTTAGGCACAAACTAAATACGTGACAAGTGTATAGACACGAGGTTAGACTCGGTTATGGCGTAAGGCTGCCCGGGCCCTACCGGCAAATCCAGCTGCCATAAAAGATAGTCTAATGTGAGAGGTCTTTACAACGGTTACGTTTTTAATCAATTAAGAAACACTTAACCAGATAAGCATGTAGTGGGCATGAGGGGTTAAGTGGGTGCCTTGGGTGGCATGTGGAAATCAAGTAAGTGCCTTGGGTGGCATGAGGAAATCTAGTGGGTTGCCTTGGGTGGCAATAGAAAATACGATTAGAAGACTTAACCAAGTGGAAACATGTAATTAAACATGATTAAAGGGTTAAGTGGGATGCACTAGATATAATGACAAGCTTAGGTGGTAGCTTGTGGGGGCCCATTTCACCCAGTAACCCATATGTATCTTAGTGGGCTCGACCCATGTCGAGGACGGGACACGCGCACTGGGCTTGATTATAAGAGGCCAAAACGGGTTAGCGGTGGCAACACGAGTCCAACGGGTTTCATATGCGTGTGTGGACCCGGGCTGGTAGGTAAGACGTTGTTGTATCGTGTAGGTATAAGCCGTGCACCATTGGTTGTATCGGGTTGCCACTTTGGGGAGTGATACACCCCATTGTGGGGCCAGCACGGGTATCTACGGTAGGGAGCCGATCGCTTGGAAGTAGTGGGTACACCTAGTGGAGATAGGGGCAGACGGCACCAATGAAGTCAGCTAGGGGTACACAAAACTACTGGGTAAATTTTCTAAGTCCTTAGGTGGGATCAACCTTTAAGTAGGAGTGACTGGTGTGGTGCAGTTAGTAATTATCCTTGGGTGGGTAGATGCGTCTTTACCGTTATCTTAGTTCTTCCTATGTCTAGTTGGCTACTTAGTGTAGTCATTTATCCCCAGTCATCCCGTACCAAGTTTATATCATACCCTAATTAATTTAATGATTGTGTTGTTAAAGTTATAGGGCTCACTCAGACTTATGTCTGACCCCGTTGTTTATATCTTTTTCCCCCTCAGGTCCTCAGGTTGGGCCTAGCACTAGTGGGCTTTGATCAGATTTCTTTATCTATCTTCTGGAGCTTGGACCATGATGTAAAGCCCAGCTTATCTTTTCTTTTATGGCTATTGTTTATGTAGTGGGATTATGTACTTATGTTTTATCAGGATGGATATTTAGTACTTGACTCTTTATGGTGTTGTAAGTAAACATGTTTACCTTCTGCTGCAATGAAATGATGTTTTAGAATTTCAAGTATTTATATCTGTCTTGTGTAATTTTTCTGTTCTATATTCACTTAAAATGCTCCACCGAAGTTAAGGCATTCCCATAGTGAGTGACCTTAGCGGGTGTGGGGTGTTACACGTGGTATCAGAGCCAGGTTACCAGAATAGATAAAATTTTTAGAAAACTATTTTTCTAAAAACATTTTTGGAAGAAGTATTTTCAAAAACATGTCTTTTAAAGAGAAAAGTTTTTGAAAGTGTTAGACCCAAATGTGGTTCTAACACCCAAATTGATTAGAAACAAGATAAAATAAAACAGAAATAAAGATGAACACACAAGATTTATAGTGGTTCGGCGAAGAAATGCCTACGTCCACTTAGTTTTCACTATATTCAGTAATTCAGTTACAAATGCAATGTAAGATTCACTCACAACTCACTTTTGTTCACTCAAATGATTAAAACAAGAAATGAAAGATGATTTGGATTCTCCGGGAGTAAAGGAGTTCGGATGATGGAGGTACTTGGATTCTCAAAAGTGCTGAAAAAGATCTTTCTCTTTATCTCTAGATGGGGTATTTATAGGTGTGAATTTGCCTGAGATTCAATCCGGGTCGGAACACGTGTCATCCGTCGCACTCTCTTCGGGTTCGGATGGACTATCAAGCTGACAACACATCAAAGAGATGGACGTTAGGGGTAGGAATTAGTCATATCCGGTCCGGTTCTCCAGGCGATTTTATAGGAGATTAACATAGATCATGGGTGCGGGTCGGAGACATGCAGGTAAGGGGTTCGGATCGGGATACCCGATCCGACCCGGATTGGTTTGGGCGCCACTCCTTCTCTAACCTATTCCGCTCCGCTCCCGTGCTATGACGAGCAGATGACCTTCCGATCCGTTCGAGATTTATTCGTCTTCCGTTCCGATCAGATAAGCTTTGCCAATTTATCCAGTAAGAGACATCCGATCCGAACAGAGAACTCTATCCGATCCGAACCGATATGCTGCTATCAACCTGAATTGTGGTGTTTTCTTCCGATCCGAACCGGAGTCTTATAACTTAAAATACTCTTCAATGGTTGGTTTCTTGACTTTGTGTTGCCTAGTTCACAAAGTAGGCTAACAGAAAGAAAAGCATAATCCCCAATAGCCATATCTTTATCTTTCGAATTCTCCGTTTTGAATCTTTCCTTTTTCGTTTCAGCATGGCTGAAGATCTTAACTTTTCGGAGGGTGTGACGATACCAGTATGGTATAGGAGATTGATGGAGGCTAGGGCCGCCACTAGGGGTCCAGCAAAAGTTCCTCCACCAACCGTAGCACCCGATCTTCCTCCTCCCCCTCCTCCTCCTCGCACGGATACTTTTGCTAAGACTTGCAAGGAATTTAAAGATATGGGAGGGAAATCTTTTCAAGGATCAAAAACTTTTGTGGAGGCTAGAGATTGGCTTAAGGAGGTGGAAGAGTTGATAGACATCTTTGAGATGGAAGAAGGAAAGAAAGTCAAGTTAGCTGCTTGGTTAATGAAGGGAGAGGCCTCATTCTGGTGGGAGGTCACTAATGGAGAACACTCCGTTGACTCTTGGGCGGACTTCAGGCAAAGATTTGTGGCAAAATTTCTCTCAAGGGCGGAGGAAAACTTGTATATGGAAAGGTTCTTGACTCTAAAGCAAGGAAACCTCTCGGTGAAGGAATATGTCAACAAGTTTAATCAATTGGCAAGGTTTGGCATAGACATGGTGAATACACCGGAGAAGAAGGCTTTGAGGTTCGTTAAAGGCTTGAATGAACCGATGCATGGATTGGCTATGACTCATATCCCTATGGGGGCCACCTTTGAGAAGCTAGTTGACGTGGCACTCATGCATGAGGAAGAGAAGGGTCCCAACGCTAATACGGCACCCGAGAAGAAAGGAGATCAAAAGAGACCTCAACAACAACAGCAAAACAAGGGTGGAAAAGGCAACGGTGGCAAGGGAAAGAAGAAGTGCTTCAATTGCGGGACACCAGGCCACCTAAGCAAAGATTGTCGAAAGAAGAAGAGGAAGACTGGCTGCTTCCACTGTGGCGAAGCAGGGCATCTTGTGAAGGATTGCCCTAAGAAGGGGCAAAGGACGGGATCTACCTCAGGAGGACAGGTGCAAGCTCTTATGGCACCGGGTCAGGCAAGGGGGCAAGTTCAGGCTCTCGCAGTTCCACCAACTCAGGAAAGAGGTAGCACTATTTCCGTTGAAAGTCTGGTTTTTCTATTTGATCATCCTGTCCGTACATTGTTTGACTCTGGCGCATCGCATTCGTTTATCTCATCATCATTAGTTGAGTCACTGCACTTAGACACCAGTCTAGTAGATGATCCCTTGGTTGTTTCAAACCCAATTGGGGGCTCCACTTATTTGTCCATGAAATGTTTGGGTTTGAAGATTTCTATACTTAGCATTGAGTTTAGATGTGATGCTTTTGTTTTGGGCTTCACGGGCTATGGGTTGATTTTGGGCATGGACTGGTTATCCAGTAATGGTGCCGTTCTTGATTGTGAAAGGAGAGTTGTTAGGCTTATGACCCGCTTGGGGAACACTCTCGAGATCTCTTGTAATCCCAGGGATTCTGTTATGCTAAGTTATCTTGAATCGCTTGACGCTTCGGTCGAGAGTTTGCGATCTGTTAGAGTGGTCCGGGAGTACCCGGATGTGTTTTAGGAGGTGAAGGGCTTACCTCCGAAGCGGGAGATTGACTTCCGAATATATCTGGTGGATAATGCTAAACCAGTATCTTTACCCGTGCGCCACATGGCTCCTCGTGAGAGGAGGGAACTCCATAAACAAGTAGGGGAGTTGCTTGAGAAGGGGTTCATAAGACGAAGTATATCGGAGTGGGGTGCTCCAGTAGTTTTTGCTACGAAGGCAGATGGGTCCCTCTGACTTTGTGTAGACTATAGAGAACTCAACAAGCTCACAAAGAAGAATAGACACCCATTGCCGAGGATTGATGATCTTTTTGATCAGTTGGTTGGCGCTTCAGTATTTTCTCAGTTGGACTTAGCCACGGGGTTTCATCAGTTGAGGGTGGCTGAGGATAGCATAGACAAGACTGCCTTTAGGACTCCGAATGGTTTCTATGAGTGGCTGGTGATGCCATTTGGTTTGATGAACGCCCCAGCATACTTTGTTGATTTGATGAGTAGGGTGTTCAGGGAGTTCCTTAATAAGTTCGTGGTGGTCTTTGTGGATGACATCTTAGTCTTTTCTAAGAGTGAAGAAGAGCATGCCCTACATCTTAGGGAAGTGTTGGAGACTCTTCGAGCGCATAGCTTTAAGGCTAAATTCTCTAAATGTCACTTCTGGAGGAAGGAAGTGCGGTTCTTGGGGCACGTGGTCTCCAAGGAAGGGATAGCTGTGGATCTCGCGAAGGTAGTATCTATTCAAGATTGGAAGGTTCCAAAGAATGCTACCGAGGTGAGGAGTTTCTTGGGGTTGGCTGGTTACTATAGGAAGTTTATCAAGGAATTCGCGAAGATATCAGCCCCTTTAACTCGCTTGACGAAGAAGAATCTAGTCTTCGTATGGGACGTAGATTGTGATAATGCGTTCCGACGGTTAAAGAGAGCTTTAACCACAGCTCCAGTCTTAGTGTTGCCAGATGGGAGTAAGCCATTTGTTGTCTATACCAATGCTTGTAGGACTGGACTGGGCGCAGTCTTAATGCAAGAGGGAAGGGTAATAGCCTATGGTGGAAGGCAGTTGAGAAAGCATGAGAAGAATTACCCTACCCATGATTTAGAGTTGGCCGCTATTGTTTTTGCGCTTAAGATTTGGCGCCATTATCTTCTTGGTGAGAGATTCGAATTGTTCACTGACCACAAATCATTGAAGTACTTGTTTTCTCAGAAGGATTTGAACTTGTGACAGCAAAGGTGGATGGAGTTCTTAGCATCCTATGATTTCGAGATAGCGTATACCCCTGGCAAGGGTAACGTGGTGGCGGACGCCTTGAGTAGAAAAAGGTTGTCCTTGAGTCCATTGTTCGTGGAACGACGAAGCTTGGAATTTATCTCGATGTTTGATTTCAGACCTTCCGTTGATTATGTACCCGGTTTGCTAGCATCCTTGAAGGTCAGACCTACTCTTTTGGGATGGATTGGCGAGGCACAGCGGGACGACCCGCAGTTGGTTGAGTTAGTAGAGAGGCTCATAAGGGGGGAGTCGTCCAGCCATTTGAGTAGGTACACCCTAGACGATAGGGGGTGCTTGCGTAGAGACGGTAGACTTTGTGTACCGCAAGACGAGGGTTTGAGGAAGGCTATTCTTGATGATGCACACCGTTCTAGGATGACCATTCATCCCGGTGGGGACAAGATGTACCAAGATATGAAGCGAGTTTTCTTTTGGGCCGGTATGAAGAAAGATGTGGCCGAGTATGTCGCTAGATGCTTGGTGTGCCAACAGGTGAAAGCGGAGCAAAAGAAACCAGGTGGGTTGCTTCACCCATTGGAAGTTCCGCAATGGAAGTGGGATAACGTCTCGATGGATTTTGTTGATGGGTTACCTAGGTCAAGGAAGGGTAATACGAGAATTTGGGTTGTGGTAGACAGACTTACTAAGAGCGCCCATTTCATACCCGTGAAGAGCAAGAGGACTGCACCATGGCTAGCTTCAGTGTATCTTCGAGAGATAGTTCGATTGCATGGGGTACCCTCTAGCATAGTGAGTGATCGAGATCCCATCTTCACTAGCGAGTTTTGGAAAAGTTTGCAAGAAGCAGTAGGGACTCAGTTGTGTCTAAGCACCGCATATCATCCTCAGAAGGACGGCCAGACCGAGAGGGTGAATCGTGTACTGGAAGACCTTTTGAGGCTTTGTATCTTGGATTTTGGAGGTACATGGGAAGAGCATCTTCCATTGGTGGAATTCGCGTATAATAACAGCTTTCAGTCCAGTATTGGTATGGCTCCTTTTGAAGCTCTTTATGGAAGGCCTTGTCGATCACCTACATGTTGGTGGGAATCTACAGATAAGATCTTGCTTGGGCCTGATATGGTTAGAGAGACTTCGGAGAAGATTGATTTGATTCGAAGAAGGATGAAAGCAGCACAAGACAGGCAAAAATCTTATGCGGACAAGAGGAGGACGGATCTGGAGTTTGAGGTTGGGGACATGGTCTTTGTCAAAGTATCTCCATTACAGAATGTAGTTCGCTTTGGGTCCGTTGGGAAGTTAGCTCCAAGATTTGTTGGGCCGTTTCCTATTAAGGAAAGGATTGGACGGATGGCATATAGAGTGGATTTACCCGAGAGACTTAGTGGGGTACATGACGTATTCCATGTGTCACATTTGAGGAAGTGCCTACATGAGACCGCAGAGGTGGTAGAGCCGAGCTTGCTAAAAGAAGTGGAGGTAGAGCGTGATGCAACTATTCAACGAGCTCCTACCCGCATCCTTGGGTCAGAGATTAGGAAGTTGAGGAACAGAGAGGTGCGGCTAGTCAAAGTGCAATGGGGAGAAGATGAGAGCAATGCTACTTGGGAGACAGAAGCGAAGATGCGTTCATTATACCTATTCCTTTTTGAGGGTATGTCTTTTAACTTCTCCTTTATCGTTTGTCTAGTACTTATCTTATCTTTAGTATGTCCTCTCATTAGTACCTTTGACCTTTAGATAGGGTAAAACCTATGGTTGAAACATGTGTTTGAGACATGTTATGTTCGATGGATGCGTGTGGATGCAAGTGTTTGCTAGTGGTTGCTCGTGGATGCATATACACACACTTTAGGCACTAGATCGGCTCAATCACTTCATATTGCATAAAATTGTGTGTAGGTAGCTATATTAATGGATGTATAATGGTTGTGTTATCATATGGATGATGCATTTTGGTGAATGATTGTGCACTCATGTAGAAATAGTATGTGTCGATAGAGTTCTTTCGCATACATATTGGATGCATGGCACTATCATGGTTTGCATTAAGGAGGTCAACTGAATCAGTAGACCGCCTGATTTTGCATTAGACAGGAAACATATACACACACTTTTTGCATATGTTCATACAGCATTAGAAACTCTAAGGACAATGGATGCCAGTGTTTGACGGCTTGAGTAGATGTTTGTTTGGATGGTAGGATACGTTCTTCTTGACTTAGAGATTTCGGGGATGAAATCCTTTAAGTAGGGGAGAATGTAACACCCCGTATGTTGAATAACTAGCTATAATATAAAACAGGGCAGAATTAAATTTAAAAATCTGAATCAGGGAAAACAGGCTATGCCATTGTGTTCGTCTCGAAAAAATACGCGAAATAGAGTCGGAGTTTTCGAAAATCGGAGTCCGTACGACCCAGATATGGCCCGAAGAAGTTTCAAAAAATTTAAAAACAGATTTAAAAACAGAAATTTCAAATTTCAGATGTGGCGGGAAAATTCCCGCCAGACCCAGGGGGTCGACCTGGGGGTCGACTGGGGAGTCGACCTGCCCACCAGGTCGACTGGGAAGTCGACCCTAGGGTCGACCTGGGGGTCGACCTTCCTGGTCGAGCCCAGGTGACCTGGGTGCACTTGTTTGGCTTTTGGGCTGTGTTTTGGTGGCTAGGACGTGATCTGACGGCTCTAATCTGATTTAGGGTTAATCTAATGGCCTAAAACACCTAACTACTCTATAAATACACCCTAAGACTACCCTAACTCATACTAAAAATAGAAACAATGCCGTCATGCCGTCAAAATGCAACTTGTAGGAGCCTCCATCAATTTGTAGAAGAAGATAGCATCTCAAATCAATCTCTAATCAACTCTAGCAACTTAATCTTCTTCTTAGGAGTGCTAATCAACAAGTTGTGAGTTTTCTATAGCCTTAATGACCAATTGTTGAAATGATTATGATAGGATATAATGAGGTTATGGCTATGAATGTGGATCAATGCATGTTATGCAAGTTATATGCTATGTGTTAATGATGTTATGCAAGTTATATGCTATGTGTTAATGACGTTATGCATGTTATGCAAGTTACGTGCTACATGTTCATGATGTTATGCAAGTTATGCAAGTCATATGCTACATGTTCATGATGTTATGCAAGTTATGCAAGTCATATGCTATGTGTTTGTGATGTTATGCAAGTTATGCAAGTCATATGCTATGTGTTTATGATGTTATGCAAGTTATGCAAGTCATATGAGAAACATTGATCCATTATGACACCATGATATGCAAGTTTGGTGTATGATTATATGCAAGTTCATCTATGTATGCAAGTTTGGTGTATGATTATATGCAAGTTCATCTATGTATGCAAGTTTGGTGTATGATTATATGCAAGTTCACATATGACATGTTATGCAAGTATGGTGTTTGATTATATGCAAGTAACATGTGCAAGTTTACACCTTAGTGTGATATGCATACATGTGCAAGTTAACCCCTTTGTATGTCATACATACATATGCTAGTTTACCCCTTTGTATGACATAAATAACTTATGCAAGTTAACCTCCTTATGACATATGTGATTCATGCAAGTTTGGGTTGATTATTTATGCTAGTTGGGTTTGATGCTATATGCATGTTGACACCTTTAAACCCATGTTGATGCTAATGTTATGCAAGTTGAACCCATTATATTTGTGATGAATCTTCCCTTTTATGTCATGTTAGCGAATTACGTGGGGAACGATGGGGTTAATATACATGTTAATGAAATGGTGTGAAGTTGGTATGATTATGCATACCATAAAGTGGATGGACATAATTGAGTCAATTATGTACATCGTTAAAATTGGAATTAATTAGGGAAAATTAATTCGGGGGTGATTAATTAGGTGTAATTAATCGACTAAGACACGAGGTTGGACCCTTTTGTAGCGTAAGACTGCCCGGAACCGACCGACAAATCCAGCGGCTACAAATGATTGGCCCAATGTGAGAGGTCTTAGGCACAAACTAAATACATTACAAGTATATAGACACGAGGTTAGACTCGGTTATGGCATAAGGCTGCCCGGACCCAACCGGCAAATCCAGCTGCCCTAAAAGATAGTCTAATGTGAGAGGTCTTTACAACGGTTACGTTTTTAATCAATTAAGAAACACTTAACCAGATAAGCATGTAGTGGTCATGAGGGGTTAAGTGGGTGCCTTGGGTGGCATGTGGAAATCAAGTAAGTGCCTTGGGTGGCATGAGGAAATCTAGTGGGTTGCCTTGGGTGGCAATAGAAAATACGATTAGAAGACTTAACCAAGTGGAAACATGTAATTAAACATGATTAAAGGGTTAAGTGGGATGCACTAGATATAATGACAAGCTTAGGTGGTAGCTTGTGGGGGCCCATTTCACTCAGTAACCCATATGTATCTTAGTGGGCTCGACCCATGTCGAGGACGGGACACGCGTACTGGGCTTGATTATAAGAGGCCAAAACGGGTAAGCGATGGCAACGCGAGTCCAACGGTTTTCATATGCGTGTGTGGACCCGGGCTGGTAGGTAAGACGTTGTTGCATCGTGTAGGTATAAGCCGTGCACCATTGGTTGTATTGGGTTGCCACTTTGGGGAGTGATACACCCCCATTGTGGGGCCAGTACGGGTATCTACGGTAGGGAGCCGATCGCTTGGGAGTAGTGGGTACACCTAGTGGAGATAGGGGCAGACGGCACCTATGAAGTCAGCTAGGGGTACACGAAACTACTGGGTAAATTTTCTTAGTCCTTGGGTGGGATCAACCTTTAAGTAGGAGTGACTGGTGTGGTGCAGTTAGTAATTATCCTTGGGTGGGTAGATGCGTCTTTACCGTTATCTTAGTTCATCCTATGTCTAGTTGGCTACTTAGTGTAGTCATTTATCCCCAGTCATCCCGTACCAAGTTTATATCATACCCTAATTACTTTAATGATTGTGTTGTTAAAGTTATAGGGCTCACTCAGACTTATGTCTGACCCCGTTGTTTTTATCTTTTTCCCCCTCAGGTCCTCAGGTTGGGCCTAGCACTAGTGGGCTTTGATCATATTTCTTTATCTATCTTCTGGAGCTTGGACCGTGATGTAAAGCCCAGCTTATATTTTCTTTTATGGCTATTGTTTATGTAGTGGGATTATGTACTTATGTTTTATCAGGATGGATATTTAGTACTTGACTCTTTATGGTGTTGTAACTAAACATGTTTACCTTCTGCTGCAATGAAATGATGTTTTAGAATTTCAAGTATTTATATCTGTCTTGTGTAATTTTTCTGTTCTATATTCACTTAAAATGCTCCACCGAAGTTAAGGCATTCCCATAGTGAGTGACCTTAGCGGGTGTGGGGTGTTACATCCCTTTCTCGAACTATTTCAGTAAAACTGCTCATCTATTACTGCCACAACTGATCACATTCGCAAACTTCCCTACCACCACTTCAACTGAGCAATCCTCACTAGTTCTGAAAAGAATCGCTCATCATCCATCCTTAGTCCATCGTTCTATAGTACCCGTACCCCTCACTTCCATTTACATGCTCCAACACCATTTTGTTTATTCCCCAAAATCCCTTATTCAACACACTGACCACTCCATCGAACTTCACTTCTCAGTCTCCCCTTGAACGCTCCCTTTTCTTCCACCCTGATTCTATGGAATCACTCACAACTGGAGGCCGACCCTTTAGCTTATGACAGAAACCGCACCATCTTCATTTCATTGTGCCATTCAACTCCCTCTTCAATGCACTGATTCACAAACAAATCTCACCTTCACCTTCCTCATTAAACCCTCCTCCTTCTTGTACGCAAGACCTTGAACTCGCATACTTCTCGAGGACGCCACATGATGCCCTAACAGCGTGCGATAGTGACGATGCAACCACCAAGAGGCACCATACTCCATCAAACTGGGTCCACGCGAGTGCTTCGCGTACCCGAGTTCAACCATCACCCTGTACTCCTCCAGCGCCACCCTGATGGAACCGCCGAAACTCTTAAACTCGACTACCCAGAACAAAACATAGTCGCACCAAAATAAAAGGGTTTAGGAACGAAGACTTCCATCCCATTGAATCAAAAATCATGCTTACTGATTTTAGATATTTTCCTATGATTTTATATGAATTTGTAAGGATCGAATTTGCTCAGGAAATTTATTTTAATATGGCGGCTGAGAACTTTTGACTACGGGAAGGATTTGTCCTAGGGTTAGAAAAATAGGAAGCGTATTTATAGAGTAATATAATATTTTTTAATTGAATATTATATTGAATTTTAAGCAAACGCTATTCTTATTTGTCCTCTAAAATTCCTGTAATCACACATGACATCCAAAAATCACGAAACTGAACATGCAACTACAGTTCGACATTACGGACCCAACGAAGCTGGTTTCGTCGAATTCCGACTCCGTTTGCTCACACAGCGTATTTTTAACCGTCAAAATACTGCTTGTTTTTCACATTAAAAATCCTTACGGCCACACACTGACTCTAAAAATCATGGAAATTGAAATCTAATAATAATTTAATATTGCGGATCCAACAAAATTAGTTTCATCGAAAACGGTGGTCGGTTGCAAAACTGGCTATTTTTAAAGCTCTAAATAAACCCTTTTAAATATTAATATATTTAAAAATAATTAAATTAATATTATCGTATATATATTCATATACGATATCATACAGCTCTAATATATTTCTAACTAAATTTACAGCTCGATATTTCAAAGTTCCTAATTATATCGATATTCGATTTATATTAAATTCCTATTATAATATAAATAAATCAATATAAATTATAAAGGAATTCCATAGCGAATTTTCTAAAATTTGATTTGGACATAACTCAAAATCCACACGACGAAATCCCGATTTTTCTCTTCCATTAGAAAAATATACTTCACCTTCTCCGAACGTTTCTTATTTCACATAAATCCGATTTAAAACAGACCTGTATATTCAGTTGAAGTTCGAATCGCCAAATTACGAACTGCCGCGCCATTTGGAGCTTGATTTTAATTATAATATAATTATACGTTCAAACTTCGTTTAAATAATATATTCGTGAATATAATTCAACTCTAAACTAAATTATAAATTTTAAATAATCCAAATTACACAATATTGTGAATTCCACTATTTTTGATTATTTCTAGAATTAAATTATATTATTCTATTATTTAAATTAATTAAATATTCACTATTATTTAATTCTACGACCATTAATTCTCTGTATCACTATTTATATAATTAAATAAATTAATTATTATATCGCTAAAATACGGGTCGTTACATTCTTCCCCACTTAAAATAATTTTGTCCTCGAAATTGCTAAGGTAGAAAACAAACCCTATTAACTGCATTAAAAATTATTTGTTTACTTATTTAATTTCAATTTCAACTGAACCAATTTTATTTCAATTAAATATTAATTAATTCTTATCAATGAAGATTTTCAAAAATCCTGAAAATTTTCTAACATCCGAAAATTTCGAAAATTTCGCTAGCACCTTTTTTGTACTGGTCAATCGGTAAAACTACAACTCACCTCTCTAGGCCTTCTCCAACCCAAAATAAAATCAAACAGCCAAGCGGCTTGCCAATTCAGCTCATTAAAATCTCATACCCATATAAAAATAAACTTGTACCTTTTTGTCGGGCATATCACTATATCCTTTGCATCTGTTACCAATTCAACATATACCAATGTTATTCCAATCAAACTCCAATCACTTTTATCTCCAACACAACCATTCGCTTATATCCAAGCCAAATATCATTTCAAACTCGAGTTTCATTCTTGATTCCAAACTCTTAACTTGATTATCAAATTACACTTCAAATTCGAATCTCACAATCCAATTTGTCTTGATATCATTCTAATTCACTTTCAGTTACCACTAAACTGACTTTATTTTAATTCCAATTGGCTTTCCAAATTTCTACTCAATTTGTTTTTAATTCAAAGTTCTCTTTCCTGGGAGTTTTAAATAGTTTACCATATAAAAAATCAAACTTTCCCTTTCAGGATTTCAAACAACTTGTCTTCTCAAAACAATTCAAAAACAAAATCTTTGGTAGTAATCCGTCACTTACAACTCAAAAATGAACACCGATGATGCTGCGCAGTCATCTTCGGAATTATTTTCCAGCGACTGAAGTTAGTTCAATACTATATCATTTTTTAAACCATTTATAAATACTTCCCTTTTGAAATCTATTTCAAAATACTATTCCCAATGCATGGAAACCATTTCTAAAATCTCCCAGGATTTTAAAATTCACATGTATTTAATTCAAATCCATTTACAAACCCTTTTCCAACTTTTCCAGGGTTGAATTTCAATTCAGATTTAATTCATTCAATTTATATATTACACTTATCTGAATTCTGATTGGTTATTTACATAACCGTTCAATTATAATCTTACTCGATTATAATAACAACCAATATATCCAATATATTATAATTCCAATATGTATATTTTCTATATATCAAAATATACTTTTGGTAAAAATATTTTCATTTACCCTCTTTTCAAAACATACCTTGTCGACCCATCGTATTCGAGTGTTTAGAAACTCCTACCGATATAGTGGATCAAACTGATCGACCAGAACCCATAAACAACTCAACCAATAAATCTCCACAATATAAAACAACAATTTTTTTATCAATGACAAATACGTTCACTCATATATATACACTCAAACTCAATCTAGGGTATTACTAACCCTATCTCTACTGAGTCACGCCACAGAGCCAAGATAATTACTTAACCTTAAGCTCTGATACCAACTGTAGTGTCCCGAAATTCCGGTCCAATTTGAGATGACCAAATAACATAAGTCCAACCCAAATTACCCTGGAAACCAGAAAACTAATAGAAAGAAATTAGAGGGTGAGAATAGATAAGATAGAAACTTAGAATAGAAGAAGAAGAAGAACATACAACATCAGAGTAAACACGAATCTCACAGCAGAACAAATAAATATATTTCATAACATAACTTTGAAATAAAACAGTATCTGTATACAATACCATTATTAGAGTATAACACTTACAACACAGCAGAAATAACAATAGCTATATAATCCTGAAGCCTCCTGATCCAGCTCTTCAAGTATCTGTAAATCCCGACAACTTGACTACCCGTACCAAATTGGGCACCCAAGAGTTTAGGGAAAACAAAACAAAATAAACTCTGGGTCAGTCATGTGACTGGTGTGAGTAAACTCAAATCATTTGTTTAACTTTAAAGATCTTTTAAAAGAAAGAATAATCGTAAGACCGATCCATACATAAACACAGATGGTTTTTACCTTACGATAACCCAAATCATTTGTAAACAATATTATTCCGATATTATAATAATGTCTAACACAAGTAATATTAATCTAGTAGAACGCTTTCATCTAACGCTCTACTTATATAATGTACAACCAAAAACCGTGGGTGCTTATTGGGTAATAGATTCCAACTCTGACAAGGTATGGATGCACCTTCCGATCAGTATACTCTAGAAGCGATACACTGGAGTTCAACAAGAACATCTTGCAACTCGGCCACACATGACCGACCACTCATTTCGCTTGAGTGTATTGAATATATTGTCACCTTACAGTTAGTAAACCAACATAACCATTCCCGAGAGATATAGAATTGAAAAAAGTAACAAATATGAATATTCTCTAGATGGTGACAATATACCCTACTTGGGTGCGGTCCACTTAGTCATGCTGCCTGCCCGATTTCTGTCATTTCCTATTTGATGATGCTGGAGGTCATAATGTATCTTTCAACAGATTACTCATTCATTTACTTTGAATGCCAGATCGTCATACCCGTCAAACAACAAATTAATTTCCCCAAAAATACCACGGGTATAAGCTAAGAGAAACAAATTCCTCTGCCACCAACGTAAATACGTTTGAAACGATCAACTCACGTGATCCACCAGATATACTGTCAAACATTATTCCATACAGGTTGTCCCGGGACTAGACAAACCGAAGCACTATTCTGTAAACAGGATAGGCCTTGCATAACTCCGTCTTCAATTTGTCTTCGATCTATTTGATTCGAAACGCTAACGCCCATACGGAGTGGTTCTCGGATAATAACCCAACTGGTCTCTCCGTATTAACGACGGAAAAAGGGTCAAAACTTTGATAGTTTGTGATTTAACTATCAAAAGAAAACTCGTGTGCAAACAACGATATTATTTACAAATGGAAATTTTATCGATCAATCAACATTCAACATTTATCCCTTTAAATTAATTTATCATTAATTTATTCATTTCCTTATTTCCCGTTTTCATATATTCGTAAATCCTTATTTTCTAAACTTAGAAAATATACATTATTAATCATTGGAAAATGTTTCCATATTTATTCCCATTTCTTATTTTCTATTATCTGAAACACCGCACCTCTGTTAAGGTCACTCACAAAGGGAATGCCTTAACTTCGGTGGAGCATTATAGGTAAAAGATGCAGATAAATTACAAGACAGACAAATAAAACAGCGGAAAATGAAGTCATTTTATTAACAATGTGGTTTAGTCAAGATTTTACAACAGTTGTCTCAATCATACTAAAAGTAATACATAGAACTTTTGTCTTGATTTAAAAACTTCCAAGTATAAAAGAAGCATAAAAATAATATCGATTTATTCCCCAATAGAGTAAAGCAAGCCATAGCTGAAATGAGACTGAATCCAAAGCAATACATGATGATCTTGAAGCAACATGTAATCCAAGCTAAGCAGAAGTGTTTCCTCTCTGAGAACTTAGGGGGAGGGGGAAACAGAAGAAAAGAGGTGAAACAAAACTAGGTCAGACATAAGTCTGGTAAGTCCAATGATCTTTCAGCATGCAAACAAGATAAAGGATCATGACATGAATAAACCGAAAATAGGACAATACCATAAAAACAAGGTAACTAAAGACAAGATAAGTGCAAGGTGAACTGAATGCACTTCTACTTTTTCTCTGTTTCGCTACTACTCTGTTAATCTGATTTCTATATTTATCTTTGCACCCCCTAACTAGTGTCGCAACTAGTAATCTGTATAAAATGATAATCGTAATCCCAACCCCCGTAATTGTGGTAGCCTTCAGGTGTACATCTATCGTGAGGATTCCACCTCAACTAGCCTAATTGCCATGAACATGTTAGATGTACCCTTACTACCCTATCGATCGGCTCCCTACTTGTATTCATGTTCCATGTGTCTGTGTCAATCGGCCCTCTCTTGCGTGTAGATACCCTGTGCTGGTCCCACCATAAGGTGTATCAATCCTTATGATAGCAACCCAACACCATTCAAGATGCATAGTGTATAACTACTGGTACCCGTGCCTGCTTTTTCCCACTCCGGAGTACGTGCACGCCCGTAAACCGTCGGAACCTACACTGACGTCCCCTCTGCCGCTGCTTTGACCGCTTATAATCAGCCCAGTAATCGTGCCCCACCCTGCCTAGTTCAGGGTACCGTGATACATCCATGTAGGTTACTTCTGAAATGGGTCCCCGTTACTAGGGTTTCCTATTGGTTAAGTTTGTGGGCCTATATTTACTAATATTACCCATCAACCCGATATGTACTTAACCCTCCCATCGATTCAAGCATTTTTAATAAACGATTAAGTTTTGTGGGCCTATATGTACTAATATTACCCACCTACACGAGATCTACTTAACCCTCCCATCGATTCAAGCATGTTTATTTAATAGTTAAGTTTTGTGGGCCTATACTTACTAATATTACCCACCAACCTAATATGTACTTAACCCTTCCACTGATTCAAGCATGTTTATTTAATGGTTAAGTTTTATGGGCCTATATTTACTAATATTACCCACCAACCCGATATGAACTTAACCCTCCCGCACATTACGCCATTTTAGTTAAGTGTTGTCCGCTCATGTTAACTTAACCCACTCATTCATCATGTCATGTTGGTTAAGCATTTCTTATTAACTTGACCCTCCTTACTTATCATGTTGGATCGGTTAAGTGTTTCCTATTAACTTAACCCCGTTCGTTCATCAAGTTATATTGGTCAAGTGTTTCTTGTTAGCTGAACCCCACATATTCATCTTGTTATATTGGTTAAGTGTCATCAATCAATTCAAGTTAACTTAACCCACCTACGTGTCATGTTACTTTGGTTAAGTGTTGCCTTCTTGTGTTTACTTAACCTTACTACAAATCAAGTTATATTGGTTTAGTGTTGCCCTCTTATTTTAGCTTAATCTTTCCATGAATCAAGTTATATTGGTTAAGTGTTTCTAAATTTACTTAACCTCACCCACTTGTCTAATTAACATGTTATAAAGGTTAAGTGTTCCAAATTTATATAACCTCACCAACTTGTCTAATTAACATGTTATAACGTTTAAGTTTTCCAAATTTACTTAACCTCACCCACTTGTCTAATTAACATGTTATAACTGTTAAGTTTTCCGAATTTACTTAACCTCACCCACTTGTCTAATTAACATGTTATAACGGTTAAGTGTTCTAAATTTACTTAACCTCACCCATCGGTTTAGTTAACATGTTGAATTGGTTAAGTGTTTCCTTAATTGACTTAACCCTACCAATCTTGACTTAGCTTTATTAAAGCACCAACCACTCACATTAGACAGGTATTGTTGTGGTCACTGGATGTGCCGGTCGGTTCCGGGCTGTTTTACACCACAACTCAGTCTAACCTCGGGTCCTTTTGGGCTCAATGCACTAACCACCCACATTTGACAGGTATTGTTGTGCTCACTGAATGTGCCGGTCGGTTCCAGGCAGTTTTACACCACAACTCGGTCTAACCTCGGATTAGGCATATTCATCTTTTCTAAATTTACATATTTCTTATTTATGACAAATTCCATATGTAAATTATTCCCAATTTAATTATGCCATAATTATCCTTTTAATTATGCTCACAATTAATGGTATACTAAATATACCATTTCATGAACCAATCTATGCCATGTAATTTTTCATGTTTATCCTACGTATTTATATGTAAATTATAAATCAATTATTGTCATGGCCCACTTTCCTTCTAAATCACGTTCAAAATTTTAGGTATATAGATTATACCATTTTCATGCCACTTATCATGCTTATATGTCAAACATGCCAATTACATGTAATTTCATGTTTTCCCCAACGTTACCCCTATTCTACGTTCGCAAAATTACATAGAATGTTAGGCTCGATATTTTAGCCTAACTTATAAAACAAAAAGGGGAAAAGAGGAACTTTGCAACATTCCAACATCATACAAAAGTATGGATCTAACTACACATATGTCACATGGATTTGGCATAGAACAATATACTTTTAACTATGAACTTGCAAATTTGATCTATGCAAAATAAACCACAAGCATATGAATTTACATAAAACTATACAAGTTAAACTTGGCATGTAGCGGTGAACTTGCAAATTAGATATATCATAAAGGCATATGGATCTAACATATAAAGTTGTAGATCTAAACATATAAGGTCGTAGATCTGAACATGTATGCATAATGGCTCTAAACAATTAGGCATAAACGACATGACTTAGCCTAAAACTTGTATGTATCATAATATCATCAAACTTACATATTATAATTTCATTCCCAAATTCCTATACAACATCATAGGTTTACTCACCAATTTCCACATAACATGATAGGTTCGATAGACCACAATAGTTCATAGGCATATATGATAGAATAGACATGAATAAACATGAATCAACATCACATACAACTTGATACAATTATGTTTTACAATTCATTACAAATCATGTCTTTAATTTATTCACATCTGAAAGATAATTATACTTACAATCAAAAGGAAAAACTTGATTTCAGGGATCTGTATTCTAAAACTGAATTGCTCGCCTTTGATGTAGATCGTTGAATTCTCTTAGTTGAATTAGATTAGTTTTCATTTGATTTTGATGTAGCTTCTATCTTGCCTTTGAGTTAAAAGAGATGACGGCAATTCTAAGTTCACAATTGATGGTATGACGGCTTTAGGAATATTTTTGTGTGGCTTAGGGTTTAGATTTAGGTTGCTTATATAGAAGTTTTATTTAATAGGAACCGTCAGATTAACCTAGAGAAAATCAAAGCCATTCAGACAAGTTAGAATAGCCACATCAGCCCTAATGACTCAGCAAGGAGTCCATCAGAACCATTCAGATGCCACATCTGCCTTAGAGTGAATCGGCCCACGGGTTGACAGCCAAACACCCTGAATCAACCCCTAGTCAACCCAGCGGGGATCAGATTGACCTCAAAAATGGGCCGGTTCGGTTATTCCCCCTCGCGATTCGCTGTTTTGAACTTTTTTTTGCATATTTATTTATTTAATTTATATATATATATATATATATTTTTCTCATATACATACAAACTTCAAGGCTTAATAACTTCTTCATAAGGTATCCGTTTTATGCAAACCAAATGTCCGTCTTGACCAAAATTTTGAGACGAACGTAATAGCGCAACCAACTTCACTTAATTATTCTTCTAAAAATTAAGTGTTCTTGAATTTCTTAATTTTAATATTCTCAGAAAATTCGGGGTGTTACATTCTCCCCTCCTTAAAGGATTTCGTCCCCGAAATCTTCAAGTTAAGAAGAATGCATCCTAACATCCAATCATCCATCTACTCATTCATCATCCACAAGCATCCATTGACCTTAAAAGACTTCTAATGTCATATGAACATATGCAGAGTGTGTATATGTCTCTTATCTAGTGCAAAATCAGGCGGTCTATTGATCCAGTTGACCTCCTTAATGCGAATCATGAGAGTGTCATGCGTCCAATATGTATGCAAATATCCCTAATCATGTAAATACTATATGTGTGCATATTCACTCATCCATATGCAACATTCATATGATAACACATCAAGTTTCAATCCATATACAAATACATTCATATGCATATGCAATATGAAAGTGACTGAGCCGATCTATTGCCTAATGTGTGTATATGTATCCACGAGCAACCACTAGCAAACACTTGCAACCACTTGCAACCATCAATCATAACATGTCTCAAACACATGTTTTCATCCATTGGCTTCTACCTAAGGATCGAGAGGATATACTTAAAAGATAAAGACTAGCATGCAAATAAATATTACAGAAAAAGGAGGAATCAAGGATATACCCTCAAAAAGGGTATGATGCGAGTATCAAGTCTTCAGTCTTCTAAGTCGCATCTTCTTTGAGCTTCACTCCACTGTACCTTAACTAATTTAACTTCACGATTGTGAAACTTCTTGACCTCCATTTCCAAAACCCACTAGTAAAGATAGGACCTCGATCATTTACTATGCTAGAGGGTGTCCAATGTTGTCGAACTATCTTTCCAAGATAAACAGAAGTTAACCATGATACTAAGTGTATATACTAAGATGATTAAAGGTCTCTCTTCTACTTAGCTTATCCCTCATGTCATAAATCTGGGGGTCGATATCTCTCACGCAAACCATCCTAGTCGAACTTGGCATCCCTCGAGTACAAGCCCAAAGGGCCTAAACTAATATCAGACAAGCAACCAAGGAATACCTCCTCCAAATTTGGACGATTTACGTGAGATGATACTAGTAAAACAACCAAACAATTGAGCACTTAACCGACTCTGTCTATCCTCGCCAATCCTGCTCCAAAACTATCGTTGATCGCATAACTGGCTTTGCATTGTCAACTACATATATGCGGAAGTCTATCTCGAGTTTTTAGGGAGAAAACTCCTAACCTTAATCAAAAAAACATCTGTGTACTCATGGACTGCTCTAACGGATCGAAAATTGTCGATAAGTACATAAAGTGATTCTAGGTAGCTAAGACAAACTGATCCCTTAGGATCACACGAAATTTCGAGGGTATTCCTGAGGCAAGTCGAAAGTCTAACTATCCTCCTTTCACAATTACTAGCTAACTAATCCATGCCTAGAATCAACCCATAGCCCATGAAACCAAAAACATAAGTATCTCAAATCCTTACAAACCAAAGATAAATGAGCCGAACCACAAATTGAACTTGAGACAATAATGGGATCCTCTACTATACAAGCTCTAGGGTGCAGAGACTCAACTATGGAAGTAGATATAAACGAATGCGAAGCACAAAAATCAAAAAGAGTACTAGCAGGATGATCAAGAAGAAAAACTAATCTTTTCAACAGAAACCTTACTACCTCTCTCTCAAGTATGCTAGTGGCGAGAGCATGCACTTGCCTTCTGGAAAATCCTGTCTTTTGTTCTTGCCCTTGCCCTTAATTATACGACCCGTTATACCAAAATAAATATACTTCCTCTTGTTTTAGGTTTTTACTATTCTTTTCTCCCCTCCTTCGTGAACCAAGTCCATATCCATGAGTTCTTCATCCTTGTCTTGTGCTCCTTAGCCAAACTCCCTCATTCTCATCTTTGCCATCCTTGTGTAACTTGTTGACAGGCACTACATCAGAAATGACCTTTGGTAGCGTTTGAAAAACGCTACCAAAGCTTTTGGTAGCGTTTTAATGAACGCTACTACAGGTCCCGCAACTAAAAGTCTGAATTTTTTTGTTGCGTTTTCATAAACGCTACCATATGATTAGTGTAGTTGCGTTTTTCAAATGCTACCGTAGGTCTGTACGAGGGTCACTTTTTTCTTTTCTGTAACGTTTATTTTATGCAACTATATGTTAGATTTGTTTTCGTAGCGTTTCTAAAACGCTACTGAAAGTTATTGATTGTTTTGTCACATATATTAAATGCATGTATACTGTTAATAGCTTATATTATTTCCAGCAACTTGTTATATATTAAAATTATCAACGATCATATAACAGTTTGATTTAAAACAACAATCAATCAAATAATTATCATATTCAAATAACTAAGAATACATTAGTCATATAAGTATTTTCCATCACCATATAGACAATAGTTATTTGATAAAATCAAAAAATTCACATACCAAGAGTATTAAGAAATAAATTTACACATTAAGTACTAACAAATACCATAATACATACATCAATTAAAGTCGTGTTCATTGTTGCTGATGGTCTTCACTCCAGGTAAGCTAATTACCTATAGACTATTAATTGGCCATTATTAAAACAAGCACATAAACAATATTAATAGAATTTATTACACTAGAAAAAACAGAAACATACTGTAAGTATGTAATTCCCGTGGACATATGATAAGTGAGCATCGATATGTAATTCCCATGGACGTTATTTGGGCTAGGTTTTAAAAAAGAAAGACAGTAAGAAAATTTTACCTAAGCAAGTTGTGTCCGAGTATTTTACCCATTCAGGCTTGCATTATGCTTTTCTTCAACTCAACGAGGACTCTCTCATCTAATCAAAATTGGTATGTAACGTACCATATGTCAGTAAACATTGAACGTACATCTACTAAATTCACTACTAAATTGACACATGTCGTTTGCCAATCACCAAAAAGTTCCATAATGTATTTTTCCTTTTTACAAACACTAAAATAAAGATGAATAGTATAAAAGATACATGTTACAAAGAGGACTATCCATCTCTAAAGAATCAAATACTACGTAAACTATCCGTCTTCATTTACTCAATAAATAAATAAAATCACCCAACGAGATTATTTGGAAGTAGATAATATATGATAAATGAATAAATTATAGGGTACACAAAAATGATTCTCGTATATTCCAAACTGAAAATAAGTAGTATATGATGAATAAAACAGATTTGGCAAACAAGCTAGCCAAAAGGATATAAGGAAATACATAATGAGACAAACTGTCTAACAATTGTGCACTATGCAGGGTAACCATTGACTGGTTATTATACATAACTAGCGTATATGATTAGGAAAATACATTTGTCTAAACAATCGAACTTAATCCTCACTTCTCACTATTGTGCATGCTAACCCTCCCATGAATCTGTATTTTTACCATATGATTATATGGTGTGTAATTAGTTTATTTTGCTTATACATTATTTACATCGGTTACTTCGAGCGGTTGGACAAACTTGGACAGCCAAGGTTAATGGTAGGTGACTAATTTTTTGACAAACGTGATTCAGTGTGTAAAAAAGTGTTGAGCAATGTATAGGAAACAATGTTTAGCTCCAGGATAGTTCTTTCTGTCAATCTAAAACAGAACGTAATTAGTGGACATAGCTTCAGGCTAAAAGTGAGGGCACATAATAAAATTACCTGATCCTTATAAAGCAAAGATTGTTACATCACAATTTGAACAAGATACCAAAGATGTTGCACATAGAAATTAGTATAAATTGATATCATTTTTCTTAATTTATGCATGAATTTAATATGAGCACATAAGAAAATTACCTGATATTCATAGACCATAGGCGCCTCATGACTTCCAACTAGGAAACCTTCGATCATAACTGTACAGGCTCCAAGTGCTAAAGCTTTAACTATATGTCTATACTTACTAATTCCCCCATAAGTAATAATTGGAGCACCATATTTTTCAGCTAACGATGAAACCTTGCATGCTGCTGGAGCGTATAACAAACCAAGCAAAATAAAGCATTTGGTAACGTAAATTCATCTAAGTTCTATAACATAATGCTTATGCAAAACAGAAAGTTTATTTTCTATATTCTACACCTAATTTCATTATATTAATGGAGGTATGTAGTATTATACCTTTTCATGTTAGTTGTTTTAACACATCTATGCATTTTATCTTTTTATAGGAATTTCAAAAATAAGTATCCGATTATTTCAATGTTGTAGGAACACCCACTAAACTTACTGAAAATGACATAAATGTTTCAGCAATTTATAGAAGGTAAAGACGGCTACCCAACAGTGCAGCATGACATTAATAATGGAACTCGGTTCATAATTATTCCATGTTACTTGTGTCTGGAAGGGCCATCGATGAAAGATGAATGGTCTCAACTTTCGAAATGAGGCCATAGTCATGACTCAAACCATTGGCTGATACAAAAACATTGGTTTTCATTTACCATACGGCCAAGTCTGGCTCTTCAATAGTGCAAAATATGTGATAAATTAGTTATGTAAAAAACATATAGATCATAACAACATTTGAGAAATGGAAACGATACTACATTCAGGCTAACAATCACAGTTCACATGCATATTTGGCTGCTTTCAAAATATGCTTCATTTTGATAAAACTTGAATCCAATGCAACGTTTCATGCATGTATACATGCGTACCTTTTCACCAGCTACCTCACTTCCTTTTCATTTTCATGCGTTGGTTGTTTCCCTACTTCATTTCAAAACCAAATGCCACGTTATGCCATCCCTTCTTCACAGAAACCTGTGGCCATGAGCAACAAAACCTAAAGCCTATCCAAGATAAAAAATGCTGCTAAACTCAAAAGAAAATACCTTGCACCCTCCCTTTTTGCATCCGCCTCCTCGACCATCATGGCCAAAATTCCATCTTTGATCATAGTTTCATCCGCTTCCTACACAGTTCAGTTTCATATACATTACAGAACCATCATGGCCAAAATTACAGCTTTGATCATAGTAACCATAGCAGCTTTTATGCTCCAAGGTTCGACTTCATATGATTCCTACATTGGAGGCAGAGAAGGATGGGACATAAACCCTTCCATGAAGTACATCAGCTGGGCACAACAAAACCGATTCCAAGTCAACGACACCCTAGTAAATTATGTTAAATTTTATTAATTTTCTTCTGAATATATCATTTCGTAACATACTGCACATACATGCGATGTTCAAGTACAACAAGGACGAGTCGGTGCTCTTGGTAACAAAGGAGGACTACGAGTCATGCAACGCAAGCAAGCCTATCAAGGAAATAGACACAAGTACATCGTTGTTTGTATTCGACTGCCCAGGCCATTTCTACTTCATAAGCGTGCGGCATGATCGGTGTTGGTGTAAACCAAAATTAAATGATATGATGAAGTGTCATATCTATTCGTTAAAAATCGTGTTCATTCAAATAGTAGTGTCTATTAAAATAAAGAGACATGTCAAATTATGAAGTGTCATATCCAGTAGACGAAGTGTCATGTCTATTGGTGAAGTGTTGTGTCTATTGGTCTAAGAGTCATATTAAAATTAGTGTGTCTTTTAGTTAAGTGTGATGTTCATTAATGAAGTGTCATGTAAAGGCTATATATAAAGCCTATCATTTTAGTTGTAATGGATGAATGAAGTGAATGAAAAAGAAAGAAAAAAAAAAGTAAAATACTATCTTCTTCATCCTACAAAATATCATCTCCTTCCTCCAACAAACTAGTATCATATCTTCTCTACTCTATCAAACTAGTACCAAAACATCTTCAAAAACCAACAAATTGGTATTAAAACCAAAAGCCAAAAAATAAAAAACTCTAACAATGTAATAATTTGGAAAATGTGAACCAGTTTAAAATTTTTAAATTTGGTTATTAACAAGAAATTTGAATGATTGAAATAGCCTATTTCCATAAAATATAGAATTTGGTTTGATAAGGCAGTTTGAAATTTGGAATATAAACTTTGTCTGACTGTACCGAGTGGAAAATATAACGGATTTTGACGAAACTGAAAATATTTAAATCTGTTTATCAATACCTTTCTAACGAATCTGAAAAATCAAAATTTCATAATGGAAATCAAAAGTTATGGCCAATTGAATTTTCAGAAAGGTCGCTATATAGTATATATAGCCCTTGAAAATTGAGATTTTGCATACGACCTCGGAATTCGACGAAACCACTTTTGTTGGGTCCGGGATGTCAAATTATTGCTAAGTTTCAAATTTCGTAATTTTTGAAGCTAGTATGTGAGCGGGGCAAAAGATAACATGTTTGGTCAAATTCTGTTAAAATGGGTCGACCTAAAAATGGCCGCTTTTCAAACGAGCTCGGAATTCGACGAAACTGGTTTTGTTAGGACCGTATCGTCAAAACAAAGCTAGATTTATTTTTTTGGAATTTTTCGATTCAGTTTGTGGCCCTGGCAAATTGAAATGTACGTTAAATTAAATATCGAATGTTTTATATTTTAATTTGAAAAATAACTGACTGTAACAGTCGAAATGGCCAACGAAACATATCCCATTATGTCCGGAATGGGGGTATTTAGCTAGGGGCGACAGTTGTTGGGTTTAAAAAGGAGTCCGTTTGCAAAAACACTATTTAAAAATTTTTCTATAAATTCTGGCCAATAGGAAATTTTCTTTAAAATAAAAAAATAAAAAAACCCTAAAACCCTAGCCGCCAGGACGAAACGGACGATCCCCGTTGCTCCACGCTTTCCCTCCCTTTTCCGATCGCCTCAGGCCGTTTCGCCGCCGACCCCCGTTGGAGTTTTCGTTCGCCGTACTCCCCTCTCCACATCCGACCCAGCCTCGCCACCAACAGAGCCGCCGTCGTCGAGTTCTGGCGCTTCAAAGTCAGCACGTTTAAGCCGCCGCCCAGGGTTCATCTTGACGTCGAACTACAGGAGACTGGTGGCGCCGGAAAGCTCTTCCCTCCCTCGACGACGTCCAACGGTCTGATTGCCCTATAGAGCTACGAATCAAGAGAAAAATCCAAACCTAGAATTGAGCAGGTTTGAAAACTAACGGCTTATATAATTTTAAACTGTTTTAACACTTTAAAGCATTGCAAAGCTTTGAAAAATAATATCTTTTTCGTTCTTTAACGAAATTCGATGAAACAGGAGACACCGTGACCGCAAGGAGGCTCTCTACATTCTAGAAGAAGCCGCGGATTTTTCTGACCTTCCTACGATTTTTAGCACCGCAATAACCAATGTGAGGAATCTAAACTATTTGTGTGAATATAATCGCGTTGTATAAATTATATAAGCGAAGTGTAAATTATATACGCATTGTATACCTCATGTACATGTGTTGTATAAGTTATATTAGCGATGTATAAATTATACAAGCGTTGTTTGAAACATATATGCTTTGAATTGTGATGAAATGCAAGTGAATTATTATATTATATATATATACTCCCTTCGTCCACAGACCATGGACGATATTTATTGCTTGTGATGGACGTGATATTATATGGTATGACAAATGGTTGGAAATAATTGTTTGTGGTAGATATTATGGTTGAAAAATACCTTTATGGTTGAAAAATACCTTTGTGGTTGAAAAATACCCTCTTGTGGTTGAAACAAAATAGAATAGGATTGTGGAATTGAAAATAAAACATGCCGCCTGCGTGCGAACTAGATGCACGATCCCCATTGTCAAAAACCGCGAGGTTTTAAGGTAGAGCGAGGAGCCGTACTAGGGACGGTCCCGGTTTTAAACAAATGGCTTTAGCAATAAAAATCACATTTTTATATATATACAAACTATATCGAATATTCATGAGTTGAGTTGCAATTCATTCGTTGAGTTGAAATTCATGTGTTGAATATTATTCGAATTTAAACAAATGGCTTTAGCGATAAAAATCATATTTTTATATATATACAAACTATATCGAATATTCATGTGTTGAGTTGCAATTCATTCGTTGAGTTGAAATTCATGTGTTGAATATTATTCGAATTTAAACAAATGGCTTTAGCGATAAAAATCATATTTTTATATATATACAGACTATATCGAATATTCATGTGTTGAGTTGCAATTCATTCGTTGAGTTGAAATTCATGTGTTGAATATTATTCGAATTTAAACAAATGGCTTTAGCGATAAAAATCACATTTTTATATATATACAAACTATATCGAATATTCATGTGTTGAGTAGCAATTCATTCGTTGAATTGAAGTTCATGTGTTGAATGTCATCATCTTTTAAAAATAAAATGAATCGACATTGAAAACTATATTTTATCATGAATATGAAGTGTTAAAAATACACATGTGTCGAATAAATATTTTTGATGATAAAAATATTCCTTTTATCATGAATATGAAGTGTTAAAAATACACATGTGTTGAATAAATATTTTTGATGATAAAAATATTCCTTTTATCAAGTATACGCCTAGTTAAAAATACACATGTGTCGAATAAATATTTTTGATGATAAAAATATTCCTTTTATCATGTATACGCTTAGTTAAAAATACACACGTGTTGTGATAAATAATAGTTTGCTAGAAATATTATTATTAGCTTTGTTCTGCATATATATACATGTGTTGAACAGGAAAAATGGATTAGCTGTAGAGTAAAGAAATTATTTGCATGCCCGACAAATAGGTAAACCTTGATGAGTTGGCTGTGCAATTTTATTTATATATCAACTCCTGTGAATGCCATTGGATGCGGAGTGCTGGTTTTTCTGTGTGAAATAATAAACAACGCCATAGGATAGTAACAATTAATTTTGAACTACACTACATGGCATACTTCTTGACGATAGGCATACTTCATCATATTCCACATAAGCAATTGGAGCTTGTGTGATGAGGTGGAAGATTTACCATACAAGTAAGAGGCTTGTATGGCGATGACTATGTACTACAGGTTGAACTGATGACTGATATGGACTATATAAATTATAACGATAAATTGCCAGATTAATAAAAACCCCACACGGGTCTAGAGTTGACAATAATCACGTCGCTCTAGTTATTAGATACGACACATGGACTATTTATTTCCACACAGAAACGGGGTGACGGGAATTTATTCTCTGGAGTGATTATCAGTACATGCTCCCCCGTAAACACCAGAATATATCACTATAAATATGTGAATGCTTTTTAGGATTTATTTGGTACCTAATACGGCCCAATAAATTTCCAAACCCCTCCCCGTACAAAGGAGGTTATGGCGAAATTTTTCGAAATATTAAGGCGTTAGTGAAATATTTGAAGTGAAAACGAAGTTGAAATTATAAAATGAATTATAGTTGAAATAGTGGAATGAACTATATTTATATATATAAATATAAATATAATTAAAAGGAATAGAGGCCGTGCAGTTCGCGTTTCGGAATCGTAATTTGAAACGATTAGTACGAGAAATACGACCATCGGATTTTCCCGAAACCGCAACCGCTGGGTTCGCCTTGGAAATATCTTTCCAACGGCACCAACCTTATGAAAATCCAACGGTTGGATTGTCCGGAATGTTTAATTCAAATCTGAAGAAAAACAGCGCCAGAATCGTTTATATTTATATATAAATATAATTAAATTAAATCAAATAACGACGCTGCAGTTCGAATTTTGAAACCGTAACTTCAAACGACTAGTGTGGAAGATCCGACCGTCGGATTCTCACGAAACTGGAACCGTTGGGTTCGCTTTGGGAATATCTTCCCACTGATATAGACTTTGTAGAAATCCAACGGTTAGATTTTCCGATATGTGTAAAACAAATTAAGGGAAAAACAGCGCCAGTGCCACGACACGACCTGAAACGTCGTTTAATTAAAAATGGCCATTTTTAAATAAATAAAAATGGCGAAAAATCGTTATAAAATATCTTAAGCAACATAGGTTGCAAATAAACCAATTGGGCTTGAATTGTTTGATATTTGATGGTTGTATGTGTATGACATGAAAATAACACTAAATAACTGAAAGATGGACGTCGAATAACATAACCATAAAATGAATCGATTTAAATTCTAATGACGTGAATTATTTGAAAAGGCCGAGATAACCCTTATTTCAAATAATTTATCGAGCGATTCGAATTGGAAAATGCAAAGACGATTCAAGACCGACGATCTTCGTATCGGTTGGATGGGCGCTATTGAGGTTCCTAACCGGAGTAGCTACCGGAAAGGGACGGAAGTAGTAGCCGTCTGAACGTATGTGTTGATTGGACGGATATACGAGGAATTTGACGCCTCCGGCTTCGTTCAAACCCAGGACGGACTTGTAAATGGACTGTGTGTCTGACATTGGATTTTGTTCTATACTGATTGATCTCTGTTAAATATATATCTGTTTGGCGGCGGAGAATTTATCCTCTTGCTTAACGCCCTTCTCTGAGACGTACGAGCTTAGAGGTTATATATCGATGGAAATCAATTGTATGGAGTGGACTGCCTATGTGGCATGCCAAGATGCTGTGATCAAGGCTTCTGTTGAAAAGCAAAGTCTTGTGGATGATGATCAAAGCAAGGTCTACGCGGCCTAGATTTGTGTATTTCGTAAATTCGCGAACCTCACACCCCGGTATGAGTTAAAAACGGGATACAGACTACAGGGAGAGCACGACGTTTCTTTCTAGCTATGGTGGTGTCAGTGACTTACCAGCCCTGACATATATATCTGCTTTTCACCTTTGTGGTTGTTGGAATGCGAGGCGCCTCGATTATAGGTCTGTAAGGACCGGGAAACGTGTGTTCAGGCATAATTAATCCTCTAACGTAAGTGAGGACCGGCCCTGAAGATTCAGGATACCCAGTGTGCGTAGTCCTGAGGCATTTGCTAGAGTGTCTCGAAGCGGAGAGGAGCTTGCCCCTTGCCTCGACTCCTGACGGAAATCCAATTTCCAATACGAGATAACGGATTCGATTGTAACCTATATATGGCGATATAGTGGCATGGGACGCTCATGTCGCCTATGATTGATATTTATGATGCTATTCATTTTTGAAACATATATGCACTAGTAATAATATCAAAGGATTTTGCTTTATACGTATCAAGCATATTTGGCTATTATAAGGTAAAACTCTATCCTCCGGCTTGCGTTGCATTGTGTGATGGGACTTGAGTCTTATAATGGCTTCATTCTTTCCAAAAGCATTGCGTTGTTTTAATAGAATTTACTTCGTTTTTAAATGCACTAGCAATCACTGGAGTAAACCCGTTCCGTGAAAGTGGCGTGGTCCTATGATTTGCTATTACTGTTGTTTAACTGTTAAATAGATTCCTCATACCAGTCCCCATGACTGACTCATTGTTTGTTTCACTTTGCAAACGCGGGTGCCCTTATTTTCACATGGGCAGCCTAGTACACAGGTGACAGGTGGTTTTTGGTTCTGCACTGCTTCATAGAGTGCATTTTTGGCTCATGGCGAGGCTGACTTCACAGAGATGACTTTGACATTTTCCGCCATTACTATACTTACATTATGATTCCGCCATTGGCGATGCAGACTAATTTACTTTCCGTATTTCTTATTATATGTATATGTATTCCGCCTTCGGCGATGTAGACTGATACTCTTATTATGTCTCACTGCATGTATGTATTCCGCCTCTGGCGATGATGACTGATCACTTTCCTTTTTATTTACTAAGTATATCCCACGTTATGCTATTCTGATATTCCTACATGTTGTGATTCCGCTGTCATATCCATGTAAAATTATTTTATTTATTGTTTCTGCTATTATCTGTACTCTGCTATGATGATTAATGTGTTATTTCCCAATGATTATCCTTAATACCGCCCCTCGGATTTTGGGATCGTCACAAACAAGTGGTATCGGAGTCTGGTTGAAAGAGCTTGTTTGAAATATGGCATTTCAATTTCTTTTTCCATTTGTTCTCACAAAAGAAAACTTTAAAGCGTGGAGTAACAAAAAGAAAGAAGAATTGATCTCTAAAGGATTATGGGAGATCGTTGAAAATGGCTTTGAGGATCCAGAAGATACTAAAGATTTGACGGAGAAAGAAAGAAAATTAATCACAATATTGAGTTGGAATGATCTACAAGCTCGTATTGTGATGATTGCAAATATCGATGATGAAGCATATGATCATATTATTGGAGAAAATTGCGCCCAAGACGCATGGAATTTATTGAAGGAGATCTATGGTAAGAATGTGGAGGAGAACATAAAAAAAGAAAAATTGATAGAAAAAGAGACTGAAGAAAAGGTTGCAGAAATTATCAAAATAAAAGATTCAGAAGCCTCAAAGGCACCAGCAAAAATCGAAACACAAGAAGTCAAGGCAGTCGAAGAAGCTGAAAACGCAAATGGAGAAGTTGGAAAGACAGTGGAAGGAAACAAGACCACTGCAAACAATCAGCAAGAAGACGATAAAGAACGTAGTTCTTTAAATTGTGAAGCCTTGCAACATGAAATTGTCACTCTTAAAAGAGAAACAGTCTGCCAAAAACGTTGTGGCAATATATCTGCAGCTATGTCACTATTTGAGAAAGCAAAACTCTCCGAAAAGGACATTGGGTCCATGCTAGCTGAAGCTAAAATCATTGAAGAGAAAAACGTTTCCAACATGCAAAAAAAGTCAATTTCGAAATTGCCTTCCAAATTTCCAAATATACCCATATCGTTGGATCTTGATAAAGATGAAGACGAAAAAGTCAAGGTAACTTATCAACGTATGTATGATCCTACTATTATGTCAGTTCTGAAAAACCCAGGTGGTGGAACCCAGCTCAAGCATGGTGCACTGCACTATGTATATGTTATCCAAGAGTTTTTACCTACTGCATTGGATGAAAACTATGTGGAGAATGAAAAGAACAAAATAAGGTTCCGTGAAATCACATCAACGATATTGATATTGAAGAAAAAGAAGACAAAAAGAAAATTCGGATAATATCCCTATTTTTACCGAAATATGAAAAATATAAATTGGATAGCGGTGTGAATGACCAAAAGAGCACAAGTGATATCGTGTTCAAGAAGTGTTGCCGCATTGGATGTTCGAAGGAATTTTGGTTTAGGGGAGGCATTGTTGGTGTAAACCAAAATTAAATGATATGATGAAGTGTCATATCTATTCGTCAAAAATCGTGTTCATTCAAATAGTAGTGTCTATTAAAATAAAGAGACATGTCCAATTATGAAGTGTCATATCCAGTAGACGAAGTGTTATGTCTATTGGTGAAGTGTTGTGTCTATTGGTCTAAGAGTCATATTAAAATTAGTGTATCTTTTAGTTAAGTGTGATGTTCATTAATGAAGTGTCATGTAAAGGCTATATATAAACCCTATCATTTTAGTTGTAATGGGTGAATGAAGTGAATGAAAAAGAAAGAAAAAAAAGAAGTAAAATACTATCTTCTTTATCCTACAAAATATCATCTCCTTCCTCCAACAAACTAGTATCATATCTTCTCTACTCTATCAAACTAGTATCAAAACATCTTCAAAAACCAACAAATTGGTATCAAAGCCAAAAGCCAAAAAATAAAAAACTCTAACAATCAGTGCATGAAGGAGGAGAAGATGATCATTGTTGTGAGGTCATGTAGAAGTTGGGCTAAATGTGTTCTTCCTTCGCTTGCTCCATCTGCTTCGCATGTGGCTGTGGTTGCGCCTTTGGTGTCGTCGTCTTCTCCTCCTTTCCCATCGGGTTATACTGGGGTTGAAGCTCTGAGTTACGGCCTGGGTCCGGCCCCGACTGAGGGAGGGGAGGCCTCTTCTGCGTGTCAGCAGGTTGGTAGCGTTTGTACTAAAGTCTTGATTACTTTGGTGTTTGGTTTCCCCATTTTCTTGTTTTGACGAGTGGACTGGTGGTGACGTATAGCTAGTTAGTTGGTGTATGCGTGTATCTATGGCTATGGTCAGGTTCATTACGTTGTTATCCTAATTTGGTTATCTTTGTGTTTCTGCTCAGAATTAACGATCTTCGTTTTTGTACTTCTTTTCTTTTCTAGTTTGGGTATAAAAATACATCCTCACATATGGGCGCATATACATCATACGCACTCATATACACACAGTTATATACACAACCGAGCCACATCTAGATGAATCAAAAACTCCAGAAGAGGAGGGAACAGATTAAGAAATTCAGTAGGCGTAAGCAGTGGTGGATAAATATACATAACTAGTTTGGCTAGGTTTCAAACAAGGCTAAATGAGTCCGATATGCGAACTAAGTTTCAAAGGAAAAAGAGTAGCGGGGACACTAGAACAACAAGAATCTTAGATTGAACCGATGAGAAGAATAAAGGAGCAGCTTGCAACATCTGAGGGTGATCTCCACAACAAACCGAGTAACAATGAACTGAGTCTCAACAAAAAATAAATAGGAATAATAAATAAAAAGTTGAAGAAGAAGTAGAATAAAAGGGATTCACCATCATCTGATTCCAGTGAAGAGAACTCCTGTCCCGCTGAACGGAACAGAAGAGCAGAAAAACAGGTAATGCAGAAAGAGACTTCAATACAAGCCAGTACCAAGAGGTCCAAACCACCCAGTGTTGAAAGGTTTCTAACATGCTAATTTTGTCGATAGCGAGGACGACTTGTAGGATAATGGTGGTTCCGGGGATGGACAATTTAATTACTACTAGTATATCATATGCAGAGAAATTATTTGCTATAAATTGGGTGAGGATAATGAATCAATAGCAGAGATGGTTCTATTAAATTGATGAAAATTGAAATATGGGACATGGTAAATTTATAAACATATAACATATTGCTATGAGTACATGTCACATGTACCATGAAAGCCTGGGATATATGTCTGCATGAATTTTGCATATATTGCTTTGAAAGCAAAAGTTATATCCATGAGCGCAAAAGCTAATACACAATGATATGAATGCATGGTTATGTTTCCCAAAAAAGAAAAAAAAGAAAAAAAGAGAAATAATGAACCTGCATATCAAATTTTAGATGAACTGGCATGCATCAGTGCATGCACATCAAGTATAAACATCAAACCAGTAGTTTCATAGCCAGTGGTTACATAACATAGAATCGCATTAGTTGTTAACAGAACTTTGATTAAATAATGTGACTAACGTGTAACAAGCTCACTGATAATTGCTAGCATTGATATGGAAAATAGAATAACCGAAACATAAATTGAAAGAATTCAACAATAGGCTAATAAGAAAAAAAAACATAATAATACCTTAAACTCCATTGACTTTTGAGGATTAACTATTTTTTCACACCAATTTGCTTTTTGAGGATCTCCAAATAGTTCCCATTTGTTGAAATATGGTAATTTTTTTGCCATTCTTCCAGTTTGAATCTAGCCTACAAGCTAAAAAGAGAAAGAAAAAGAAAAATAAACAGTATGATCATGAATTAACAAACATCATTCAGGGTAAGGGATTATGCAAAAAACAAAAACAGATTTATATTCAAGCTAAGGGCTTTTTTTTTTTTTTTTTTTTTTTTTTTGAAAACAAGATTCAACATGTATTGCCAGGACAGAAAAAACATCTACACATGGTAAAAGGTTTCAGCCCAAGTACCAGATTTGCATATATTGCTGAAAGTAAATTTTGGCTCTTCATTTTATGTTTGAATATGGAGCATTGCAGACTTTGTTGGATGGCTCAAACTGAATCTGCAATGCCCTTGCTTGTCATGCTATCGAGAATATCATTAAGCGCCTGGCATTTCCCAACTATCTGTTGATCCCATTGTTGCAACTCGTCGTTGTCATCCTCAAAATGTATGATGGATTCAACTTGACCAATAGATCCCCTCATTCTGCCTTCACATATCATTCGTGAATCTATCTTTTCAGCAATATGAGGAGCTATACCTAGTAATGCACCAAGTTCCTCAATACTTATGTTAGTTCAAAGTTTTCTTGCACCCAAAATATTGTTCTCAATCATTGCACGATCTAATACAATGAATTTATCTGGCAGAAGAGCTTTCTGATGAGCTTTCAGCTCTTCAGCAAATGCATCAATTTCTGGCTTTCTCAAAATCCTTTCCAAGTACTCCTTCTGCAGAATGGGGTTGAAAAATTTTCAGCATTGAGCACCTCTCATCTTTGTATAGTGTTGCAAACACATGTGACCTTCGGAGGCCAGCTACTGCCAATATTGTGCAAGTTACATCAGCACTGAGAGCTTGCTCCAAGGCTTCCTCATCGATTTCCTCATCTCCAATTTGACGTTTCTCAATTTTAGATATATCGTAATACGGCAGTGCAGCTTCCAAAAATTAAGTCTTGAAATCCAATATTCTTGCATAGCAAACCTTATATTGCAAATTAAGAACTTCTTAATGACTGTTGTTAACCAAAAAGGAAGTTTTGTTAATAAAAGCTTCCACATTGGCAGCATCATCATCCTCAAGAT
The DNA here is from genome assembly GCA_030737875.1 of Allium sativum. Taxonomy (NCBI): domain Eukaryota; kingdom Viridiplantae; phylum Streptophyta; class Magnoliopsida; order Asparagales; family Amaryllidaceae; genus Allium; species Allium sativum. The sequence goes on along the minus strand of CM060912.1, from coordinate 1,006,953,793 downwards.
AAAGACGAGCAATTTGGACACACTTGGACAGTTTATATGTTTGAATGTTTCATCAAGCATCCTTATTCCTGATTCTAAGTTAATCCCACTTAACATCTGGGCTACCTTAGACGATTGTCGCTCAGACTCATAAATTTCTACAAGTTACTCCCATATAATTAAAACCTGCACTTCAAAAGAAACAACCCGAGGCTGAATCTGAGTTAATGCATGGTGAGAAATTTCCTTTGAATACTAACTTCCAGTCCACCAAGCTCTTGAGCAAATATTTTAACCAGCTGCCTTGAAACGAAAAGGGGTACATTATCTGATACCATGTGATCGATGAACCACTTAGCCGGATCAATATCGATGTGCGGGGCAATGACCGAGAAAAGAATATGTTTGTACTTCTCGATCTTCTATCTTTGGTCCGGAATCGACGCTACACTTGCGAGAACTCTCTTCATTACCCTTATTCTTTACCGTCATTTTCCTTCTGACTAAGGAATTAGTTAGTATATTTTTTTTTTAGATAAGCCTACTAATGTTTAACCAAAAATCTGAATCATATCTTGTTTATCAACATTTTCATTGCTATTATATTTAGCTTATTTTATTTTTCATTGGTATTATATCTAGCTTATTAACATTTTTATGCATGCATCTATTTGTCAGATAATTTTGTATGAACTAATACAAATCAGAAGAAAATGGAAAAGGAGTTCATATGTGAAAGAACCAACAAATATCTATTTTGATGATCTTTTACTGATTTTCAGCTTTAATCATTTGGGAGAATGTGTCAATGAGAAAGACGCAGATGAAGTTATTGAATCAGCAAAAAAGCCTCCATTACGGATCAACAGAAGTAAGTTCAAGAAAATATTCAGTTTCAATCTAAAATCATTTGTAAATCGATGGATAAAATTCTTTGCTCTGATCCTACAGATATTTCTGATTCAGTTACTTTTGTCCCATCTTCACAAATCACTCCTCATCGCAGTGGGTTTGGTTTTACCGTTGGAGGAGCGGTACCAATTACAAGTCATTCTGGCCAATAGTTGCTATACTAGTTATCTTTACATGTATTCTTGTGTTGTTGTGTTCATGCAATTCAGTAAATGAATAAAATCTGTCTAGGATTGAGTTTCAAAGATTTTTCAAGTTGTATGCCTACATCATTCTGGCTAACGAACATCATAATTATAAGTTCAGATATTAGCATTTTAGATATTATAAATTCAGGCTAATGAACATCATCATTCGGGCTAACAACAGATTTACATCATTTGGTAATTCGAACAGAAACAACAAATTTACTTCATTCAAGGCTAACGAACATCATTCGGGCTAAGAAAATATGAAGAGCAATTTATGTGGCTCCTTACCTCAGTCAAAACAACAGATTTATTTATTTTATTGATGGTGGCTTCATCAGTTCTGTCGCCATTTATTATTTCCATAAAAAAAATATCTCCATTAAACAGTAATGAACATTATAGCCGTGCATGTAGTACAGGCTCATGGTAGTCCTTGTACAAAAGATGAAAATAATTTAAGTATCACAATTTTACATAGGAAACATTGAAGCAAGAATTGGGCATGAATCAGTCTTAGTAAGTATCTTTAATAAAAGTCATAATGAATCGGTCTTAGTGAATATCTTTATATTCCCAATGTTCATTTAATTCATAAAAAAAATCATAGAATTATGTAATCATTTTGTTATCTTAGGCAAAATGATGAGGAAGAAGATGTGTTTGCAATAAGTGTTCAGAGAGCTTGATGCCACATACTCATTGTACATGATCAGCTGCTAAACATATCTACGTTGGTATGCCTCTTAAACCTACTGTGCTTAAAGTGACAGTTTTAAAGAGACCCGGCAAATTTAAATAACCCAGCAAAATTTTCTCATTATGTTCTGCTTAAAGTGACAATTTTAAAGTCCTTATCAAGACTATAATTTCAATAACCTAGCAAATTTCAGGGGTACATAGCAAAATTGAATCATAGTTATAATTCTCTATTTTACGATCTGTTATGAGACTGCATTGTAATACCAATAGTCTATAGCATTGGGGATCAAAGTAAAACAGAAAAAGATTCTGGATCAGTTTATACATTATGCGCAAATATGACAGTGCAAACATGATTTTTAAATAATGTCAGGGCGCAAAGCAAAACCGGACAAAAATCAAACTTCTTTGTTGCTCTTTTCTATGCTCATACCCAAGATTGAACCCAAAACCTACTGCTTTATTGCTACTTTCTCTACTTATACGTTTAAACTCGAATAGACTATAGTATTAGGGCACAAAATAAATTTGTACTAAATTCATGTTTTGTTTGTAGCAACTTTAAATGGAACTTATTAACCAAACTTGCAAAACCAAAATCTGTGTGTGTGTGTGTCTACAAGATGATGAAAGAAAAGACTTTGAAAATGCAACAGCTTGATATGTCTATGAAAATGCAACAACTTGATAAGTCTATGAAAATGCAACAGTTTGATAAGCCAAACAAACTTGCAAAAATCATGCAGCTCTTAATGCAACAATTTGAAAATGTACTACATATTGATGATAAGAACAAAAAATAAAATAAAATGGAACAGGAGAAAATATAAAAGGATTATAAAAAAGAATAGGATCACAACTAGAACTCAGACCTAAGAAATGTGATATCCTTTTCCAGAATATTTTGCCATCTCCTATGTTTCATCCACTTCTCAATTTTAAGAACAGAAATCAAATAAGCGGTTTAGGTGATTAATTGCTATAGATTTACCATTTTGCTCTTCCTAGTATATGATCTAAAACATCCAGTGTATACACTACTATAACAATCCTTTTTGGAGAATCTATGACACTCTAATTCAGTTAAAACAATTTATCATAAGCAATCTTTTATCAAAATCAGAATGGAAAGAATCCACTAACTAGGAATGGAGTGAGCATAAAATCAGGGAAATTATCACAAATCAATTTCAAGTGTCAAAAATCTGTTTTCTAATATTGGAAGCCTATTTCAAATCAAAAATTCAACTTTCAAACTATGAATTGCTCAAGTTCAAATGACTTCGAATTCCAAAATCAAATTTTGAATTTTACCATGACATTAAAAGAGCTTACAGTGGAGGAGACGAGTTCACAACAACTACAGTATTCAGGTTGAAAAGATAGATCCTATGTACCAATAAGAAACCTAAATAAAGTTGTGTACAATGAAAATAAAACCTATTAATTATTAGCAATAACGTATCAATTAGAAGGCGTACCAATAAGAACAAATAGATTGAAGAATATCTATGAAACCAAGGCCGCTATTGACGAACTAAAGGATAAAGGCGAAGCCGATTCAACGAAGTGGAGGGCTAAAGGCGAGCCGATTCAACGAAATGGAGGGGAGAAGTTCAGCAACGTTGCTAATGTTGATGAAAGTGGAAGCGAATGTGGTAGGAGGGAAATTTGGGCAGAATTGGGGGAAAACGTAACGTGGGAGGGAAATGGAAAGCAGTGGAGGGAAATGTAAGAAATAAACGTGAGATGCTTACTGAAAAAAGAAAAAAAATGGTGAAGGCGGTAGTAGCTGCAGATGCACCATCAATGCAGCCAATTATTGCAGCCGTTTACATGTTTTCTTGTAGTGAGGTCTCTCGAAAGCTGCCTCCATCGCATGGAGAATCCTACAAAGCTCGAAAGAAAATTAGTCGCAGGTGAAACTACTACGGCTATAGATGGAAGTTGGGCACTTTTTGCCCTTTGACAAGTGTCGTAGTCTCGTCGAGCTTACAAAACCATGCCGCGATGAGGTTACCTCCCATAAAGCCAGGAGCCCCGGAGACTCAAGAAAGAAGGAAATAAGGATTCAAATAGAGGATCAATAGATAGTGCATATGGCTTTGGGGAATACGCCTTTAAAACAAAACTTTTCTTTTTGAAAATGCTTCTTTTAAAACCGTTTTGAAAATAATTTTTCAAATCTTTTATCTGATCTGGTAACCTTCAGCTCTGATACCAAGTGAAACACCCCACCTCCATTAAAGTCACTCACAAAGTGAATGCCTTAACTTCGGTGGAGAATTATAGGTAAAAGATGTAGATAAATTACAAGACAAACAAATAAAACAGCGGAAAATAAAGTCATTTTATTAATAATGTGGTTCAGTCAAGCTTTTACAATAGTTGTCTCAATCATACTAAAAGTAATACATAGAACTTCTGTCTTGATTTAAAAACTTCCAAGCATAAAAGAAGCATAAAAATAACATCGATTTATTCCCCAACAGAGTACAGCAAGCCATATCTGAAATGAGACTGAATCCAAAGCAATACATGATGATCTTGAAGCAACAAGTAATCCAAGCTAAGCAGAAGTGTTTCCTCCCTGAGAACCTAGGGGGGAACGGAAGAAAAGAGGCAAAACAAAACTAGGTCAGACATAAGTCTAGTAAGTCCAGTGATCTTTCAGCATGCAAACAAGATAAAGGATCATGACATGAATAAACCGAAAATAGGACAACACCATAAAAACAAGGTAACTAAAGACAAGATAAGTACAAGGTGAACTGAATGCGCTTCTACTTTTTCTCTGCTTCGCCACTACTCTGTTAATCTGATTTCTATATTTATCTCTGCACTACCTAACTAGTGTCCTAACTAGTAATCTGTATAAAATGATAATCGTGATCCCAACCCCCGTAATTGTGGTAGCCTTTAGGTGTACATCCATCGTGAGGATTCCACCTCAATCAGCCTAATTGCCATGAATATGTTAGATGTACCCTTACTACCCTATCGATCGGCTCCCTACTTGTATTCATGTTCTATGTGTCTGTGTCAATCGGCCCTCTCTTGCGTGTAGATACCCTGTGCTGGTCCCACCATAAGGTGTATCAATCCTTATGATAGCAACCCGACACGATTCAAGATGCACAGTGTAAAACTACTGGTACTCAGTGCTTGCTTTTTCCCACTCCAGAGTATGTGCACGCCCGTAATTCGTCGGAACCTACACTGATGTACCCCCAGCCGCTGCTTTGACTGCTTATAATCAGCCCAGTAATCGTGTCCCACCCTGCCTAGTTCAGGGTACCGTGATACATCCATGTGGGTTACTTCTGAAATGGGTCCCCATTACTAGGGTTTCCTATTGGTTAAGTTTGTGGGCCAATATTTACTAATATTACCCACCAACCCGATATGTACTTAACCCTCCCATCGTTTCAAGCATTTTTAATAAACGGTTAAGTTTTGTGGGCCTATATGTACTAATATTACCCACCTACACGAGATGTACTTAACCTTCCCATCGATTCAAGCATGTTTATTTAATAGCTAAGTTTTGTGGGCCTATATTTACTAATATTACCCACCAACCCGATATGTACTTAACCCTTCCACTGATTCAAGCATGTTTATTTAATGGTTAAGTTTTGTGGGCATATATTTACTAATATTACCCACCAACCCAATATGTACTTAACCCTCCTGCACATTACGCCATTTTAGTTAAGTGTTGTCCGCTCATGTTAACTTAACCCACTCATTCATCATGTCATGTTGGTTAAGCATTTCTTATTAACTTGACCCTCCTTACTTATCATGTTGGATCGGTTAAGTGTTTCCTATTAACTTAACCCCGTTCGTTCTTCAAGTTACATTGGTCAAGTGTTTCTTGTTAACTTAACCCCACGTATTCATCTTGATGAATTGGTTAAGTGTCATCAATCAATTCAAGTTAACTTAACCCACCTACGTGTCATGTTACTTTGGTTAAGTGGTGCCTTCTTGTGTTAACTTAACCCTACTACAAATCAAGTTATATTTGTTAAGTGTTTCCCTCTTATTTTAACTTAACCTTTCCATAAATCAAGTTATATTGGTTAAGTGTTTCTAAATTTACTTAACCTCACCCACTTGTCTAATTAACATGTTATAAAGATTAAGTGTTCTAAATTTACTTAACCTCACCCACTTGTCTAATTAACATGTCATAACGTTTAAGTGTTCCAAATTTACTTAACCTCACCCACTTGTCTAATTAACATGTTATAACGGTTAAGTGTTCTAAATTTACTTAACCTCACCCACTTGCCTAATTAACATGTTATAACGGTTAAGTGTTCTAAATTTACTTAACCTCACCCATCGGTTTAGTTAACATGTTGAATTGGTTAAGTGTTTCCTTAATTGACTTAACCCTACCAATCTTGACTTAGCTTTATTAAAGCACCAACCACTAACATTAGACAGGTATTGTTGTGGTCACTGGATGTGCCGGTCGGTTCCGGGCAGTTTTACACCACAACTCAGTCTAACCTCAGGTCCTTTTGGGCTCAATGCACTAACCACCCACATTTGACAGGTATTGTTGTGGTCACTGGATGTGTCGGTCGGTTTCAGGCAGTTTTACACCACAACTCAGTCTAACCTCGGGTTAGGCATATTCGTCTTTTCTAAATTTACATATTTCTTATTTATGAAAAATTCCATATATAAATTATTCCCAATTTAATTATGCCATAATTATCCTTTTAATTATGCTCACAATTAATGGTATACTAAATATACCATTTCATGAACCAATCTATGCCATGTAATTTTTCATGTTTATCCTACATATTTATATGTAAATTATAAATCAATTATTGTCATGGCCCACTTTCCTTCTAAATCACGTTCAAAATTTTAGGTATATAGATTATACCATTTTCATGCCACTTATCATGCTTATATGTCAAACATGCCAATTACATGTAATTTCATGTTTTCCCCAACGTTACCCCCATTGTACGTTCGCAAAATTACATAGAATGTTAGGCTCGATATTTTATCCTGACTTATAAAACAAAAAGGGGAAAAGAGGAACTTTGCAACATTCCAACATCATACAAAAGTATGGATCTAACTACACATATGTCACATGGATTTGGCATAGAACAATATACTTTTAACTATGAACTTGCAAATTTGATCTATGCAACATAAACCACAAGCATATGAATTTACATAAAACTATACAAGTTAAACTTGGCATGTAGTGGTGAACTTGCAAATTAGATATATCATAACGGCATATGGATCTAACATATAAAGTTGTAGATCTAAACATATAAGGTCGTAGATCTGAACATATATGCATAATGGCTCTAAACAATTAGGCATAAACGACATGACTTAGCCTAAAACTTGTATGTATCATAATATCACCAAACTTACATATGATAATTTCATTCCCAAATTCCTATACAACATCATAGGTTTACTCACCAATTTCCACATAACATGATAGGTTCAATAGACCACAATAGTTCATAGGCATATATGATAGAATAGACATGAATAAACATGAATCAGCATCACATACAACTTGATACAATTCTATTTTACAATTCATTACAAATCATGTCTTTAATTTATTCGCATCTGAAAGATAACTACACTTACAATCAAAAGGAAAAACTTGATTTTAGGGATCTGTATTCTGAAACTAAATTGCTTGCCTTTGATGTAGATCATTGAATTATCTTAGTTGAATTAGATATGTTTTGATTTGATTTTGATGTAGCTTCTATCTTGCCTTTGAGTTGAAAGAGATGACGACAATTCTAGGTTCACCATTGATGGCATGACGGCTCTAGGAATATTTTTGTGTGGCTTAGGGTTTAGATTTAGGTTGCTTATATAGAAGTTTGATTTACTAGGAATCATCATATTAACCTTGAGCAAATCAAAAGCCATTCAGACAAGATAGAATAGCCACATCAGCCCTAATGACTCAGCAAGGAGTCCATTAGAACCAATCAGATGCCACATCTTCCTTTGAGCGAATCGGCCCACGGGTTGATAGCCAAACACCCTGAATCAACCCCTAGTTGACCCAGTGAGGCTCAGGTCGACCTCAAAAATGGGCCAGTTTGGTTATTCCCCCTCCCGATTCGCTGTTTTGAACATTTTTTGCATATTTATTTATTTAATTTATATATATATATATCTATATATATCTATATATCTATATATATATTTCTCATATGCATACAAACTTAAAGGCTTAATAACTTCTTCATAAGGTATCCGTTTTATGCAAACCAAATGTCTATCTTGACCAAAATTTTGAGATGAACGTAATAGCGCAACCCATTTCACTTAATTCTTCTTCTAAAAATTAAGTGTTCTTGAATTTGTTAATTTTAATATTCTCAAAAAATTCAGGGTGTTACTTTATCAGAAAACATTTCTGATTCTTATTTGGAAAACATTTCCAAAACTCCTTCATTTGATTTAAACTGGTGTTTAAATAAACATTGCTATGCCAACACAAACTATTACGCTCATTAACTAAATTCACTTAACCTACCTTTACTATCAAACTTTAACCATTCCTTAGTTAAGAAGGAAGTCAATCAAGTTGGGGTATAATTACCTCTCAGACCTTAACTGAACAACGTTTTAACTTCGGAATAGACAAAGTTTATCTTTTTAAACCTTTAACAACTTCCTTGCGAACTTCACGGATTCTATTTACGAATCTACTTCTTTTATAAAAACACTGGTTATAACGATAACGTTATAATCCCTACTTTCGAAATATCTAACTTCAAATATAACTTTTATTCTTTAATTTGAATAAATAAATAAACACCTAATTTATAAATAAATAAATAAATGTTGATTTAAGCATCGAAAAGTATAAGTACTTTCCCGAATTCGATATAATCGAATTCGACGATTAACTCTCTTCGAATAACTAATATTCGATTAACTCACTTCGAATAGCTAATATTCAATTAACTCACTTCGAATAGCTTATATTCGATTACTCTCTTCGAATAACTAATATTCGATAACTCTTCTCTTCGAATAACTTATATTCGGTTTAACTCCATTTGAATAACTTATATTCGATTTAACTCCTTTTGAATAACTAATATTCTATTTAACTTTATTCGAATAACTTATATTCGATTTAACTCCTTTCAATTGACTAATTCGATTAACTCCTAATTGATTTGACTCTAGATCGCAACGATCACAATGGTTACGCCTGATTCCCTCAGGAAACATCCGACCGCCGTAGGCTATCTGCAGCCCTGCGAATTACGCTAGCAGTCGTGCTAAATGGCAACTCATCCTGAATAACTATGTCTGTTTTAACTCTATCTCATATTCAGTTTCAATTATCGATGTTAAAATCGATTCTTACTTCTCTATATAAGTTCTGACTTATATATCCCATTTATCAAATGATAAATAATTTTTACTTAATTTATAAAATATTATTTATAAATTAATCTGCTCCACTTTGTCTGTTTACTTATTTATATAAGTTCAAACTTATATAACTTTATTTATCCAATGGTAAATATTTTATTTATAAAATATTATTTATAAATTAATCTTCTAAATTTATTTGTTAAACAGATTCTATTTAATAATCTTCTTTAAATCCATAATTCTTATTTCCCTTTAATCATTTTATTTGTTTCATAAATATTCCCTTCTATAATTATTCTATTTATTTTCTAAATAAATATTCCTTTTATAATTCTATTTACTTTCTAAGTAAAAATCGTTTTATACTTCTATTTACTTTCTAAGTAAATAATCGTTTTATAAAATTCTTTGATTTTATCAATATTCCTTTTATAAAATACTTTGATTTTATAAATAATTTCTTTTATAAATTCCCTTTTATAACTCTATTTATTTCATAAATAAATATTTTCCATTTAATTTTTTGTAAATGTTTTACAAATATTTCCTTTTTAATTATATTTGTAAATGGTTTACAAATATTCCCTTTTTATCTTTATTTATTTCCTAAATAAATATTTCTTTTATCTCTATTTATTTTCTAAATAAATGTTTCTCTATTCTTTCTATTTATTTCCCAAATAAATATTTCCTTTTCAATTTTATTTATTTAACCAATAAATATTTCTTTTTATAAAATCTTTTGATTTTATAAATAATTCTTTTTCAATATAACATTGAAAATTTCCTTTTTAACATTCCAGTATTCCTTATGGTATTTAACGTACCATATAACAATGATCGGTATCATTTAAACATACAAAATCAGCAACAGTTTTCATATCACATCATATAACACCATATATGAAAATAAACAGTATTATAAATATTGAGGAATCCTGTTGGATCCCTCCAACCTGTTTCCCTGCATCACAGCTGCTAAACAACACATATAATACGAATATAAAATATTCTGATAAACAGAATCAATATTCGATTTACGATTTATATATATATCGTTATCTATATTTTCAACCAATACATAAGCAATTCAACCAAACAGTTAACACATAGCAATCAACAGATAATTATCAATTCTAAAAATATGATATAAAAATATAACTTTTCAGAGTTGGTGAGTTTTACTCACATTGGACGATCATCGTTAACAACGATAACCATCGCTTGATTCTAACGGACAATTTATTTTGAAATAAATTGTAACGAGCACCATTCCACTCCCAGTTAGTTCCATTGGGTAGTGTCCGTCCATACGATCCTGAGGATCTTGTTTCACTCAATTCTGATTACGAATGAGTCAGTTATAAGCATTATTGTTTTATACACTATTTAAATTAAAAATAAAACTAATTCTTTCATAATTGGGACTTAATCCTCTCACCTTGCCCAACAACTACACAGATCCACACCATCCTTTCTTCCTAGAAAGGAAAATCCGCACTCTAGAAAACTTCATGAACCAGCTTTACCCTTTCCCTATTGTATGTACTTCAAACACTGCTTCTCCCCCAAAACCATTTGCTACCATCTCAAATCCAACAACAACCCTTTCTTGAACTATTTCAGTAAAACTGCTCATCTATTACTGCCACAACCGAACACATTCGCAAACTTCCCTACCACCACTTCAACTGAGCAATCCTCACTAGTTCTGAAAAGAATCGTTCATCATCCATCCTTAGTCCATCGTTCTATAGTACCCGTACCCGTTACTTCCATTTACACGCTCCAACACCATTTCGTTTATTCCCCAAAATCCTTTATTCCACACACTGACCACTCCATCGAACTTCACTTCCCAGTCTCCCCTTGAATGCTCCCTTTTCTTCCACCCCGATTCTCTGGAATCACTCACAACCGGAGACTGACCCCTGTAGCTTATGACAGAAACCACACCATCTTCATTGTGCCATTCAACTCCCTCTTCAATGCACCGATTCACAAACAAATCTCACCTTCACCTTCCTCATTAAACCCTCCTCCTCCTTGTACGCAAGACCTTGAACTCGCATACTTCTCGAGGACGCCACCTGATGCCCTAACATCGTGCGATAGTGACGACGCATGTAATAACCCGAAAATCCGAGCCAATTTAATATTTTTATTTTGGCAATTTTAGCGAATTTTGAATATTTAAAATGAATCATTTTAAATAATAATGACGAGAATTTTTTTTTGAATAGAATTCGAACGTATATATTTATATACGTCGCCGTTAGAATATAAATAATTATTTATAATTATAAAAGGAATTGAAAATGGCGCGGTAGTTCGATAATTCGATTTCAAAGTTCAAATGAATGTACAGGATTCAAAATAAACCGGATTTTAGTAAAACCAAAAATATTAGAATCTATTTGATAATATCTTTCCAACAAATCCGAAAAATCGAAATTTCATAGCGGGAATCAAAAGTTATGTCCAAATGAATTTTCAGAATAGTCGCTATGAAATCATGGCCCTTAAAAATGGAAATTTTGCAAACGACCTCAGAATTCAACGAAACCTCTTTTGTTGGATCCGTGATATAAAATTATTGCTAGATTCCAATTTTCGTAATTTTTCGAATCAATATGTGAGCGTGGCAAAGGAAAACGCGTTTGACCAGTTTAAGTTGATTTTAATCGACTAGAAAATGGCCATTTTTCAAACGGTCTCAGAATTCGACGAAACTAGTTTTGTTAGGATTGTATCGTCAATACAAAGCTAGAAAATATTTTTTTGGAATTTTCCGAGTTAGTATGTGGCCCCGGTAATTTGAAATGTGCGTTTAAATTGAATATATACAGATTTATATTTTAAATTGAACGGAAACTGATTGTAACATTAGAATTGGGATACGAAACATATCCCATTATGTTCGGAATGGGGGTAATTAGCTAGGGACGACAGTTTGTGGACTTGATTTCGAGTTAGTGTGAAAAGTCAACTTAAATGAATAATAAAATAATAAATAAAAATTATAAAACCCCCCTTACTCTTTCTTTCTCCCCCTCTCCCTTTGTTCCTCCAGACCGAATTATAAAAAAAACGGGAAAACCCAATCGCGAACGGTGGTCAGCCTCCCTCCACCTCGTCATTGCAACCACCTCCGCCTACCCCTCTCTCCTCAGCGCGCCGCCTCCACCAAGACACGCCCCCTCAGACCACGTCCATAGCTCCTCCCTCCCCTTTATGATGTCGACGTTGGCCCCCCTTCTACACAAAACCCACCAGAACCCTCCCCGACCACCATGATTTCACCCCGCCGACGTCAGCACTCTTCACCCCCGCCACCCTGCGCCTCACCGGCGAGTGTAACGACCTAGATTTTGAGCGACTTTGGTTATCGACATAAACACGATGTCGATAACCAAAACTTCGAAAAATCCCAGTAATTAATGAAAGAAATTAGAGGGTGAGAATAGATAAGATAGAAACTTAGAACAGAAGAAGAAGAATACAAACATTAGAGTAACATGAACCTCACATCGGAATGAATAACATATAATAGATAACATAACTTTGAAATATAACAGTTATGTATACAATAGCACTTATCAGAGTACAGCACTTACAACACAGCGGAAATGAACTATAGCTATATGATCTTGAAGCCTCCTGCTCCAAGCTCTCCAAGTATATCTGTAAATTCTTGACTACTTGACTGCCCGTACAAAATTGGGCACCCAAGAGTTTAGGGAAAACAACAAAGTAAACTCTGGGTCAGTCATGGGACTGGTATGAGTAAAACAGTTTAAAACAATTCGAACAAGTAAACGATATCTCATAAGACCACGCCGTGAATACGGAACGGGTTTTCCCTTATGAGAATCCAAAATATCTTTATATCAAAAACCTTTTGATATTATAATAATGTCTAACAACCACAATATAATAACCATCTAGCAGAAACGCTTTCATCTCACGTTCTACATATGTTGTATACAATCAAAAACCGCAAGCACGTATTGGGTAATGGATTTCCAACTATAACAAGGTATGGAACCACCTTCCGATCAGTGTACTCTAGGAACGATACACTGGAGTTCAACAAGAACATCTTGTAACTCAGCCACACATGACCGACCACTCATTTTGCTTGAGTGTATCGAATGTATATCACCAATGGTTGGGATCAGCAACCGTTTCCCGAATGGGACAGCATCAACAATAGATTTTTAGAAATAAATGAAACTCTAGATCAGGTGATTATACACCCTAATAGGTGCGACCTACATAGTCATGCTACCTGCCCGATTTCTGTCATTTACCGGATGTGAGGCCAGAAGCTACGCTTATCTTCACATCAGATTCACTTTAAATGCCACATCATCAAATCCATCCAATCACCGATTGACGTCCTCAACAATACATTATGTGTTAGCTAAAAGAAGTTTCCTTCTCCGCTTCCACTCTTGGTACGGTTGGAGAAATCAATGTACGTGGTCATCTGGAAATACTCCGTCAGACATCCATCTTCATTCACTTAGAAATGTCACATCATCATACCCGCAAAATCACAAATTGATTTCCTCAAAGATACAACGGGTATACAGCTAAGAGAAACGAATTCCTCCGCCACCAACATATATACGTTTGAAGGGATCAACTTACGCGATCCATTGGATATACTCTGTCAGACTTCATCCATACAAGTTGTCCTGGGACTAGACAAACCGAAGGCACTATTCAATATATCCATCTTAGTCACTGTTAACTAAGACTTATACAACAGCCCTTGCACTTTACTCCGTCTTCAATTATCTTTAGCATAAATGATTCACAACGCTTGTGCCAATACAGAGTGTTTCTTTGGATAATAATTCAACCGGTCTCTCCATATTAACAATGTTAAAAATGGTCAAAACTTCGATAGTCTGTGAGTTAACTATCAAAGAAAACAAGTGTGCAAACAACGATATTATTTCCAGATGGAAATTATATCAAACAAACATCATTTAACATTTATCTCTTTAGTTCATTTTACATCTCCTGTTTCCCTATATTCAACATTTGCTATTTTCTATATTTAGAAAATATGCGTTATTAACACTGGAAACATTTCCATTCCTTGTTTTCTGTACTTAGAAAACATTTCTGATTCTTGTTTGGAAAACATTTCCAAACTCCTACGTTTGGATTAAACAGATGTTTAGATAAAACATCGCTATGCCAACTCAACCATTTTCTTTAATTACTAAATTCACTTTACCATCCTTTACTGCTGAACCTTAACCATTCCTCAGTTAAAAACGAATCCAATCAAGTTGTGGTAGAACTACCTCTCAGACCTTAACTGAACAACACTTCTAACCTTGAAATAGGCAAAGTTCACTTTATATTTCTTTAACTAACTTCCTTACTTAACCTTTCTTTCGAATAACTATATTCGATTAACTCTTTTCAATTAACTCTATTGGACTGACCCTATTGGGTTAACTCTATTTGATTTACTCTATTTAATTAACTCTATTTGATTAACTGTAACACCCCACGCCCGCTATGGTCACTCTCTAAGGGAATGCCATAACATCGATGGAGTATTTTGAGTGAATATAGAACAGAGTAATTACAGCAAGACAGATATAAGTAATGCTTGAGAATTTAAAACATCATTTCAATTGCAGCGGAAAATAAAACATGTCTGGTTACATCACAAAACCATAATAGAGGTCAAGTACAAATATCCATCCTGCTAAATAAAAATACACAATCCCAATACATGAACTGATAGCCATAAAAGAAAAGGGTAAGCTGAGCTCTACATCTAGAGTCCAAGCTCCAAGAGAGTGATAAAAGCAGCCTGATCAAAGCCCACTCGTGCTGGGCCCACTCTGAGAACCTGAGGGTTGGGGAAAAAGATAAAAACAACAGGGTCAGACATAAGCCTGAGTGAGCCCTATAACCTTAACAATACAATTATTAAAGTAATTAGGGTATGATATGAACTCGGTACGGTACCTTTGGAGATAATGACTACACTAAGTAGCCAACAAACATAGGATGAACTAAGATAACCGTAAAGATGCATCTACCCACCCAAGGATAATTACTACACTGCACCACACCAGTCATTCCTACTTAAAGGTTGATCCCTCCCAAGGACTTAGAAAATTTACCCAGTAGTTTCGTATACCCCTAGCTGACTACATAGGTGCCGTCTGCCCCTATCTCCACTAGGTGTACCCACTACTCCCAAGTGATCGGCTCCCTACCGTAGATACCCGTGCCGGCCCCACAGTGGGGTGTATCACTCCCCAAGGTGGCAACCCGATATAATTAATGGTGCACGGCTTATATCTACACGATGCAACAACGGCTTATCTACCAGCCCGGGCCCACACACGCATATGAAACCCGTTGGACTTGCGTTGCCACCGCTAACCCGTTTTGGCCTCTTATAGTCAAGCCCAGTACGCGTGTCCCGTCCTCGACATGGGTCGAGCCCAATAAGATACATATGGGTTACTGGTTGAAATGGGCCCCCACAAGCTACCCACCTAAGCTTGTCCCTTTTTCTAGTGCATCCCACTTAACCCTTTAATCATGTTTAATTACATGTTTCCACTTTGGTTAAGTATTCTAATCGTATTTTCTATTGCCACCCAAGGCAACCACTATATTTCCACATGCCACCCAAGGCACCCACTTAACCCCTCATGTCCCTCTACATGCTAATATGGTTAAGTGTTTCTTAATTAATTAATTAAGATCATGACCTCATAAAGACCTCTCACATTAGACCATCTTTTTATGACTGCTGGATATGCCGGTTGGTTCCGGGCAGACTTCTGTCATAAAAAGGGTCTAACCTCGTGTCTTTACTTTAATCACGTATTTAATTTATGACTAAGACCTCTCACATTGGGCCAATCATTTGTAGCCGCTGGATGGCCGGTCGGTTCCGGGCAGACTTCCGCTACAAAAGGGTCCAACCTCGTGTCTTAGTTGATTAATTACACCTAATTAATCACCCCCATAATTAATTATCCCTAATTAATTACACATTTTTCATAACATGGGTAGACCTAACTCAATAGGTAAATTCCCATGGGGTAGACCTAACTCAATAGGTAAATTCCCACTTATGTTAATTTATTTTTATGGTATGCTTAATCATACCCAATCATACTTTTATTAACATATTTATTAACCCCATCGTTCCCCACGTAAATCGTTCCCATTTCATGACATAATAAAGGGAAGATCCATCACAAATATCTTGGGTTTAACCAAATCTTAGCATATAACTTTGTCATGGGTTAAGAGGATGTCAACTTGCATATATGAGCATATATTAACCCAACTACATTTAACCCAAACTTGCATATTATCATACACATGATTTGCATAACATGTTGCATATGAACTTGCATATTATCATACACATATCTTGCATAACATGTTGCATATGAACTTGCATATTATCATACACATATCTTGCATAACATGTTGAACTTGCATATAAGCATTCACATAACTTGCATAACATGTTAAACTTGCATATAAGCATTCACATAACTTGCATAACATGTTAAACTTGCATATAAGCATACACATAACTTGCATAAGCATGCATAACTTGCATAACATGTTGAACTTGCATATAAGCATACACATAACTTGCATAGGCATTCACATAACTTGCATAAGAATGCATAACTTGCATAACATGTTAAACTTGCATATAAGCATACACATAACTTGCATAAGCATTCACATAACTTGCATAAGCATGCATAACTTGCATAACATGTTAAACTTGCATATAAGCATACACATAACTTGCATAAGCATGTTGCATAATAGATCAATGTTCAACTTAGTGTTTTGCATCATAAGCATCATGAAACATAGCACCAAACTTGCATAAAGATGTCATGACTACATAACATTAAGCTTGCATAAAGATGTCATGAACACATACACTAAACTTGCATGACATATAGCATATAACTTGCTAAACACATAACATACACTATACTAAGCTTGCATAAACACATTGATCCACAAACCTAGCCATACATCATCATATCCTATCTTAATCAATTTAATAATTGATTATTAAGGGGATAGAAGCTCACCAAAACCAATATTAGCAAACTAATGAAGAAGATTAAGAGGCTAGAAGTTGATTTGGAATGCTATCCCTTCTCTAATTTTGATGGAGGCTCCTTCAAGTTTCAAAGTGGTGGCATAATGGCCCTAGATCTATTTTTAGTAAGGATTAGGGGGGTATTAGGGTGTATATATAGATTAGTTAGGTGTTTTAGGACCATAGGATTAGCCCTAAATTAGATTAGGACCATCAGATTTCGGAAATCTCTAGAACACAGCCCAAGACTCAACCCAAAACCAGATCTGGTGCACCCAGATCCACAGGGCCGACACCCTGTGTCGACACCCCTGTCGACAGGGCTGTCGACACCCCTGTCGACATGCCTGTCGACACGGGGCTAGGCGGGAACTTTCCCACCACCTCCGCTTTTGGCTCCAATCCTGTTTTAGAACTGAATTTTAAATCTGTTTTTAACTTTGAATTTTCTAAAAACTTCTTTGGGCTTTAACTGGGTCATATGGACTCCGATTTACAAAATTTCGGACTCTATTTTGCGTATTTTTCCGAGACGAACGCAACGACGCAGCCCGTTACCCCCAATTCCCACATCTGAGATTATTTATCCTGTAATTCGTGAATTTTAGTATTAACTAAAATTCTGGGTGTTACATTAACCCCATTCACTTAACTCCTGTCGAATAAACTATATTTGATAACTCCTCTAACTCTATTCGAATAAACTATATTCGATTAACTCCTCTAACTCTATTCGAATAAACTATATTCGATTAACTCCTTTACTATATTCGAATAAACTATATTCGATAAACTCCTTTACTATATTCGATTAACTCCTTTAATTTAACTCTAATCGATTAACTCCATCGAATAAACTATATTCGATAACTCCTTCGATTTAACTAATATTCTATAACTCACTTCGATTAACTAATAATCTATAACTCCTTCGAATAACTATATTCGATAATCTTCTCTCGAATAAACGATATTCGATAATCTTCCCTTTTGATTTAACAAATCGATAACTCCTTTTCGAATAACTAAATTTGACAACTCCTTTCGATTTAACTAATCGATAACTCCTTTCGATTAAACTATAATCGATAACTCCCTTCGATGAAACTAACATCGATACTCCTTTCGATGAAACTAACATCAATTAACTCCTTTCGATGAAACTAACATCGATTAACTCCTTTCGATGAAACTAACATCGATTAATTTAACTCGACGAACTTAACTTGACTCACTTATCTCGATAATCTAACTCAAGAACTTAACTCAATTAACTTATCTCGATAATCTAACTCAAGTTGATTAACTCCTATCGAATAACTAATATTCAATTTAACTCCATTCGCTTGACTCTAGATCGCAGCGATCACAATGGTTACGCCTGACTCCCTCAGGAAACATCCAACCGCCGTAGGCTATTTACAGCCCTGCGAATTACGCTAGCAATCGTACGAGATGGCAACTTATCCTTAATAACTCTGTTTGACTAACTCTATCTCAAATAACTATATTTGATAACTTCTACTTCGAATAAGTGGTATTCGATAACTTAACTCGATTATCAACTCGAAAATCTTAGCTCAAATCGATTAACTCCAACTGATTAACTCTGCCTGGTCAACCCTAACTGATTAACTCTAACTGGATTTACTTGGTTTGACTAACTCAATTGATTAACTCGACTGACTAATTCAACTCGATTAACCTAGCTTGATTTTTCTTATCTCGATTAACTGAACTAATCACTTTGATTAACTCGACTAATTCACTTTGATTACCTTAACCAATTCACTTTGATTAACTTAACCAATTCACTTTGATTAACTTAACCAATTCACTTTGATTAACTTAACCAATTCACTTATTTTAACTAATCAATTTACTTTGATTAACTAACCTGATAACTCAATTTGATTAACTTACTCGCTAATACCGTTTATTCCTTTTTAAAGATTTTCTTTTATAATCTATTTATTTCCTAAATAAATATTTCCTTATAATCCTATTTATTTAACAAATAAATATCTCCTTTATTCTATTTATTCTAATAAATAAATATTCCTTTATTTTATTTATTCCCTAAATAAATAAATGATTTAACTTTATTTATACCCTAAATAATAAATTATTTTACCTTTATTTATTTCCTAAATAAATAAATCCTTTTTATCTATTTGTAAATGGTTTACAAATATCCCTCTTTCTATTGGTTTTGACAATATTCTCCCTTATATATATTGTTTTACAAATATTTTCCTTTATATTTGATTTCACAAATATATCTCCTCTATATTTGTTTAACAAATAAAATCCCTTTATATTTGATTAACAAATATAAATTTCCTTTATATTTGATTTACAAATAAAATTCATTTATTCAAAATCCTTTTTATTGTATAATATAAAATCCATTGATTTTATATAAATAAATTATTTTCAAAATATACTTTGAAAATCCCTTTTCCACATTCTGGTATTTCTTATGGTATTTAACACACCATATAACAACGATAACTATCGTCCAAAGCACAAATAATCAACGTCAGATTATATATCACATTATATAAATCACAATAAAATAACTGTTGAGGAATCCAGTTGGATTCCTCCAACTTGTTTCCCTGCATCACATATGTTACACAGTATAATCAACATCACTTCCAGTTAAATATGAAATATTCTGTTAACAGAATCAATATATAACTATTTAACTGTTTATATATATATATATATATATTTATATATATATATAAAATATTCACTAACTGACTAGCAGTTCAATCAAACAGTCAACACACAATCAAACAGACAATATTTAACAGTTCTAAGAATACGTTGTAAAAATAGAACTGTACAGAGTTGGTGAGTTTTACTCACTTTGGCAGTTCATCGTTAAAGAACGATAAACTGTTATTTGGTTTGAATCAAAAAATTAAATTCATCGTAAATTCAGATGAGCTCCACTCCACTCCCAGTTAGTCTCATTGGGTAGTGCCCGTCCATACGATCCCATCAGATCCTGTTTTGTCCAATTTCGATACCGTATGCAATTGTTATGAATTATACAAGATCGTATACTATTAAATAAATAAAAAACTAAATTCCCAATTACTTTGAATTTGGGCCTCACCCTTAATATCACTCTGGCCCATCACGCTTCATAAAACCCAAGCGCAAACCTCATCTTCCCCAAAATCAGTCGCGGCTCTTCCTGTACCTCACAACCGATGTCTGCCTCCACCAACTCCATCTACTTTCCACGATACCTCAACTAAACCCACGGAACCACTCCCCCTTCCAAGCCCTTCCACCCCATCACCAACGCAAGGAGCTCGCACCCTTCTCGTCCATCGCGTTACCAGAACTGAACCCACCAAATCAGTACAGACATCGACAACTTCCGACGCCAACTCGAACGAAAAGCTTACGGGATGCTCAGAATTGCTTCACAAGTCCAAGTATCATACTCGATTCGAAATTAAATACTCCAATTACCCAAGAATGCCAACCCTAACATTTGTTGTTCGAAACACAGCAAACCAAAAAGACTTCGAACCCTTCAGAACATGTACGAATTAGAAAAGCAGGTGGACAGGAATTCAAAAATACACTTAGCATGATTTAAAGAATTTGTTTTGATTTTTGTGTATAATTTGTTGGGGATCGAATTTCTTACAGTGAGAAACCGATGGAGGCGCCTTTGTTTGACTTCAACAGAATGAATTTAGGTTTAGCTTTTTAGTTGGGTTATTTATAGGAATTTTTAGATATTCTATTTTCGATTATTTTATCCCTAAATAACCAACTGTTGTTTATATTTATCTTCTAAAAATTCGTATGATCACATACGATATTCAAAAATCACGGAAATGGACATGCGGCTACAGTTCGACGTTACGGTCCCAACGAAACTGGTTTCGTCGAATTCCGAGTTCGTATGCTCACACAGCGTATTTTTAACCATCGAAATACTGACTATTTTTCACTCTAAAAATCCTTACGGCCACACAGTGACTCTAAAAATCACGAAACTTGACATCTAACAATAATTTGACATTGCGGATCCAACAAAATTAGTTTCGTCGAATTCCGACTTCATTTGCAAAATTGGCTATTTTTAAAGCTCTGAATGACCCATTTAAATATATAAATATATTTGAATAAAATTAAATTAAATATAAATAAATTTATATTCTCATATATATTCACCGAGGAATATCATACAGCTCCAGGATAATTATATACTCGCTATTTCGAGTCCATATTGAATCGATATTCAATTTACATTGAAAATCCTTTTATAACGTATATAAAGCGTTACGAATTATAAAGGAATTTCACAGCCACTTTTTCTGAAATTTGATTTGGACGTAAATCAAAATCTACATGACGGAATCCAGATTTTTCTCTTCCATTAGAAAAATATACTACACCAGCTCCACACGTTTCTTGTTTCACAGAAATCCGACTTGAAACGGTCCTTGTACATTCAGTTGAAGTTCAAATCGCCAAATAGCGAACTGCAACGCCATATCGAGCTCGATTTTAATTATAATATAATTATACGTTCAAACTGTCGTTATTTAAATATATTTGTTATTATAATTCAACTCTAAACTGAATTATATACCTTGAATTGTCCAGTTCACACAATATTGTGAATTCCACAAATTCTGATTATTTCTGAATTAAAAATATTATTTAATTTATTATTTAAATTAAATATTCACCATTATTTAATTCCACGACCACTAAACCCTTTAATTCACTAATTAAATAGTTAAATAAATTAATTATTATACCGCTGAAAAATGCGGGTCATTACAGCGAGGATCCCCCCTCCTCTGAAAAACCGCGAGCCCCTCTTCCCTCTTCGAACCGGCGAGCAACAAAACCCCCTTCGACAACGAGCTTCAGCACTTCGACGCAACCCCGGACTCTGCCTTTACCTCCTCCGAGTGAAAACGATGTGAGTTTTATTTATCGATTTTTTTTCATATGTAGTTAGTGAAAATAAAACATGATCTTTATTATATGAATTAGTGATAAAAATATAATCTTTATTATAG
Source organism: Allium sativum (assembly GCA_030737875.1). Classification (NCBI taxonomy): domain Eukaryota; kingdom Viridiplantae; phylum Streptophyta; class Magnoliopsida; order Asparagales; family Amaryllidaceae; genus Allium; species Allium sativum. Next base: position 1,006,931,387 of record CM060912.1, on the reverse strand, counting down.
GAATAACGATATAAAGATGTTATTTTTATATATAATAGTAATAAAAATATGGTTTTTATATTATAGATCTAATAAAAATATAATTTTTATGATATAGAAAGGTTAAAATATAAATTTTATGATATAGAAAGGTTAAAAATATAATTTTTATATGTGTAGTAAAGTAAAAATTCGATTTTTATATATTGAATAGCAAAGTAAAAAATTCGATTTTTATATATTGAATAGCAAAGTAAAAAATTCGATTTTTATATATGTAGTGAATATGGATGACGAAAGTGACGAAAGAAGAGACGGTGAAGATTTCCTACATATGAAGAGTCACGGCGTTGGATTTAGTTTTCTGTGAGAACTCCTCACCTTTAATATATTTTTCTAGTTATAAATATATACTAGGATGCAGACGGTGTTTAGTAGAACCCGACACCCGTCGTCCACAGACCATGGACGACTTGTATGCTTGTTTGTTTGATTCTGATGTGTAGTTGATTGTGTGATGTGATGTGAAAAGAAATGAAATATTTTATAGTTGAAAATATAATTTTTAACGTGAATGTGAATAAATAAATATAAACAAATTGGACGATTTGTTTATATACACACATTTAACTGATATTGATTGGGACGATAAATTTTACACATCGCCCAACTGCACAAATAAAATCTGTGTTTGATTGTTTGAAACCCCACACGGGTATTGGGATGATATATGACATACACTAATCCCAATAATTAGTTGTATGTCGATCGATTGATTGACAGACTGTTATAAGCATTAAATATTTAGATTTGATGCTTGTACAGTGTAGAATGCACTTTGGATGACGGTTGATTATTTGTCATTGTCGATGTATACATGCGTTGTATGTAAATCCATAGAAGTACATATGAAAAAAGAAAGTTAAAATCGTTTCGAAAACGAATTTAAAACGATTTATAAAATACGTTTTAAAAGGAAATCGAAGAAATATATATAATATATATATTATATATATAATGGCCTGAATAGAACATGCCGCGCCGCGGCAGTTCGTGAATTTCGACCATTGACTTCGAATGGACATTTCGGGAGATCCGATCGTCGGATTCTCCTAAAACCAGAACCGTTGGGTTCGTATCAAAAAGATCTTTCTAAAGAATATTAGAAATTTGAAATCTAACAGTTGGATTTGGAATTATGTCCAAATCAAATTTGGAAAAGGTCGTTGTAAGTGCAGTTCGATGGCCGTTGATGGAAATCGACTGTACGGGCCTTGATAAAATTATTAAAAATATCAATAATTTGTGTAAAATCATAAGAAATGATTTGTGAAGAATTGGGATGAAAAACCCCATATTTGAAAAGATAAAAATAGATTTTTATCGAAATGAACTAGTTTTGAACTAGAATAATAATTTATTTATTTTTAAAATAAATAAATTGGATTTGAAATGGTTTTGAAAATAACCAGAATTTACAATAATTGCATTCGAATGGATTTGAATCGAAATTATCTTTGGAATATTTCGATGTTGGATTTCGTGATTATACAGATATTGTTATGGAAATTTGAAAGATATATATATATATATATATCGTTATTTCCAATATGATATTTGTTGGCCGTAGAATTAGATATTGAATATAAGCCAACATATTTTCTATTCAGAGCCTTGTATTAAATATCAAATGTGATTTGGGTTTGTCGTGAATGGTGTCTTCATTAACACTATTCTTAAGCCCAGTTGAGAAAAAGATTAAATATTTTTATTTAGATTTAATGATGTGTACCAATTAAATAATATTTAATTGGAATTGAATTGGTATTGATTTTTGGGTTTATCGTGAACAGTGTTTTAAATAACACTTGCTCTTTAACCCGATAATTAATGAAATGTGATTTTGGGTTGTCGTGAATGGTATCTTCAATAATACTGTTCTTAGACCCAAAGGAGCTAAGAATGTGAAATTTAGAAACTAACTGTAGGTTAGCTAAGCAGAATGGTTTCCTGGGTATTGATCTGATGTTGGTTTCGGCCTTCGGGGTTAATACTTAGGGAATTGCTCACTTGCTAATTTACGGTTAGGGACTGATTGAAATGTGATGTGATTTTGGGTTTATCGTGAACCGTGTTTTAAATGATACTGATTCTTTAACCCAGTTAAGGATCAAAACTAAATGGAGTCTTAATGAATCTTTAATTAGATTGAAAAGATCGAGAATGGAGTATCACCAGTTTTGCTCCAGGCGATAGTTAAATCTTTAATTAGATTTGAACGTGAAATGGTAATTGAATTTACCGGTAACACCGTGTTGTTAGATATGAAGTATTACCAGTTTTACTTCATGGGATGAATAGGTTGGGATTGGGAAATAAATTAAATGATCACTTCAGTGTGGTTCGCTAATCCCGACTAGTTTGAATTGATATTCAAAAGTAGATTAAAGAATAAATTTAAGGGATTTATCTTTGATAAAATTAATGGGAACCTTTCCCTAAGAATGTGAAATTTAGAAACTAACTGTCGGTTAGCTAAGCAGAATGGTTTTCTGGATATTGTTCTGATGTTGGTTTCGGCCTTCGGGGTTAATATTTGTGGAATTATTCTCTTGTTAATTTACGGTTAGTGACTGATGAATTGGAATGAGGCGTATGTTGTGTTTGTGTAACACGTATTTATTATATACACGAGTTATTTAGAAAGACCGGGTTTATCCCATTCTGAATAACTGATACGACGATAACTCGAAGATGAAGACGATGGTAGAAGACCGGAGGTCTTCACGTCGTTTGGATAATTACTGATGATCTGGATTGGGTCATACACCCAAGAGGAGGGAATCAGTTGGTGATCGTCCAGACGTACTTGGAGATCGATGGATATGCGGGGTACTAGGTGCCTCCGGTTTCGTTCAGAGCCAGAACGGACTTGTAAATGGACTGTGTGTCTAACATTGGATTTTATTCTGTGTGATTGATTTCTATTAAATATATATCTGTTTGGCGGCGGAGAATTTATTCTCTTGCTTAACGCCCTTCTCGGAGACATACGAGCTCAGGGGTTACACATTGATGGATATCAAACGCATAGAGTGAATTGCCTGTGTGGCATGCCTAAGTGGCAAATGATCAAGGCTTCTGTTGAAAAGAAGAGTCTTGTGGTTGATGTGATCAAAGCACGGCCTTTGTGGCGTAGCTTTGTGTAGCGTTGATTTGCGAGCCTCACACCCCGGTTGTGAACCAAAAACGGGAGAGGACCTCATGGAGGACATGCGTTTCTTTCTAGTTAGAAGTGGCGTCAGTGGTTTTACACGCCCTGACGAGTTTGACTTATGTGGTTGTTGCTGTTGCGAGGCGCCTCGGATATATCGGTGGCTATGTGAAGCCGATGGAGTCATTCGTTGGCTCATTTATGTCCCAAAGGGCGGGGAAACGCAATGTTCAGGAATTTTAATCCACATCGGTGGACCGGCCCTGACGATCCAAGGGTCGATGCGCTCTGACCCTGAGGCTCGGGCTAGAGAGTCTCGAAGTCGGTGAGGACTATCTTTTGCCTCGGTTCACAGATGGAAATCCAATTTCCAAATACGTGACATTTGCGGTTTTGATTGTAGAGCCTAGTATGGCGACATGATATATGGTACCCATGCCGTCTATGATTGATACTTATGATTTGAAGTTGTTTTATACACTATGCACTTATAGTAGTATCAATTGATTTGTTTTAAACGTACTAAGCATGTTTGGCTATTATAAGGGAAAACCCTATCCCCCGGCTTGCGTTGCATTGTGTGATAGGACCTGGGTCTTATAATAGCTTCATTTTTCCAAAAAGCATTGCGCTGTTTTGTTATATGCACTGGTATTCTTGGGAGGAAACCCGTTCCGTGATATACGGCGTGGTCCATTGATTTACCGAACTTTAAAATAAAGATAAATAACTATTTTAATTCTCACACCAGTCCCATGACTGACCTGGAGTTTATTGTTTTAACCTAATCTCTGGGTGCCCTTATTTTGACACGGGCAGCTAGTAGTTTTGGTTTTGCAGATTTATATTCACAGGATCCTGGTTTACAGCTGGAACGATATCCGGAAAGCTTTGTATCCGTATATCTCCTTCTAGTTGTATATTGTATTATTTTCCGCTGCTATGTAATGTAATTTAAATCTCTGATATTTTCTTTGTAATATTTATTCATACTCTGTATATTCTTGTATTCTGATGGAATTGTTGTAATAAACAATGAAATGTTCTTCTGTCTGCGTTTTATTTTGTCGTGTTCTCAAAACAATCAGGCGTTTCGAACCGTCTTGATCGGTTTAGCGACTGATTCGGATCGAGCGGAATTTGTGGTCGTTATAACGCAACCACCAAGAGGCACCGCACTCCACCAAACTGGGTCCATGCGAGTGCCTCGCGTACCCGAGTTCAACCATCACCCCGTACTCCTCCATCACCACCTAGATGGAACCGCCGAAACCCTTAGCCCGACTACCCAGAACAAAACACAGTCGCACCAAAATAAAAGGGTTTAGGAATGAAGACTTCCATCCCATTGAATAAAAAATCATGCTTACTGATTTTAGATATTTTCCTATGATTTTATATGAATTTGTAAGGATCGAGTTTGCTCAGGAAATTCATTTTCATATGGCGGTTGAGAACTTTTGACTACGAGAAGGATTTGTCCTAGGGTTAGAAAAATAGGAAGCGTATTTATAAAGTAATATAATATTTTTTAATTGAATATTATATTGAATTTTAAGCAAACGCTATTCTTATTTGTCCTCCAAAAAATCTTGTAATCACACATGACATCCAAAAATCACGAAACTATACATGCAGCTACAGTTCGACATTACGGACCCAATGAAACTAGTTTCGTCGAATTACGACTCCGTTTGCTCATACAGCGTATTTTTGACCGTCAAAATACTGCTTGTTTTTCACATTAAAAATCCTTACGGCCACACACTGGCTCTAAAAATCACGGAAATTGAAATCTAACAATAATTTAATATTGAGGATCCACCAAAATTAGTTTCGTCGAAAACGGTGGTCGTTTGCTAAACTGGCTATTTTTAAAGCTCTAAATAAACCCTTTTAAATATTAATATATTTAAAAATAATTAAATTAAATATTAATAAATTAATATTATCGTATATATATTCATATACGATATCATACAGCTCTAACATTTTTCTAACTGAATTTACAACTCGATATTTCAAAGTTCCTAATTATATCGATATTCGATTTATATTAAATTCCTTTTATAATATAAATAAATCGATATAAATTATAAAGGAATTCCATAGCGACTTTTCTAAAATTTGATTTTGACATAACTCAAAATCTACATGACGAAATCCCAATTTTTCTCTTCCATTAGAAAAATATACTTCACCTGCTCCGAACGTTTCTTGTTTCACAGAAATCCGATTTAAAACAGACCCTGTATATTCAGTTGAAGTTCGAATCGCCAAATTATGAACTACTGTGCCATTTGGAGCTCGATTTTAATTATAATATAATTATATGTTCAAACTTCGTTTAAATAATATATTCGTGAATATAATTCAACTCGAAACTGAATTATATATTTTAAATAATCCAAATTGCACAATATTGTGAATTCCACTATTTTTGATTATTTCTGAAATTAAATATATTATTCTATTATTTAAATTAATTAAATAGTCACTATTATTTAATTCTACGACCGTTAATTCTCTATATCACTATTTATATAATTAAATTAATTAATTATTATGTCGCTAAAATACGGGTCGTTACATGTATGGGGTTACGATTTAGCACCTAGGCATGCTCTGAGATCAGCTGATGTCCCCTTAGAATTTCTTTTCATTGTAGTAGTTGTTTAACGGTTATGAATTTTATTTTTCCAAATATCGATCATGTTTGGAAACCTCTAAGCCGAGCATGAATAACGCTCGCCCCTTGTTTTATGTGGTCTGCGCGAAAGCCCACCACCCTTTCTTTTCTTCTAAACGCCTAATCCCTTAACCGAGTGTGGCCATGTTTTCTAAATACGAAGTATAGATTATACTCCCTCTTTTCTTTTTACACCACGAGCATTCATAGCTCGCTGGACAAACTAACTTAACATGAGTCGAGCAATAAAAACACACTTGCCCTAAGCCGGGTATGATTAATACTCGCCACCTCTCTAAGCCGAGCATGGTAAATGCTCGCCACTAAGCCGAGCATGGTTAATGCTCGCCACTAAGCCGAGCATGGTTAATGCTCTCCATTAAGCCAAACCTGGTTAAGCGTTCGCCATTAAGCCGGACATGGTTAATGTTCGCTACTAAGCCGAGCATGGTTAATGCTCGCCACCCTTCAAAGCCAAGTGAAATAAAATGCTCGACCCATTTGCCTTCTCCAAAACGAGAATGGTTTATTTTGTATTTGCAGGAACTAACTCTCAAACAAATGGCGATCGTCACCTCGGCCTTAATACGGTTCCTGATCGTTGTCGGTTTTCCGGCCTTAATACGACCTGGTACGGTCGTCGGTTTTCTGGCATTAATACAACATCGGAACCGTCGGTTTTCTGGCCTTAATATGGTCCGGCGTGACCATAACTGCTCGAGCGTTTGTTCTTCGGTTCAAATTTCAGAACACACCTCCCTCTACCAATGAAGATGGATTCTGAGGGGAAAAGTGTTAACCCACTTTTTGGTAAGAGTCTCAATGAGTCAGACCAAAGCCCAAACGCGCAAATGGATATAAGCCGCGCTTCAGGAAGCCCAGCAGATGTATGGTCCGAAGCAGTCACATATCGGCCCAAGTCCAGCCTAGTCAATCGACAACTCACTCCGGAATAATCACTCTCCCAGTCGACCGAGTATCTCGCTTCCGTGAATGGTGCGTCGACCGATTATCTCGGGCCAGCGTGGAAATCTTCTACAGAGCCATTCCACCGTATATCCCGACTTCCAAGGCAATAAAAGCGGTCAAACCACATCCGGACAAAGATCTACTTTTGATATACCTTTCCGTGGAGGCCACGTTAGCCACAACTTCCGAGGATACTATTTATGAACAGCGGGATCAGTCCCCAGTCGCTATTCAAACCAACTGATGGGTTCCACATGTCCAGGCTTTCCCGGAATGGCCGGATCATATTGCAACAGCCCAAGCTGCACTTTCCTTCTATAAATACCCCAAGCTAAAAGAGAAAAAGAGACTCTTCTCTTCCGCCAACTTCTTTTGCACTTCGATTCTAGAGTTAATTCCTCTTAACATCTCTCAAAAAGAAGAAAGGAAAATAGCCATCTTCTCTTTCTTCTTCAAACAAAAAAAAGCATTGTACTTGTAATAAAAAAAGAGAAATAATATATAAAGTGGACGTAGGCACCATCTTTGTCGAACCACTATAAAAATTCTGTGTGTGCTCCTCATTCTTTTTGCTTTTACTGCATTTTATAATCTTTACTCGTGTGTTGATCGCACAATTGGGGGTTGATTGTCACTAGTAACCAACTTTTGACGTCAACATATGACAATTTCTATGATTGTATTTTATACTTCCTTCTTTCTCTTTTATTTTATTTCCTTCTTTTCTATAATGACCTAAGGATTTTCAGCCCCGAAAATTGACATAAATACATTTACCATATCTCGTGCCGACCTTCCAAGCATCGAAAACACAGGAACATTATTAGAACGAAACTAGAGGGTGAGATAAGAAAGAAAGAAATATTAGAATAGAAGAAGAAGAGCCAACACAACATAGAGTCTCACATCACATTGGAACAAAATATAATACAGAAATAAATCTTTATTGAAAACTTTAAATAAAACTTACAATCAGAGTACATCAACACCTCTGGACAGTTATAGTATGTTGTCCTCATATACAACACACAGCGGAATAAATACTAGATACAATACACCTAGTCACCTCTAGCACATCTTCTGGAATTTGCAGCATCCGATAATTTGGACCTGTAAAACCCGGTCAAACATGAGCATTACAAACACCGGGTCAGTCTGGTGAACCAGAGCGAGAAAAACTCGTAAAGCATTAAAGGGAATCATCCACCTTGATTTTAAAGTTCAAAACCTTTTCGAAAGAAAAGGATAATCGTAAGACCAAATCCACACATAAATACAGACGGTTTTTACCTTACGATAACCCAAAACATTTTTGAAATCAATATCTTTTCTGATATTATAATAGTGTCTAAATACAAGTAGATATCAATCTAGCGGAACGCTTGCATCTCACGCTCTACATACATAGTATACAATCAAAACCGCGGGCTCTTATTGGAGATTGGATTCCGACTATGACAAGGTATGGGACCACCTACCCATAACGTATCTCTAGAGGGAAATACACTGGGTTCAATAAGAACGTCTTGCAACCCAGGCCACACATGACCGACCACTCATTTCGCTTGAGTGTATCGAATTTATATCACCAACGGTTGGGCTTAAACCACCATTTCCTGAAAGGGACAGCATCGAAATATATTAAAGAAGGAAATGAATTTTGTCTAGATAGGTGATTATACACCCTAATGGGAGCGACCCACATAGCCATGCTGCCTGTCCGTTTTTTTTTCATTTCCCGGTTGATGAGGCTTGAGGTTTGAATTTACCTTTTGGAACACCTGGTAACCATTCACTTTGAATGCCACATCATCAGATCCACCAGATATCACTAATTGATGTTCACAAAAATACTCTAGTTATTTGGATAGAGAAAAATCATTTCTCCACCATCAACTATGGTACGTTTGAAGCAATCAACGTACGCGATTCCTTTGGAAATACTCTGTCAGGCATTCATCCATACAAGTCATCCAGGAATAGGATGAACCGAAGGCACCCTCCTACCACATCCAAGGAATCACCCTATAGATTAGTAGCGAGTAGTCCTTGCAATCCATAGATTCCAATCACGACAGGATCACAATTTATCTCTGGTTGCAATCCCAGTTATTATTAGTGGTTCTTTCGTTCATGTAAATCTATGGTCTTCAATGCTCCATCCTGATCATCTTATGACATGTATTTATTGGTCGTAATTGTTTTCGAAAATAACTTCGATCCCAGTCTTTCCGTTCCAACAATCGTATTGGACAGATTCGATAGTGGGTTATTTAACTATCAAAATAAACAGTGATTCAATCATGAAAATCCGTTGAGTTCACTGGTTCTGTATTCAACATCACCTGGCCTTTGTTAATCACAACTAATTCATTTTTGTTTAATTAAAAATTCTAACTCTTTTAATATTTGAAAACTATGATAATTGAATTCTTATTTAATATACATATGCCCTCCAAACCATTTTATTATACTTAGTAAAATAACTTACACCCGTATTCAATTTCCACTTAATTCTCCTTTCAAAACATTTGTTACATCATTCTTTGTGATTTAAATTTGAGAAATCCATTCAACTTATTACTTGTAAATCAACGTTACGAAATATCTTTTATTCCATTCTTGAAATAATAACTAATATTTATTTGTATAAAATAAAACTCAACTTTAGATTTCCTTTCTAACCCAAAAATATCATTATATTTTCACGCAACACCTTTTTGTTTTTCTTCTACTTAGGAATTCTCATTATATATTTTCTCTTCTTGCTAATTTCCTTTACTTCGGATCTCTTGTTATATATTCTCCAAATTTTCACCAAACGTTGCATTATTATTTCACTAATGGAAATAATAAATTATCACTAACCTCTTTTACCATTACAACCTAATATCATCTTCAGATAATCCTGATGTTGTTCAAGTTGGGGTATTTTATTTACCTCTCAGACCTTGATCAACAATGTTCTTACCCTTAGATAAATATAAGTTGTAATCCAAAAACCAATATTCCATTCCAGTCTCAAAACAAATTCCATTTAACAATTTTATTCAAAATACAGTTTCATAAACCTTCTTACCTTTTAAAAATCTCTTTCCTGAATATAACCCTTCTTTCTTAATTTCATAATTAAGTAATTTCTTATAAATAACACCTTTTTAACTCTGCCTCTTTAAACAAATTCCTTTATAGTTCGAATTTGGTTATACAACCCTATGACCTACTTCTTTACCCAAAATAACTTTTACCAATCTCCATTCAAATCTATTCAACCATTCCCTGCTTTATAGATCTTATTTCAATTTTCACTTTTTTTACTTAATCATATTTTTGAGTAACGTTAATTTAAAATTAACGCTTTTACATTTTAAATCTCATTTATATAACCCTGGTTTATTATAAACCTTTTTATCTTAGTTTCCTCTAACTTAATTCAAATAATTAAGTAATATTTATTTCAAGCTATTGTATTCGCTTAGAATTCCTTTTTTACTTCGTTATAAAAATTCGAATTTTAAATATAAAACCCGTTCATAAAATCCTTTCACCATTCAACTAGATTTCATTTCAACCTCGATTACTTTTTACATTAATTCAATTAAAAACTAATTTCCAAATTACTATTAATCAGGATAATAAATTACTTTAATCATTAACTACTGTAAAGGTAGCTAATTCCTTTATTAACTAAAATAAATAGTAAACTCCTTTTTAAAACCTTATTAAAATCAAAACAATATTCTTTAAACTATTTAATTGCGTCGATTCCAGTTAAAACAGTCGGTTTAGTCAACTCAAACCCCGATTATCTCGTTAACCCATTCCAATTCGTTCTCCCTTTAAATTAATTAAAAATATAATTAATTAAAATAATTCCATTAATTGTTTCTTAACCAAACAATTATCCAATTTAATTTATCAGGTTAATTTCTATGCACTTGTTTATTAATCTGATTGACATCGGAAATTTCCTTACAAAATCAATTAATAATTAATTATAAATTTAAATAACAAATAATAAATATTTATTTCCTAATAAACAAACCTTTTATTCAGAATAATATATTTCAAATATAACTTTAGTTCTATCAATTCACTTGACGGTAAATCAATATAAGCAAAATTCTTAGGCCATTTACTGCCGATTGCTCAACCAATATTGCCCATTTGTTAAAACAAAACGAATACTGCATTTCTAGTCAACAATCAATAATCAGATCAATCACCCAATCAGGACAGTTCATATATGATAATATGAAGATAAATAATGTCTATTATATTTGAGTAATCCCGTCAGATTCCTCCAACCTGTTCTTCCCTATATCCAAATCGGTTAGCTCAAATCAGATCATTCAATTTCATTTAACTGATAACAATAAATAACGAACATTTAACATCAACCAATTCAGAATCAATGCAAACAATTCAAACAATTTAAACACATTTATTTTATAAACGTGACCAATCAAGGTGAGTTACCTCTATTGGATCCAATCGTTAAAGTAACGATTTGGTATTTCACTGAAATTAAACAATAATTTAATTTCATTGGTTAAATCAACAAATAAATATATAACTAGAAAACAGTTAACCATCAGCAATCAGAGAACACGTAATAAAAACCCAATTTATATAAAATATAAATGGGAAGAACTGAGTGAGTTTAACTCATGTTGAGTTGATTTGCTGAAAAATCAGTTCATTTCAGTTAAATAAAACCAGTGTTTAATTTAACCGAAAAATCATGTTGATTCCAATACCAACCAACTCTATTCCATATAATAATGCTTGTCAATGCGATTCCAACGGCACCTTGCTTGTTCAATTCTGATGACATATGAGCATATTATTAACATTTTATTTTATACGCTATGTAATTAAATAATTAAATTCCAAATTATTGTTTTATATACCAAACTAATTACATTTTAGAAATAAATAACAGTCTGACTTCTTTCTATTACTCCTGCCTCTCTAGTTTGTTCTGTCCGAACTTCTATGTACCTTGATTCCTACACCTGCCATGGTAATTAACAATTTACGGTTATATATTTTAAACTATTAAATAAGATTCCTTAACAAAGTTTAATCAATTTAATTTACTTTGTTTATAACCAAACATGGCCAACGGTATGCTGACCATTCCTCCTTCATATTTTAACTCACATAGGCCAAATTCATTTTTCAAATAGCCCGCTTGTTTTCAACCTGGAACAATTCATGTTTAGTTATAACCCAGTATATTTAATTATAACTTAATTAATTATGTTTATATTTAAACGTGGTCAGTCCCTGTTGTATTTCCGTCTTCTTCAATTGCTATTCCAGTTGCTTCTTTCTATTCAATAATTCCCAAATGTGCCTACCACAAAATTCACGATTAAATAACCCTAATTAATATGATAACCCCTTAATTATAATTCCAATAACAAATGAATTTTAATTACTTCAAGTTTTTACATTCAGGATAAAAATAAAGGTCCAATCTCCTTTCGTTCCTTTGAATTTGCCTTCACCCAGAACAAAAAACCATGCTGCTAAACCCTTCATCACATTGCCGTCCATCTTCACCGCTGCTGCGACAAACACCAGCCCCAGACCTTAATCGTCGAAGCCAAATGGGCACGCCCTAGCACCCTCCCTCTTCAATAGATGTGCCACCCTGTCAGTCACCGCCTTCTATCAGTAAATCACCAAAGACTACCGCTAGTTTCTGACGAGATTCTGGCCATTTCGAAACACGAGAACCAATCTACACTGTTGGAATGATGGATCACATCGGGCACAACAACTTTGCTCTTGGAGCATTTGGGAATTGATGAACAAAATTCAAGAGAATCAGTGAAGATTAGGGTGAAATAGTGGCCGTCGGTTATTGTCTCAGGTGGAGGCACATTTCATTGACCACATGTGACCATTTGACCGCAAAATTTAGGGTTACTAAATCTGATATATATAGGCAAGGGAATGTAATATTATATTATAATATAAAACAAAACTTTGGCGTGTAGTAATTCATTAAAATAACCTCAAATGACTTCTGTTCTCCAATAAAAAGGCTAATCCTGGCATAATAAAATATTCCGGACCCAATGGGGCAGGTTTCGTCAAAATCCGAGGTCGTTTGTGAAAAGTCCTTTATAATTATCGATGAAAAATCAAGCATTTAAAATTCCTAAAATTACAGAAAAAATACAGTAAATTTTAGGCCTTGACGTTTTACTAGACCTCTTCCTTATGGATCCAATGAAATTTATTTCGTCCATATCAGAGTTCATTTTGCTAGTCGTTTATTCATTTAAAGTTACCCGTGTCTGAGTTGACCAAAATAATATAATTGATCTAGGCGTTTATCGTTGACACGATCAAATAGTAATTCCGATTGACATGAAAATTGAAAATTCTACAATAATTAATTAATACGAATCCAATGGCACCAGTTTCGTCGCATTCAGAGACTGTTTCCCAGTACGCTATTTTTATACGCACCGCAATGTCATTTTGGACACCAAATTAACCGGTCTCCAAAAATAACCAAATATATACCTATCCTGACTCTAAATGATGATACAAATTCAATGGAATCAGTTTCGTGACTTAATTCGATCGTCTGCTCAAGTTACACTCAAATGTCTCTCTATTAAATTAATTTATTACACGCTATAGAAAATGAATGAGCGTTTACGGCTGCCGCAGTCACATAAGACATCGGTTTGCCACGCAATTTAATATCATGCAATAATTTAACGTTACAGTTCCAATGACACTAATTTCATCGAAATCAGAGACCATCTGAAAATGGTCATTTTAAAGGCCTATATTTTTATAATGATTTCCGTAGCGATTATTTCAAAGTTTGACTTAGCCATAACTAACAATCTATAAAATGAAATATGGATTTTTCTCTTTAATTAGAAAATTAAAATCAACACGCTTCCAACGTTTCTTGTTTCACAGAAATCCGACTTATATCGGATCCTGTATATTCAGTTGAAGTTCAAAACTCCATATTACGAACTACCACGCCATTTCGAGCTCGATTTATAATTATATAAATATATAACGTTCAAACTTCATTTTAATAACGAACTAAATATTAAAATCCATTAATATTCCAAATATAATATTTAAAATAATAAATTAAATTAAATATTTTACTGCCAAAAATATGGGTCGTTACATTCTTCCCCCCTTAAATAATTTCGTCCCCGAAATTGCTAAGGTAAGAAAAATGCTACAAATCCCATTAATTTCCAAATCCAATTTACTTTGAAAAAAAATAAAAAAAATCAATTCAATATAGTAAATAAATATTTTCAAAAATATTAGAATCTTTCTAACACTTTAAATTTTCGAAAAAATTCGGCAGAGTCTCTCCTGTACGGAGCGACATCTGCGATATCGCATGAACAAATAATATATATACATCGACCCACACAGTAGAAAAACAAAAATCAAAACCCAAAATTTTATATTTCCACAAAGGCATACCTTTTATGAGGGCTATTGAACATAACTGCTCAATGTATATGCGATTACTCAATCAATATCAATCTATCTAGCCATCTGGCACCTGTACTTAACTCAGTTCACATATCGGTAATAAATATATGAAATTCTTAAGTAATATTCCACTGATCAACAAGTATAACTACACTAATTCCAAAATCAAACAGATAACACAATTCATTATCAAATACAGGGTTAAACCATAAATTTCAATTCATATGCAGTTTCATTCCAGTTTGATTATACCAGAATTTATTCCTTAGTTTACAACTCATTTAGCTCCATTAAATTTGTTGATTATTCCATTCAAACAAACCATCATCCAATAACGAACAATTCACTACCAACAACCAATACACAACCAAATTAATTGAATTTACATTCAATATTAATATTTACTTTGGTGTAACACCCCATGTCCATTAATGTCACTCACAAAGGGAATGCATCAATGTCCATGAAGCGTTATTGTTGTATAGAACAGATAAATTACAAGAATAAATAAATAAAACAACACAGCGGAAGTTAAAAACTTATTTCATAGCATCATGACTCAAAGCGAGTTTACGTAAGTAGTCTCCAAAACCATTACAACAGGATCAATAGTCTTTTCCAAAAACTTCAAAGTACACAAAGAAGCAAATACTTAAATAACATAAATGCATAAATCCCCACTGAGCATAAGCAAAGCCATAAAGATGAGGGAGTCCAGAGCTATACATCTACTCTCTTCAAGCAACTGAAAGAAATCGGAACTAAGCTGTAGTATTCCCTCCTTGCAAACCTAAAGGGGGGGGAAGGAAGAAAATAAGTGGAAAGAAAAGGGGATCAGACATAAAGTCTAGCGAGTGCGATAACTTTATCAATATAATTATCAAAATAACTAGACTAAGGCATAAGTTGGAAAATAAGGAAATGACTGTGAACAAATGGGTATGGCAGAGCAAACAAAGAGATAAGACGAACAAAGATAATGCTAAAGGCGCCCCTAATCACTATAGGATAATTACTATACTGCACCACTACTAGTCACTCTAAAGGTCGATCCCGCCTGTAGAACTTAATAATGATAATGGTAGTTTCGTGTACCCCTAGCTACCTTCATAGGTGATGTCTGCCCCTATCTCCACTAGGTGTACCCACTACCCCCATTCGATCGGCTCCTTAACTCGTAGATACCCGTGCTGGCCCCACAGTGGGGTGTATCACTCCCCAAAGTGGCAACCCGATACAACCAAAAATGCACGGCTTATATCTACATGATGCAACAACGTCTTACCTATCAGCCCGAGCCCACACACGCATATGAACCCGTTGGACTTGCATTGCCACCGCTGACCCGTTTTGACCTCTTACAATCAAATCCAGTACTTGTGTCCCGTCCTCAACTTGGGTCGAGCCCACTAAGATACTTAATGTGTTACTGGTTTGAAAAGGCCCCCATGCATAACACAAGCTTTCCACCTATGCTTGGTCCCCTCTAAGGTTTTTCCCCACTTAACCCCATTCTAATTCATGTCTTCCTACATGTTTCAATCTTGGTTAAGTGCATCTAATAGTATTTAAAATGCCACCCAAGGCACCCACTAAATTCCACATGCCACCCAAGGCACCCACTTAACCACCTCATGTCCCACTACATGTTTATCTGGTTAAGTGTTTCTTAATTCATTAAGACCATAACCTTGTAAAGACCTCCCACATTAGACTGGCATTTGTGGCAGCTGGATTTGCCGGGTGGGTCCGGGCAGTCTTACACCATAAACGAGCCTAACCTCGTGTCTTTACAACTGTTACGCATTTAATTCATGCCTTCACATTAGACTGGCATTTGTGGTAGCTGGATTTGCTGGGCGGGTCCGGGCAGTCTTACACCACAAAAGAGTCTAACCTCGTGTCTTAGGCGATTAATTACACATAATTAATTATCCCCAATTTGAATTAATTTCCCTATTCAAATTGTCAATCAATTACAAATTTAACTATGTCCATAATTGACTCAATTATGTCCATCTATTTATGGTATATAAAATTATACCAATTATCACATTTAATGCATTTATGCCAATTCTCAATATTAAATCTTTTAATATTATCACATTGCCTTACGTTGTACGTTCGTTCGTTTAACGTGAAATATACGTTAGACTCGAATAGACTAACTTATGGAAAATAAGAGAAAACATCACAACATGCATAGAATAAAAACTAGATCTAAACATAAGGGGTGAACTTGCATGTGTGAATAAGGTTTTTCATCTAAAACTTGCATAGGCCAAAGTTACAAACTTGCATAAACTATGGATGTCATAGATCTAATCATAAGGTATAAATTTCATAGGCAATAGTCCCAAACTTACATTACATGATTCATATTCCAACATATATATACTTTCATATGTGATTTATGCAACATAAACTATGGTGTAAACTTGCATATAACTCACACATGTCATAGGCTAACTTTAGATCCAATTTACACATAAAATAAATGTCATGAAACATGTAAGGTTGTATATGATTCTCAATAACTTGCATATGATTCATATCCAAATTAACATCTAAACTTGCATACATACATATGATTTAACATATGAATTAGTTCCACAAACATAACCA
Organism: Allium sativum; assembly: GCA_030737875.1. NCBI lineage: Eukaryota > Viridiplantae > Streptophyta > Magnoliopsida > Asparagales > Amaryllidaceae > Allium > Allium sativum. The sequence goes on along the minus strand of CM060912.1, from coordinate 1,006,914,408 downwards.
ACTAGCTTATGAAGTATCATTATGAATTAATTGTACATAAGCCAACAATTAGCATAGATTTACAACATAGATAATAACATCATAGATTTACAACATAGATAATAACATCATAGATTTACAACATGGATAATAACATAACAGTCAATGATTCACAACATAACCATATAACCCAAATCATATCTTAACCCAATTAAATTGTTAATTATCTTATTAAAGAAATCGAACTCACAACTCAAAGAAGGTCTTGAGTTCTGGAATCTGAGTTTTGAAATTGATTTAGCTCGCCTTTGTAGTAGATTTGTTATTGTTTAGATTAGAGTTGAATAGAATTGAGTTGATTAGCTTTACTTCTTCTCTAATTGGTGGTGGCTACTCTAGGTTACAAGATGACAGCATGACGAGCATGATTCCAATTTTTATTTGATTCTAGGGTTTGAGTCTACACATGTTTATATAGAATTTCAATTTAATTATAGCCGTCGATCTTAGGGTTAATCAAAACCACTCAGTCAAGATAGGGTGACACCTTAGCCCTAATGACTCAGCAAGGAGTCAAAAAGGACTCAGCAATGAGTCACAATATGGACCAGGTCACACCAGAAAGCTATGCAGGCTTTCTGCTCGGCCTGGGCGCACTTGGCAGGTGCGCCAGTGCAATTTTTGTACTAGCGCACATCCCAAGTGCGCCAGTGCATTTTTTTATTCTTCTTCTGGTTTTTCCGCCTAACTTCGTTCGTCTATATCTCCTTCATACGATGTCCGTTTTACGCTCAAGCAGAATTCCGAGACGAACGCAATTGCGTAACCCATTTCCCTTAATTCTCACATCAAAGATTAAATATTCTTTAATTTTTGAACATTAATATTAAAATTATGGGGTGTTACATTCTCCCCTACTTAAAGGATTTCATCCTCGAAATCTCTAAGTCAAGAAGAACGTATCCTACCATCCAATCATCCATCTACTCAACCATCAACCACTAGCAACCATGGTCCTTACAAGATTTCTAATGCTTTTCATGTACATATGCATAGTGTGTGTGTATGTTCGTATACTAATGCAAAATCAGGCAGACTACTGATTCAGTCAACCTCCTTAATGCAAATAATGATAGTGCCATGTATCCATCATGTATGCAAAGAATCCTATACATATCATTACTACATGTGTGCACAACCATCCACTTAAATGCAACATCCATATGATACACACATTCAATATACATTCATTTTACTGAATACATCCATTTATATGCAATATGCAATATGAAAGTGACTGAGCCGATCTAGTGCCTAAAGTGTGTGTATATGCATCCACGAGCAACCACTAGCAAACACTTGCATCCACCATACATAACATGTCTCAAACACATGTTTCAACCATAGGACTACCCAATTTAAAGGTCAAAGATACTAACGATAGGACATACTAAGGATAAAACGAGTACAAGCTAAGCGATAAAGGAGAAATTATAAGACATACCCTCGAAAAGAAAAGGGTACGATGAACGCATCTTCTCTTCTGTCTCCCAAGTAGCATTGCTCTCATCATCTCCCCATTGCACTTTGACTAGCTTGACCTCTCGATTCCTCAACTTCATAATTTCCGACCCAAGAATGCATGTAGGAGCTCGTCGAACCGTCGCATCATGCTCTATCTCCACCTCTCTAAGCAAGCTCGGCTTTAACACTTCCGTGGTCTCGTGCAAGCATTTCCTCAAATGTGATACATGGAATACGTCGTGTACACCACTAAGTCTCTCAGGCAACTCCACTCTATACGCCATCTGTCCAATCCTTTCCTTAATAAGAAACGGCCCTACGAACCTTGGTGCTAACTTCCCAACGGACCCAAAGCGAACAACATTCCGTAATGGAGAGACCTTGATAAAGACCATGTCCCCAATTTCAAACTCAAGATCTGTCCTCCTCTTGTCCGCATAAGATTTCTGCCTATCTTGCGCCATCTTCATCCTCCTTCGAATCAAATCGATCTTTTCTGAAGTCTCTCTAATCATATCGGGCCCAAGCAAGATCTTATCCGTAGATTCCCACCAACATGTAGGCGAACGGCACGGCCGTCCATAAAGAGCCTCGAAAGGTTCCATGCCAATGCTAGACTGAAAGCTATTATTATATGCGAACTCCACCAAAGGAAGATGCTCCTCCCATGTACCTCCGAAGTCTAAAACACATAGCCTCGAAAGGTCCTCTAGAATACGATTCACACTCTCGGTCTGGCCGTCCGTCTGAGGATGATATGCGGTGCTCAAACATAACTGAGTCCCTACCGCCTCTTACAAGCTCTCCCAAAACTCTCTAGTAAAGATAGGATCGCGGTCGCTCACTATGCTAGAAGGAACACCGTGCAAACGAACTATCTCTCGAATGTATACGGAGGCTAACCATGGAGCTGTCCTCTTACTCTTCACGGGAATGAAATGGGCGCTCTTAGTAAGTCTGTCTACCACGACCCAAATCCCCGTATTACCCTTCCTTGATCTTGGTAACCCATCAACAAAGTCCATCGAGACACTCTCCCACTTCCATTGTGGGGCCTTCAATGGGTGAACCAACCCACCGGGCTTCTTTTGCTCTGCTTTTACTTGTTGGCACACCAAGCATCTAGCGACAAACTCAGCCACGTCCTTCTTCATTCCGGCCCAACAGTAAAATCGTCTCATGTCCATGTACATCTTGTCCCCGCCGGGATGAATGGTCATCTTTGAACGATGTGCATCATCAAGAATGGTCTTTCTCAAATTCTCATCTTGTGGTACACAAAGTCTACCGTCCCTACGTAACCAACCCTTATCATCTAGGCTATACCTATTGAGATGGCTCGATGACTCCCCCCTTATGAGCTTCTCTACTAACTCAACCAACTGTAGGTCATCTCGCTTTGCCTCACCAATCCGTCCCAAAAGCGTAGGTCTAACTTCTAAAGATGCTAGCAAACTGGGTACAAAGTTAATGGAAGGTCTAAAGTCAAACGTAGAGATGAACTCTAAGCTTCGTCGCTCAACAAACAACGGACTCAAGGACAACCTTTTCCTACTTAAGGCGTCTGCCACCATGTTACCCTTGCTAGGGGTATATGATATCTCAAAATCGTAGGACGCTAAGAATTCCATCCACCTTTGTTTCCTTAAGTTTAAGTCCTTCTAAGAGAACAAGTATTTTAGCGATTTGTGGTCAGTGAACAATTCGAATTTCTCTCCAAGAAGATAATGGCGCCAAGACTTAAGCGCGAAAACAATAGCGGCCAACTCTAGGTCATGCGTAGGGTAACTTCTCTCATGTACTCTCAACTGCCTTCCTCCATAGACTATTACCCTTCCCTCTTGCATTAAGACTGCGCCTAGTCCTGTCCCATAAGCATCAGTATAAATGGTGAATGGCTTACTCCCATCTGGCAACACTAAGACTGGGACTGTGGTCAAAGCTCTCTTTAAACGTTGGAACACATCATCACAATCTACATCCCACGTAAAAACTAGGTTCTTCTTCGTCAAGCGTGTTAATGGGGCTGATATTTTTGCGAAGTCCTTGATAAACTTCCTATAGTAGCCAGCCAACCCCAAGAAACTCCTCACCTCGGTAGCATTTTTAGGGACCTTCCAATCTTGGACAGCCACCACCTTCGCGGGATCCATAGCTATCCCTTCTTTGGAAACCACGTACCCTAAGATTCACACTTCCTTCCTCCAAAAGTGACATTTAGAAAATTTAGCTTTAAGGTTATGCGCTCGAAGGGTCTCCAACACTTCCCTAAGATGTAGGAAATGCTCTTCCTCGTTCTTAGAAAAGACCAAGATGTCATCCACAAAGACCACCACGAATTTATTAAGGTACTCCCTAAACACCCTACTCATCAAGTCAACAAAGTATGTGGGGGCGTTTGTCAAACCGAAGGGCATCACAATCCACTCATAGAAACTGTCTAGAGTCCTAAAGGCAGTCTTGTCTATGCTATCCTCAGCCACTCTCAACTGATGGAAGCCAGTGGCTAAGTCCAATTGCGAAAACACTAAGGCGCCAACTAACTGATCGAAGAGATCGTCAATCCTCGGCAGTGGGTGCCTATTCTTCTTAGTAAGTTTTTAAGTTCTCTATAGTCCACACAAAGTCTAAGGGACACATCCGCCTTTGTGGCTAATACTACTGGAGCACCCCACTCCGATATACTACGTCTTATGAACCCTTTCTCAAGCAACTCCCTTACTTGCTTATTGAGTTCCCTCCTCTCACGAGGAGCCATGTGGCGTACTGGCAGAGATACTGGTTTTGCATTGTCTACAAGATAAATATGAAAGTCTATCTCACATTTTGGGGGTAGACCCCTCACCTCATCGAAGACATCAACATATTCACGGACTATACGAACAGAATGTAAATCATCATTGGATGCGTCAAGTGACTCAAGATAACTAAGCATCACTGATCCTCTAGGGTCACAAGAAATATCAAGGGTCTTTCCACTACGAGTCAACAATTTTACTACCCTTCGTTCACAATCTAGGATGGCACCATATCTAGCTAGCCAATCCATCCCTAGAATCAACCCATAGCCCATGAAACCAAGCACAAAAGCATTACATTCAAAACCAATGCCTAAGATCGACAATCTCAAATCCCTACAGACCATGGATAAATGAGCCGACCCACCAATAGGATTTGAGACTACAATGGGATCCACAACAAGACTAGTATTTAAGTGCAGTGTTTCAACTAATGATGTAGAGATAAACGAATGTGATGCGCCGGAATCGAATAAAGTACAGACAGGATGATCAAACAGAAAATCTAAACTCTCAACGGAAATGTTTCTACCTCGTTCTTGCAGCGGTGGGACCGCGAGAGCCTGGACCTGCTCCCTTGCCTGCCTTGGTACTATGAGAGCCTGAAGCTGCCCTCTAGAAGTTCTTTGCCCTTGCCCCTGTTTCCTTGGGCAGTCCTTAACTAGATGACATGCCTCTCCACAGTGGAAGCAACCAGTCTTCTTCTTTTTCCTACAATCTTTACTCAGATGGCCTGGTGTTCCACAATTAAAGCACTTCTTCTTTCCTTTGCCATTATTGTTCTTCCCGCCTTTCTTGTTTTGTCGTTGTTGTTGCGGTTTCTTTTGATCCCCTTTCTTCTCAGGTGCCTTATTAGAATTGGCGCCCTTCTCCTCTTTATGCATAAGCGCCATATCAACTAGTCTCTCAAAGGTAGCCCCCATAGGGATGTGGGTCATAGCTAACCCATGTAGCGGCTCGTTCAAACCCTTAACAAATCTCAGGGCCTTCTTTTCGGGTGTATTCACCAAGTCCAAGCCAAATCTCGCCAACTGATTGAACTTGTTGACGTATTCTTTTACTGATAGATTCCATTGATTTAATGCCAAAAACTTTCCATGTATAAATTCTCTTCAGCCCGTGAGAGAAACTTTGCCTCAAACCTACGTCTGAAATCCGACCATGTATCAACTGGACGCTCTCCATTAGTGACCTCCCACCAAAACGAAGCTTCGTCCTTCATCAACCAAGCAACCAATTGGACCTTCTTACAATCGTCCAAATCGAAAATGCCAAACAGATCCTCCACTTCTTTTAACCAATTTCTAGCTTCAATGAACGTTTCAGACCCACTAAAAGATTTTTCACCCATCGAATGAAAGTCTTTACATATCTTGGAGAAAGTATCTCCACGCGGAGGAATGACTGGAGCTGGAGGAGGAGGAACGTTGGCCGGACTCGCGGCAGCGGCCCTAGCCTCGAGATATTGACGAAACCAACTGGGTACATGTACACCCTCTGGTATCTCAGATGCTCCAGACATGCTGAAAAGAAAAAGAAATAGTTTTAAAACAAGGGAAGCGAAAGAGAGATGTATGGCTTGCGGGGATTATGCTCTTTAAAGTAAACTTTCCTTGAAAATAGCTTCTTTAAAACAAGTTTTTGAAAAAAAAAAATTCTAGGAAAATAATACTTTTGAAAACACTTTTCAAAACTTTTTATCTGTTCTTGTAACCATAGCCCTGATACCACGTGTAACACCCATGCCCATTAATGTCACTCACAAAGGGAATACATCAATGTCCATGAAGCGTTATTGTTGTATAGAACAGATAAATTACAAGAATAAATAAATAAAACAACACAGCGGAAGTTAAAAACTTATTTCATAGCATCATCACTCAAAGCGAGTTTACATAAGTAGTCTCCAAAACCATTACAACAGGATCAATAGTCTTTTCCAAATACTTCAAAGTACATAAAGAAGCAAATACTTAAATAACATAAATGTATAAATCCCCACTGAGCATAAGCAAAGCCATAAAGATGAGAGAGTCCAGAGCGATACATCTACCCTCTTCAAGCAACTGAAAGAAATCGGCACTAAGCTGTAGTATTCCCTCCTTGCAAACCTGAGGGGGGGGGGAAGGAAGAAAAGTGGTGGAAAGAAAAGGAGGTCATACATAAAGTCTGGCGAGTGCGATAACTTTAACAATATAATTATCAAAATAACTAGACTAAGGCATAAGTTGGAAAATAAGGAAATGACCGTGAACAAATGGTATGGCAAAGCAAACAAAGAGATAAGACGAACAAAGATAACGCTAAAGGCACCCCTAATCACTATAGGATAATTACTATACTGCACCACTACTAGTCACCCTAAAGGTTGATCCCGCCTACAGAACTTAATAATGATAATGGTAGTTTCATGTACCCCTAGCTACCTTCATAGGTATCGTCTTCCCCTATCTACACTAGGTGTACCCACTACCCCCATTCAATCGGCTCCCTAACTCGTAGATACCTGTGCTGGCCCCATAGTAGGGTGTATCACTCCCCAAAGTGGCAACCCGATACAACCAAAAATGCACGGCTTATATCTACACGATGCAACAACGTCTTACCTACCAGCCCGGGCCCACACACGCATATGAACCTGTTGGACTTGCGTTGCCACCACTGACCCGTTTTGACCTCTTACAATCAAATCCAGTACGCGTGTCCCGTCCTCGACTTAGGTCGAGCCCACCAAGATACTTAATGGGTTACTGGTTTGAAAAGGGCCCCCGTGCATGACACAAGCTTTCCACCTATGCTTGGTCCCCTCTAAGGTTTTTCCCCACTTAACCCCATTCTTATTCACGTCTTCCTACATGTTTCAATCTTGGTTAAGTGCATCTAATCGTATTTCAAATGCCACCCAAGACACCCACTAAGTTCCACATGCCACCCAAGGCACCCATTTAACCCCCTCATGTCCCACTACATGTTTATCTCGTTAAGTGTTTCTTAATTCATTAAGACCGTAACCTTGTAAAGACCTCCCATATTTGACTGGCATTTGTGGCAGCTGGATTTGCCGGGTGGGTCCGGACAGTCTTACACCACAAACGAGCCTAACCTCGTGTCTTTACAACTGTTACGCATTTAATTCATGCCTTTGACCTCTCACTTTAGACTGGCATTTGTGGCAGATGGATTTACGAGGCGGGTCCGGGCAGTCTTACACCACAAAAGAGTCTAACCTCGTGTCTTAGGCGATTAATTACACATAATTAATTATCCCCAATTTGAACTAATTTCCCTATTCAAATTGTCAATCAATTACAAATTTAACTATGTCCATAATTGACTCAATTATGTCCATCTATTTATGTTATATAAAATTATACCAATTATCACATTTAAGGCATTTATGCCAATTCTCAATATTAAGTCTTTTAATATTATCCCATTGCCCCACGTTGTACGTTCGTTCGTTTAACGTGAAATATACGTTAGACTCGAATAGACTAACTTATGGAAAATAAGAGAAAACATAACAACATGCATAGAATAAAAACTATATCTAAACATAAGGGGTGAACTTACATGTGTGAATAAGGTTTTTCATCTAAAACTTGCATAGGCCAAAGTTACAAACTTGCATAAACTATGGATGTCATAGATCTAATCATAAGGTATAAACTTGAATAGGCAATAGTCACAAACTTACATTACATGATTCATATTCCAACATATATATATATATATATACTTTCATATGTGATTTATGCAACATAAACTATGGTGTAAACTTGCATCTAACTCACACATGTCATAGCCTAACTTTAGATCCAGTTTACACATAAAATAGATGTCATGAAACATGTAAGGTTGTATATGATTCTCACTAACTTGCAGATGATTCATATCCAAATTAACATCTAAACTTGCATACATACATATGATTTTACATATGAATTAGTTCCACAAACATAACCAAGTAGCGTATGAAGTATCATTAAGAATTAATTGTACATAAGCCAACAATTAGCATAGATTTACAACATAGATAATAACATCATAGATTTACAACATAGATAATAACATCATAGATTTACAACATGGATAATAACATAACGGTCAATGATTCACAACATAACCATATAACCCAAATCATATCTTAACCCAATTAAATTGTTAGTTATCTTATTAAAGAAATCGAACTCGCAACTCAAAGAAGGTCTTGAGTTCTGGAATCTGAGTTCTGAAATTGATTTAGCTCGCCTTTATAGTAGATTCGTTATTGTTTAGATTAGAGTTGAATAAAATTGAGTTGATTAGCTTTACTTCCTCTCTAATTGGTGGCGGCTACTCTAGGTTACAATATGACAGCATGACGGCCATGATTCCAATTTTTATTTGATTCTAGGGTTTGAGTCTACACATGTTTATATAGAATTTAAATTTAATTATAGCCGTCGGATGATCTTAGGGTTAATCAAAACCACTCAATCAGGATAGGGTGACACCTCAGCCCTAATGACTCGGCAAGGAGTCAGAAAGGACTCAACAATGAGTCACATTATGGACCAGATCACACCAGAAAGTTGTGCAGGCTTTCTGCTCGGCCTGGGCGCACTTGGCAGGTGCGCCAGTGCAATTTTTGTACTGGCGCACTTCCCAAGTGCGCCAGTGCATTTATTATTATTATTATTTCTTCTTCTTCTGGTTTTTCCGCCTAACTTCGTTCGTCCATATCTCCTTCATACGGTATCCGTTTTGCGCAAACTCGAACTCTATCTCAAGCAGAATTCCGAGACGAACGCAATGGAGTAACCCGTTTCCCTTAATTCTCACATCAAAGATTAATTATTCTTTAATTTGTGAACATTAATATTAAAATTACGGGGTATTACATTTGGTTTCTTAGATTTGAACATCAATCGATTAATATCCGATTGATTTCTATTTGATCATTATTGGTTCATCAAATTGTCAATTCCCAAATCTATTTAATTTAATTTCAATATCAATATTATTAATAATTTAATTACACTTATTTAGGTTAGGTTACAATTCAAATTTTTAATTCAATCTGATTTCCACTCAAATCAATCAATCACACTAATATCTCCATAATTTGATAAAATCATTTCTTTTCTATACAAAAATATAATCGAGGTAAAATTATTTCATTTACCCACTTTTCAAAACAATATTGTATTCATTGCCGGTTTAATGCTTCTCAACACTTGAACTGATCAAACAACACAATACAAAACATTTGTATATAAAATTTACAAATACGCTCTCATATATATACACTCAACTAAATCTAGGGTATTACTGACTCTATTTCTATCGAGTTACACCATAGAGCCAAGGTTATTACTAAACCAATAACTCTGAAACCACTGTAACAACCCAAGGATTTTCGGCCCCGAAAATCGACATAAATCCATTTACCATATCTCATGTCGAACTTCCAAGCACCGAAAACACAGGAACATTATTAGAAAGAAATTAGAGGGTGAGATAAGAGAGAAAGAAATATTAGAATAGAAGAAGAAGAACCAACACAACACAGAGTCTCACATCGCAGCGAAACAAAATATAATATAGAAATAAATCTTTATTGAGAGCTTTAAATAAAATTTACAATCAGAGTACATCAACACCTATTGACAGTTATAGTAACCTGTCCTCATATACAACACACAGCAGAATAAATACTAGATACAATATGCCTGGTCACCTCCAACACATCTTCTGGAATTCACAGCATCCGATAACCTGGACCTGTACAACCCGGTCTAACCCGAGCATTACATACACCAGGTCAGTCTGGTGAATCAGAGTGAGAAAAACTCGTAAATCTTTAAAGGGAATCATCCTACTTGATTTTAAAGTTCAAAACCTTTTCGAAAGAAAAGGATAATCATAAGACCAAATCCACACATAAACACGGACGGTTTTTACCTTACAATAACCCAAAACATTTTTGAAATCTTTTCTGATATTATAATAGTGTCTAAATACAAGTAGATATCAATCTAGCGGAACACTTGCATCTCACGCTCCACATATATAGTATACAATCAAAACCGTTGGCTCTTATTAGAGATTGGATTCTGACTATGACAAGGTATGAGACCACCTGCTGATAATGTATCTCTAGAGAGGAATACATTGGGTTCAACAAGATCGTCTTGCAACCCGGCCCACACATGACTGGCCACTCATTTCGCTTGAGTGTACCGAATGTATATCACCAATGGTTGGGCTCAAACCACTGTTTCCCAAAAGGGACAGCATCAAAATAGATTAAAGAAGGAAATTAATTTTCTCTAGATAGGTGATTATGCACCCTAATGGGAGTGACTCACATAGCCATGCTGCCTGCCCGATTTATGTCATTTCCCAGTTGATGAGGCTTGAGGTTTGAATTTTCCTTTTGGAACACCCGGTCACCATTCAATTTGATTGCCACATCGTCAGATCCGCCAGATATCACTAATTGACGTCCACAAAAATACTCTAGTTATTTGGCTAGAGAAAAAGCATTTCTTTGCCATCAACTATGGTACGTTTGAAGCAATTAACGTACACGATTCCTTTGGAAACTCTCTATCAGGCATTCGTCCATACAAGTCATCCAGGAACAGGATGAACCGAAGGCACCCTCCTACAACATCCAAGGAATCACCCAATAGATTAGTAGCGAGTAGTCCTTGCAATCCGTAGATTCCAATCACGACAGGACCACAATTTATCTCCGGTTGCAATCCCAGAGATTATTAGCAGTTCTTCCATTTATGTAAATCTACGGTCTTCAATGCTGCATCTTGATCATCTTCTGATATCTTCATGTATTTGTTGGTCGGAATGTTTTTTGAATATAACTTGGATACCGGTCTTTCCGTTCCAACAATCGTATTGGACAGATTTGATAGTCGGTTATTTAACTACCAAAATAAACAGTGATTCAATCATGAAAATCCGTTGAGTTCACTGGTTCTGTATTCAGCATCACCTGGCCTTTGTTAATCACAACTAATTCATTTTTGTTTAGTCAAAACTTCTAGCTCTTTTAATATTTGAAAACTATGATAATTGAATTGTTATTTAATATACATATGCCCTCCAAACAATTTTATTATAATACTTAGTAAAATAACTTACACCCATATTCAATTTCCACTTAATTCTCCTTTCAAAACATTTGTTACATCATTCTTTATGATTTAAATTTGAGAAATCCATTCAACTTATTACTTGTAAAAAAGCATTACGAAATACCTTTTATTCCTTTCTTGAAACAATAACTAATTTTTTTTGTATAAAATAAAACTCAACTTTACATTTCCTTTTTAACCCAAAAATATCGTTATATTTTCACGCAACCCCTTTTTCTTTTTCTTTTTCTTTGGAATTCTCATTATATATTTTCCCTTCTTGCTAATCTCCTTTACTTCGGATCTCTCGTTATATATTCTCCAAAATTTCACCAAACGTTCCATTATTATTTCATTAACAGAAATAATAAATTATTACTAACCTCTTTTACCATTACCAACTAATATCATCTTTGGATAATCCTGATGTTGTTCAAGTTGGGTTATTTTAATTACCTCTCAGACCTTGATCAACAACGTTCTTATCCTCTGATAAATATAAGTTGTAATCCAAAAACCAATATTCCATTCCAGTCTCAAAACAAATTCCATTTAACTATTTTATTCAAAATACAGTTTCATAAACCTTCTTACCTTTTAGAAAACTCTTTCTCGAATATAACCCTTCTTTCTTAATTTCATAATTAAGTAATTTCTTATAAACAACACCTTTTTAACACTGCCTCTTTAAACAAATTCCTTTATAGTCCGGATTTGGTTATACAACCCTATGACCCACTTCTTTACCCGAATTAACTTTTACCAATCTCCTTTCAAATCTATTCAACCATTCCCCGCTTTGGAGATCTTATTTCAATTTTCCCCTTTTTACTTAATCTCACTTTTAAGTAATGTTAATTTAAAATTAAAGCTTTTGCACTTTAAATCTCATTTATATAACCCTGGTTTATTATAAACCCTTTTATCATAATTTCCTCTAACTTAATTCAAATAATTAAGTATCATTTATTTCAAGCTATTGTATTCGCTTGGAATTCCTTTTTTTACTTCGTTATAAAAGTTCACATTTTAAATATAAAACCCATTCATAAAATCCTTTCACCATTCAACTAGATTTCATTTCAACCTCGATTACTTTTTACATTAATTCAATTAAAAACTAATTTCCAAATTACAATTAATCATGATAATAATTTACTTTAATCATTAACTACTGTAAAGGTAGTTAATTCCTTTATTAACTAAAATAAATAGTAAACTCCTTTTTAAAACCTTATTAAAATCAAAACAATATTCATTAAACTATTAAATTGCGTAAATTCGAAACAAACTAATTTAGTAGTCGATTCCAGTTAAAACAATCGGTTAAGTCAACTCAAACCCCCGTTATCTCGTTAACCCATTCCAATTCGTTCTCTCTTTAAATTAACTAAAAATATAATTAATTAAAATAATTCCATTAATTGTTTCGTAACAAAACAATTATCCAATTTAAATTGTCAAGTTAATTTCTATTCATTTGTTTATAAATCTGATTAACATAAAAAATTTCCTTATAAAATCAATTAATAATTAATTATAAATTTAAATTATAAATATTTATTTTATTTTAAACAAACCTTTTTCTCAAAATAATATATTTCAAATATAACTTCAGTTCTATCGATTCACTTGATGGTAAATCAATATAAGCAAAACAATTTATTCTTAGGCCATTTACTGCCGGTTGCTCAACCAATATTGCCTATTGGTTAAAACAAAACGAATATTGCATTTCTAGTCAACAATCTATAATCAGATCAATCACCCAATCAGGAAAGTTCGTATATGATAATATAAAGATAAATAATGTCTAATATATTTAAAGAATCCCGTTGGATTCCTCCAACCTGTTCTTCCCAGTATCCAAATCGGTAAACTCAAATCAGATCATTCAATTTCATTTAATTGACGACAATAAATAATGAACATTTAACATTAACCAATTCACAAACAATTCAAACAATTTAAACATGTTTATTTTATAAACGTGACTAATCAAGGTGAGTTATGTAACCACCCGGAAAATCAAAACCAATTTAAAATTTTTATTTTGGCAATTTTAATGGATTTTGAATAATTAAAATGATTTATTTTAAATAATAACGACTAGAAATTTATTCTGAATAGAATTAGAACGTATAAATTTATTTAAATCGAAGTTAGAATATAAATATGTATTTTAAATATAAAAGGAATTGCAAATGGCGTGGTAGTTTCAAAATTCAATTTCAAATTTCAAATGAATGTACAGGATTCAAAATAAATCGGATTTTAGTAAAACTAGAAATAATTGAATTTGTTTGAAAATATCTTTCCAACGAATGTGAAAAATCCAGATTTCATAACGGGAATAAAATGTTAAGTCCAGTTGAAAATTCAGAACAGCCGCTGTGGAATTTATATATAATATATAGCCTTTAAAAATAGCAATTTTGCAAACGACCTCCATTTTCGACGACACTACTTTTGTTGGATCCGGAATGTCAAATTATTGCTAGATTCCAATTTTCATAATTTTTGGAATCAATATGTGAGCGTGATGAATTTAAACGTGTTTGGTCAATTCAATTTGAATTTAATAGACTGGAAAATGACTCTTTTTCAAACGATCTCCAAATTCAACGAAATTAGTTTTGTTAGGACTATACCGTCAAAACATAGCTAGATTTATTTTTCTGAAATTTTTGGAGTCAGTATGTGGCCCCGGTAAATTAAAATGTACGTTTAAATTCAATTTATATTGATTTATATTTTAATTTTGATGAAAACTGGTCGTAACAGTCGAATTGGCTTGCAGGACATATCCCATTGTGTCCGGAATGGGGGTATTTGACTAGGGGCGACAATCGTTGGGTTTGGTTTGGAGTTCGTATCAGTAAGGGGGTATTTTTGGAAATTAAACGATATAAATAAATAAAATGGGCCAATCAAAATTCACAAAAAAAAATCAATTTTCTCTCTCCTCGCTACCTGCAATGTATGACGGAAACCATCGAATCCTTCTCTCCTCGATTCCGCATGATCCAATCAATGAAATCAATCTGTTCTTTAGGGGATTTCGGAGAGAATCTTCCCATCTTCAAATCCATGGTGGTGTGGTAATTGTTCACATTGTGTTTTGGAAGAACGAGGTGCTTAAAGTCTCGACGTTGTGAGGCGATTTCTGGCAAGATCCCGGCACTGAGTTCACTGCGATTTCAGGCCCAGGCGCGCCTCTCGTCGGTGCCCCACGTGGTGTAACTCGATCGAGCTACAACATCCTAGATTTGATGAAAAATCCTAACCTAGTTTCGAACAAGGTCGATTGACGGTCTGAAGATGATTTAGAAGGGAACGACAACGTTTAAAACATTATTAAATGCATAATTAACGTTGTTAATTTAAATTAATCACGTATTCAATTATCCAATGTTTGTAACGTGATATCTCTTGCATACAACCCCGATGTGACTATTTCATCTGATCAGTTGGATGATATCAAGGTTGAACCCGAGGCGGTTGGGGACCGCAGGCCTATGCGTATTGTTGGGAACGATACGAAGCAACTTCGAAGGAAAGCGGTGAAATTAGTCAAAGTTCAGTGGGGCGGGAATGAAAATGATTGTACTTGGGAGACAGAGGAGAGCATTAGGAAGACGTATCCAGAACTCTTCGCCTGGTAAGATTACAGTTTCGATTTAGTCTTTCTGCATGCTAGGATAGGTTTGTTTTGCATGTTTGATTGTTGTTTGTGGCTGGTAGGCATGCAGGATCCTTTGTATGTTTTGGGTTAAGGAATTTTGGGGACAAAATTTCTTAAGGGGGGGAGGGAGCGTATAACGACCCACATTCTCCGTATCGAAGGATCGTAGGATATTTATTTCTTTCACATACGAAGTCGTATGGTCGTGTAACTTTAGGAGACGACTATTGGGGTCATTTCCCATGTTCATGATTTTTGCCGATTTGTAAATGACCGTTTTTCCCCTAGCTGATCTTGTTTTGACCATAACTTTTGACTGGAAAGGAATTTTGACCTGAAACCACTTCCATTGGCTCTGAATGATGGTTTACATTTCCGTAGATTGGTCACATTAGCCAAACGGACTCACCCTTTGGAAGATATGGCTGAAACAAGTTTCAGAGAGTGAAAAACAGCTTAATTGGGCTTAACCGGGTGATTAACAGCTAGGCCTAATGGGGGATTTCGGGATTAGAGGTATTTAAGGGCTGCTAGGGTTAGGATTTCGGGTTTTCACTCATTTTCCAGCCGCCACAAACCCTCTCTTCAACCTGACAATGGCCTCCAACATCTAAATACACCTATAATCACTTCTTAATCAACTTTTGGCTTTAACTACATCAAATCAAAGAGGATTAGCACCAAAGCAAGGTTAGAGCTGCTGCATTGCATTGGGAACAACACCAAACAGAGAATCATTTCATATTTTGTATTTTATTTGTGGCCAAGGTGAGTGATTTGCATAGTTCCTCATTAATTATGATTAATTAAGGGTAATTAGTGTTAATTAGCGAATTTATACATGTTAAAAATCTGGAAAAATATTGATAAAATTCGAAATGATGTTTTAGACCTCTGTTAGAAGTTTGGGTTAATTTGGTTAAGTTTTGCTAATCATATCATTAGATTTTGCCTAAACTTGTTTAAGGGAAAATATGGGGTTTTAGGTATGTTTGATCCATTTTACATGCTATGATTGTTGTTTTGCTGTTTGTGGATGATTATACATGTTGCTATGACTGTATAGTATGCTTTGTGGTTGTCTAGAAGTGTTAGACTGGTCGAAAACGCCGTCGAATGGCGTAAATAGTCGCTAGAAGAAGTTGCAGGAAAATATGCAGGGACCGGATCGGATCGCCCCACTTTATCTCG
Source organism: Allium sativum (assembly GCA_030737875.1). NCBI lineage: Eukaryota > Viridiplantae > Streptophyta > Magnoliopsida > Asparagales > Amaryllidaceae > Allium > Allium sativum. The sequence goes on along the minus strand of CM060912.1, from coordinate 1,006,898,089 downwards.
ACCGACCCGATTTTGCCTAAACATGTTTAAGGGAAAATATGGGGTTTTAGGTATGTTTGATCCATTTTACATGCTATGATTGTTGTTTTTCTATTTGTGGATGATTATTCATGTTGTTATGACTGTATAGTATGCTTTGTGGTTGTCTAGAAGTGTTAGACTGATCGAAAACGCCGTCGAATGGCGTAAACAGTCGCTGGAAGAAATTGCAGGAAAATATGCAGGGATCGGATCGCCCCCCCTTTATCTCGACCCGACCTGATGTAGATGGTCACGAACCGAACCACTCCAGAAGCCACGACTCGACCTGCTTGCATCAGTGGACTCCGCACAATGAAGCTTACCATTCCACCTTTGCTTGATGACCACGGCCCAAAGAGCACGAACCGATCTGCCATGAATTGATGAAGGCTGGTTTTACGAGGCGATGGAGGAGTGCGACCCGACCCGAAGCTTGGCCACGACCCGATCCGATGGAGTTGGAGGACCATGAGCTGATGGCGTGACTCGATCCAAATGGAGGAACTCGACCCGAACCAGTATGGTGACTGCAGACTGAACCAGGAAGCTTGAACGCGAGATATGAGCTATGGATTGAATGAAGACCGATCCGGAGAAGAAGACCGAAACCCGAGATGCAAAGGTAGTCCAAATGGGAAGTTTGTACTTAGGATCCAGTTGGGAACCAACGAGTTGACTTTAGGAGTTGGGCTTTGCTGCGGGACGTGTGCAAAGGGGTTGTCGATGTCTGTAACTTTGGATCACTATGTGTATAGGGTACGTGAATGGATTCAGGGCCACAGTGGCCTAGGTACGACTAAAGAGCTATAGACCATTGAATTGGGGTCATTTGTAAAGATTTGGTTATGACTCCATGGGGTAGGCTTGGTAGTAGCAGTAGTTGTACAAGTCGAACTTCGTCACTACTTCGATGGGTCTAGTGATTGACAATGGTGGACATCGTATGCTTTACGCACTGAGTGAGAGATGTGAGGATGGTTGCTATGTTTGATTTGTTTGCCATCATTATGACATGCACACCCCCACCCCCGTATTCTTTACACCATATATAGTGGAACCTTAGAGTATTGTACGGTATGTAGTGCTAACTCTTTGGTTGCAGGTCCAGGTTCAGGTATGGTTTAGTACACCTGTTATTGTTCTGTTTAGCTGCTTATCGCTCATACCAGACTTTTTGTCTGACCTAGAGTTTTATGTCTCTTCGTATTACTCTGGGTGCTCTCACGAGTAGACTAGAGACAGGTTAGGTGGTATGCACGAGTAGTTGTACCGGAGACGAGCAGGAGGCTTCCACGTATGATACATATATATATATATATAGATATTCTCCCTGTGTTGCTGCGGTCACTACTTTGGGCATTATTGGTGTACCTTTCTTTCTTTCTTTTGTTTAGAGACAGTAATTTGGAAAGTTGTAATAAGCTGTATTTGGATTTCCGCTGCTCTAATGATGATGTTGATGTTGGTTTTAGTTATCAGCTTATGCACTGTCTCGCCTGTTTTATTTCAAAGTATGTTACTATTATATTTTATTCTATGCGCTGTGAGACATTCTACAGGTTCTTTATTAGTTCATTCTCTTCTTTCCTTTCTTTGGCGACTGTTCCGTGCTAGTCGGGCATGTGTGCAGCGCACTTTCGGAGGAAATGCCGGCTGGTGCGGGGCGGGCCGTCACAATATATATATATTATATATATTTAATGGCATGAATAGAATGCGCCGCGCCGCGATAGTACGCGAATTTCGACTATTGACTTCGAATTGATAGTACGAGAGATCCGACCGTCGGATTCTCCTAAACCCGGAACTGTTGGGTTCGTATCGAAAAAAGCTTTCCAAAATATAAAAAATCTGAAGTCTAACGGTTGGATTTGGAATTATGTCCAAATCAAAATTGGAAAAGGTTGTTGTAAGTGCAGTTCGATGACCGTTTATGGAAATTGACAGTACGGGCCTTGATAAAATTATTAAAAATATCAATAATTTGTGTAAAATCATAATAAATGATTTGGAAAGAATTTGGATGAAAAATTCCACGTTTGAAAAGCTAAAAATATATTTATATCAAAATGGACTAGTTATGAACTAGAATTATAATCCAATATTTTTAAATAAATAAATTAGATTTGAAATGGTTTTAAAAATAACTAGAATTTCCAATATATGAAGTGGAATGGATTTGAATCGAAATTATCTTCGGAATATTTCGATGTTGGATTTCGTGATTATACAGGTATTGTTATGGAAATTTGAAAGATATATTTATATCTTTATTTCCAATACAGTATTTGTTGGTTGCAGAATTTGGTATAGAATATAAGCCGATATATTTTCTATTCAGAGCCTTGTATTTAATATCAAATGGGATTTCGGGTTGTCGTGAATGGTGTCTTAAATAACACTGTTCTTAAACCCAGTTGAGGAAAGAATAAATCTTTTTATTAAGGTTTAGTGAAAATTTCCAATTAATTAATATTTAATTGGAATTGAATAAAAGAATTGGATTTTGGGTTGTCGTGAATGGTGTCTTCAGTAACACTATTCTTAAACCCCGTTTGAAAAGAATAAATCTTTTAGTTAAGATTATTAGAGTTTCCAGTTACATTTGGTAATTGGAATAAAATGGAATGTGAATCGAGTTTATCGTGAACTGTGTTTTTAACGACATTCGTTCTTTAAACCAATTTACAGTGAAATGTGATTTGAATTTGTAAATCTTTTATTAAGATTTAAAGGATATTTTCCAAAGTAAAGATTTCCAATTTAATAAAATAAATTGGAATGGAATGGAATCTGATTTGGTAATAATTGAAGGGAACTTCTGTGGAGGAAGACTGTTACTATACATGGAATTTAAAAGGCTTGGCCTTTATTCCATTGATATTATCGGTTGGATATGGAAGTTTCTACCGATTATATATATTGATCTGTTTTCCGTGAGGATTCCATTGTTAGTGGAATCTGATTTTGGGTTTATCATGAGCTGTGTTTTAAATGACATTAGTTCTTTAACCCAGTTAAAGATAAGATTAATTTCTTAACTTTGAATCATCGTTAAGTAATGATTTTGGATATTAAAACTGAACTAGAGTTTTAATGAATCTTTAATTAGATTGAAATGTGAATGTGATAATTTAAATTATCAAATTCATGGAATGATCGATAATGGAGTATCACCCGTTTTGCTCCAAGCGATAGTTAAATCTTTAATTAGATTTGGACGGCAAATGGTAATTAAATTTACCGATAACACTATGGCATTAGATATGGAGCATTACAGGTTTGGCTTCTTGGGATGAATAGGTTAGGATTGGGAAATCAAACAAATGATTACTTCGGTAAGGTGTGCTAATCCCGACTAGTTTGGATAAAACTTAATTTGGTTTGAATTGATATCCAATGGAAGATTAAAGAATAAATTTAAAGAATTTATCTGTAATGACCCAACTTTCGAACACATATGAAGTCGTGCTAATAATAAGAATAAGAATAGGTAGAAGATAAAATCACAGAAACATTAGAATCTCACAGCGGAATTTTTTACGAAAAGATGATACTTTATAATATTACACATTTGAATATATTACATCAGAGCATACTGGACCTAGTTATACAAGCCATTCATAGTACATCTTTAATTATACATATCATTGACGACTAACTTGCATACTTATAATTGTACAATAGATGAGATAGGTAGATCAGCACACAGAAAGTTCCATCCAGCTTCTCAAGTTTATCCAATCCTGATTCACTTGTCTATTCATAACAAGTGTTATGAATACCCAAGAGTTTAAGGGAAACACAGAAAAATAAACTTCGGGTCAGTCAGGGGACTGGTATGAGTAAACAGTTTTAAAACAGGTCAAAGAAATAAAAATATCTCATAAGACCACGCCGTAAATACGGAACGGGTTTTTACCTTATGAGGTCAAAACACTTTGTATACTTGAAATCAGATATTATTATAGTGTCTAGGGTTTCACAAATAAATTAGAATCTAGAAGAATGCTTGCATCTCACATTTTCCTATATAGTATACAAACAAAAACCGCTTGGCGCTTATAGAAATTGGATTTCCAACTATGATAAGGTATGGGACTACCTTCCGATTATGTATCTCTAGAGGCGAATACACCTGGGTTCAATAAGAATGTCTTGCAACCCGGCCCACATATGACCAACCACTCATTTCTCTTGAGTGTATCGAATGTATATCACCAACGGTTGGGCTCAAACCACCGTTTCCCGAAAAGGGACAGCATCGAAATAGATTAAAGAAGTAAAAGGAATTTCTCTAGATAGGTGATTATACACCCTAATGGGAGCGACCCACATAGCCGTGCTGCCTGCCCGATTTTTGTCATTTCCTGGGTGTGAGGCTTGAGGCTAGACTTACCTTTTTATCATCACTGTTTATTTTCTTTGAATGCCACATCGTCCTATCCATCAGAAATACTCATTCGATTTCCCAAATATATTACGGGCAATAAAGCTAAGAGAAACGAATTTCTCCGCCACCAACGTAATATACTTACATAAATTCGATGTGTAGAATCTAACTGATATACGTTGTCAGACACTCGTCCATTCGGGTTTGTCCTGGGACTGAACAGACCGAAGATATTATTTACAATCTTCTTGCCCATCGTCGTCTTCAGTTTGAAATCTCTTACGCGCAGCATATAATCAAATCAAAGTGGAATGTTAATTCCGGTCTCTTTGAAATGATTAACGAAACATTTTCTTTTTAATTATTAATCTAACATGATTATAATCATATATAATTACAGTCAGACTAAACCATATAAGATCATCTGGCTTGTATCTGGTATTTTAATCATGTCTTAATAATGGACAGTTTCAGTGCGTGCGTCGCACACGGTTTTTCTTCTCATTTTGTTCGTCACCTTTTAAAAATAAAAACTTTACATTATTCTTGAGAAAAACTATTTCTCATTATTATTCTTTAATCTAATTATTCATAAATGAATAAAATTTATGATCAAATTTACTTTACAGCTTTCACACTGTGTATTGTTTTGTCAAATTTTCTTTTTATCTCTTATATCGATCTACCTTTTTATTTCCACAAATTAATAAAATTTCTTTTTATTTATCTAAACACGATTTACAGTTCTTATTTCAAACAATACAGAATTATACATGACCGGTTGCTTTTAGATTACAGTTTAAAACTGACAAATTTAACGTATGTGTTACATACGGTATCTCTTATTACTTTGTCCGTTTTAAAATTTTAAACATTTTATTAGAAATTAAATTCTAATTTAAATTATTTATAATTTAATAAAATTACAGCTTCTGTGTTAACTTCTCGGCTTTTGTCAAAAACATATTCGATCTTCTACGCTTGATCGACTTTCTTTACAGTTTGAATATTTTTATTTGAAAATCATTTCTAATTCTAATTATAAATTAAATTTAAAATTTAATTTAAATTTACAGCTTCTGTATTTAAAATTTCAACTTCTGACAAAAACTGCTCCTCAATCCTGATTCACTTTTTTCTCTTCATTGGCTAAATTAAATAAATTTTTTATTTATATTTAAATATTTATTTTCCCTATTTAATTTAATCCATTATTAAATTTAAAAACTAGTTTAAATTTAAATTATATTTAAAAACCCTTGTTTTAAAGTTAAAAACACCAAAGTACCACATTTGCTAAACTACCACTTCAAAACACTGGTGCGCACCTTGCCAAACCCGCCCAGCCACCATGTTTTTAGCAAAGTACCACTTTGCCTAATCACCCAAAGTACCACTTCCCAGACCTCATCATTTCCTTGCCTGATCACCTCTAGATACCATGCGCTGACCCCTACCTAAAGTACCACCTTGGTAGTTCCCCCTCTTCTTGTTCTTCTCTTTCGTTCCCCACTCCCGTGCACACTTGTGCACGCCGTGTCCATGTACAGCCGATCCAATCACCAGGCAGCCACCGTGTCTTCATCCACCGATGTCTTCACACCACCTGGGTCCCCCTCCACCACCAGATTCCGACCAAACTACCTCGATCAAAAATTGGGGCTTGAACCCAGGCCTCTACATAATAGCCTCCACCAAAATGCCTCGCTCTGCCTCCACAAGCCGTCAGTCATCACCGTACTCCACCATCACAACGTTGACTTCCTCCTCCTTCGATCCCATCTGGTGCGACGCCCTCCGATTCAACCACGTCGGAGCAGTTCCAGTTTCAAACCGACATCAAATTTGCAACCTAAAAATCTTAAATCCAATTCGTTTGTTCAAACCAATCAACAGAAAAAATATTTTACATTTTTGCTATGATTTCCGAACACTCATACTCCTCTCGACTTCATGTCCTTGCATTCAATCGCCGGGATCACCAGAAATTGATCAGATAAGGTTTTCTGGTTAACTCTAGATATCTCAACACTCTTTTCATTAAAAATCATTAAATTTCTTCCTAAAATCATCATTTCGATCCCTTATTGCATTTATAAACTCAAATTAAGTTTTTACATCATTTGAATATCCACTTTGAATTTGAGTTTACAAAGACTACTGGCATTTCTGTTTTTACGTGTTCTGTGTACATCAAGCAATAGTTCTCCTTACTTCCAGACCAATGTTGGTAGTAATGTCGTGGTTTAAAACTAAGATAGAAGTGTATTTATATCTCCTAACCTAGATTTCACTGATTTGAGAATCCGTAGTTTATTTTATCTAGGACTGGCACACAATAACAGGATTTGTTTCCTGTCAGTATAAGGTTCTAAACCAAAGGATCATTAATGAATTAAAGTATCTAACTCTTAGATCAGGTAAAGAAGATGATTCAACCAAGTTCGCATTCAACAACCAAAGCAAAACAACATCCAGACAAGTTGACAGTCTAAAACAGAAAATACAGGAAGAAGATTTTGAAAAGTTTACTCACCGGAATAGTTTGAAATTATCAGTTTCCCCTTCACTGATCTAATTTAAATGCTTTTGTGTTGTGTGAGGAAAAGAGAGCATACTCATGTCTATTTATAGTGGTGGAAAACCATTAAAATATGGTGCATTAACACTGTTTTTGAAAAGAGAAAAAAATCAGTTTTCAGATTTGTTTTTGACAAATGAAAGACAACTCAAAAAGAAAAATCTTTTTCTTACCAAATCAAAACAGCACCTCCTCCTTTCACATGGCTTATCTCAGCCATACTTCATCTGAAAATCCCCTATGAAATCACCAATTTTCTCCTATTGGTTACTATGAAACATCACTAATAAATGTTCATGTACCATCCATGTTCTCCCTAATCTTTCCTTGGTTGAATCAAATGATAGCATCCATTTCGTACCATGAAATTCTCAGTTTTCATCTTGGAATTTCTCACCCATATTTCCCTTATGACAACTCGATTTAACCAAAAATATAACATACTTTTACTTGGCTTTCAAGGCAATACAAAAACAGAAAATCTTGTACAAATTATTCGCGGCATGTGTTGTGTGTATGCATGACTAAATCTATATGAATCTAGATGCTAACCTAGTGCCTAATGTAGTAAAAATCCTTAGTTTATATGTTCAAGTTTTTACACAAGTACTAAAGAACATGTTCCTTTGAGTACAAGAAAATGAGTTGTATATTCATATTCATCAAAACTGAAATATACATATGATCATGAAGATTTGTCCATGTGAATTTTTGTGTATGATCACATCCTAGGTACTAGATGCTAGTGTGAAACTAGAATAAAAATCTTAAGTTTAAATACTTAAGTTTTGTTCAAAAATCTGAGAAAATCTATAGGTTCTAGTGTACATCAAGTATCATGTTTAGATACACAAGGACTTGCAAGATTTTAAGGCACATGTTATGACAAGATGTACATGCTTTGAAAAATGAAAAGGGAAATGACATTTTAGAAAATCACATGTAAGAGAAAGACTTAGAACTGAAAATACATTGTTCTAAAATGATTTGTCATGTGAACAAATATTTCTCTAGATCCCTTTTACTAGCTTATTTCTAGTGTAGGTTGTACCTTGAATTTGGTTCATGAAACATGTTTGCAAATGGAATGGCTCTTCCATGTTTTGGTTTATGTGTATGTAAACTTGCCTTTGCACTTGCTTTGACAACAAAAAGGGTTTTGGCATGTTTTTAATTCAAGTGTCAAAAAATTTCAAATTAAGAATTGGCAAAAACTCAAATTCTAAATCTTTTGAAAAAAAATGAACAAAACATGTAAAATAAAATGACATTAAAAACTTGCTATATAAAAGTGTTATCATCATCCATGTATAAAATTAATTTAAACAAATGCTATCCTATCCATGCTATCATACATGAATGAGTAAAAATTGGTTTTGGTAAATGTTGTGCTAAATACATATGCAAATGCTGTTATACACAAGTTAACAGGTTTCATAAATTTAAAGTCTGGATTTTTAAATCGTATTTGAAAATACGATCTTACGATCGATTAATATCTGTGTCAGTGATGATAAAAATCCCAGGATATTACATTATCTTTGATAAAATTAATGGGAACCTTTCCCAAAGTATAAGAATATTTGAATAAAAGAATATTTTGGATTGGAATGAGGCATATGTTGTGTTTTTATAGCACTTGTTTATTATATACGCGAGTTATTCGGAAAGGCCGGGTTTATACCCATTCTAAATAACTGATTCGACGATATGTCGATGATGAAGACGGTGGTTGAAGACCGGAGGTCTTCACATTGTTTGGATGATTACTAATGTCTTGATTGGGATGTACACCTAAGACAAGGTAATAAGTGATGATCGTTCAGACGTACTTGGAGATCGATCGAATATGCGAGGACCTCTCTCCTATATTGGACATACGGGACGAGGAATAAGGTGCCTCCGGTTTCGTTCAGACCCAGAACGAACTTGTAAATAGATGTGTGTCTGACATTGAATTTTATTCTGTGTTGATTGATTTCTATTAAATATATATCTGTTTGGTGGCAGAGAATTTATTCTCTTTCTTAACACCCTTATCTGAGATGTACGAGCTCAGAGGTTATATATCGATAGACATCAGTCGCATGGCATGAATTGCTTGTGTGGCATGCTGAGATGCAAATGATCAAGGCTTCTATTGAAAAGAAGAGTCTTGCGGTTGATGATCAAAGCACGACTTTAATATAGCATAGCTTTGTGTATAGCGTTAATTCGCGAGCCTCACACCCCGATGATACCGAAAACGAGAGAGGACATCAGGGAGGGCATGCAAACCTTCTAGCTAGGAGTGGTGTCATGGTATGGAGCCCGGACATTTTACTCATGTGGATGTTGCATATTATTTGATGGATAGCGAGGCGCCTCAGATATATCGGTTACTACGGAGCCGATGGATATTGAGTCATATTGCTCATTTACGCCCCATAGGGCGGGGGAACATATTGTTCAGGCATTTTAATCCACTCCGTATGGACCGGCCTTAACGATCTAAGGGTTGATGCGTTCTGACCCTGAGGCTCGGGGTAGAGAGTCTCGAAGCAGTAAGGACGATCCCTTGCCTTGGTTCACAGATGGAAATCCAACTTCCAATACGTGACTTTGCAGTTTTAATTGTAGAGCCTAGTATTGGCGACATGATAGATGGTACCCATGCCGCCTATGATTGATACATTTATATTTGAAATTGTTTTATACACTATGCACTTATAATAGTATCAAAATGATTTGTTTTTAAACGTACCGAGCATGTTTGGCTATTATAAAGTAAAGCTCTATCCTCCGGATTGCGTTGCATTGTGTGATGGGACCTGAGTCTTATAATAGCTTCATTTTTTCAAAATGCATTGCGTTGTTTTGTTTTATGCACTGGTATTCTTGGGAGGAAACTCGATCTGTGTTATACGACGTGGTCCCTTGATTTACTCCATCTTGAAGTAAAGCTTTAAATAACTGTTTTAGTTCTCACACCAGCCACATGACTGACCTGGAGTTTGTTGTTTTAACCTAAACTCTGGGTGCCCCTATTTTCCACATGGGCAGCTAGTAGTTTTGGTTTGCAGATATTATATTCATAGGATCTTGGTTTACAACTGGAATGATATTCGGAAAGCTCTATATCTGTGTATCTATTTCAGTTGTGTTTTGTATTATTTTCCGTTGTATTGTAATTTGTAAATATATGATATTTACCAAATGTATATTATTTGTTCATACTCTGTATATTCTTGTACTCTGATGTAAATTTTTGTAATAAGCAATGAAATGTTCTTCTGTTTGTGTTCTAATTTGTCGTGTTCTTATACAATCTGTTCTTTCTCTTCTCTTCGGAGACCGGGGAAGTTCGAGTCATTACAGGTTACCTCTATTGGATCCAATCGTTTTAATAACGATTTGGTATTTCACTGAAATTAAACAACAATTTAATTTCATTGGTTAAATCAACAAATAAATATACAACTAGCAAATAGTCAAACATCAGCAATCAAAGCACACATAATAAAAACCCAATTTATATAAAATATAAATGGGGAGAACTGAGTGAGTTTAACTTACCTTGAGTTGATTTGCTGATAAATCAGTTCATTTCAGTTAAATCAAACCAATGTTTAATTTAACCGAAAAATCCTATTGATTCCAATACCATCCAATTCTATTCCATAGCATGATGTTCATCAATGCGATTCCAATGGCACCTTAATTGCTCAATTCTGATGACATTTGAGCATATTATTAACATTTTATTTTATATGCTATTTAATTAAATAATTAAATTCCAAATTGTTGATTTATGTACCAAACTAATTACATTTTAGAAATAAATAACAGTCTGACTACTTTTTATTACTCCTCCACCTCTAGTTTGTTCTGTCCGAACTTCTATGTACCTTGATTCCTACATCTGCCATGGTTATTAACAATTTACGGTTATATATTTTAAATTATTAAATAAGATTCCTTAACAAAGTTTAATCAATTTAATTGACTTTGTTTATACCCAAACATGGCCGACAGTATGCTGGCCATTCCTCCTTCATGTTTTTACTCACATAGGCCAAATTCATTTCTCAAACAGCCCGCTTGTTTTCAACCTGGAACAATTCATGTTTAGTTATAACCTAATCAATTTAATTATAACTTAATTAATTACGTTTATATTTAAACGTGGTCAGTCCCTGCTGTATTTTCGTCTTCTTCAATTGCTATTCCAGCTTCTCCTTTCTGTTCGATAATTCCCAAATGTGCCTACCACAAAATTCACGATTATATAACCTTAATTAATATGATAACCCCTTAATTATAATTCTAATAACAAATGAATTTTAATTACTTTGAGTTTTTACATTCAGGATAAAAATAAAGGTCCAATCTCCTTTCGTTCCTTTGAATTTGCCTTCACCCTGAACCAAAAACCATGTTGCTAACCCTTCATCATGTTGCCGTCCATCTTCATTGCTGTTGCGGCAAACACCAGCCCCGGACCTTCACCGTCAAAGCCCAACGAACATGCCTTAGCACCCTCCCTCTTCAACAGATATGCCACCCGGTCAGTCACCGCCTTCTATCGGTAAATCACCAAAGACTGCCGCGAGTTTCTAACGAGATTCTGGCCATTTCGAAACACGAGAACCAATCTACTCCATTGGAATGAAGGATCACATCGAGCATAACAACTTTTCTCTTAGAACATTTGGGAATTAATGAACAAAATTCAAGAGAATCAGTGAAGATTAGGGTGAAATAGTGGCCGTCAGTTATCGCTCAGGTGGAGGCGCATTTCATTGACCACGCATGACCATTTGACCGCAAAATTTAGGGTTACCGAATCTGATATATATAGATAAGGGAATGAAATATTATATTATAATATAAAACAAACGTTCTCGTATAGTAATTCAATAAACTAACCTCAAACGACTTCTGTTTTCCGATAAAAAAGGCTAATACTAGCATAAAAAATATATTCCGGATCCAATGGGATAGGTTTCGTCAAATTCCGAGGTCGTTTGTGAAAAGTCCTTTATAATTATCGATGAAAGATCAAGCGTTTAAAATTCCTAAAATTGCAAAAAAAAACCAATAAATTTGAGGCCTTGACATTATACTAGACCTCTTCCTTATGGATCAAATGAAATTTATTTCTTCCAAATCAGAGTTCATTTGGCTAATCGTTTATTCGTTTAAAGTTATCCCTATCTGAATTGACCAAAATAATATAATTGATCTGGGCGGTTATCGTTGCCACGATCAAATGGTAAGTCTGATTGACATGAAAATTGAAAATTCTACAATAATTAATTAATACGAATCCAATGGAACCAATTTCGTCACATTCTGAGACTGTTTCCCAATATGCTATTTTTATACGCACCGCAATGTCATTTTGTACACCAAATTACCCGGTCTCCAAAAATAACAAACTATATACCTATCCGATTCTAAACGATGATACGAATTCACTGGAATCGGTTTCGTGGATTAATTCCATCGTCTGCTCAAGTTACACTCAAATATCTCTCTATTAAATTAATTTAATTACGCGCTATAGAAAATGAATGGGCGTTTACGGCTGCTGTGGTCACATATGACATCGCTTTGCCATGCAATTTAATACTGTGCAATAATTTAACGTTACGGTTCCAATGACACTAATTTCATCGAAATCGAAGACCGTTTGAAAATGGTCATTTTAAAGGCCTACATTTTAATAAAGATTTCCATAGCGATTATTTCAAAATTTTATTTAGCCATAACTAACAATTTATAACATGAAATCTGGATTTTTCTCTTTCATTAGAAAATTAAAACCAACATGCTTCCAACGTTTCTTATTTCACAGAAATCCGACTTATATCGGATCTTGTTTATTCAGTTGAAGTTCAAAACTCCATATTACGAACTGCCGCGCCATTTCGAGCTCGATTTATAATTATATAAATATATAACGTTCAAACTTCATTTTAATAATGAACTAAATATTAAAATCCAGTAATATTCCAAATATAATATTTGAAATAATAAATAAAATATTTGACTGCCAAAAATACGGGTCGTTACATTTCTACTATTTATTTCTCTTGGTAACTATTGTATATTGATTGGGTGCGTGTACAACGTGTTATTGGTTATATAGATACTAATGGTGGATAGCGGTCATCATATTTGGTATTAGAGCTTACATTGCATTGTTTAATCTAAAAAGTATTAAATCGAAAGTTAATATATGCAAGTGAGAACGTATTTTTATATATTTCGGTTTTCAAACATATAATAGTAAAAGGTATAGTTAGGTTGTTCTACACACAAGGGGCATAGGAATAGTTTTCTCTATCAATGACCGATCATCCTAACCACATATCTGAGACAATTAGCAAATGAGAAATACAATTAACTACTTTGTCTCTAGAGTTGAGAATCGAGTAGAATCAAGAAGTACTAGCCCTGATTTACAGTTTATGTTTTCAACAATGGTACGAGCCTTAGTCTAGAATGCTCTTACCTCCTTAATTGGTTATGGCGCTCAAGTGCAACGAGTCGACGGTACCGCACTGTGTTGACACTTACGCGTCCATATGGAAAAACGTTCCTTAGAACGGAGTTAGCTGTTATGGTGCCAGAGCTGTTCCTTTTTTCATAAGAAGTTCTTCGGTGACTTGGAGTTAGATGTTGAATGAAGCAGGACTTTACTCCTAAGAGACTCCAAGGTTAATCCCGAATTGGTCGAGTCATTATCTCTTTAGATTCCTAAAATCAATTCGCTCAAAACTAGTTCATGGTTCACTTCAGAGAGATTTGTATCGGCTTCTTTGAAGTTGGTGAGGAGTTCGCCAATCTAGGCGATATGTCTATGCTGGAGTGTACGGACGAATTCAATGTGCTATTGAAGTATAGTTATTCTCTCTGTTATTACTCTGAAGTCTGGAGTTTATGAATGGGTTGAGTGATTGACTTGAAGGTGATTATTTCATTCGAAGGAATGATAACTTGGATGATTTGATCAAGGAAGCTCGCAATGTTCGTGCTTGTGCCCCGTATAGAAGGTTGTTCTATCTTGTCGGGACAAATCGTGGAGACATATGTATTGATTGTCATTATCATTTCGTTGAGTGCTCTTTCGATGAAGGATAAGGGAAAACAACATCACCATCGATGTATGTTTTCCACTAATGGAATTTCCATATTATTTTAATTTGACATCGAGATTCCATCGTTCCATTTGATCTTGTGGTTCAGTGGGTGGAATGGGATTAGGACTTGTGATAATAGATTTGTTTTTTACTATGACATATTGTTTTAGGGGAATATTTGGATTGTATTTGCATGTAACATCCTATGTTTGGTTGCTAGAAATTAATATTGGGGATGACTACAACATTCATAGTGCTTACTTTTAGGCCTCAAGGTGAAGGGAGACTTACGACATTGATTGTCTATACTTGGCAGCATACATGCTTCATCAAAACTAAATCTCATCGAGTCATGTTTTCTTGTTTGCTATTTGCTTGATGAACTTAACAGGACTTAATATTTGAGTCTGATAGTTCACTTATTGGGAGCGTAAAAAACATCGATGGTAGTGAGAGGTTGTTGGTGAATATAGTAGGCTAGGTCATTTTTCTCTTCAGTAGTTAGTCATACCCATTTAGAGATAGTGGGTTGAGATTTAGATCTCCAGTATGCGAGTCACTTATGATTAGACAACAGAAGGATGAGACAAATCTCTAATAGCGAGTCATCACCTGAGCTTGTAACTTGAGAGTATCTGGACAAGTTTGATGAGGTGACCAGATTGCCATTATGTTTGAATTGAGTTACGTATCAATCTAGATACAGTGTTGAACTAGTTGTTATGCCCCTAAGGCATATATTACCTACGGAGCAAGATACAAGCGTGTATCCATTTCCATTGATTGGAGGCTAGCTCGATCACTCTAGAGTGAGAGGATGTTCTTTCGATTGGGAATCCAAAGGGGATTTTATTGATTATGGGTAGTTGGATGATGCGTCGATTATAGTGTTTCATACGCTACTTTGATCTTAATTAGTTGGTTTGTTGGAGTTTCACTTTTCGATGAGAAAATTGAAGTACTTGTGTCACGTCAACTTACATAGGTTGCCATCTCGAATCCTAAGAAGGTCACGATAGCTTAGAAATTTACCCTTAGATATATCATTTACTCATTTCTAGCAGGAGTAACCAGCCGATAAGACACGCTTGGTTGCGTGGACGGTATAAATGCTATGTGTTCCCGAATAGGAGGACATCGCGCTCTAGTAGATAAATTAAAACGCATGAGAAGGAATATTCGACTTCCTATTTGGAGTCGTGGTGATAAAGTATGCTTTTGAGGGTTTGACGCACTATTTATTAGCAAAGGAGCTGGAGCTGTCTAGTATTGTTGCTTCACTAGAGTTTATCTTCCTCGTGAGAGATTTTAACCTTAATTTTCTATTTTGTCTTATCCTTTATTCTTGCTACTCCCCATGTCTTAAATGGACGGAAAGCGATTCGAATATGCTTCTTCAGTGATTTGTTCAAAAGCTTAGCTTTATCTTGTTAGGGATTGAGATGGTGGCGATGATGGTTTTGATGACAACAACATTACTTTAACTATTATTGTTATAAAATATATACTAACACTATTCTCTAGAATATATATATATATATATATATATATATATTTGTGTGTGTGTGTTTATACAAGAAATATATGTAGATGTTGATTATTGAAGATTGTACAGTTTAAATATTCAAGATTTCAAAGAAGAAGAGTTCAAGATAGAAGACACATGAGTAACAAGAGTTCAAGAAATAATAAGTAATAAAATCTAGATTTCTTGTTAAAACTCTGAATAGCACCAAATCCTTATTTCAAATCTTTTTCATTATTTTAATATTCTTATCTTATTATTGAACTGATTTCAAAATTACTTTCTTATTTCAAATTTATATTTCTATGTTTTTAAATCAAGTTTAACTCCTAATTTTAAATATATCTTTCATTCCTTAAAATAGTTTAACACCTAGTTCAAATATTTCTTATCTATACGATTATTATTAATTTTATATCAAGTTTGAATATAGTTACATAAGTTTTAATTCCCTTTACTTATATTTATATCTTCAGTTTTAAAGTATTTCTTATATTTATATTTATTGTTTTATATCATTTTTATACATTTTTAAACCATCCTTATATATGTTTGATTAATATATATATATTTTTTACTTCAAATGTTCTATTGTAACATATAGTAAAATTGTTTGTTTTAACTCAAGATTCACCATTATTTATTTAAACATTATAAGCCTTGACTTGAATTTTTTTTTTTTTTCGAAATTCAAGAAGGCTTGTCGACATGGCTAAACCCCCATGTCAACATGGTGGCCATTGGATTTCAAGTTCAAAAATCGATTAAAATATGTCCTTTGAATTCAAACCCATTCTAAAAGTATTTTAATGTTGGAAGACTATAAATAGGCTATCAAAATTGAATTTTAATAATTAATTTCGTTATCTTATTCTTCCTTTATCTTCTCTCTATTAAAGCTCTTAATTTGTTAAATTATATACTTATACTCTACCAAATTTCAAAGAGAATCACATCAATCTCTTTCTAGTTTGATTCTCTACCATACCCCTTCAAAGATTCAAGTGTTACTCAAGAGTTATACAATTTTTGTTATCAAAGATCGCAAGAGCAAATTCTGTTGAGTCTATATATCAAAACTGATATTGAAAAGGTGTGGTTGTAGCACGTTCAAATCGACTGGGTGTAATTGTAGCCCGGAAATCAATTAAGTCATATTGTACCCCAGAAACAGGCTGAGTGTACCTAGTAGCCTTGAAATCAAGGATTGTAAATTTGGATATATTTTGAAAAGAAATCTGCATCAACCTAGAGTTGTGTGGGACTAGATGTAGGGTAACTCCGAATCAGTATACAATTCTGGTGGGTTCTTTTCTTTTACTGCTTTTTATTTATTATTATCTACATCTGTGTTTGATTTTGTGATCATCTCATATCTATGATTTTCATTTTCATTTTGAATAACTCAAAAAGGTTTCAAGAAATTTATAAAGTCCATTAACCATTATTCACCCCTCCTCTAGTGTTTAGTTTGCCTTAAGATTCTTAATCTGCATTCCCCAACGTATCTTATAGTTTTTTGATCTTCAACATAGAAAATACTTGTCTCATGCATGCCCCTAACTTAATTAGCGTAAGCTGTTATGCGTTCTGATATAGTACACCTCCATCAATCATTTACAAACCTAACACATTAAGAACTAATTTTACGATACCAATTTGCGAGCTCCTCGCCGTCTAAACTTGTAGGGGGGTTGAATATGGTAAAAAAATCCTTATAGTTAGGATTAGCTTCATGCACAATTATAATTGATAGCAAAGTTTGACAACTAGCTTGCGCTCAATCACAAGATCCACAAACTTTTGAGAAGCTTACCAATTTTTGTAAATACTCCTTTTCCTTGGGAAGTTTAAGAAAGAAGTGGTAATAACATCAACTTTATTCAGAAAATGTTGAGTCTTGACATTTTTAATTTTTATTTGCCTCTCCAACTCATCATACATTTTTCTAAGGTCTATCAAAACATGCGTTGATGAAAAACGTTGCTCTTTGAATTTTAGCACTAAGTTTTCCTTTTATTATATCAAGCTAGGAAAGGATATTTGGTCCGACAACAACAAGGATAATTTTTAACCCTAAACAAAATCCTTATGTGATAAAGATTTATTATTAATTTTACGAATAGGTAAACAATATTATTGATAATAGTGTCAATTTTTTAGTTACATCATGGTTAGGGATTTCATTACAACTTTATGATAATGACCCTTAGTCTTTATAAAGTAATTTTATTATTTGATGATTTAACTTCTTTTTGTAGGAAATATTTTGTACTTCATACTTCGGCTATGAGAACTAGGTTGCTCACATAATTGAGTAACATGCAAACTCCGGGCCTTGGTAAGCCAATCATCTCCTTTATCACCCGAAAAATCAAATCTAAATTTATGAAGCTAGGGGTGAATTTCCTATAAGTATTTACGGAAACAATGCCTTTCCAATGTCAAAAATCACAAACTTCTCCTTAAATTCTCTTTTAAGCTTCACAATTTGTTTAAAGGAAAATAGGAATAGTGATACAAAGAGCATCATGAATCTTTATCATAAGTACAATATATAAGCTAAGTTACACACACAATAATATGACATAAACTATATAAATTCTATTTGATACCAACTTTATGTTGCTTCTTTTAAAATGTGATGTAATACTGGTATTTCGGTCTAATTTCAATCCAGTAGAAGTAATAAGTTGAAAAATATCTGAGTTATGCAAGAGTAATTTCACACCTGTGACACAAAGTCTTGAATAAGTGTAACTACCATCTCTCTTTCTTCTTTTGAGGATGCTCCACTAGTGAGGGTGCCAAATATATCGGTCTGACCTTTTTCATCTTGATCTAGGGAAACTACCTTTTTATATCCGATCTGCCATCATCACAATGAGAACTAGGTTGATGACCATAACCAAATGCATTACCTCGACTGCCATCATCATTGCCATCATTTTTCTTATCATTATATCCCTTTTGGCCATTTACTAGTAATCCTCCTCCTCGTTATCCAATCACTATTAGATTTCATTTCTCAAACTTGAGGAGGATTGTTGGTCGCTAGAAGAGATGAGGGATCTAAATTAACCCCTACATCTAACACACCAGTAAGCATAGATTGTAACCGTGTCATATATTCTTCATTTTCCTTTAGAAGAGAGAAATTAATGTCCAGACACTTATCAATACTACAGTGGTACGCAACAAAGAGGGCCTTCGAGATGGCTCTCTCGGTTATGGCCTCTGTAGATTCATTCAAGAACTGAGAAACCTTTTTCTTTGCTTCTTCAATTATCCATGTCGAAGCCTTTAATAATTTTATTTTCTTATTAAATTTTTCCTTAAGAAGCCCATTATCCTCAATATTCTCAACTGGAACAGAGTCAAGAAAATGACAAATTGCTTTGCAAGATAAAACTTACAAACATATAAAGTATATTTAAGCATTAGTAAGAAGTTGAATTGGCAGATACGAACTCCAGATCAAACTCAAAAATGTCCGCCGCCTCAGGGAATTCATTCGCGTAATCGATTTTTCTCCTCCACCTCCGCCCACCACACCATGACGCGCCACTGCACCACATCCCCACCTTCTAAGCCTTCGAGCCCTTCCTCACGAACCCGGTCAGGACGAGTCTTCAATTCTGCTCCTTCTCTTTCCAGATCTGTTCCGGGTGCGTCTGAGGCTGTTCTGATAGCTGCGCTCAAGGCTGTTGTCAATGAAGCATCGCAAAACTCTAGTGAAACACAACCACTTTCTGATGTCACTGGAAAACTGTCGAAGTCAACTCTTTCCCCAATTTTAGCTGCTGCTGGAAACTCCTCTTGGAGTGATTTATCTGCGTCTATGGATGATATTGTTCCAAATATGAGCTCTGCAATTCCTGTTGAGGTTGATAAGGAGGGTACTGAGGGCGACTTGGTAGTTGATGCTGGTGTGAACGATGTTTTGGATCAGTGCGCATCAACTGCTTGTCAAAAAGACTCAACTAGAATGCTACATGCATGCTTATCACCTCCTGAACTTCCGAACACAACTATTCCTTCCAGTACTACACGGTGGACGTCGTTATTTGATAAGCTACCCAATATAGCGGGAGAATACTCACCACAGTCGAATTTTCAAACTGAGGTAATTAACGGTCGTTCTGTTATGCCGTCAAATGTTTATCGGGTTGGCTTAGACTACTGGTCTGACCACCTTGTAGGGTTCTTCCTTGGCTCAGCACCAACATATATTGTGGTGCGTGAGCAGTGTAACAAATATTGGAGATTGAAAGGAAGGCTACAAGTTCAATATTTTGATTCGATGTTCTACATGAAGTTCAGCAACCCTAATGACAAAATAAGTGTTCTAGAGAAGGATCCACTCATTATTGAAGGCCAGCCTTTCATCATTACCCCTTGGAGTGTCACAGTTGGTAAAGCTAGGGAACAAGTCCTTTCTATCCCTGTATGGGCTACATTCACTAAAGTGTCGTCGGTTCTACAACCAATTATTGGTTTGGATTGGTTAGCAAGTCTGGTTGGCAAACTTAAATGTTTTGATTCGAATAAAATTGCTAGAAAGAGCCTAAACTACGCAAGAGCGCTCACAAAAATTTCACCAATGAGACCGTTTCCCAATCAACTACATGTGACACTTGTGGAAGGATATGACGTGGATGCAGACGTAAAATATAGCTGGAGTCCAGAAATTTGCAACAAATGTCACTCCTTTGGACATGTATCTGATGCTTGCATGGCTTCTGATCCGTCAGCTGCTAAGATCGCTCTTTGTAAGCCTAAGCTACATTGGGTTCCAAAGCCTAGTCCACCGCCTCCCCGTCCGGTTGTACCAGAACCTATTGTAGATGCAAACCTGATCTCGCTGCAAGAAGATGTTGAAGATGTTGGTGAAACTTTTACTTGGAATGCTAAGGAAGGAACAATGATCCACGACAACACTCAAATGAGATATAGCCTGAAGCAGAAAAGGTATTATCTAAATGTTGGTGGAGAAGGAGAAACAAGAAGGTTATTTTATCAGGTTGAAAATGTTGGACTTGTTTTGGCTAAGGAAGGGGAAGATGGAATCAATAATGTGCAGCTACTTAACGATACTACATGGGATCGACAACGCCTTTATTCGGAGCTTTCTCCGCATTTTGTCGTCGGCCTGGCCTGGCATTTTGCTGAGGCCGTACATGATCTTCCTCCAGGTGATGCTAATGGGGAGTAATTTCCTTGTTAGCACTTAGTAGTCTAGACATTTGAGTCAAGCTCCTGTCCTTTTTTTTTTGTTATTGTATTCTAGTTATTTTGCTAGCTCCAGTGTTGTAAGCCTTTAAGGGATAGTGGACGGAACACTATAAACTCCGTAAGCGGTGGACGGTCCATCTTAAAAACCGTTAGCTAACTGTTAACCACAGTCACCTGTTCTTTATTATGTATTTTTATTATTGGTCATAATAAAAGGTGTTTGTGGTCACCTTAAAAACCGGTCGGCTTTGCCAAAAAAAAAGAAGTTGAATTGGAGCACTGCGAAGAAAATCCAGATAAATCCGAATAAAGAAAGGAAAAGGAAGAAAATCACCATGCTAAATATGGAGTGGAGTGAAAGCAGAATCCAAGTAGACTAAATATAGTATTATTTTGGCTCGTAGGAATAACGCAAACTCCAGAAATTTCAAATTGCTTAAGAATAAAGTCTACTTGAGATATAATAGCAAACGGTTGTGGAAGAGACCAAAGTTCAAAAGTAGTTCTTCAAGTTTCAGGACATGCATGCTTTACTATCAAACATTTTCGAAAAGATTCAATTTCGCGATCAACTGATATTCTTTCAATCATTAGTAACATAGAAAATCACACTTAAGTTTGTATTGATAATTTATACGATGCCAACTAAGTTAGAAGTGACTTTTTATGTCCAATATTCAGATATTGTAACACCCTGTATCTTATTTAAAAACTAAACGAAAATATCGATAATTTATGATTTTAGAATTTAGCCCCAAAACATATACCATTGTGTTCGTGACAATTTTTTGATTCATTTTGATATATGACTTGCCTTTAACGGAGTCCGTATGAGAAAGTAATTAACGAATGAAGATTTAAAAGGTTGTACGTGTATATATACATAAAAGAATGTAATTAGAAATCATATATGTGTTAAAAGAGGAAAATAATAATTCACATACGTAATATTTAGTAATAAACTAAACGTTAATATTCACGTTAATCAAACATTAAAATCGGTAGAAAATACGTTCAAGACCAAGGAGCTGGGTCGACCCATGTGTCAACTTTAGGGTCGACCCACCTCTAAGTTGGGTCGACACAGGGGTCGACCCACCCAGGCCAGATCTGCTTTGTGTTGTGACGTGTTATGATGTGTTTTTCTGATTTAAACAGTTTCTGATCAACACCAGATAAGTCCTGTGAATCTGATTTATTTAGGTTCCTTTCTTTCCATCTTCTTTTAGTATCAGATTTGTAAATCTGTGGTTATTTAATTCTAGATTCAGTTTGGAAGACCACTAGAATCATAGATCTGAATCAGATTCAAGGATTGGAAAGCTGTCAGGTGAGTGGATTTATAATTATACCTTTTGGGTAACGGTATATTTACCGTTTACGTTCCCCGTTATTCTTAACATGTTAAATAAACGTAATTTGTGGTAATTGTGATACAATTTATTTTCAAGTATGTTAAGAATATGTTGTTGTACAAACCCATTATATTAATCTTCTATTTGGATTAAGAATTACTATATCACTGAAATTATGGAATTTGCAATAAATGTGAATATGTTATTGAAGATGTTGTTTAATAACAAATTGGATATATTGTAAATCAAATTATAGTGAAATTGGGAATAATGGAAAAAGAATAGATGTGTCTAATTTGTATGGAAAATTTACAGTGATTTGAAAATGGTAAATAACATCTAATATAGAAGGTAAAAAGGGGGAAATTAGTAATGGACTGGGTTAGATGGATTTGGGAAAATTGATACATTTTGTAACGACCCAGATTTTCAATTGCTTTATTTAATATTTTAAAATGATTTTAATTGTTATTTTAGAATTTAATTAGCGTTAATTTAATAATTTTTAATATTTTATTAATATAAATAATGAAATAATAATTTAAATTCCGAAATGGTCGGAATTTGTTTTATTTGCAATATAATGTGAACTGGATATTTAAAAAGAATTTAATGTTGTTTATTTCTAATTATATTAATGATTTCGTTATTATACAACGTTTGAACGTTTAATTTATAATTTAAATATAAAATGAACTGCAACGGCGTAGTAGTTCGTAATATAACGTTTTGAACTTTAAATTTTGTACAGGATTCAATATAAGTCGGATTTCTTCGAAAAAAGAAATGTCTAAATCTATTAGATAATATTTTCCTAATGGATGAGAAAAACTGAGTTTACATATTGTAGATTTTATTTTATGTCCAAATCAAATTTTCAAATAGTCACTATGGAATTCTTTATTAAATTATAACGTTTATTTATATAAAAATAAAAGGGTTTTAAATATTTTTAATATCGATTTGGCTTACATTTCAACTTGAGTTAATTTAAAATGAAAATATATGAAATTCTGGTCAAGTATGGTTGATTGTAATATTTTAATATTATTATATTGAGGTATTTTTAAATTGATTTATTTTGATTTAAATTAGACCCTTAAAAAGGGACTTTATTCAAACAATCTCCATTTTCAACGAAATAAATTTTATTAATACCACAATAGCTAATTATTGCTAGATTTCAAGTTGCATGTCTATTGGAGTTATTTTGTAAGCGCAGCAAAATTAAATGCAAATAAAACGACCATTTAAGCTTAAACAAGCACCATTTGAGCAAACAAACTCAGAATTCGACAAAACAAGTTTCATTAGGCCCATAACGTCAAATTATACCTTGATGTCCATTTCCAAAGCGAATAGAGTTTCTACATGAGCACATAAATCAATAATCAACGTTCACAAATGGCGATAGGTAGGAATAAAAATCGTTAGTCAATTTCAACAAAATATCGCCGGTCACATAACAATAAAATAACCTAAAATTCATCTACATATACGTCTCTTTCCACCAGAAATTGGGTAGCATATCTCACAACATCAATGAAAATTTGCAAATAAACCCTCGTTTACAAAATAAATTATATTTTCCAAACGGTGGGGAATCAGCGAATGTTGTCAACTGGAGAATGGTAGAGAATGATGAGGGGATGCTACAACCATAATTTGATGGTCTGAATCCACTTAGGGTGGCCAGAATCGGCTGAACAGTGAAAAATGCAGTTTCGTTCTTTTTGAGATTGGCAGCGGTGAAGTCCTTTTCAGATGAAACGGTCTGAAGACGAATTGAAGAGGAGAGCGAGAGCTTGAATATCGTAGTGGTGCGGTGGTGAATGGAGGTCGGTGGAGACGGTGGTGGCTAGTTGGACAGAGGTGTAGTTTTTGTGAAGCTCCGATTATTGATGGCCAATTTTCCGGCAATAGAGGTGAAACTAGTGGATGGAGTCTGAAGACAAAAGGAGCGGGGTGGTCAAAGGGTCAGGACGGAAGTGGTCCGGTGGCTCGCGATGAAGCGAGCCGGTGGAAATTGGTCAATTTATGGATTCCGTTCAAACCAAGTTTACGGCGAGCTGGATCCACCAGAGTTGATCAGACTTCAGGCGAGAGTGGCTAACAGTGGTGGGTTCTGGTGATATGTCGAGGCCAGGGTCAGACTATCAGAGAGGGTGGCATTGGTGGCTTTCTCTGATCGTGTTGGGTAGGTAAGTTCAAAGGAAAAAAAGGAAGAAGAATGACGAGGAAAGGAGGATCGACTAAAACCAGTACCGGGTTTCAAAATGAGGTGAGGGATAAAACGTGTGGTGGAGCCGTTAATCACGTTAAATAGGTAATTAGTGGCCTTAATTATATGCTAATTAAAAGGATAAGAGTATTCAATTTATATATATGTTACATATATGTTCTTATAAAACCTGTTCAAATGATAAATCATGAATTGGTTTTGTAATTCTGGGCTAATACATGGCTTGGAGTTAATACAGGTAAATGAAGGTTTTAAAAAGGGATTAGTGTAATTTTGAAAGTACAAACATACCATTTGATATCTGAAATGATACCAGTTCGTTCTTATCATAAGTTACTTAGGACCAAGATATAATTTGGTAATAAATTATTTCAACATTCTTCCCTTAAGTTA
Source organism: Allium sativum (assembly GCA_030737875.1). Taxonomy (NCBI): domain Eukaryota; kingdom Viridiplantae; phylum Streptophyta; class Magnoliopsida; order Asparagales; family Amaryllidaceae; genus Allium; species Allium sativum. Next base: position 1,006,873,217 of record CM060912.1, on the reverse strand, counting down.
AAACGTTAATATTTGAAATGATGTATAAACAATTTGGAAGCATTAAAAAACTCATTCTTATCATAAGTGTGGTATAAGTTGAATCTTTGAAGAAATAATTATATAACATTATAATGGTGATCAAGGTCGATAATGCGGTAATTAGTTTAAGTTAATTACGGGAGTTAAATTATAAACCTTTAAATCAATTCAAATTTGTATTGGTTATAACTCGTTCGTTCGTGAATAGAATTACACGAAACTAGATCCGATGGAATCGTAGACATGAATACTACACGCATGAGATTATTCAAAATGATTTGGAGCTGATGGGATTTTTATATAATTTCAGACACTTGTTTGAACTATAGAAATCAACCAGAAATCGTTAATCAAAATAAATCAATGAGTCAATTCTCACACATTTCTAGATTTCTGTGATGTGTTAAATTCATATAATTATAATTTATAGTTGATAATATAAATTGGTTGGTTAATTGCCTTGGATGTTATTTGTTTGATATTGGGTGACGTTAATTATAATCATATCGTTAAAATATATTAGATTAAAATTTTGTCTCAAATGATATTATAAATTTTTATAACGAGCTGTAATGCAGGGAAGAACAAGTTGGGGGATCCGACCGGATTCCTAAAATATTATGTGTGTTGTTTATTTTTATATTATTATATGCTAATTAATTAAACCCCAATGACATTGAAAACCTGTTTGGATGCCGACGTTGAATTTAAATTCAATGTTGTTGTGATTTGAATCAATATACAATATTGATTGAGGGATTGGCAACAAATGGCTTAGCATCTACCTTTCTGTTTAAACGTTGATTCCCCATTCGGTGAATTAACAAAGTTAAGTTATAAAATAAATTTTAAAACTGTAACGAGATTTTTAATTATATTTTATACGTTATAATGAAGATTTAAAAATGAACGATGTTTATTAATCGGTTGTATAAAATATCATGACGGGTTCATTTGACGTTTATAAAAATTGTTTGTAAGCGAAATAAGTTATAATTAACCTACAGATTTATATTTTGAAATGAATATTTTTAATAAAATAATTAAGTAATATTATTAGATTAATTATATTAATCTAATAAGAAGAGGTAATTAAGATCAGTTAACGTTTAACTGATGATATCAATTGATCGAGTCAATTGTTTGATATCACATGTGATCAATAAATACTTAATAAGATTTCTTCAGTATAATTTAATCTTTAATTAATGATATTTAAAGGTTATTATTATTATAATTAATTATTATTTAATAATTGCAAAAGCGATTGTGTAACGCCCCACATTTTTGAACATTAATTACGAATATTAAATTCGTTTTAAATAATGATTTGGTGATATAAATGGATTTTATATCGAATTTATTTATTTAAAATGGAGTTCAAATATATAAATTTATGATTTAATTATAAAACGAGCTACAGCAGCGCAGTAATTCGTAATATTGAATTTTTAACTTCAATTGAATATACAGGATCCGATATACGTTGGATTTTTGTGAAACAAGAGTCGTTTGAATCTATTTGATTATATTTTTCTAATGGAAGTGAAAATTTGAGATTTCATATTATAGATTGCAAGTTATGTCCAAGTCAAATTTCGAGAAAATCACTATGGAATCGTTTATAAACCATAACGATAATTAAATATTGGTTTCGAATTTGGACAAGATCGTTGAGAAGTAGTTATAATTTAATTTTTAGAATTTTATTGTCATTTTTAATTTGGAAAATATGCAACTTTTTATTTGGAGTATTTTGCACCCTATATCATCATTTTAGGGTTTCACAATATAAGTTAACTTGTCTATATTATTATATTTTTGGGATTATGGGGAATTGCTCGACACGACGATATTTGTATTTTTGTCGATAACGGTCCTTAAATGATAAAATTTTATATAGCACGATACCCTAAAATATCTAAACCTAAATCAAATCAAATAAAAACACCATATGCTTGCGGCTTAAATCCAGCCGATATTTTCGGTTCAGCACCCTATTTTCGGAAAGCTATTGTTGAAAATAAAACCCCTATTGATAACGACTGTGATCTTATCTTCATCCTTCACCTTTATATAAACCGTGATGCCTCTCTTTCCTTTTTATTCAGAAATCATTCTGATAAATAAGTACATAAATATAAGCTACTGTTTTACTTTATTCCACTCATTCCAATCCAAGACTTTCTCCTCTTCTTCCATTTTTCCAGTGAAACGTGAATGGAAGTAAACCATCCTTATTTCGAACGTCAGGGAGACCAGTACCCATTCGAAAAACAACCTCCTGCTGCCAATCGAGCAGTGTAAATCCAACAACCATTGTTCGCCCATTTATTTTGATCATTCATGCTTGAAAACGGAAGTTCATTAACTTTGAAAATCCAAACTACATACAGGAAAGTCCTGAAACCATATAAACCCAAGTTTTAAGCTTGATGGGTTGTTCTTTGTGTCAGTTTCTTTTATATTGGGTGCAAACCGCAACTCGCAATTTAACTGGAGCGTGAAACAGGAATATGGGGGAGTGGCACCAGAAGGGAAGTGGATGGGGGCAGTCCCGCACATCGAGCAACAGTGGTCAGAAAAGACACAGAGGGCGGTGGTGTTGATTGGGTTTAGATGAATGGTTATCCTTGACAGTCTGGTGACTATGGTAGGCCAATGGTCTCAAATGTGAAGAGGAATGGGTTCCGACGTGATGGTCGAGGTTGAAGGGGAGTTGATGGTGGTGAGCGGAGATGAGCAGGAGGCGGATGCTGACAGCTTTTGGAGCAAGGTGTAGGGAGGTCCTGAGGTTTCGGGAGGTGGTGTGCGTGTGTATGTGATGATGGAGAAACTCAGTATGGCACTGTGTAGGGTAGGATCTGATGTGGTTTTTGTTAGTATATTGTTGAAGTTTGGCAAGGGAGGTGTTGTAGTTCCTAAACACGGGGAAAAGCGGAGAAAGGATGGAGTTCTCGCATGGGTTAGAAAGGACGCGGTGTATAGACTTGGCGTGCTATGTGTAGGAGGAGGGGACGACAACGTTCTTTTAAGGAGAAGAAGGAAATGGGTATAGCAGGCCGTACAATTTGACAATGGGCGTAAGCCACGATAGAAACAAAAATTATATACATAAGAAGGGTGCCTGGCAACGGAGTGAATGATTTGGACCAAGGAGAAGCAGGTTGTGGAGTTGGTCTTGTGTGCCTGGGAAGAAGGATCGTTTGGGCAAACAGTGACTTTAAGGGTAACGGAAAATTGATTTTATTATTAAGTAATTAATTTAAAATTATAATAGTTTAATTTGAATAATCCTTGTAACAGCTATAATTCATCCGTACGTTAACGGATTTCGATGAAAAAGGAGACGTTGGAACCACTAGGGTTGTTATGGTAATGGTTACCGTTACCGATTGGCAAATACCGTTACCGTACCGTTTTTACTGATAAGCCAGAATTGCTTACCATTACCGTTACCGATCGACTGGTATACCGATAATCTGGTAACCGTTACACTGGTAATGGTAAATTACCATTTGTCCATTAAAGTTTATATCTTAACATATTTTGTGTACATAGTGCGTCTTTATTATACTATATGTAGTGTTAGTTTATAAAAAATATAAATGAAAAAGAAAATAAGTGTATTTGGAATTATTTCATCTGATGATTGAACCAAATATAATCATTTATTTGGTTATACATGCTTGTAATAAAGCATATCAGATGAGTATACTTATATTTTGAATTAACTGGTAAAATTACCGATACCGCTGGTATTAAAGAAACGTTACCGATAATTTACCGTTAAAAATGGTAAATTTACTGTTACCATACCGTTTTAACTAGTATACCGATTTTTATCAAAAATGCTTACCAATCGACTGGTAATGGTATGATAATGGTAAATTTACCGTTACCGTAACAGCCCTAGGAATCACAATGAAAATACTACGCGGTCGAGCTGATTTGGATGGAATCAAAAACAACCGGGATTTCATTAATTTTAAATGTCTATTTAAAGTTTAATGAAACAACGCGAACCGTCAATCAAGAGATAAATGGTGAGTTAACTCTCACACTTTTCTGAAATTCAATGAAGTGCTAAATTCACATAGCTATAACTCAGAATTAATTGGATGATTGGACGTCGTGATTGCTTATTGTTTGTTAATGATTGGATGTGATAGTTTATTTTATTGTTCATATGTTATAAAATTATATTATGATCCGATATGCAGGGAAGAACAGGTTGGAGGGATCCGACCGGATTCCTCGAATAAATTGTATATTATTGGTTGTTCACATATGAATAGTTTATCCTAAATGATGTTATAACCTGTTGGATGTGGATGGTTAAATGGATGTTAATCGTTGAATTTATAATCAACGATTGTTATGGTTTAAACAATAAATAGTATTGATTAAGTGATTGGCAGTTGATGACCTAATATCCATCGTTTTTAAGATGTCGTTTTGCCTTTAGGTGAATTGACGGAGTTTTATATTATAAAATATATTTTTATAATTGAATCAAAGCTTTCGCATTTATTTTATAAAAGTTATTTAAAATAAAAGGTTTGTAAATATATTTTTATAATCATGGTTTACAAAGGAAATTATTAAATGTTATATATAACACATTTTTATGTCGTTATTAAGATTTTATGACTATAAAAGTATAAATTAATCTACGGGTTAGGTGATTAGAATAATTGTTTATTTAAAATGATTAAATAGTATCATTAAGTTAATGGAGTTTTCAATTAATTTAAAAAGGTGGATTAGTATAAATCCATTAACTAATGTTTCTAAGTAGTTAATTTATATTTAATTAACTATGTTTTAAAGTTTTTTATTTAATTATTTATTTCAATATAGTACTATTATTTAATAACCTTTTTAAATAATGAATTACTATTCTATGGGTGTAATAAGGAAGTAAATTACTTCAGTTTGATGATAAAGTAATTATTAAAGTGATTTACTCGTTTAAGGAGTAGTGAGATTTTTAATTGAATCGGTAAGGGGAATTTTATTAAATTCCAAGTTTTGTAAGCTAGGTTGAAAAAGGAATTTGAATGTTAGGTGGGTTTCAAATAAAAGAAATGGTTTCTAAAACCATATTTAAATTAAATAGTAAATGGAAATGGGGTGATATGGTGGATTTTTGAGTTTTAAACTTTTATCATCTTGAGATAAGGACGTTGTCGATCAAGGTCTGAGAGGTAATTATAATACCCCAACTTGAACGGCTTCACTATTATCGAGGCATAATATTAGTTTGAAATGGTAGAGGATTTAAGATTAGCTTATTATGTTGCAACATTGGCAAGTTTTTAAATTATAATTGAACGATTTGGTTTAAAAATAAACAATGTATAATTTAACAGTGTTTGGCCTGAGTCTGAAGTGTAATGAAATGTTGTGGATCGAGATACACTTATTCTAAGTAATAAATAAATAACGAATGTTTACTAAAGAAATGGAAATGGTTATGTTGAACAGGAAACAATAGTAAATATTTGAAATCGAGTTATATATTTCCATAATGATTTGAATTAAGGGTAATATTTGAAGTCTGAGTTTAATAAAACTAATTGGGTTATATAATAACTAAAATGTCGCTTGACATTGTTTTGGCCATACGAGAATTAATAATTGGAGTTATACCATTAAGCGGATAATATATCGATATTTTTCGAAGTAATGTTATAAGGGGATTTTGAAGAATATAAAGAAATATTTCCAAGGTAAAGGAAATGGAAAGGTTTTATAATACTGCAATGATATTAAATTGATATAATGGTTTAAATGAATGGTTTTTATCGAAGGGTCGGAGCTGCCAATGTACTTAACAATATTATTGAGATTGATAGTAAAAGCCCTGACTATCAATAAAATATTTTGTTGGACCTTTTGACGTGTTGTTTCGAAGAGACCAGGATGGGTACTAGACCCAAAACCACTTCGAATCAAATTTGCGTATGAGACTAACTTGCAGCAGATGAAGATGGAGCAACTGAAGGCTGTAGATCTTCATGAAACGGAAGAACTACTTATAGTCTTTGGGTCGCTCCCGGAGATAAATTGTGGTTCTGTCGTGATTGAAATATATGGATTTGCAAGGAATACTCGCTACTGATCTATTGGATGATTCCTAGGATGCGGTAGGAGGGTGCCTTCGGTTTATCCTGTTCCTGGATGACTCGTATGTACGAATGTCTGACAGAGTATTTTCTGAGGGTCAAGTACATTGATTTTTGCAAATATACCAAGTTTGGTGGCGGAGAAATTCTCTTGTTGAACACCCAGAGTGTATTAATGGGTGTCAATTAGTGATTTGACGGATCTGACGATGTGACATTCAAAGATATCGAGATGTTCTCTGAAAAGATAAACATGACCTCAAGCCTCATCAACCGGGAAATGACAAAAATCGAGCAGGCAGCATAGCTAGGTGGGTCATACCCAAGCAGGGTGTATTGTCACCAATCTAGAGAAAATCATTTTTGTTCTTCTGTCGATTCTGTATCTTCGGGATGTGTGGTGGGCCCTTAAAACCACAGGGATGATAATACATTCGCTACACTCAAGCTAAATAGGTGGTCCCATACCTTATCATAGTTGGAATCCAATCTCCAATAAGCGCCATGTGGTATTTGATTATATAATAAATAGTAGAGCATGAGATGCAAGCGTTCTACTAGATAGTTATAGACACTATTATAATATCATTGGATTTTGGTATATCAAAATTGTTTTGGATTATAGTAAGGTAAAAAACCATCCGTGTTTATGTGTGGGATGGTCTTACTATTATCCTTTCTTTCAAAAAGAGATTTTAAAAGTTAAGCAAGTTGTTGTGAATTTATCATTGAAAAGTATTCCAAACTGATCCGGGTGAATTTTGTTTTGCTTCAAATGTGCTCGGGTCAGACTGAGTACATTTCCAGGTTAGGTTTCGCTGAAGTTCAGGAGCTGGAAGCAGAAGGATCCACCATCAGTTATTTAGAGTTTATTTCCGATGTGTCTGATATATGATGTACTTTGATGATTGGTATGTATATACAGTTTCCTTTTTGTGTAAAAAGATTTGATATATTATATTTTATTCGTTCCGCTGTGAGATGATGTTTCTTTCTACTTCTCATCCTCTACTTTCTTTCTATTAAAGATTCATAATTTCGTGCAATTTGGGTTGGACGTGGGTTGTAATTCGTCAGCTCAAAGAGTACAGAATTATGGGCCTTGTAACGTCCCACATTTTTGGTGGTCAGTTATTTAATATATTTTATTATTTTAAATATCGATTTAGAATTTTAGATGAATTTATAATATATAATTCGTTTATATAACGAAGTTGGACGTTAAATTTATATATAATTATAATTCGAACTCGAAACTGTGTGGTAGTTCGTAATTTGCGATTTCAATTTCAGATGAATATATCGGATCCAATGTAAGTCAGAATTCTGTAAAACAAGAAGCATCCGAATCGATTTGATTATAATTTTCTAGTGAGAGAGAAAAATGAAGATTTCATATTATATATTGTTAGTTATGTCCAATTAAAATTTTCAAATAGTCGCTATGCAATTCATTAATAAAATGACAGCGTTTATTAAATAAATATAAAAGGTTTTAATATATAACTTGAATATTGTTTAGTCCGGGATGGTAATTATTGAGTTTAAAATATACGTGTATGTATAAACTAAACCTCTATAATTCAAGTACCAGCCTAAATTAAAAGTTCGCAGGCTACCATTTCTGAATCTAAATATAACGCAACTATCCTAGAAAATATCCTATGCTTCAAACATTTAATTCTATGGTTTGAAACATGCAAATGCTAAGATTAATCTCTTACACTTCAAACATTTAAAGTTTCATGTTCCAGTGCGTAGATCAGTCAGTGGTACAATAATTAACTAGATGATCAACTTTTCAACAGATTCTAAATATGTGGTGTATATTCATCTAAAACTTTGGAGAAAACAAATCAAAGTTAAATCTAGTATGTAATATTAAAACTGTTACTTCACTTCAAAGCATTGTAAATAATGTCTACCCCGATTACACCCTCAATATTTGTACAGTTGCACCTGCCTTCACATCAACTCATCTCATCGCAGACCAATCCAGTTTAAAGCCATGCCAACCACGCCATCGAAGGAACAACCATCTAAAAACAATAGCATGTCCCTAAGTATGTATTATATATAATATAATATTCCTTTTCGTGGCCACCACGGTTTCTCCTGTGTATAAATAGGCTTTTCACCCTTTTTTCTCTACAAATAGAAATGGACCAAAAACTTCCCTCTTGCTTGTTGCTTCAGTAAAATTAAACACCAGCTCCTTAATCTTGCGTTGAAAAAAAGAGAGAGAAGAAAAGGTCAGTTCTTTTTAAGTGGCGAGCTACTGAGTGTTTGAAGATGATGGAGGCTGTCGGCCAAAGTAATTAGTCTCGATCGGCAGTAGCGGAGATAGATACTCTGGTGTTAGAAGCAGGGTGCAGGCGGTGAATAGTTCATGAGTAGCCTTGGTGGAAGGACGTGAATAGAGAGAGAGGTCGAGAGGGGTATGTTCAAAATACTGGAAGTGGGTTAAGTCATGCAGTCCTTTGTTTTCAACAAGAGATTTGTTTTTGGTTTTGGTGAGATGGACGAGGTGCAGGTCGGCACTTACTAGAGAGGGAAGTTTCAGTGGCTTGACACAGGGTTCTGGAGCAAAGTGTTGACAAAGCAGTATGGGATGGGGGGAAATGCATGGGACAGTGGGGAGTTTGGGTGAATGGCATCGAAGTTAGGTCCGGTGATGGGGGAGCGTTACGGAGGTGGCGGAGTTGTCGAAGCAGGTTGAAGCATTGAGGATTGGGAGCAAGGTCAAGTGAGTGGGGAAACGGAAGCAGGAAGTTGTGTGGAAGATGAAGTGGTTTGGGGTGAACAAGTATTCAGTTACATGTATGGTGGAGAAGAAAATATGGCAAAGGAGAATGCTAGAGAGGAGGAGCCCGTGTGTTCTCTTGGTGTAGTACGTTAGTTTCGAATGGAGAAGTAAGGTGGTCGGGAGGCACAACAGTTTCAGAACTCGTGTGATGAAGGCTGATAGTTGAGGGAGCTTGGGAAGGACGAGAAGAAACAGTGCGTTGGGAGAAAGATCATAAAGCAAGAAAGATGGACATGAGCTGTAGCAGTGTCGAAGGGAAGGTGTCCTGGCGTTTGGCATGGCGTGAGGAGTACTAAGCGTGAGCTTGTGGTGGGGTTCCTCGAAGATACACGCAATGGGTTAGTTGTGGTGGAAGCTTGAGGGAACTGATGGTTCCATTTCGGACAAACAGCAGGATCCAATGAAAAATGAAACGAAAATGGAAGATGAACAGTGATCAGCATGCCAACTGGGTATGTTCAATTATACCTAAACGCAATATACATGCCTAATCAGTTTTAAATTGTCCCTAATCATTGTCAAACGTAACGGGGACGACCCTGTTTTAAACATGTTGCATCGAATTCTAATGGGACTAATTTCATTTCTTTGCCTAACCGAGTTTTGCATTAGTTAATGCCTAGCTAGTACATACGAAATTTAATGTTGTACAGTATTCTTATATTCATGTTCCTAACTAGTTCTGACGGGTTTGGTAATTTACATTAAGTTGTACCTAACCATTCCGTGTGCCAAATTGAAGGTTTAAACATGCTCAATGATGAATTAAAATTAACGTAAGCATGTAATAAAATAATAATATATTATTGTGATATTTATAATAAAAAATAATGAATACCGTATTGAAATTGTAACTGTGTCATTCGTACATAGAATCGGACAAACCGAAGAACGTTGGACCCATACCGACAGACGTAATATTATGGAAGTGGAGCGGACAAAGTTGAACGTAGCCGGAGGCTTGTAAAACAAACTGTTTTGACGATGACAAGGTGAGTTCAACTCACTCAGTTTTACCCCACTTATATTTTATATAAGTTGGGTTTAAATATTTGTGTGCTATGATTGTTAATTGGTTGATGGATGTTTGATTGCTGTTATTGTGATGGTTGATTATTATATCTGTTTATAAATGATATTGTTGAGATAACGTATTTGGATGAAGGGAAAACAGGTTGGAGGGATCCAACTGAATTCCTCAAGCTTATTGTTTATTTTCATATTACAATTATATGAACTGTTTAACCCATATGATTGGATGATGGATTGGATCACTGATTGTTGAATCTAAATTCAACGTTTGTTTTGCTTTAACCAATAGACAGTATTGGTTGAGTAATTGGTAGCAGTTGGCCCAAAAATATATCGTTTTACAAATATTGATTTACCGCCTGGTGAAACGACGGTAATGAAGTTATAAAATATATTTTTTAACTAAAGATGAATTTAAATCAATATATTTGAATAAAGGTTTAATAAAAAGGAAATTAATATGTATTATTTATTATCTAAGTTTTAAATGATTTCGAAAAGTAAATTCTTATGTAATTAAGATTTATGAGCAGATGAGTAGAAATTAACGAAATGGTTAAGAATTGGATTAATGTTTTTCAAGAGATAATTAAATGGAATTATTTAAATTAATTAATTAATTAATTTAAAAAAAGGGTTAATTGGAATTGATTAATGAGATAATCAGAGTTTAAGTTGACAAAGTCAACTAATTTGATTGGGATTGATTATTTGATCTATTTGCTTTGAACTAATCTAATTAAATAGATAAATGAATATATTTGTTTTAATAATATTTTTAAAAAGAAATTACTGTTTAATTAGTTAACTATTTCGATGATAGTTAATGATGGTGTAAATTATTATTTTAATGAACAATGATTAAGTGATAAATTCGTAAATATGATACTTTAAGGTAAGTAATCAAAGTTGATATTGGAACACAATTGGATTTTTGAAAAGTATTGGTGAACGGTTTTATATTAAAACCGAGTTTTATAACTAAGTTATAAAGGAGATTTTAACCAAGACGATAGCTTAAAATAAGTGTTTGAAATAAGGAAAGAAAAACGGGAACAAAAGGGGTTTTACATTAAACCCGAGTTTTATAAACAAAGTTATAAAAGGAGTGTGAGGCTAAAACGTTAAGATTACATTAACGTTAGTTAATTCTGGAAGTATAAGCGATTTAAATTCGCTATAATTAATAAGAGATGAGGTTTCATCAGTTATAACTAAAATGAGATTTGGTTTGATATTGGGGATGAATATCAGTTTTGGTATTACAACTAATATCTATCTTACGATAAAAATGCTGTTGATCAAGGTCTGAGAGGTAATTTAAAATACCCCAACTTGAATGACTTCAGGATTATCGAGAGATGATATTAGTTGTAGTGTTGAAAATGTTAAAAAGAGATTTATTTTGAGAAACAATAATGTATCATATTTGAAGAATTTGGGATATATATAATAGATTCCAAAATAAAAGCAGATTAAAACGGGATTGAGAATATGAATTGATATTTCCATAGAAAAGGAAACAAAGGAGTTTTGTGAAGAAATAACGATGTTTTCAAAGTAAGAAGATAAGATTTAGAATATGTTTATTCTAAAAAGATAAGTGACGAGTATAGTATTCAAATAACGAAACCAAAGGAGATGTCACAACGATTGTTTTACAAGTGACAAGTTGAATCAACGATAGATAATAAATAATGTTGTAAATAAGTATTTTGAAATAATAGAAAAATAGAAATTGGATATGGTTATCATATAATCCCAAACATTATATTTAAGTGGTTTTGTGAAGATTAATATATTGAAATGAGAACCGAATACCATGTTCCAAAATATAGAATGTTTTAGAAGTTTAAAATAACCGTTTATTAATTATTTATAATTAATTGGGCCAAGTGATGCTGAATAATTAACCAGTAAAACCATTTTTATTTTATGGTTGTTGTTTATTTGATAGTTAAATAACCGACTATCAAATCTGACCAATACGATTGTTAGTACGGAAAGACCGGGATCGAATTGATATTCGAAAACCATTCCGTCCAACAAATACGAAATGTTGAAGATATCATATACTAATCAAGACGAAGAAATTGAAGACCGTGGATCTTCATAAAATGGTAGAATTACTTATAATCTCTGGTTTAGTGGCCAGAGATATATTGTGACTCTGTCGTGGTTGAAATCGACGGATTTGCAAGGACTACTCGCTACTGATCTATAGGGTGATTCCTAGGATGCAGTAGGAGGGTGCCTTCGGTTTGTCCAGTCCCAGGACAACTTGTATGGACGAATGTATGACAGAGTATTTCCAAAGGAATTACGTACGTTGATTTCTTCAAACATACGAAGTTGGTGGCAAAGAAGGGAAACTTCATTAGCCTAACAATCTGAGTATTTTTGTGAAAATCAATTAGTGATTTTCGATGGATCTGACGATGTGGCGTTCAAAGTAAATGGTGGCGTGTTATCAAAGAAGTAATTCAAACCTCAAGCCTCACAACTGGGAATTAACAAAAATCGGGTAGGCAGCATGGCTATGTGGGTCGCACCCATTAGGTTGTATAATCACCTATCTAGAGAAATTCATTTCGGTTCTTTAATCTATCGATGTTGTCCCTTTCGGGAAACGGTTGCTGATCCCAACCGTTGGTGATATACATTCGATACACTCAAGCGAAATGAGTGGTCGGTCATGTGTGGGCCGGGTTGCAAGACGTTCTTGTTGAACCCAGTGTATTTGCCTCTAGAAATACACTATCGGCGGGTGGTTCCATACCTCGTCATAGTCGGAATCCAATCTCCAATAAGCACCCGCGGTTTTGATTGTATACTATATATGTGGAGCGTGAGATGCAAGCGTTCTACTAGATTGATATTTATTTGTATTTAGACACTATTATAATATCAGAATATATATTGTTTTCCAAAATGGTTTGGGTTATCGTAAGGTAAAAACCGTCCGTATTTATGTGTGGTTTTGGTCTTACGATTATCCTTTCCTTTCAAAAATATTTTTGAACTTAAAAATCAAGTTGGACGATTCCCCTTAAACTTAGTGTGTTGTTCTCACTCTGGTCCACCAGACCGACCTGGTGTTTTTAATGCTCGGGTTAGACCGGGTTGTACAGGTTCAGGTTATCGGATGCTAAAAAAGACGAGCAGGAAGAATTCAGACGTGTGATGTTGTACAGTTATTATTCCGCTGTGTGTTGTGTATGAGGACAGGTTATTATAACTGTCTAGATGAATTGATGTACCCTGATGATTGTAAATATTTTACAAGCTCTCAATAAAAGTTATTTTTATATTATATTTTTGTTCCGCTGCGATGTGAGACTCTGTGTTATGGTGGTACTTCTTCTTCTTCTATTCTAATATTTCTTTCTTTCTTATCTCATCCTCTAAATTCTTTCTATTGGCATCTGGGTTTCCAGTACAATTTGGGTTGGACTGGTATTGTTGGTTAGCTCAAATGGTACCGGAAATTTGGGTCGTAACAGGCCTTGACAGTTGGTATTAGATTAATTGGTTTAGTGATAACCTTGGCTCTGTGGCATAACTTAATAGAGATGGGGTTAGTAATGCCCTAAATTAAGTTTAGAGTATATATATGAGAGCGTGTATTTGTAATTTATATAAAATTATTTTTAAACTATTTTGATCAATGTATTTTGTAAAAGTAGTTATTTCTTCAAATTATTATATTAATCAACTGATGTTGAGTTGAACTAGAATTCAGAGTGGATTATAAGATTTGAAATGATATAACCTAATGGGAATTTCGAATATGAAATTTGAAAATAAAAACTTCAATGCAAAGTTAATTTGGAGTCAAAGTGGATATTGAAGCAAATATGAATCAGAATGATTTGGTGATGCTGATTGTGCCTTGTTTGATTGAATGATTGATTGCATGGTTGAAGAATAAAACTTGATATCTTGAATGAATGAATTGAACTTACAATAAATCCAAATGGATTGCTAAGAAATGATTATAAACAAAGTTTAGGTTAATCGAATGGTATGTAAATGTTCAGAATGGATGACTTGAATGATTGAATTTAACTGACATGGTTAGAGCTGATCCTGAATTATGAAATAAAAATGGAACCAATTAGTTAATTGGATCCGGAAATAAATTTAACCTAGTTAAATGGAATTAAATAATTGAATTTAACTAGACAAATTTAATTTAATTTGAATGACAAAGTTAATTGTGTATTGTGATTGATTGAACGTTAGTTTGGTCGAATATAAATTATAAACAGTTAATAAGAAACTGAATGGAATAGGAAGCAAGGAAATAAATTCCAATATAATGAATCAGGATTAAAATTTGTTATGAGATGAAGTTGAATTATTCAAATCTGTATTTGTTATTTGCAGTGTAAATTGAGATAAGTGCAGATTCCAAAAGGCTATGGAATCGATTCGGATATAGAGATTGAAGTGCATATTCTATAACGAAGAGCAGTTAGTTGATTTGCTTCGAAATTGGAATGGGGTTGCCCAACAAATAGGTAAGCCTTAATATATTATTAGTTGGTGATTGATTTTACCCCTGAGTTGGGTAGCCATTTGGCTTTGATTTCCTTTTGGAGAAGTTGAGGCCCGAAGAGGTAGTTGTAGTAGTACCGATCAAACCATGCAGAGGAGGTGCTGGCGAAATTTTCGAAAATTTTAAAGAGTCTGAAATTATTGTGATGATAATTTTATAATAATTATTTTAAAATAATTGGATTTGGAGCATTCTTCTTATCTTGAAATTTCGGGGATGAAATTATTTTGAGGGGAGAATAATGTAACATCCCAGATTTTTGAACATTAATTACGAATATTAAAATTAGTTTTAAATAATAATTTGGTGATATAAATGGATTTTATATCGAATTTATTTATTTAAAACGGAGTTCGAATATATAAATTTATAATGTAATTATAAAACGAGCTGCAATGGCGTGATAATTCGTAATATTGAATTTTGAACTTTAATTGAATATACAAGATACGATATAAGTTGGATTTTTGTGAGACAAGAACCGTTTGAATCTATTTGATTATATTTTTCTAATGGAAGTGAAAAATTGAAATTTTATATTATAGATTGCAAGTTATGTCCAATTCAAATTTTCAGAAAATCGTTATGGAATCGTTTATAATCCATAACGATAATTTAATATAATTAAATATTGGTTTCGAATTTGGACAAAATATTTGAGATGTAGTTATAATTTAATTTTTAGAATTTTACTGTAATTTTTAATTTGGAAAATATGCAACTTTTTATTTGGAGTATTTTGCACCTTATGTCAGCATTTTGGGGTTTCACAATATAAGTTAACTTGTCAATATTATTATATTTTTGGGATCTTGGGGCATTGCTCGACATGACGGTATTTGTATTTTTGTCGATAACTGTCCTTAAATGATAAAATTTTATATAACACGATACCCTAAAATATCAAACCCTAAATCAAATCAAAT
This sequence comes from Allium sativum, assembly GCA_030737875.1. NCBI lineage: Eukaryota > Viridiplantae > Streptophyta > Magnoliopsida > Asparagales > Amaryllidaceae > Allium > Allium sativum. Next base: position 1,006,857,740 of record CM060912.1, on the reverse strand, counting down.
AAAAACGGCTATTGTTGAAAATAAAACCCCAATTGATAACGACCGTGATCTTATCTTCAACCTTCACCTTTATATAAACCGTGATGCCTCTCTTTCCTTTTCATTCAGAAATCATTCCGATAAATAAGTAAATAAATATAAGCTACTATTTTACTTTCTTCCACTCATTCCAATCCAAGACTTTCTCCTCTTCTTCCATTTTTCCAGTGAAACGTGAATGGAAGTAAACCATCCTTATTTTGAACTTCAGGAAGACCAGTACCCATTCGAAAAACAACCTCCTACTGCCAATCGAGCAGTGTAAATCCAACAACCATTGTTCGCCCATTTATTTTGATCATTCATGCTTGAAAATAGAAGTTCATTAACTTTGAAAATCCAAACTACATACAGGAAAGTCCTGAAACCATATAAACCAAAGTTTTAAGCTTCATGGGTTGTTCCCTGTGTCAGTTTCTTTTATATTGGGTGCGAACAGTGACTCGCGATTTAATTGGAGCATGAAACAAGAATATGGGGGAGTGGCACCAGAAGGGAAGTGGATGGGGGTGGTCTCGCGCGTCGAGCAGCGGTGGTCAGAAAAGACATAGTGGCCAATGGCGCTGACTGGGTTCAGATGAATGGTTGTTCTTAACAGTCTGGTGACTATGGTAGGCCGGTTGGAGGGGAGTTGATGGTGGCGAGTCGAGATGAGCAGGAGGCGTATGGAGGATACTGGCAGCGTCTGGAGCAAGGTGTAGGGAGGTCCTGAGGTTTCGGGTGGTGGTGTGCGTGTGTATGTGATGATGGGGAAACTCTGTACGACATTGTGTAGGGTAGGGAAGGATCTGAGGCAGTTTTTGTAGTAGTATATTGTTGAAGTTTGGTAAGGGAGGTGCTGTAGTTCCTAAACGCGGGTAAAAGCGGAGAAAGGATGGAGTTCTCGCATGGGTTAGAAAGGACGCGGTGTACAGACTTGGCGTGCTGTGTGCAGCAGGAGGGGACGACAGCGTTCTTCTGAGGAGAAGGAAATGGGTATAGCAGGCCGTACAATTTGACAGTGGGCTTGGGCCACGATAGAAACAAAAATTATATATATATATATATATAATCTCCATATTTTTTTTCTTCAGTTTTCCTTCATTAATGGCGATAGCCAACTTTACCAATTCTGGATAAACATCACGTTCTCAACCCCCTTTTCCTTCAACAGAAATTCCACCATCAAAATTGGATTCATCTAATCCAGTTAATAAAGATACTGCCGATTCATGTTTTATCAACAAAGAAAACAGATCTAATCGAAATCTCACATATGTAAAACCACCAACAGATTATGTTTTCATATCAGAAAAAAATTCAACAAATCGAAGGAAGTATGGACTAACACTTTAGCTTTGATTCCGATCTACTTTTAGGCTATCATCTATTAAGCTAAAGGACTACATCTCAAAAGTCTGGAAACCACAGGGTATGTTTAATATTCATGTTTCCCCTTCTTATGATTTCACTGTCCAGTTTGTAGATCAGTCAGACTTCTCACGTATTTTGGAAATTTCAACATACTCTTACTTTGGAAAATTACTTTTGATTGAGGAATAGTTTCCAGGATATGATTTTTCAAAAAAACACAGTGACACATTTCAGATCTAGATAAGATTAGTAGATCTACCTATGGAATACTGGACTTTAGACGCTATTCAAATGATAGCTAGCTACATTTCAAGTCCAGTACTGATAGATGAAAATACAGCAAACAAAAGATTTACAAAATATGCCAGAGTTTTAATCTCAATAGATACATTAACAGATCTGAAAACTGAAATCCCTATTCTAATGCATAATGGTACTAAATTCAACATAAAAGTAGAATACGAGTTTGTTCCTTCCAGTTGCACTCAATGCAGATTGTTTGGTCATGAAGATTCATATCATGAAATCTAAAATGATCCTCATTGGATTCCACCTGATGGCCAAACTGATACAAAGGAGATTCTAGAAGAAAATGAGACTGAAGTAACTGATAAAGAAAACATACAAGATGCAAATGAATCTAGAAGTACCTCTCATAATCCAGAAGAAGATTTAGATTTCCTACATCCTAAGCTTCCTGAAAATTTAATGCCTGAGGATATTAATATCATAGCAGATGCAATTGCAGATAATGATAAAGTAGTTTCAAAAGACAAAGGAAAACAAATAGATATGTCCAGCATGGTCAACAAAAATGCAAATTATACAAAAGAAGATAGCACAGCAGCAACTTCAACCTTTATACCTCCTTCTAAAAGAAATACAAGGAGTTCTTCTTCAATTAAATGACGTTGCTATCTTGGAATGTAAGGGGAATGAACAGTACTTCTCGTATGAAGGAAGTTCTAGTTCTCCTTAAAAATACTAAATCAACATTGGTTGGTTTAGTAGAAACTAAGTTGTCTTCTTATAATTTAGCAATTTTTGTTTCTATGTTACCTAGTTCTTGGAGATTTTTAACAAATAATTCTACCATGTCATCAGGTAGAATCTTATTAATATGGGACTCTAATGTTTGGGATTTGGTTACTTTATCTTTTTCATTTCAACACCTGACAGTAGAAGTAAATAATAGAGGGGGAGTAGAGATGGTTTTTTCAGTGATTTATGCTAGCAATATCTTTTCAGAAAGAATTTCTTTGTGGCAAAATCTTTTGAGTGAGGCAAGTTTGATTAATAATGCTTGGGTACTTATGGGAGATTTTAACAATGTGTTAAGCCCAAATGACGAAAGAGGAGGTTTACCTATTCCTTTTCATCAGATGAGAGAATTTCAGAAAATTTTAATTCAGGCCTCATTATCAGAAATTAAACCTGTGGGTTTTAATTTTACATGGCGTAGAAAAGGAATTGCAACTTGTATTGATAAAATATTGGTAAACAATGATTGTCTACATCTATTTATTGGCATGAAAGCTCTTTCTTTCTCTCAAAAATCAAGTGACCATAATCCAATTTTGTTGGATCTTATTTCTACTAAAGATGCTAAAGGATTTCCATTCAGATGTAGAAACGATTGGCATCTTTTAGATGGATATAAGGATGCAGTGATTAAAGGTTTCAATACACCAGTTTGGGGTTTTCAAGGATATCAATTCTTGCATAAACTTAAAAATTGCAAATCTGAACTGAAAAATTGGAATAAATTGAGAGATAGGAATTTTTCCAACCTTAAACAAGCTGAAGCAGTTGCACTTCAATTAGAGAAAGTTGCTGATGACAACCCAGAGGATTGTGATCTATATGAAAATTATCTGTTGGCAAAAAATGAATATCAAAACCTGCAACAAATACATTTTAAAGCTCTTAGACAACAATCAAAAGTGGCATGGCTACAACAGGCAGACACAAATTCTAAATTTTTCTACTCAAGAATGTCAAACAGGAGGTTTTTCAACCACATCAGAGCATTAACAGATTCAAATGGAAATCTGTTATACAAGGCTGAAGAAATTGAAGTTCAAGCCATCAATTACTTTCAAGAGATGTTTAATGGTCCAAGCAATGTATCATTTCCTAACTTCCATCCTATCTATACTATCAATTCAAATGGACATCAATTTCTGTTGAAACCAATTGATTTATTAGAGATCAAAGATGCATTATTTTCAATAGATGAAGATTCTAGTCCTGGACCTGATGGCATTAATTCAAAGTTTATTAAAGTGCACTGGGATGACTTGAAAGATGATTTACTGTTGGCCATTTCTGATATGTTTAGATTAGGTAAAATTACAAAGTCTCTAAACCACACATTCATTAATTTAATTCCCAAAAATGATATGCCTACTGAGATAGCACATTATAGACCAATAGCATGTTGCAATGTCTATTATAAAAAAATTTCTAAAGTTTTAAGTAATAGACTTAAGCTCTTTCTACCGTATCTAATCTCGGAAAATCAGAGTGCTTTTATACAAGATAGATATATTGGAGAGAATATATTGCTTGCACAAGAATTATTGAGGGACTTCAAGAAAAAGGGTATGCCAAAAATGTGTGTCAAAGTGTATTTACAGAAGGCATATGATAGTGTGAATAGAGAATTCATATGTTATATAATGTCAAAAATGAAATTTCCTACACATGTCATAAACATTATATATGAATGTATGTCGACTGCTACATACTCAATCATGATCCAAGGTGTTCCAAAGGGCTTTATCACTTCAAATAGGGGAATAAGACAGGGGGAACCACTGTCTCCTTATTTGTTTTCAATTGCAATGCAATACTTTACCTATATGATGGATGAATCAACCCATAACAAGAATTTTCAGGCCAGTAGTGCTATTCATCATATAATCTCTCATCTTCTATATGCTAATGATCTAATGATATTTGGTAAATCATCTATCTCAAATGCTCAGATTTTAAAGAAGATTTTTCAGAATCTTAGTATATATGCAGGTTTAAGTGTTAAAGCATCTAAAACTAAAGTGTTTTTCAGCACATCAGTTGTAAATTTAGAGCAGACCGGTAATACTTTGGGAGTTCAGCAAGGTTCTCTACCAATAAAATATTTAGGAGTACCTTTATCATCCAACTATTTACATTATTCAGAATGCAATGCCCTCATTCAAAGAGTTCAAAGTAAAATTAATGGATGGGAAACTAAATTGCTTAGTTTTGCAGGAAGGGCTGAACTGATCAACACTGTTATTACTCCTATTATTTTATATTGGATTTTCATTTATCAAATCCCAGAATATACCATAGATAAACTACAATTAATATGTGCTGATTTTTTCTGGGGAGGCTCATCTCATAAAGTGTCATGGCAGAAATTATGTAGGCCTAAGATGGAAGGAGGAGTTGGATTAAAATTATGTTCAGATATTAAAAAAGCAGCAAGTGTGAAGTTATTGTGGAAATTTCTGTCTAGTAATACTCTTTGGAGCAAATGGACACACAATAGATATTGCAAAAAGAACTGTTTTTGGTCAATGGCTAAGGATAACAATGCATCTTCAACTTGGAAATCCCTTTTAAGTTTAAGGACAAGGTCAAAACAGCTTTTCAATAAAATTATTGCTAATGGGGAGGCAACTAATCTATGGTTTGAACCTTGGATCAATTACAAATGTCTAGTTGATATACTAGGCTATGATAGATTGCACATAATTGGCAATACAGAGGAGAAAGTTAGCAGTATTATCAGAAATGAGATGTTTTTACCTGAGATACATCCAGCCACCAGAGAATTGCTAGAAGAAATTAGTCCCATCTCAATCTATCCAAATAAAAGCCAGGATGAGTATGAATGGTGTGATGGTAGCCAGTTCTCATTTCACAAAGCATGGGATTACCTGCGACATCATGAAAATCAGGAAGATTTTTTTCTAGTTATTTGGCATGCTAAAAACAGTAAAAAAATGTCTTTTATTGCTTATCTTGCTTGTCTTGGCAGATTAAATACGAAGGATCGAGTCCAACGCTATAGCAATATATCAGATCTGCTTTGTCCTTGCTGTAACAACCATCCAGAGTCAATTCAACATCTTTTCTTTTCTTGTGACTTTACATCTTCATATGGTTATATCTAAAGCAAAGTTTGGATCTTCCCGTCAATTTGTTAGATTTGAAGGAAGAAGCGAAGTTAATACATGATAATTTTAAGAAAAAAGATCAATTAAGAGATTTAGCATGCTCTACCTTTACTAGCGTTATCTACTTCATCTGGAAGGAAAGGAATTCAAGAGTATTTCATGGCAAAAGCTCGGATTCTTCAACATGTCTCTGGAAAATTGGAAGGGAAATTAAACTGCTATTAATCAATAATGGAAGCAAGACTTTTTGAGATAGGAGAAGTGAGTTAATACTGGGCAGATGGGGTATTGAATTCATTGATACCGGTTGACTCGCAACGTGTCAGCTTTCTGAATTTGGAAACCTGAAGCCGCGGTTTCCTGGTATGAAGATGGGCCTGGTATTGGGCTGTGAAGAAGTTATTTGGCTTGATCAAAATTTTATTTTGTTTTATGTTGTAATTTCCTTTGATAACTATAGCTTGTCTTTCATTTGTATGTTTACCAAATTTATAAGTACTCTTTTTCCTTGTAAGGCACCCATTTAGGTTAGGGGGATTACAAGGTTTTGACGAGGCCTATAAAGGAGGGTTTTTATTGGTTTTAGCAATAAAGTGAACCAACTTTCAATATATATATATATATATATAAGAAGAAAGCCTGGCAACGAAGTGAATGATTTGGACCAAGGACAAGCGGTTTGTTGAGTTGGTCTTGTGTGCCTGGGAAGAAGGATCGTTTGGGCAAGTGACTTTAAGGGTAACAGATAAATGGTTTAATTATTAAGTAACTAATTTAAAATTATAATTGTTTAATTTGAATAATCTTTATAACAGCTATAATTCATCCATACGTTAACGGATTTCGATGAAAAGGAGACGTTGGAATCACAGTGAAAACACTACGCGGTCGAGCTGATTTGGATGGAATCAGAAACAACCGGGATTTCATTAATTTTAAACGTTTGTTTTAAATTTAACAAAGCAACGCGAACCGTCAATCAAGAAATAAATGGTGAGTTAACTCTCACACTTTTCTAGAATTCTGTGATGTGCTAAATTCACATAGCTATAATTCATAATTAATTGGTTGATTAGACGTTGTGATTGCTTATTGTTTGTTAATGGTTGGATGTGTACCTGTGTTAGTTTAAATTATTGTTCATATGTTATAAAATTATATTATGATCCGATATGCAGGGAAGAATAGGTTGGAGGGATTCGACCGGATTCCTCAAATGAATTGTATATTATTGATTGTTCACATATGAATAGTTTATCCCAAATGATGTCATAACCTGTTGGATGTGGATGGTAGAATGGATGTTAATCATTGAATTTATAATCAATGATTGTTATGGTTTAATCAATAAACAATATTGATTAAGTGATTGGCAGAAGATGACCTAATATTCATCGTTTTTTAGGCGTTGTTTTGCCGTTAGGTGAATTGACAGAGTTTTATAGTTATAAAATATATTTTTATAACTGAATCAAAGCTTTCGAATTTATTTTATAAAAGTTATTTAAAATAAAAGGTTTATAAATATATATTTTTAATCATGGTATACAAAGGAAATTATTAAATTTATATATAACACAATTTTATGTCGTTATTAAGATTTTATGACTATAAAAGTATAAATTAATCTACGGTTTAGGTGATTAGAATAATTGTTTATTTAAAATGATTAAACAGTATCATTGGGTTAATGAAGTTGTTAATTAATTTAAAAAGGTGGATTAGTATAAATCCATTAACTAATGTTTATAAGTGGACGAAATCAGCTGGTAAATGAAGATTGAATATTAGAGTAATTTAATCTAATAGTCCTATGAACAGTCGTTAAAATTTAACAATTGTTCTAAATAGTTAATTTATCTTTAATTTACTACGTTTTGAAGTTGATTATTTAATTATTTATTTTAATAGAGTACTATTATTTAATAATCTTTTTAAATAATGAATTATTATTCTATGGGTGTAATAAGGAAGTAAATTACTTCAATTTGATGATAAAGTAAGTATTAAAGCGATTTACTCGTTTAAGGTGTAATGAGATTTTTAATTGAATCGGTAAGGGGAATATTAATAAATTCCAAGTTTTGTAAACTAGGTTGAAAAAGGAATTGGAATATTATGTAGGTTTCAAATAAAAGAAATGGTTTCTAAAACCATATTTAAATTAAAAGTAAATGGAAATGGGGATAATATAGTGGATTTTTGAGTTTCAAACTTTTATCTTCTTGAGATAAGGATGTTGTCAATAAAGGTCTGAGAGGTAAATATAATACCCCAACTTGAACGGCTTCGCTATTATCGAGGGATAATATTAGTTTGAAATGGTAGAGGATTTGATATTAGCTTATTATATTACAACATTGGCAAGTTTTTAAATTATAATTAAATAATTTGGTTTTAAAAAAAACAATGTATAATTTAACATTGTTTGGCCCGAGTTTGAAGTGTAATGAAATGTTGTGGATCAAGATACACTTATTCTAAGTAATAAGTAAATAACGAATGTTTTTGAAGAATGGAAATGGTTATGTTGAACGAGAAACAAAAGTAAATATTTGAAATCAAATTATATATTTCTAAAATGATTTGAATTAAGGGTAATATTTGAAGTCTGAGTTTAATAAAACCAATTGGGTTATATAATAACTAAAATGTCGCTTGACATTTTTTTGGCCATACGAGAATTAATAATTGGTGTTATACCATTAAGCGGATAATATATCAATATTTTTTGAAGTAAACTTAAAAGGGTATTTTGAAGAATATAAAGAAATATTTCCATGGTAAAGGAAATGGAAAGGTTTTATAATGCTATAACGATATTAAATCAATATAATGGTTTAAATGAATGGTCTTATCAAAGGGTTGGAGTTGCCAATGTAATTAACAATATTATCGAGATTGATAGTAAAAGCCCCGACTATCAAAAATATATTCTGTTGGACCTTTTGACGTTTGTTTCGAAGAGACTGGGATGGGAACTAGACCCAAAACCACTTCGAATCAACGTTGCATATGAGACTAACTTACAGCAGATGAAGATGTAGCAACTGAAAACCATTGATTTATGGGTTCCTTTCAAACCAGGTTTACGGCGAGCTGGAGCAACCAGAGTTAATCAGACTTCAGGCGGGAGTGGCTAACAGTGGTGCGGTTCTGGTGATGTGTTGAGGCCATGGTCAGACTATCAGAGAGGGCGGCGTTGGTGGCTTTCTCTGATCGTGTTGGGTAGGTAGGTTCAAAGAAAAAAGGAAGAAGAATGACGAGGAAAGGAGGATCGAGGAAAAGCAGTATCTGGTTTCAAAATGAGGTGAGGGATAAAATGCGTGGTGGAGCCGTTAATCATGTTAAATGGGTAATTAGTGGCCCTAATTATAGGCTAATTAAAAGGATAAGACTATTCAATTTGTATATATATTACATATATATGTTCTTGAAAAACCTATTCAAATGATAAATCATGAATTGGTTTCGTAATTCTGGGCTAATACATGGCTTGGAGTTAATACAAGTAAATGAGGGTTTTAATAACTGTAACACCCCACCTCCGTTATGGTCACTCACAAAGGGAATGCATTAACTTCAGCGGAGCGTCATAAGTGTACAGAACAGATAAATTACAAAACAGACAAAAATTGAAACAATGGAAAATAAATAAAACTTTACTTTGTTGATTAAACAACAACTTGGTAAAACAGCTTGTACAAAGATTGTTTTCCAGCACCAAAACACCAATACCCATTACAATAAAGAATCTGTCTGGTTTAACAAAATAAAAAAGCATGAAATGACAATGATATTCCCCAATAAAGCATGAGCCAGCCATAGCTGCGGAAAGGAGAGTCCAAAGCAATACATCATCTATCTACGAGCTTGGAAAGAAAACTGAGCTAAGTGGTAATATTCACTCCTTGTGAACCAGAGGGGGGAACGAAAAAAAAGAGAGCGAAACAAAACAGAGTCAGACATAAAGCCTGGTAAGTCCAGTGACTTTTAACATGTATCATGACATGAATAAACTGGATACCAGTCATAACCATGATAATAAGCATAGCAAGACAACAAATGATGATCGTTAGATATGACAAGGTAAGATACACTGAATGCACTTCGGTTCTTTCTCTGATTTCCTATTTTCTCTGCACCACCCAACTAGAATCCTAACTAGTGTCATTTATAGAACGATTCGTATACCCTACTAGTGTCCCAACTAGATGTTAGATATACCCTTACTACCCTATCGATCGGCTCCCTACTTGTATTAATTTTCCTTGTGTCTGTGTCAATCGGCCCTCTCTTGCGTGTAGATACCCTGTGCTGGTCCCACCATAAGGTGTATCAATCCCTATGATAGCAATCTGACACGATTCAAGATGCACAGTGTATAACTACTGGTACCCAGTGTCTGCTTTTTCCACTCCGGAGTACGTGCACGCCCATAATCCGTCGGAACCTACACTGACGTACCCCCTGCCACAGTTTTCACCGCTTATAATCAGCCCAGTAATCGTGCCCCACCCTGCCTAGTTCAGGGTACTGTGATACATCTATGTGGGTTACTGCTGAAATGGGCCCCGTTACTAGGGTTTCCTAGGGTCTATTCGTACACCCCCCAAATTGGCTAAGTGTTATCCATTCATTTAAGTTAGCTTAACCCATCCACACGTCATGTCATGTTGGTTAAGTGTTTCTTATTAACTTAACCCTTCTCATTCATCATGTTGTAATTGGTTAAGTGTTTTCTAGTAACTTAACCCTGTTCATTTATCATATTATATTGGTTAAGTGTTTCCCCTTTGCTTAAACCCATTCGTTCATCATGTTATAGTGGTTAAATATTTCCTATTAACTTAACCCCACTCGTTCATCATGTTATATTGGTTAAGTGTTGCCCTCTTGTGTTAACTTAACCCTACCACTTGTCATGTTACATTGGTCAAGTGTTGCCCTCTTGTGTTACTTAACCCTACCACTTGTCATGTTACAATGGTTAAGCGTTGCTCTATCACACATCATGTTATATTGGTTAAGTGTTGCCCTCTTGTGTTAACTTAACCCTACCATTCTTAGCATGTCCGTTCATTAACATTAATTCATTCATTGATGCCTCAACCTCTCACATTGGAATTGTTGTTTGGGTTGCTGGATGTGTCAAGCGGTTCCGAGCAGCCTTCTACCGCAAACTCATTCTAACCTCGGGTTTTGGGCTTAATGCGCTAACCTCTCACATTAGATCTATATCGTAGTGGTCGCTGGATGTACCGGGCGGTTCTGGACAGTCTTACACCGCAACTCAATCTAACCTTGGGTTAGGCACGTTCATCTTTAGCCAGTTTACATATACACTATACATGTCCAAGTCTAGATTTTATATGCTAATTATCCCAAATTCACCAAACTAGATATGTTCCAATTCCCAAGTTATGCCCAACAAATTCAGTTACAAGTTATTACTCAAAATAGGCTACACCCAATCTTCACAAATTTGCAATAATAGTCATGCCCCAAAATCGCAATATACATTATGCTTGGCGTCCCAACCAATAGTTATGCCCAATCTAGATTTAATATTCCAATTTACAGTTTCCTCCCAATCTAGATTTAATATTCCAATTTACCCCAAGTTCACAACAATAACATTTATACCCGAAATCACAAGTTACAAATTATGTCCAACAATTTCACCGAATATGTTATGCCCAACTATTTCACCAAATACATTGTGCCCAATATTTACCCAAAATATTCCACGTATTCCAATCGATCGTATTTCGCGATTTCAGCCTAGGTTCGAAGGTAACCCAGGTTCATAAAAGAAAAAGGAAATAGGGTAAGAAAGAGAAGGAGCATAAAATAAGAATAGGCATAAAAATAGGCATGTAACAACAGACCTAATACAAGAGATTTAGATCCAACAAAGATAGATTCTTGAATAAACGGATACAATCATTATCGCAGGCATAAGAATAACATCACGAACCAAAGAGGATTATAAACCTGATGTACAACAAAGATAGGCTTGATTTAATCAATAAAAATAACCTCTAAGGCATGTAAATACATAGATTCAACAGAAGGATAGGGATAAATCTGAAAAGATTATCTTACAATCAGGCATAGACTTCGATTCATTTTATTACATGTCAAGATTACAATCAGGTATTCAAATCTGAAAATAACGTGAACTTACATTGCTAGGATTAAGAAATGATAATTGAATCGTTGTTGTTGTAGCAAAACTAATCTTCTAATTTGATTTGAGGCTCTCTAATTTTCTTCTTGAATTTAGGTTGAAGAATGAGGCCTAGGCTAGTTTGGGGATAAACAGCATGACAGCGCCATAGCCTTTGAGCAATAGAATTAGGGTTGGGTTATGAGTGTATATATAGATGTCTAGGATTATTAAGAGCCTTTAGATTAACATAAGGTCCATCTAAACAATCCAGTCCAAAAGAATGCGTCACCAAGCCAATCAGAAGTCGCCACGTTGCCCTACGACTCAGAAACTCGTCACTGCCTCGCCAGCCAGATACAAAACGAAGTATTTCACCTAGATCGGGGGGGGGGGGGGGGGGGTCGACACCCCTATGGGGGGTCGACACCCTCTGGCGGGAATTTTCCCGCCAAGCCTGTTTTTGGCTGATTTTGAATTTCGAACCCATTTTTGACTTTCTGGACCTATTTCTGGAATACTGAACCCAATATATATACACACACACACACTCCCCTACACGAATACAAACTTCTAAGGCTGATAACTTCTTCATACAGTGTCCGATTTATGCAAACTCGGACTCTATTTCAAGAAGAATTCTGAGACAAACGCAATGGCGTAACCCGTTTCACTTAATTCCCACTTTTAAAATTATGTATTCTTTAATTCGTTACTTTAATATTCACAGAAAATATGGTGTGTTACAATAACGGATTAGTGTAATTTTGAAAGTACAAACATACCATTTGATATCCAAAATAATACCAGTTCATTCTTATCATAAGTTACTTAGGACCAGGATTTATTTTGCTAATAAATTATTTCAACAATCTTCCCTTAAGTTAAAACATTAATATTTGAAATGATGTATATAAACAATTTGGAACCATTAAAAATCATATTCTTATCATAAGTGTGGTATAAGTAGAATCTTTGAAGAAATAATTATATAACATTAAAATGGTGATCAAGGTCGATAATGCGGTAATTAGTTTAAGTTAATGACGGAAGTTAAATTATAAACCTTTAAATCAATTCAATTTTGTATTGGTTATAACTCGTTCGTTCATGAATAGAACTGCACGAAACCAGATGCAATGGAATTGTAGATATGAAGACTACGCACATGAGATTATTTAGAATGATTTGGAGCTGATGGCATTTTTATATAATTTCAAACGCTCGCTTGAAATCATAGAAATCAGCCAGAAATCATCAATCAAAATAAATCGTTGAGTTAATTCTCAAACATTTTTGGAATTCTGTTATGTGTTAAATTCATATAATTACAATTTATAGTTGATAATATAAATTGGTTGATTGGTTTCCTTGGATTTTGTTTGTTTAATATTGGGTGACGTTAATTATAATCATATCGTTAAAATATATTAGATTAAAATTCTGTCTCATATGATATTACAAATTGTTATAACGAGCTATGATGAAGGGAAGAACAGGTCCGGGGATCCGACCAGATTCCTAAAACATTATGTGTGCTATTTATTTTTATATTGTTATATATGAACTGATTAAACCCCAATGACATTTAAAAACTGTTTGGATGCTGACGTTGAATTTAAATTCAACGTTGTTGTGATTTGAATCAATATGAAGTATTGATTGAGGGATTGGCAACAAATGGCTTAGAATCTACTTTTCTGCTTAAACGTTGATTCGACGTTCGGTGAATTAATGAAGTTAAGCTATAAAATTTATTTTATGACTGTAACGAGATTTTTAATTATATTTTATACGTCATTATGAAGATTTAAAATTAACGATGTTTACTAATCAGTTGTATAATGTAATGATCTGGAATTTTGTATTAGTTAAATGATTAGTTTATAAATTAATTAAAGTTGAAATAAATTGTTTAGAATTATAAAATATAGTTAAGAAGTATTTTGTTAAAACATATAATCTTATATATACCTTTGGTAGCATTTGGTTAAGTGTTGTATATAGTTCTGTATAACATTTAAAGGGAAAATGCTACCAAAAGCACCTCCCTTCTCTTTATTACAAGTGTCATGACACTTGTAATTTTGAATGCAACATTCCATGCATGATATACTTGTGTCCTACGAGGTGTCATCACCTTATTAACTCATTTCAAGTATAAATACACCCCTTTCCTTCCCGTAAGCATTCATTCTTATCTTCTCTTCCATTTATTCTTCTTCTCCAACTTAAAATCCATGGCTTTCATGGTGAAAATCCCCCTCTTCCTCCATTTATAAAATATATAAATTGCCGCAAAGTCGGTAGCGTCAAACAGTTAGTCCGGGATAACTGTAGTGGGTCTAGCGGCCTAGTAATAGAGGATAGCATAGTGGAACCCCAAGGTGAGAATTCAACATTTATATTTGCTCACTTTTTATGTTGTGTGAATGATTATTGATAATATAGATGATTAGTAACTATTGCAATGTAAGCGTTTAGTGACAAGCGCTTATATGGACACATATATACACTGTTATATATATTCCCATATATGATCGTGTGATGGATGGATGGATGCTTCATGGTTGTTTTTAGTGATGATATGTGCATTTTACTTGTTACACACACATATGTGGATTTATACGAATATCAGACAAGTCTCGGACCAAGTTTGTGTAATAAATGAATATTTTATTCATTTAAATTTGAAAGTTGGAATGTTGTTGAAAATGGTTTTAAATAGTTAGTATAAGTACAAATGATTTTTCTAAATTATTTTAAAGCAATTTAGTAAAGTTTTTATATGAATGTATATTACAATTAAAATAGAGTTTGTCAAAATAAATACCAGCACGTTCTAGGATGATAGAGAGGATAGTGTCTAGGCTTGAGTTTGGAAAATATAGTTTCTTGCTCTCCCTGTCTGTCCCTAACTGATCTGACGGACGAGATGATTAATTCAAATTTTAATTTGAAGCTATTTGAATTTATAGTAGAATTTAGCGTATTTTTGTTAAAAACTTTAAATGCTTATAACTTTTGCAACTTAAATCTGATTCCCACGAAGTGAAAAACGTTTGATTCTCATCAACAAGAGCTTTCAAATGAGTGAAAGCAGATTTTAATTTCGACCTATAATTTTTAAGTTATATTTAAATTAATATTTAAAAATGTTGTTGCAAGTACTATATAATGATAAATGGTCTTTTTAAATTATTTTAATATATGGAAAAATTGTGTAAAATCATAATTAATTATTTAAAAGTGATTTATGTTGAAATCATGAAGTTTTGGTAATATAAAAGTTATTTTCCCTAAACTAGTGAATATCAGTATTTTGAAACACTTTTGTAAGATTGTTAAAGGTATTTAACTTTATAAATCTTTCCCTAACCTTAATAATTTATTTCTAACATGTAACAAAAGGCTTTAAATGATTATTTGAGTTTCCAAACATGGAATATGGGTTGAGACTTGATTTGGTCCTATATATCCACATGGTTTTAAAGTTGTGCTTATTATTTGGAAATACCGGGATTGGATTTATGTCTGAAAACCATTGCAAGTAATAATATGACGTTGTGGAGCAACTGAAGGCATTGAAGACGATATTGAAGACCAAGACCCTTCATATCGTAAGGACAACTTACTGAATGTCTCAAATGGGTAGCTCCCATTTGCAGATGAATTTTATATCAGCTAAGTGGCAAGAAGTCCGAACATATGTGAAGGAATTTTGGATTATGGTTTCGTTTAGACTCAGAACGTACTTGTATGGATTGTGTGTCTGACATTGTAATTGACTGCATATCACTGATCTCTGTTAAATATATTTGTTTGGTGGTGGAGAATTTATTCTCTTGCTTAACACCCTTCTCTAAGACGTATGAGCTTAGAGGTTATATATTGATAGAAATCAGTGATGCGTTGTGAATGGACAATGTGGCATACTTAAGTTATGTAATGAGCTATGAATGATCAAAGCATGGCTTATTTAAGCGTAGCTTTGTGTATATCGTGACCTCGGCAAGCCTCACACCCCGGTAAATGGCCAAAACAGGAAGAAATGCGGTAAGGTTATGGTTGTGTTGTCTCCTTCTAGATAAAAGGTGTACTATGGCATGGAGCCCAGGTATTAACCTATGTGGAAAACTTCTACTTTTGTGGTTGTTGTTGGCGAGTGCTCGGAAAGGACGGTAACGATTGGGAGATGACATACTCAGGCGTACTCTAAGTTACCTAGTTACAAAGGTTACCCGACCTTGTGTTAGCATGAGGAGCATGAGTTGATCCTCAGACATCCCTCTAGAGGTGTTCAAAATTTGGTTCCGTAAGGAAGTTCCTTTGCCTGGTCATTGTTGGAAACCCAATCTCCACTACGAACCTGTACGTTTTTAGTTGCATACTATTATGTCAGTATAGTATATGGTACCTATGCTGGCTAAGATTAATACATTTACTTTCGAAAATTGTTTTTCATGCTATGCACTAGTAATAATATCAAAATGGTTTCCGCGTATTAAAGCATTTTTGACTATCATAAGGAGAAACCTCATCCATGTGTGCGTTTGCATTGTGTGTGCGCCGCAAGACCTTATGTTAGTTTCATTTTCAAAAAGTCATTGCGAATTTTCTATGCGCAGACAAGTATGTTGAGTTCTCACACCAGTTCCATGACTGACCCGAAGTTGTTTTGATTTCACACAAAACTCTGGGTGCCCATAATTTTTACACGGGCAGCCTAGTGTTAGGTTTAGTAGCAGTATTTGGAGCTTGTATCTTGGAACCTTTTTCTCGGTGGATCCCTTACTTTTGTGGAGTTGCTGTTGCTGTGGAATATTAGCTATTTTATTTGGGACATATTGTTTCGTGGGCATCTGTGATCTGGAGCTATTCAAGTGAAGATGAAGTTTGTTATGGGATTTACATTGTTACTCGGTTTCCGTTGTTCTTTTGATTATGGATATGTAATGTAACAGCCTGCATTTTTACATATCGGGAGATCGTAAGATATTTTTATTTTATTCCTTGAGGGTTGGATCATTCTCATCTTTTAATATGTTGCTTAAGGGGATGTGAGACATGTCCATAATTTTTACCAATTATGTGTGTGCCATTTTTCCCCTATCAGTCTTGTGCAGGGAATAACTTTTGACTCAGGTTGAATCAGAGGGTGAGACCTGTACCATTGGAAAGGAATTGATGGTTACCTTTCCGTAGAGTGGTTACATTAAGGATTTGGTTCAGCAGTGTGGGAGAAATCGTTGTTTTAAGGTTTTTCAGTTGGCTGTCCAGGGTTGGTAAGCCAAAGTGGGATGAATTGGGAAGGCCCATTAGGAGGGTTGGTGGAAACTATAAATAGGGGTAAGGGATATGAGAAAGGGTTGGAATTTTCCATTCTCTCATTAGGAGGTCTTGAGCTCCTCCTTCCTCTAACCCTTTTGCACCACTAAAAATCATAATCCAAGGAGGGAAATCATAGATCTACACCATTGGAGGCTAGATCCACGACAATTAAGGCAAGGATTCATCGGATCAAAGTGATTGGGGCGAGGTGCTTGCTGTCCGGATTCCTATTTCATTGATTTTAGCCTTTTTCGGCAAATCGGTGAGTGATTTACATCTCTCACATGAATGCAATAAAGTATATGGGTGTTTGTGTGTGTTTCTCATCAAATTCAAATGTTTTACCATAGATTTACACCATTATATGTCCATTTTTATATGCATCACTCTATGATCTAATTTAGCAAGTTTTACCCATTAATTTCATGTCATTTCACATGTTTATGTTAGTTAGATCCCTC
This sequence comes from Allium sativum, assembly GCA_030737875.1. NCBI lineage: Eukaryota > Viridiplantae > Streptophyta > Magnoliopsida > Asparagales > Amaryllidaceae > Allium > Allium sativum. The sequence continues at coordinate 1,006,840,215 of CM060912.1, read as the reverse complement.
ATTTTGATCATATGTTCAATTTGAAGGTTTTAGGTGATATTTACATCATTTTTGTGGTAATCGTCATATTTATGTTGTTAGCAATGTTATGACATGTTTGTGATTGTGTTTGATGAATTTGGTTGAGTCGGTTTCGTCGGATTCGTCGTTTGGCGAAGTTTTGGTCAAAATCGGGGTAGAATCGGAGATGTGCAGGAAGTGGATTGGGTCGGACATAAGTGGATCGGATCGGTCTTAAATCCTGTCGTAAGGAACAAGTTAGAATAGAGCGAAGCGGGTCCTAGCAGAATGGGTTGTGTCAGTCTGGAGTGGTTGGGTCGGTCTTAATGGGGTCGGCCATGTTCTGGTGAAGGAGACGATTGGGTCGGGCATGTTGGTGACCAGATCGGTCGAGTTGGAGCAGCCGGGTTAGGTCAGGTTAGGCTGGTTGGTTGGTTGAGAAATGAACATGAGGAGTTGGGTCGGATCGGTTAGAAGGGGGTGGGTCGGGGCGGTCTATGTTGGGTCGGGTCAGCCTATACCCTGGTCGGTCGTGTTTTGGCAGCGCTTCTAAAACACTATGGTGGACGACTTAAGTGTTGTAGTTGGTTTCCTTAGCTTATGTGTATGAATGCTATGGATTATTTTGAACCTTATACTGATGTTGTTTGGTTCAACAATGATGATGGTTTCGACGAGAGTCCAGGAGGGGATGTTCGAAGTGATGTGATGTGTTCGTTGATCGGTGAAAAGCAATGAATGGGTGGGTTCAACTCAAAGGTCGTGAGTTGGTGGATAATGGTTGCTTGAGAAAGTTGCTTGAGCCATGAAAAGTCATCGGGTTTGGTGACTAGAGATACGAAGGCCGAGAAGTCATCGTTGTCGTAAGTTCTAGCAGGCTCAAAGCAGGGGTACAATGGGGGCACCTAAAAGACCGAAAGGTTGTTGGTCGAGTACCTTGGGTATCATTGAAAAGGCCTAGTTGTCAAGGTTGGACATTGTCAAGGTTGGACAAAGAGAGTTTATGCTATAACTGGGGTTACCATTAGCCCTTGACATATGGTAAGGTTGGTCATCATACGATTAACGGTGGTTTCGAAGCAGGATTGGCGGTGATAGCCAGAGTCTGTCATGATTGATTAATTGCTTTGTTTGAGCCGTCTTATGTAGATTGTCCAATGTCGAAGGAGATGTTCCTTGGGTGCTTTTATGATATTTGTTTAGGCCTCTAGGACTTGTGCTTGAGGGGTGTTGAGTTCGATTAGGGTGGTTTACATGAGATCTATAATTTGGATGTCATGAGTGCTTTGCCATGATTGAATGAGTGTTATGGTTTCCATGGATGTATGGTTGAATTGTTAAAGTAAAGGCTATCACTGTTTGATGTGGGGAAGATTAGGTTGAGTTCTTCTCTGGTATCATGGGTAGATTAGCATGTTTATCTATCTCTTCTCATATACTTTACTATTGAAGTTTGTTAGCTGTTTTATCGCTCACTAAGACTTTTGTCTAACTCAAGGTTTTATGTCTCCTCTTATTACCTTGGGATGTTCATCCGATTGTTGGATAGGCAGACTAAGTAGCAGGTAACAGATGATGCCTTAGTGGGGAACGATGATGCTGATCGATGGCGAGCAAGAGGCTGGCGTACTATCTTTACTACTATCTAGTATTTATTTCCGCTGTTTTCTATTTCTCTGAGTGTTGTAGTGAGACAAATTGTACAACACTATTGTTGTTATCCACGTGTATGGGAAATACTTTCTAGTTGTCATGAAAGTTTAGTGTTTTCTGCTTCACTATCACTACCTGTTGTATATGTTCTGTTATATTTTATCCTTTTGCTATGAGTTTACGACAGGTTTCGATATTGTTTACCTACTCTGATGATTGTCCATAGCTGCTCGGCACACCCTTCAGTGCATTATTTCTCTTGTTTATTGCGGGGGTTATGGGCGGTCATCACATTTGGTATCAGGCCTTTGGTTAACGATTTTAACTAAAGTTCAAAGACATAATCACATATGAGAGACGTACTTGTAGATTTCAGTGGAAACTTACTATATATATTAGCATATATAGTAGTAGTGTTGTATCTCTTTAGCAGTTTTCTTGGAAGTGGCTAATTATTCTAAACTGCAGATTTAGAATGAATAGACGACCATCAAGACACACTGGGGGAGCTAGTGATGGAGGGGATAATGGCGGGGTACATGATTACCCGACCATGTTTGAAGCTATGCTTGATGCATGCCTTCGGAGGAACCCCGCTCCAGTGGCGGCTACGGTTGATGTTGGGGTTCTAGTGCCTAGAGCTGTAGGATTTGCAAAGCTATGCAAAGACTTTTCTTCATTAGAAGGGAAACAATTCAAGGGCACTAAACCATTTGAAGAAGTCCATAGGTGGATGGATACTTGTGTTAGGATCTTCATGGACTTGGGCATTGGTGATGCAACAAAGAGGAAACTTGCATCAAGGCAGTTTGTGGGCAGAGCAATGGACTGGTGGAAATCTGTCACACTTGAGACTCCTGAAGTGGATATTTCATGGGAGCTATTTCAAGCTAAGTTTGAAGCGAAGTTTATCTCCACCGTGCAAAAGTCTATTCTGTTTAAGAGATTCGTGGAGCTTAAGCAGAATGGTCGACCAGTTCTTGACTATATTTCTCACTTCGAGACTTTTGTCGAAGTATGCTCATTCGTATATGGATACTCCTTATCAAAAGAACGAGAAGTTTGTCCTGGGGTTGGATGAATATCTTGGGAATCAGCTTGTGGATCACCTCGATGACAGCTTTGAGAAGATCGTCGAGAAGGCTTTGAGGCATGAAAGTCTATTTCCAAAGAAGATGTCTATTGTTGCACCTAAGGAAGAATAGAAGCCACAACAGGGTGGTAATAATAAGAAGAGGAAGCAGCAACAACAGAAAGGAAAGAATGGCCAAAAGAAGTCGAAGAGTGAGGTGGTTTGCTTTATCTACCAACAGAAAGGCCATCTTGCTAATGAGTGCAATAACCCCAAAGCTGAGAAGAAGTGCTTCAAGTGTTGAAAGCCTGGGCATGAGAAGAAAGACTGTCCAGAATCAACTAAGGGCAAGAAGGTTGTGAAGGCATATGCTTTGGAAGTCGTGCCAACTTCTTCAAGAGCTCCTACCGCAGAGGAGAAAGGAAAGCTTGTCGTGGTGCAAGGTACTCTTTCAGTTAATGGTGTTTCAGTTCGTGTGCTTTTTGATACTCGAGCATCGCATTCATTCATTTGCAATGAGCTTGTTTGTCGCTTGGGTTTGGAACCCGAGATTTGTGATAGACCATTGATCGTGACTAATCCAGTTGGGGGTTTGTCCAGTTTGTGCATGATTTGTCGTGGTCTAGTGTTGTCGAGTCATGGTTGTTCTTTTGTGTGTGATTGCTTTGTTCTTAACTTCGCTGGGTATGGGATCATCTTGGGCATGGATTGGCTCAAGAGGTATGCAACAAGGGTGAATTGCGAGAAGATAGAGGTGAGGGTCGGGGATGTGTAAGGGAGAAGGGTGTTAATTAGATGTAAGTGCGAAGACGGGGTCTTCGTGAGTTATCTATATTCGCTTGGGATTCCACTAGAAGACATGTCATCAGTGCTGATCGCTAATGAGTGTGTAGATGTCTTTGACGAGATCAAAGGGTTGCCGCCGCATCGTGAGATCGAGTTTAGAATCGATTTGGTCGAACGTACTAGACCAATCGTTATGCCTTTTAGGCGGATGAGTTGGAGGCGCAAGTCTGTGACCTTCTAAGGAAGGGATTCACTCGGAGAAGTGTTTCCGAATGGGGTGCACCGGTCGTATTTGCAACCAAGGCAGATGGCTCGTTAAGATTGTGTGTGGGGACTATTGTGAGCTGAATAAGGTGACAAAGAAGAACAAGTATCTGTCACCAAGAATAGATGACTTGTTCGATCAGATTCACGGAGCCAATGTGTTTTCTCAGATGGATTTGGAAACATGTTTTCACAAGTTGTGGGTAGCTAAGGATAGTGTGCCAAAGACTGCTTTTAGAACACCATCCGGTTTCTTCGAGTGGTTGGTAATGCCATTCGGGTTGACTAACGCACCAGCGTATTTTGTAGATCTTATGAATAGAGTGTTCAAAGATCAGTTGAATAAGTTTGTGCTTGTGTTCATGGATGATGTTCTGGTTTACTCCAGGAATGAGGAAGAATACAAGACACACTTGAGAGTTGTGTTAGAGATCTTGTGAAAGCATCAGTTGAAAGCTAAGTTCTCGAAGTGTCACTTCTGGAAGGATGAGGTGAGATACTTAGGCCATGTAGTTTCTGGAAAAGGGATAGCGGTTGACCCCGCTAAAGTTGCAACAATCCAGGACTGAGATCGACCCAAGAATGCGGTGGATATTCGGAGTTTTCTTGGGTTGGCAAGATATTACCAACGGTTTATCAAGGATTTATCCAAGATAGCTGCACCGTTGACAGGATTGACGAAGAAGAACCAAGTGTTCACATGGGATGCGAAGTGTGAACAAGCGTTCAGAATCCTGAAGGAGAGATTGACAAGTGCTCCTGTATTGACCATTCCAAGTGGGAATGAGAGATGGTGGTATACACCGATGCATGTGGTACTGGGCTTGGAGCAGTGCTAATGCAAAAGGATAAGGTCGTGGCCTACGCAAGTCGACAGCTAAAGCCGCATGAGAAGAATTATCCAACTCATGATTTGGAGTTGGCAGCGATTGTGTTTGCTCTGAAGATGTGGAGACATTACCTTCTGGGAGTCCGATTCGAGTTATTTTCGGATCACAAGTCGTTGAAGAATCTTTTCTCCCAAAAGGATTTGAATCTTCGGCAGCAACGATGGTTAGAGTTTCTGACATCGTATGATTTTGATATAGCCTATACTCTGGTAAAGGTAATGCAGTTGCAGATGCGTTGAGTTGAAGACACACAATTTTGGGAGCGATGTTTTCGGAATGGAAGCGCCTGGAGTATTTGGTAAGGTTTGATTTCATGCCAAAGTGTGAGTTGGAACCTGAAATGTTGGCAAGCTTATCGATAAGACCTACTCTCATCGAAAGGATTCGCGAGAGCCAAAAGCGTGATGCAAAGCTTGTTGAGTTTATCCAGAAGCTAGAACCAGAAGATAAAGAATTCGAAGTCGACCGAGAAGGTTGGCTTCGGAAACAAGGGCGATTAGTTGTTTCTGATATCGACGGATTGAGAGATGAGGTTCCGAGGGAATGTCATCACTCAAAGTTAACGATTCATCCTGGTGGTAATAAGATATATCAGGACATGAAGTGAGTCTACTACTGGGAGGGGATGAAGCGAGATATTTGAATGTTCATTTCCAAGTGCATGAACTATCAGTTAGTGAAAGCTGAACAAAAGAAGCCGAGTGGTTTGCTTCAGCCATTGGAAGTTCCTACATGGAAGTAGGAGCAGATATCGATGGACTTTATCGATAGACTACCTAGAATCAGGGCAGGAAATGAAGGGATTTGGGTCATCGTGGATCGCTTTACCAAAAGTGCAAGATTCATTCCTATTAAGTCGGCTAGGACAACGTCGTAGCTGGCTGAACTTTATGTAAAGTGGATTGTTAGATTCCATGGCATCCCAAAGAGTATACTGAGAGATCGAGATCCGTTATTCACTAGCAGATTTTGGAAGAGTTTGCAAGAAGCTTTGGGAACCAAGTTGTGCTTGAATACGGCATATCATCCCCAAACTGATGGTCAGACCGAGAGAATCAATCGAGTTTTGGAAGATCTCCTAAGAGCTTGTGTGTTGGATTTTGGGGGATCATGGGAGGACCATCTACAACTGGTTGAGTTTGCATATAATAGTAACTACCAGTCTAGCATTAGGATGGCACCATACGAGGCATTGTATAGGAGACCGTGCAATTCTCCGGCTTGTTGGCTAGAAACTAGAGATAAGTTGGTACTTGGGCTAGTGATGATTCGGGAGACCTCGGATTGCATCGAGATCGTTCGACTACGAATGAAAGCGGCCCAAGATTGTCAGAAGAGTTATGCTGATAAGCGTCGAAAAGATTTGGAATTCGACGTAGGCGATATGGTCCTTGTGAAGATTTCACCGTTAAAGCATGTGGTTTGATTCAGAAGTAAAGGAAAGTTGGCTCCTAGGTTCGTTGGGCCATTTCCGATAATCGAGCGAATTGGAAAGCTCACTTATAGATTGGAGTTACCCGAGAAGATGTCGAGTGTGCATAATGTGTTCCATGTGTCTTTTCTATGGAAATTTGTGCATGATTCGAATGTAGTAGTACCTCCAGAGTAGTACGAAGACCTAGAAGTTGAAACCGTAGTTGCGAAACCTCGTAAGCCACTTTGTGTTGTGGGGAATGACACGAAACAACATAGGAGGAAGATGATTAAGCTAGTCAAGGTACAATGGAGTGAAGATGGCGACGATTGTACCTGGGAGACGGAAGAGAGTATAAAGGAGACTCATCCATAACTCTTCGTCGGTAGGAACCTTTAATCGTATCATCGTTATGTCGTTATATCTTGTTGTTGTTTGATAGAATTCCACGTGCTAGGATAAGGCTGTGGATGCATGGCTTGATGTTTGCTAGTTTGGGTGATAGAATTGGCTTATCATGGATGATTGGCATGCAGAATTGTTGTAGTTGCTTATGCTTACTTGGAATTTCTAGGGCGAAATTCTTAATGGGGAAGAATGTAACAGCCCGTATTTTTACGTATCGGAAGATCGTAAGATATTTTTATTTTATTCCCTGAGGGTTGGACCATTCTCATCTTTTAATATGTTGCTTATGAGGATGTGAGACATGTCCATAAATTTTACCGATTTTCTTTGTGACCATTTTGCTCCTATCAGTATTGTACAGGGCATAACTTTTGACTCAGGTCGAATCAGAGGGTGAGACCTGTGCCATTGGAAAGGAATTGATGGTTACCTTTCCTTAAAGTGGTTACATTAAGGATTTGGCTCAGCAATTTGGGAGAAATCGTTGTTTAAAGGTTTTTCAGTTGGCTGTCCAGGGTTGGTAAGCCAAAGTGGGCTGAATTGGTAAGGCCCATTAGGAGGGTTGGTGGAAACTATAAATAGGGGGTAAGGGAAATAAGAAAGGGTTGGAATTTTTCCATTATCTCATTAGGAGGTCTTGAGCTCCTCCTTCCTCTAACACTTTTCCACCATTAAAAATCATAATCCAAGGAGGGAAATCATAGATCTAAACCATTGGAGGCTAGATCTACGACAATTGAGGCAAGGATTCATCGGATCAAAGTGATTGATGCGAGGTGCTTGTTGTCCGGATTCCTATTTCATTGATTTTAGCTTGTTTTGGCAAATCAGAGAGTGATTTACATCTCTCACATGAATGCAATGAAGTATATGGGTGTTTGTGTATATTTTTCATCAAATTCAAAATTTTTACCATAGATTTACACCATTATATGTCCATTTTTATATACATCACTCTATGATCTAATTTAGCAAGTTCTACTCGTTAATTTCATGTCATTTCACATGTTTATGTTAGTTTGATCCCTCATTTTGATCATATGTTCAATTTAAAGGTTTTAAGTGATATTTACATCAATTTTGTGGTAATCATCATATTCATGTTGTTAGCAATGTTATGACATGTTTGTGATTGTGTTTGATGAATTTGGTTGAATCGGTTTCGTTGGATTCGTCGTTTGGCGAAGTTTTGGTTGAAATCGGAGTAGAATTGGAGATGTGCAGGAAGTGGATCCGGTCGGCCATAAGTGGATCGGATCGGTCTTAAATCCTATCTTGGGTAACAATTTAGAATAGAGCAGATCGGGTCCTAGCAGAATGGGTTAGGTCGGTCTGGAGTGGTTGCATCGGTCTTAACTGGGTCGGCCATGTTCTGGTAAAGGAAACGATCGGGTCGGGCATGTTGGTGATCAGATCGGTCGAGTTGGATCAGCCGGGTCGGGTCGGGTTAGGCTGGTCGGTTGGTTGAGAAATGAACGTGAGGAGTTGGGTCCGATCGGTCAGAAAGGGGTGGGTCGGGTCGGCCTATACCCTGGTCGGTCGTGTTTTGGAAGCGCTTCTAAAATGCTATGGTGGACGGCTTAAGTGCTGTAGTTGGTTTCCTTAGCTTGTGTGTATGAATGCTATAGATTATTTTGAACCTTATACTGATGCTGTTTGGTTCAACAATGATGATGGATTTGACGAGAGTACAGGAGGGGATGTTCGAAGTGATGTGATGTGTTCCTTGATCGGTGAAAAGCAACGAGTGGGTGGGTTCAACTCAAAGGTCGTGAGTTGGTGGATAATGGTTGCTCGAGAAGGTTACTTAAGCCGTGAAAAGTCGTCGGGTTGGTGAACAGAGATGCGAAGGATAAGAAGTCATCGTTGTCATAAGTTCTAGCAGAATCAAAGCATGGGTACAATGGGGGCACCCAAAAGACTGGAAGGTCGCTGGTCGAGTACCTTGGGTATCATTGAATAGGCCTAGTTATCAAGGTTGGACACTGTCAAGGTTGGACAAAGAATGTTTATGCTAGAACTGGGGTTACCATTAGCCCTTGACATATGGCAAGGTTGGTCGTCATACGATTAACGGTGGTTTCGAAGCAGGATTGGCGGTGATAGCCAGAGTCTGTCATGATTGATTAGTTGCTTTGTTTTAACCGTCTCGTGTAGATTGTCCAACGTCGAAGGAGATTTTCCTTGGGTGCTTGTCTGATATTGGTTTAGGCCTTTGGGAATTGTGCTTGAGGGGTGTTGAGTTCGATTAGCGTAGTTTATATGAGATCTATAATTTGGATGTCATGGGTGTTTTGCCATGATTGAATGGGTGTTCTGGTTTCCATGGATGTATGGATGAATTGTTAAAGTAAAGGCTATCACTGTCCGATGCGGGGAAGATAAGGTTGAGTTCTTCTCTGGTATCGTGGGTAGATTAGTATGTTTATCTATCCCTTCTCATATACTTTACTATTGAAGTTTGTTAGCTATTTTATAGCTCACTTGGGCTGTTGTCTTACTCATGGTTTTATGTCTCCTCTTATTAGCTTGGGCTGTTCATCCGATTGTTGGATGGGCTGACTAAGTAGCAGGTAACAGATGATGCTTAGTGGGGAACGATGATGCTGATCGATGGCGAGAAGGAGGCCGGCGTACTGTCTTTACTACTATTTATTATTTGTTTACGCTGTTTGCTATTTCTCTGAGTGTTGTAGTGAGGCAAATGGTACAAACACTATTGTTGTTATCCACGTGTATGGGAAATACTTTCTAGTTGTCATGAAAGTTTAGTGTTTTCCGCTTCACTATCACTACCTATTGTATATGTTCTATTATATTTTATCCTTGCGCTATGAGTTTACGATAGGTTTCGATATTTTTTACCTACTCTGATGATCGTCCATAGCTTCTCGGAACACCCTTCAGCGCATTATTTCTCTTTTTTATTACGGGGGTTATGGGCGGTCGTCATATGTAATATGGTAAAATCTGATGTAATCTCATGTTATATAAATGAGAAGTTGTTTATTTCACTGTGATTTATCTAATGTGTTATATCCTCAGATAACCAGGAATCCGACACTTGAATCTTCGTCATTTTGAATACGAGAAAGTGTTAAAGTGTAGATTTTTGAGGGTTGAAATTCCGGGTTGTCACAGTTGGTATCAGAGCTTTGGTTTATACTAATCTTTGGGGTATAACTCATTAGATAGCTCATTAGAGATAGGGTTAGCGATACCCTAGAATAAGTAAAATCCAATGAAATAAAAAGAGTTTAAACTGTTTCATACTACTTAGGTAATTCATCCGCATGTCTAATCAGCATTTTCATACTATTTTCAGATAATAGGAAATGAGCAGTAAAAGCAGATGTAGGGGAGGAAGCAGTTCCACCACCAGTGGTCATGATACATTTAATGAAACCATGATTCGATCCCCGAGTCAAACTAGTCTTCCAGATCTGAATAAGAGTTACATGAATCTGGGCGGGTAACTTTTTAAGGGATCCGATGATGTTATGGAAGCTCAACTCTAGATTAAATCATGTGAGAAGATTTTCAAAGGACATAATCTGGAAGATAACCAGAAGAGACTGTTGGCCACATGGCAACTACAAGATGGAGCTGCTACATGGTGGGAGACTATCATCCAAGGGAAATCAGAAGACGACTTTTCATGGAAGGATTTTAAAGAGGTTTTCAAAGAACGTTACATGCCATCAGCAGGAATTTCTCGAATATACAAAGAGTTTATGAACCTTAAGCAAGGTAATATGTCATTTGAAGAATACTTGAATAAGTTCAATGAGTTCTCTCTTTGGACCTGTACTAATAAACACCCCCCTGAAGAAGAATGAAAATTTTATTAAGGGGATGAATCCAAAATATCACGAGAGGATGACTGCGCAGGTCACGCAATCATTCGTAGACTTAGTAGATATGGGATATAGTTATGCCACCATTGACAAGAAGAAGGTAGTTGAAGAGAAGGAAAGCAACAACGAGGATAATAAGGATAAAGATAAGAAGAGGAAGTCTAAAGGAAAGAAGCTGGAGCCGAAGAAACCAAAGAAAGGAACTTAGCAAAATCACTTGATGAAGATTATCTGTTACAACTGTAGGTAAAAAGGTCAACTAGGAACTAACTACAAGAAACCAAGGGAGCTGAAGGATCAAGAACAAGAAAGGTGGAAATGTTGCAACTGTCATGTGTTTGGGCATCTAAGTAAAGATTGTCCTCTAGTAAAGGAAATGAATGAAGTACAAATCTTTGCAATAGAAGGTGAATCTTCAACCTCAACAGACATAGAAAGGAAAGGAGTATTAGAAGGGAATATTTTCATTTATGATAAACTGGTTAGAGTATTATTTGATATTGGTGCTTCACATAGTTTTATTTCAAAGGAAACCATTGAAGAGTTGAAACTTGAACCTAAATTTATTGACCAACCCATTTGCGTAACTAATCTAGTAGGAGATTCCACAAATCTCTGTCTTTATTGCAGAAAGTTCCCTATTTCCTATTCTCTTCATCAATTCCCTGTTAGTCTTATTGTTCTAGATTTCAATGAATTTGGAATTCTACTCGGAATGGACTGGTTAAACAAATATGAAGCCCATCTAAATTGTGCAAATAGAAAAATATGGGTAAAGACAAATTTTGGAAATTTTAGCGAAATATCTTGTGAAGATCCTAGCCCAAAAAGAGATAATCTAATGTATACCTTGGGTTACGCTGATACCGACATAAATACTATCCCCATTATCAGGGAATTTCCAGACGTATTTAGAGAAGTTAAGATTCTTCCTCCACGTCGTGAAATCGAGTTTAGGATTGACCTAATACCTAATGCCCAACCTGTTGTCCATCCTAGCCGAAGAATGACCCTAAGAGAAAGAGAAGAGCTAAATAAATAAGTCCAAGAACTTTTGGCAAAAGGATTTATCCGACCTAGCCGTTCAAGTTGGGGGTCAGCCGTGGTATTTGTCGCTAAGTATGACGGTTCCTTAAGATTGTGCATTGACTATCGAGATTTTAATAAGCAAACTCTTAAGAATAAATACCATTTACCCCGTATAGACGACCTATTCGATCAATTAAATGGTGCCCGAGTTTTCTCAAAAATGGATCTAGACACTGGTTTTCATAAGCTTAGAATCGCAGAGGATTGTATCCATCTGACTGCCTTAGGGGACCCGATACCTTTTACGAATGGTTAGTAATGTTGTTCGGTTTAACAATGCCCCCGTCTACTTCGTTGATTTGATGACTAGAGTATTTCGAGAAGTATTGAATAAGTTCGTATGGGTTTTCATCGACAATATTCTCATTTACTCTAAAACTAAGGAAGAGAACGCGGAACATCTAAGAATAGCTTTGGAAATATTGAGAAAGAATGTGCTCAAAGCGAAACACTTGAAATGCCACTTTCGGGAAAAGGAAGTAAAATTCCTTGGTCATATTGTATCCGAGAAAGGAATTTCGACCCAGGAAAGATTTCTGCCATTTTGGATTGGAAGCAACCAAAGATACCAAAAGAAGTCCGGAGTTTCCTCGGATTGGCCGGCTATTATAGAAGATTTGTTCAAGATTTTTCAAGAATAGCTTCTCCTCTTACAAAGCTAACCGTGAAGAATGCTAAGTTTGTGTGGTCCCCAAAATGTGAAGAAGCCTTTCAGAAGCTAAAGAAAATACTGACAACTACTCCAGCTCTATCTATTATAAATGGAAATAAAGGGCTGTCAGTTTATACAGATGTGTGCAAAGAAGGAATTGGCGCGGTTTTGATGCAGGAAGGAAGAGTAATTGCCTATGCAAGCAGAAATTGAAACCTCATGAAAGAAATTGTCCAATCCATGACTTAGATTGCTAGCTATAATATTTGCTTTGAAAATTTGGAGGCACTATCTTTTGCGAGAAAAGTTTGAATTGTACACTGACCATAAGCCTCTAAAGTATTTATTCACTCAGAAAGATTATAACTTAAGACAGCAGCATTGGTTGGAATGTTTAGCATCATATGATTTGGATATTCAGTATACCCCTGGGAAAGCCAATGTTGTAGCTGATACTTTAAGTAGGAAATACGTCGTGTTCGCTCACTTAGTTATTGCCCCTACTCTTATGGAAAAAATTGTTAGTAAGCAGGGAGATGATAGATTTTTACAAAGAATAGCTAAGAATATAAAACAAGATAAGGATTCAAGTTTTGAAATTGATGAAAAAGGTATTCTGAGATTGAAAGGAAGAATTTGTGTCCCAAACATAAAAGAGCCTCAGAAAGAAATATTGGACAAATGTTATAAATCCAGATTCAGTAACCACCCTGGAGTTAATAAAATGTATCGAGATGTTAAACGTACATTTTGGTGGAGAACAATGAAGAGGGACTATCTATTTATGTCAACCGTTGTGCCACATGTCAATAAATAAAAAGCGATCAGCAGAAGACAGCGGGATTACTTCAACCTTTGCCAATTACACAATGGAAATGGGATCAAATTTTGATGGATTTCATCGATGGTTTACCTTGCACTCGCAAAGGAAATGAAGGAATATGGGTTATTGTAGATCGCCTAACTAAAAGTGCCCATTTCATTCCAGTAAAATCCACCAGGACTGCTGCTAGTTTAGCAGAGTTATATATTGAGGAAATCGTTAGGCTACATGGAATTCCAAGTAGAATTGTAAGTGATCGTGACCCTATCTTCACCAATCGTTTTTGGGAAGTTTTCAAGATGCTTTATGAACAAAGTTGAACTTTAGCACTGCCTATCATCCATAATCAGATGGACAAACAGAAAGGGTTAATAGGATTTTGGAAGACTTGTTGTGAGCATGTGTTCTCGATTTTGGAGGTTCATGGGAAAATCATCTGCCATTGGGTGAATTTTTTTATAACAATAGTTATCAAGATAGTATTAAGATGGCACCGTTTGAAGCACTCTATGGTTGTCCATGCAAATCGCCAATATGTTGGGTTGAGTCCAGAAATAAACTTGTTCTTGGACCAAATATAATCAGAGAAGCGACAAAGAAAGTGGATCTTATTAAAAAGAAGCTAAAAGCGGCCCATGATCGACAAAAGTGCTATACTAATCGAAGGAGAAAAGCTTTGGAATTTGCTGTTGGAGATTCCGCATTTCTGAAAGTATCCCCAATGAAAAGAGTCATCAGATTTGGGAAAACAGAAAGTTAGCTACACGGTATATTAGACCATTTCCTATTCTGGAGAGAATTGGACCATTAGCTTATCAAGTGCAGTTACCAGAGTGGTTATCGGGTGTGCATGATGTATTCCATATATCTAATCTTTGGAAGTATGTGCATGATCCAGACCAGGTCATATAAGAAGCTTCTCAACAAGATCTAGAAATTACCCCAAGTTTAGCAGTCAAAAGAGAACCTACAAAGATCATTGCTCGAGATGAAAAGAGGTTAAGAAATAAGACTGTTAAGTTGGTTAAAGTACAATGGAGTGATGACCCCAAGGCTTGTACCTGGGAAACGGAAGAAACTATGCGGAAATTCTATCTTGACTGTCGAGTGGACATTCCAGTCTAGCCCAACCTTCGGTAAACTCGTTTCCTTATATATTTCCTTTTAGTTGTTACGTCTTATATTATTACCATCTTATGCAATTTCGGGGACGAAATTATTTTAAGGGAGGGGGGTGAATGTAATGATCTGGAATTTTGGACTAGTTAAATGAGTAGTTTATAAATTAATTAAAGTTGAAATAAATTGTTTAGAATTATAAAATATAGTTAAGAAGTATTTTGTTAAAACATATAATCTTATATATACCTTTGGTAGCATTTGGTTAAGTGTTGTATATAGTTCTTTATAGCATTTAAAGGGTAAATGCTACCAAAAGCACCTCCCTTCTCTTTATTACAAGTGTTATGACACTTGTAATTTTGCATGCAACATTCCATGCATGATATACGTGTGTCCTACGAGGTGTCATCATCTTATTAACTCATTTCAAGTATAAATACACCCCTTTCTTTCCCTTAAGCATTCATTCTCATCTTCTCTTCCATTTCTTCTTCTTCTCCACCTTAAAATCCATGGCTTACATGGTGAAAATCCTCCTCTTCCTCCATTTATAAAATTTATAAATTGCTGCAAAGTCGGTAGCGTCAAACAGTCAGTCCGGGTTAACTGTAGTGGGTCTAGCAGCCTAGCAATAGAGGATAGCATAGTGGAACCCCAAGGTGGGAACTCGACATTTATATTTGTTCACTTTTTATGTTGTGTAAATGATTATTGATGATATAGATGACTAGTAATTATTGCAATGTAAGCGTTTAGTGACAAATGCTTATATGGACACATATATACACTGTTATATATATATATTCCCATATATGATCGTGTGATGGATGGATGGATGCTTCGTGGTTGTTTTTAGTGATGATATGTGCATTTTACTTGTTACACACACATATGTGGATTTATACGAATATCAGACAAGTCTCGGACCAAGTTTGTGTTATAAATGAATATTTTATTCATTTAAATTTGAAAGTTGGAATGTTGTTGAAAATGGTTTTAAATAGTTAGTATAAGTACAAATGATTTTTCTAAATTATTTTAAAGCAATTTAGTAAAGTTTCGATATGAATATATATTACAATTAAAATAGAGTTTGTCAAAATAAATACCGGAACGTTCTAGGATGATAGAGAGGATAGTGTATAGGCTTGAGTTTGGAAAATATAGTTTCCTGCTCTCCCTGGCTATCCCTAACTGATCCAACAGACGAGATATTAATTCAAAATTTAATTTGAGGCTATTTGAATTTATAGTAGAATTTAGCATATTTTTGTTAAAAACTTTAAATTCTTACAACTTTACTTAAATCAGATTCCCACGAAATGAAAAACGTTTTATTCTCATCAACAAGAGCTTTCAAATGAGTGAAATCAGATTTTAATTTCGACTTATAATTTTTAAGTTATATTTAAATTAATATTTAAAAATGTTGTTGCAAGTGCTATATAATGATAAATGATCTTTTTAAATTATTTTAAAATATGGAAAAATTATGTAAAATCATAATTAATTATTTAAAAGTGATTTATGTTGAAATCATGATGTTTTGGTAATATAAAAGTAATTTTCCCTAAACTAGCGAATATCAGTATTTTGAAACACTTTTGTAAGATTGTTAAAGGTATTTTAACTTTATAAATCTTTCCCTAACCTTAGTAATTTATTTCTAACATGTAATAAAAGGCGTTAAATGATAATTTGAGTTTCCAAACATGGAATATGGGTTGGGACTTGATTTGGTCCTATATATCCACATGGTTTTAAAGTTGCGCTTATTATTTGGAAAGATCGGGATTCGGTTTATGTTTGAAAACCATTCCAAGTAATAATACGACGTTATGGAGAAATCAAAGGCATTGAAGACGATATTGAAGACCGGGACCCTTCATATCGTAAGGATGACTTGCTGAGTGTCTCAAATGGGTAGCTCCCATTTACAGATGGATTTTATATCAGCTAAGTGGCTAGAAGCCCGAACATATGTGAAGGAATTCCGAATTATGGTTTCATTCAGACCCAAAACGTACTTGTATGGATTGTGTGTTTGACATTGTCATTGACTGCGTAGCAATGATCTCTGTTAAATATATATCTGTTTGGTGGCGGAGAATTTATTCTCTTGCTTAACACTCTTCTCTAAGACGTATGAGCTTAGAGGCTATATATTGATAGAAATCATTGATGTGTTGTGAATGGACAATGTAGCATACTTAAGTTATGTAATGAGCTATGGATGATCAAAGCATGGCTTATTTAAGCGTAGCTTTGTGTATATCGTGACCTCGGCAAGCCTCATACCCCAGTAAATGGCCAAAACAGGAAGAAATGCGGCAAGGTTATGGGTGTTTTGTCTCCTTATAGATAAAAGGTATACTATGGTATGGAGCCTAGGTATTAACCTATGTGGAAAACTTCTACATTTATGGTTGTTATTGGCGAGCGCTTGGAAAGGTCGGTAATGACCGGGAGATGACGTACTCAGGCGTACCCTAAGTTACCTGGTTACAGAGGTAACCCGGCCATGTGTTGGCATGAGGAGCATGAGTTGATCCTCGGACATCCCTCTAGAGGTGCTCAAAATTCGGTTCGGTAAGGAAGTTCCTTTGCTTGGTCATTGTTGGAAACCCAATCTCCACTACGAACCTGTACGGTTTTAGTTGTATACTATTATGTCAATATAGTATATGGTACCTATGCTGACTAAGATTAATACATTTACTTTAGAAAATTGTTTTTCACACTATGCACTAGTAATAATATCAAAATGGTTTCCGCGTATTAAAGCATTTTTGAATATCATAAGGAGAAACCTCGCCCATGTGTGTTATTGCATTGTGTGTGTGCGCCGCGAGACCTTATGTTAGTTTCATTTTCAAAAAAGTCATTGCGAATTTTCTATGCACAAACAAGTATGATGAGTTCTCACACCAGTCCCATGACTGACCCAGGGTCGTTTTGATTTCACACAAGACTCCGGGTGCCCGTAATTTTTACACGGGAAGCCTAGTGTCAGGTTTAGTAGCAGTATTTATAGCTTGTGTCTTGGAACCTTTTTCTCGGTGGATCCCTTATTTTTGTGGAGTTGCTGTTGCAGTGGAGTATTAGCTATTTTCTTTAGGACATATTATTTCGTGGGCATCTGTGATCTGGAGCTATTCAGGTGAAGATGAAGTCTGTTATGGGATTTACATTGTTACTCAGTTTTCGTTGTTCTTTTGGTTATGGATATGTAATGTGGTAAACTCTAATGTTACATAAATGAGAAGTTGTTTATTTCATTGTAATTTATCTAATGTGTTATATCCCCAGACAACCAGGAATCCGACACTTGAATCTTTGGCATTTTGAATACGAGAAGGTGTTAAAGTGTCGATTTTCGAGGGTCGAAATTCCGGATCGTCACATATAAAATATCATGACAGGATCATTTGACGTTTATAAAAATTGTTTGTAAGCGTAATAAGTTATAATTAACCTACGGATTTGTATTTTGAAATAAATACTTTTAATAAAATAATTAAGTAATATTATTAGATTAATTATATTAATCTAATAAGAAGAGGTACTTAAGATCAGTTAACGTTTAACTGATGATATCAATTGACTGAGTCAATTGTTTGATCGCACATGTGATCAATAAATAGTTAATAATATTTCTTCAGTATAATCTACTTTTTAATTAATGATATTTAAAGGTTATTATTATTATAGTTAATTATTATTTAATAATTGCAAAAGTGATTGCCTGAGTTGTTTTAGTTAATAAAGAAGTAAAATTGTTTCCACTTCGGTAAATAATAAAGTTAATTGTATTTAAAATGATTACTTCTTAAGTGTAAATTACTTAAGAATTAATCGAGCATGTTTTAAGATCTAGTTAAATTAGGAAGGGGTTTATGAAGAAATCGGATTACATGATCCAAATTTCGTAAATGAAGTCACTAAGGGGGATTTTGGGATAATCTGATTAGTTTAAATAATTATTTTAACGACCCGGATTTTGAGCCATTTAATTATGAATATTTAAATTGGTTTTAAATATTTTATTTGAAATATAAAACAATTTTTATAAGGAATTTATTAAATTAAACGAAGTTTTAATGTATAATTTATAATATAATTATAATCGAGCTCGTAACATCGTGGTAGTTTGTAATATTACGTTTTCAACTTCGATTGAATATACAGAATTCAATATAAGTCGGATTTCTTTGAAACAAGAAACGTTTGAATCTATTAAACTATATCTTTCATGGAAGTGAAAAGTCGAGATTTCGTTTTATGGATTGTAAGTTATATCCAAATCAAATTTTCAGAAAGTCGTTGTGAAGTCAAGTATGAAACATCCAGAATTCCCCCTAAACGGGAAAGCCCGGATTGAGTCGAGAACAACACACAAAAAAACGCAGAGAGAAGAACATTTCATTGTATATTACAACAATTCATCAGATTACAAGAATACGCAGAGTATTAACAAATAATATACATAATAAAATATCAGAGATTACAATACATTATAGCAGCGGAAAATAATACAATACACAACTAGAAGTAATACGCAGATACAAAGCTTCCCGAGTATCATTCCAGCTGTAAATCAGGATCCTGTGAATATAAATCTGCAAAACCAAAACTACTAGCTGCCCGTGTCGAAAATAAGGGCACCCAGAGTTTAGGTTAAAACAATAAACTCCAGCTCAGTCATGGGACTGGTGTGAGAACTAAAACAGTTATTTAAAACTTTACTTTAAATCAGATATATCAAGGGACCGCGCCGTATAACACGGAACGGGTTTCCTCCCAAGAATACCAGTGCATATAACAAAACAGCGCAATGCTTTTTGGAAAAATGAAGCTATTATAAGACCCAGGTCCTATCACACAATGCAACGCAAGCCGGGGGATAGGGTTTTTCCTTATAATAGCCAAACATGCTTAGTACGTTTAAAACAAATCATTTGATACTATTATAGGTGTATAGTGTCAAAAACAATTTCAATCATAAATATCAATCAGACGGCATGGGTACCATATATCATGTCGCCATACTAGGCTCTACAATCAAAACCGCATTGTCACGTATTTGGAAATTGGGTTTCCATCTGTGAACCGAGGCAAAAGATAGTCCTCAACCGATTCGAGACGCCCTAGCCCGTGTCTCAGGAACAGTCGCAACTGCCCCTTGGATCGTCAGGGCCGGTCCACCGATGTGGATTATTATGCCTGAACACTACGTTTCCCCACCCTTGGGGTGCCAATGAGCCAACGAATGACTCCATCGGCTTCACAAAGTCACCGATATATCCAAGGCGCCTCGCAACAGCAACAACCACATAAGTCAAACTCGTTAGGGCGTGTAAAACCACTGACGCCACTTCTAACTAGAAGGAAACGCATGCCCTCCCTGATGTCCTCTCCCGTTTCTGGTTCACAACCGGGGTGTGAGGCTCGCGAATTCACGCTACACAAAGCTACGCCACAAAGGCCATGCTTTGATCATCAACCACAAGACTTTGCTTTTCAACAAA
Source organism: Allium sativum (assembly GCA_030737875.1). Lineage (NCBI taxonomy): Eukaryota > Viridiplantae > Streptophyta > Magnoliopsida > Asparagales > Amaryllidaceae > Allium > Allium sativum. The sequence goes on along the minus strand of CM060912.1, from coordinate 1,006,820,657 downwards.
AGCCTTGATCATTTGCATCTTAGCATGCCACACAGGCAAACCACTCCATGCAACCGATATCCATCAATCACACAGAATGATATCCAATGTCAGACACACAGTCCATTCTGGGTCTGAATGAAACCGGAGGCACCTAGTACCCCGTTTATCCATCGATCTCCAAGTACGTCTGGATGACCACTAACTGTTTCCATCTTTTTGGGTGTACAGCCCAATCAAGATCATTAGTAATTATCCAAACAACGTGAAGACCTCCGGTCTTCAACCACCGTCTTCATCTTCGACTAATCGCCGAAACAGTTATTCAGAATGGGATAAACCTGGTCTTTCCGAATAACTCGCGTATATAATAAACAAGTGTTACACAAACACAACATACGCCTCATTCCAATTCATCAGTCACTAACCGTGAATTAGCAAGAGAATAATTCCCCAAACATTAACCCCGAAGGCCGAAACCAACATCAGATCAATACCCAGGGAACCATTCTTCTTAGCTAACCTACAGTTAGTTTCTAAATTTCACTTTCTTAGGGAAAGGTTCCCATTAATTTTATCAAAGATAAATTCTTTTAAATTAACTCTTTAATCTTCTTTAGAATATCAATTCAACTAGTCGGGATTAGCGAACCATACCGAAGTAATCATTTAGTTTATTTCCCAATCTCAACCTATTCATCCCATGAAGTAAAACGGGTAATACTTCATATCTAACACCACGGTGTTATCGGTAAATTCAATTACCATTTCACGTTCAAATCTAATTAAAGATTTAACTATCGCCTAGTGCAAAACTGGTGATACCCCATTCTCGATCTTTTCAATCTAATAAAAGATTCATTAAAACTCCACTTAGTTTTAATCTTTAACTGGGTTAAAGAATCAGTGTCATTTAAAACACGATTCACGATAAACCCAAAATCACATCACATTTCAATCAGTCTCTAACCGTAACTTTGCAAGCGAGCAATTCCCTAAGCATTAACCCCGAAGGCCGAAACCAACATCAGATCAATACCCCAGAAACCATTCAACTTAACTAATCCCCAGTTAGTTTCTGATTTTCTTAACTCCTTTGGGCCTAAGAACAGTATTATTGAAGATACTGTTCACGACAACCCAAAATAACATTTCATTAATTATCGGGTTAAAGAACAAGTGTTATTTAAAACACTGTTCACGATAAACCCAAAAATCAATACCAATTCAATTCCAATTAAATATCATTTAATTGGTACACTTCATTAAATCCAAATAAAAAGATTCAATCTTTTTTTCTCTCAACTGGGCTTAAGAACAGTGTTAATGAAGACACCATTCACGACAAGCCCAAATCACATTTGATATTAAATACAAGGCTCTGAATAGAAAATATATCGGCTTATATTCAATATCAAATTCTACGACCAACAAATATCGTATTGGAAATAACGATATATATATATATCTTCCAAGTTTCCATACAATATCTGTATAATCACGAAATCCAACATCGAAATATTCCGAAGACAATTTCGATTCGAATCCATTCCAATGCAATTATTGGAAATTCTGGTTATTTTCAAAACCATTTAAAATCCAATTTATTTATTTTAAAAATAAATAAAATATTATTCTAGTTCAAAACTAGTTCATTTCGATAAAAATCTATTTTTATCTTTTCAAATATGGAGTTTTTCATCCCAATTCTTCACTAATCATTTCTCATGATTTTACACTAATTATTAATATTTTTAATAATTTTATCAAGGCCCGTACAGTCGATTTCCATCAACGGCCATCGAACTGCACTTACAACGACCTTTTTCAAATTTGATTTGGACATAATTCCAAATCCAACCGTTAGATTTCAAATTTCTAATATTCGTTAGAAAGCTCTTTTCGATACGAACCCAACGGTTCCAGTTTTAGGAGAATCCGACGGTCGGATCTCCCGCAACGTCCATTCGAAGTCAATGGTCGAAATTCACGAACTGCCGCAGCGCAACGCGTTCTATTCAGGCCATTATATTATATATATATATATATAATATATACATCGTCTATTTCCTTTTAAAACTTATTTAATAAATCGTTTTAAATTCGTTTTCGAAATGATTTCAAATTCCTTTTCCAGTTCAAAACAAGATTGAATTTTTCAATATAAATTCGTTTTAATTTCATTTCAAATCGATTTCAATTCAATTTCAATTCGTTTAAATTCAATTCAAAACGATTTCATTTCTATTTCAATATAATTCGAATTAATTCTCTATTTAATTCAATTCGAATTCATTTTCTAAAATATTCGATTATTGAAATCACTTTTCAATATTCATTAAAAACAAATAAAATTGATATAAATATCGTTCACGTCAAAATGGCGTCAATCTAATCAACACGGCTTCATATATTCTATTCTCAAATATTCTATTTCAAATATTTCTTTTTCAAAACTGGAATGAGGCCCAATCAATTACCATATAATGTTAATTATATGGATTTTCTACAACACATGTATACAATAACAACAATGAATAATCAACCATCATCCAAAGTGCATTCTACACTGTATAAGCATCAAATATAAATATTTAACGCTCATAATAGTCTGTCCATCAATCAATCGACATACAGCTAAATAATTGGGATTAGTGTACGCCAAATATCATTCCAATACCCGTGTGGGGTTTCAAACAATCAAACACAGATTTTATTTATGTAGTTGGACGATGTGTAAAATTTATCGTCCCAATCAATATCAATCAAATCAATGTATATAAACAAATCTCCTATTTGTTTATAAATATTTATTTTATATACACGTTAAAAATTCTATTTTCAACTATAAAATATTTTTAACTATATAAATATTTTATTTCATTTCACATCACATCACACAATCAACTACACATCAAAATCAAACAAGCAAGTAAAGAAGTTGATAATGGATTTTAGTTATAAATCTAGAATTTAGTTTATATTATGATATGGGTAAAGTATGCAATGAGTTGGCGTAATATAATTCCAATTATAAATGGAATTCGAATAATAAAGTTAAAGTGAAATGTTGATAGTCAATCAAGATTCTCGGAAGTAAACTATGGTTTATAAACCATATTTTAAATAAAAATAGAAAATAAGATTGGTTAAGAAATATGGGTTTTTTGAAGTTACGAACTTTTATCTATTCTAAGATAAGAACATTGTCGATCAAGATCTGAGAGGTAGATAAAATACCCCAACTTGAATGACTTCACTATTATCGAGGGATGATATTAGTTTGTAACGGTAAAGGATGTTGGAATTAAATTATCATTCCCATAAGAGAATTATTGCAACATTAGTTGTAGAATTGGAAATGTAATAATGCAACGATCTTGGCAGGATATTGAAATATAAATAAACTATTTAGTTTTAAAGGTAAAACAATGTGTAATTCAACATTGTTTGGTAACATTGAAATGTGATTGATAAGATATATGGCACTATTTTCGAGATATGATATGGTTTGAAATATTAAGTAAAGCCGATGGTTTTTCCGAAGAAATGGAAAGAGATATTTTGAGTGGGAATTAGGAGATAATATTTGAAATAATGAGTATATATTATCGTTAGAATCATTATTAAGTAAAATTTGTCTAATTGGAATTTGATAAGACCAATGGTTTGTATAATAATAAATATGTCATTTGACATTGTTGGCCCATATCAAAATTGGTAATTAGAGATATATCATTGAGTGAATAATATATGTCAATATTTCGAAAGTAAAGGAAATGAATATGTTATAAGGAAATATAGTGACATTTTCAAAGTAAAGAGGAGAGTTTGGAAAATACGATTATTTGAAGAATTAGGAAGAGTTTTGTTTTTCAAATGACGAAAACAAAGATTATTGTCAAGATAAATGAATGTAATTGATTTTAATCAATGGAATGATTTCAAAGATTGACAAGGAAAGTTAATAAATGATTTTGGGTAATAAAGACCTGAGCTATCAATATACTTGACCGTACTACTTTGAGATTGATAGTTAAAACACCAAACTATCAATGATGTATTATTGGACCTTTTTGACGTGTTGTTTCGAAGAGACCGGGATGGAAACTAGATTCAAAACCACTTTGAATCAACGTTGTGTACGAAACGAATCTGCAAGGATATGTATGAAGAAGGAGTAACATGCAAGGGATGTTTTATTTATAAGATAGTGCCTTCGGTTTGTCCAGACCTAGGATGACTTGTATGGACGAATGTCTAACTAAGTATGCCTAACGGATCACCTAAGACGATCTTTCCAAGATATTACGTCTGGTAGTGGAGAAATTTGTTTCTTTAGCTTTTATACCCGTAATATTTTTAGGAAGATAAACTGGTGATTTGACGGGTATGACGATGTGGCAATCAAAGTGAACAGTGACCAGATGTTCTAAGAAGATAAACGTAGCCTCAAGCCTCACAACTGGGGAATGACAAAAATCGGGAAGGCAGCATGACTAGTTGGGTCGCACCCAAGCAGAGTATATTGTCACCGATCTAGAGAAAATTCATTTCATTCTTCTTTCGCTTCTATATCTCCCGGGAACGGTCATGTCGGTACCGACGATTGGTGATAATATATTCGATACACTCAAGCTAAATGAGTGGTCGGTCATGTGTGGCCGGTTAGTAAGATGTTCTTGTTGAACCCCAGTGTATCCCCTCTGGAGTACACTGATCAGTAGATGGTTCCATAACTTGTTATAGTTGGAATCCAATCTCCAATAAGCACCCTGCGGTTTTTGATTTTATACTATATATGTAGAGTGTAACGACCCACTTTTTAGTACAGTTTAAGCCGACATTTTCCAGCCCTTGTCAACTTAAATTATACAGAAAAGCAGATAGCTGTTAGAAAGAAATTAGAAGGTAAGATAAGAAAGAAAGAAATATTAGAATAGAAGAAGAACCAACCCAACAAAGAGTCTCACATCGCAGCGGAACAAAATATAATATAGAAATAAACTTCTATTGAGAGCTTGAAATTAAACTTACAATCATCAGAGTACATCACGAACCTGCATTCCTATCGCAATAAATGGCATATTAGACATATAGTACCGAAAACAATGGCGGCAGTTCCTTCTCTCTTGTTGAATACTTCTCATTCAAATTCGCGAATTCCTCACTTCTTTTCGGGTAAATCGCTCTCGACTGATAAATGGAATAAATCAAGTTCGGATCTGGCTTATACAAGATCGCAGCTTTATTCCGGTGGTTGTTATCGATGCGGAAATGAAAATCATTATGCGAGAAATTGTAGGAATCAAATTAGATGCTCCAATTGTGAAAGATGTGGACATCGAAACGATTCTTGCCCATATTATACTAGGTAAGTATATCTCAGTGATTATCTTGCGAAAGTTGATTGGGGGAATAAAATGAAAAATACTCTGCAAGGGCGATTGAATACAAAGATCACAGGAAATCAGTATCAAATCCTGAGTACTGGCATGATTCTTTTAAAGAACTTCATAAATATTAATGATCAGATACAGATTGTCAATACTTGCCAAGAATTGGGTATTGGAGAGGGTGGTTTTGATAGACCCGGTTATGAAAATGGTGCGCTATTGAAACTTTTTATGATGTGTTTGGGTAAATTTTGGAATTTACAGACTAAGCAATACGAAGAAAGGCGGATAAGCGATGGTGTTGTACCTCCAGTCATACCATTTGAGTTTAAAAAGATGGTCAAGGATTCAATGGCTGTCGCTCATAAAGCAATTTTAGAAAATGGTGGAAAACTTGATGATCTTCCTCCAATTTCTCCTTATGTTTGTATTGTCAATTATTATGATCTAGATGGGAAATTGGGTATTCACCAAGACAAGGATGAAAGTTATGAAAGTTTATTGGCAGGTCTTCCTGTAGTTTCCTTCTCAATAGGTGATTCGGCTGTTTTTGTTTATAAGGAAGAAAGAGCAAACGAATCAGTCAAAAAATTTGTGCTAGAATCAGGGGATGTCCTCATTTTTGGGGGTGAATCCAGGGGAATATTTCACTGCATTGATGGCATTTGCAAGGATACGACTCCAAATCTGCTTATTGAGAAGACAAATATGAAGTATGGCAGATTGAACTTAACGTTTAGACAGAGTGATCCTATTCAAGGTACTGGTGGATTTTCAAGTCAGAATAGTACCAAGTTTAATCGGTCATTTGCTGATGTAGTCCAACAACCTTCGATTAAAATGCCCACATGGAATCCGATAGTGAAGAAGAGTAAATACAGGAAAAATGATGATGGTCGAACATGCTACCGTTGTGGGGATCCCTTACACCTAACAAAGGACTGTAGGAACGGATTACGGTGTTTTAATTGCGGCGGAGTAGATCATCGCAAGGTTAGTTGTTCAATGAATTTCAATGGAAAATCTGTTTGGGAGGTATTGCACTACAATTGTTTGAGGATATGTCTGAAACTGATTGAGCTTGCGGACTTGTATAAAAAGGACTTCTCTGATGACATGAGCATTGGGGCGTATTTGTTGTTGATGATGGGATGGAATTCAGAGGGGATGGTTGACGGAATTTTATGGTGCAAGGTTGTTGACAAGTACGATGTCTTCCCTCCGCTACCGAGGCCGCTGTCTAGAAAAGAACATGCATATTCATTCAGTTTGAATCTCACAAAATTAAGGAGAATATACTCTGATTTGGGTGGCAGGATTAAAAAGCCAGTTTTTCAGTTGTTGGATGATATTTTAGCACACTTTGACATCATAAATACAGCGATTAACTGCGAGAAGGTAGGCTTTCAACGCCAAACAGATAGAAAAAGTAAGCACCAGTCGGAGAATGCAAAGGCTGTCAAATCGAATATTGTTGCTGAGTATGGTGTGTTTCTTGAAGGTGAGATGTTGGACGTATGTGGATTATATGAATATGGGACGTTAAGTGATCCAATACTTGCGGATCCTTATGTTCAGAATTGTTTAGAACACAATGTTGTTTATGGGTTCAATGGTGGCAAATCCACTGAGGGGAGGTGGTTGGACGTGACGACAGGAATAGTTTAGGTGGATATGAGTGGATATTTTGTTGATGAGGCAGTGAAAGTTGGGGTACCAAGTGTAGTGGAGGGTTTCGATTAGTATGTGACGAAGGATATTGATCTTTCCAATAGCTTTAGCCTGCTGGAGAACGATACTGAATTGGTATTGAAGACTGGAGTGAACGATGGTCTAGCAGTGGCATCGAAGGTTGTCACATCGAGGAAGGGCATTAGGGTGGGTTGAGTGAAATGCAGTAGGCTGGCTCATCTGAAGGATTTGAGGAATGGTAAGGTTAAGGGATCATGTTTTAAAAATCATGTAAATTTGATGGACTCTGAGCATGAAAATGCGTTGCTTGGTAGCGACCCCATAGAAGGCAGTATTGGTTTAAATGAGGTGGGCACTGAGAATGAAGTTGTGTTGCCTGGTAGTGACCTCATAGAGGTCAGTATTGGTTTAAATGAGGTGGACGTGCACTCTATCGGTGGTGTCAGTGAGCAAACGGTCGAGGATTATGGAGGGAGTGATCGCATGGGAGGTTCTGTTGGGTGTGGTTATTCGTTTCTATTGAGCAGTGATGTTGGTTCGATGTTGGTTAGTATGATGGATGTGAGATTTTTCGTTATGTCTCTGAGACCGTGTTATGGTGTATCATCTTTGGTTTATGTCATGCCTCATTCAGTGACGGTTTCGGATATTGATTTCAGTTTTGAGGTTAGTAGCGGATTGCGAGAGTATAGTGATGATCTGACTCGGGGTAGTGAAGCTTCCTCTTCTGCATCGAGGAGGAGGAGACGAAGACGTGTGTTACCCAGTTCAGGATTGGTTCGGCGTAGTGCTAGGCTCAGATACAGTTCTTCTTCGACTCGAGGTAAGATCCCGAATTCAACTACTACTAGTGGTAGTAGATTGGATTTGGGCTAAGGTTTGTCTCCAACTTTTGGTAGTGATTATACTGCTTTTGCTTTAGGGAGCCTGTCTACTAGTCAGTTATTTTAGTTAGCCAATGATACTGCTTTTGTTTTTTTGATATTGAGTTGGATGCCGAGTATATTAGGAGTAGAGAATTAGAGAGGGTTTCTTCATTGCTTAGATGAGGATTGTTAGTTGGAATGTTAGGGGTCTAAATGAACCTAAAAAATGTGCTAAAATTAGGACTTTTTTTTAGAGATTATCACATTGACATTGTGTTGCTTCAAGAAACTAAAATTGAGTGTCCAGATTTTAGTTTTTATATTAGGTTAGGTGGGTCCATTTTCAGTAATTGGGCTTGCCTACCGGCAGTTGGCACGGCCGGAGGAATTATGATTGGTTGGAAAGATAATCAATACAGACTAGTGCATGAGTTTCCAAAACTACATTCTTTACATATCATTTTAGAGTCCCTTTCTGATAATTCCTTCTTGGGCATCACTAATGTGTATGGCCCCCACACAAAGGAGGAAAGGAGAGCTTTATGGGATGAGTGTTCTAGTTTCAGGAATCTTTCCCCTAATCTTTGGATTGTGGGGGGGGGGGATTTTAATGTCACCAGATTTTTAGGGGAGAGATCACCACGGGAAGGTGATTTCTCTGACATGGAGGAATTCAATGACTTTATTTTAGAAAATAATCTAATAGAGATTCCCCTTGAAAATAAATCGTTCACTTGGTCGAATGTCCGTAATAGTCCTTCTTTTGCATTATTAGATAGGTTTTTTATCAGTTCTGAGATAGATGATAGATATTCGATCTGTAGAGTCAAGGGTTTACCTTTTTTACATTCAGATCATTGTCCAATTATTCTTACATGTAATTCGAATATTGCTATTAGTAGTAGTTTTAAGTTCAAGAAGATGTGGTTACTGGATCATAGTTTCACTAGTCTTGTTTCCATAAAATGGAAGTTCTTGTTTTATTTTAATAATATTTATAGGGGTAATTTTGCTAAGATTTATGTTGCGAAGTTAAGTAAGTTGAGATTTTTTCTTAAACGCTGGAATAAATTTATTTTTGGTAATGTAAGATTTAGAAAAGATAAGATCATGTGTGGACTATTAGATTTAGATAAAATTAGTGAGTCCAGGATTTTAAATTCCACTGAGAAAGATAGATACTGTAATCTTAGACAAGATCTCAAGCAGATTTTAGAAAAAGAAGAGACTATGCGGAGGCAAAGGTCTCGCATTCAATGGATCAAGGAAGGGGATAACAACACCAAGTTTTTTCATAGCGTGGCTAATAAGAGGAGACGTGATAATATGATTCATTCAATTATTGTCAATGATGTAAACTGACTATGCAGAAGGATCTAAATGAAGCTTTCAATAGTTACTATAAACAAATTTTCGGTACTAAGATAAAGAGAAGAACTAATGTTAGATGGAATGACTTATATCCTCCTGATACTAGGGTTAATCTCGTAGATTTAGATAAACCTTTTTCAGAGCAGGAGGTTTGGAAGGCAATCAGTGATATGGCTAGTGACAAAGCTCCTGGACCTGATGGTTTCTCTGTTAATTTTTACAAGCATTTTTGGGGAATTTTGATGTTTGATATTATTGAATTATTTAATGAATTTTATAGTGGTGATTTGCGTTTAGGTAGTTTCAACTTTGCCAATGTCATTCTTATTCATAAGAGAGAGGGAGCTAATTCTCTTAAGGATTTAGGCCTATCTCTCTTATTAATGTTTCGGTTAAGATCATTTCAAAAGTCCTAGCGAATAGGTTGAGTAGCAAGATGAATTATCTTGTTGACTGCTCCCAAACAGCTTTTATTAAAGGTAGAAATATAGTGGATGGAGTGGCAGCGGTGCAGGAATATATTAATGTTTGTTGTAAGAACAATATAACATGTGCCATTTTGAAGTTAGACTTTGAGAAGGCATTTGATTCAATTGATTGGGATTTTATATGCGAATTATGTCTTGCTAGGGGCTTTAGTGTTAGATGGACTAATTGGATCTTGTTATTACTTAGGTCTGGTTGTTCCAATATTGTTGTTAATGGGGTAATGGGTAAGAAGATACAATTCAAGAGAGGACTTAGACAAGGCGACCCCTTATCGCCTTTTCTGTTTAATTTAGCGGTCGATGTCTTCTCTAGAATTATTAAGAGAGCTGGGAGATTAGGTGTCCTAGGTAGTGTTGGGAATGAGGAATTTAATAATGAATTATCGATTCTTCAATTTGCAGATGATACACTATTATTTTCTTCTCACTTGCCTGAGCATATTATTGCTCTTAAATTTATCCTTTACTGTTTTGAGATGTTATCTGGTCTTAGAATTAATTTTGATAATAGTGCAGTGATGGTCCTTAATGATTTTAATAATATTGAAACTTCGGTAGCTAGTACTTTGAATTGCTCGATTATGAAATTTCCTTTTGATTATTTAGGTTTTAAGATTAGACCTTCAAAGCTTAAGAAGGAAGATTGGATAGTCATCATTGATAAGATTAATAATAAATTATCTAGCTGGAATAATAGATTTCTGTCTAGAGCAAGTAGATTAGTACTGGTCAATTTGGTTCTATCAGCTATCCCCTCTTATTGGATGGCTGTTCATCGATTCCCTAAATGGGTCACTGATAAGATTGATAGGATTAGGCATAACTATCTTTGGAATGGTGATTCTAGTTGTGGAGGTTTTAAATGTCTAGTTAATTGAGACATATGTTGTAAACCTAAGAAAGAGGGAGGTTTGGGGATCATAAATTTACACAATTTTAATTCCTTTCTACTTGCCAAATGGATATGGAAATATAAATGTCCAGAAGTGAAGGCTTCTTGGAAGTTTATTGTTTACAAATCATATTATTCAAGAGGAGAGTTCTTTATTGGAAATAGTGGTGGTTGGGATAATAGATTATCTCACTTTTGGAAGTCGGTTTTGAATTGTTTTGACTTTTTTAAATTAGGATGCAAAGTGTTAGTGCATTCAGGTAATCTTACTTATTTTTGGCATGATGCTTGGATTTCTAGTGTACTGCTTAAAATTGAATTTAGTAAGCTTTTTAATATAAGTAAATTTAAGAATGCTTTAATTATGGATGTATACAAAGCAGATTTAGATCCCCCGTGGGAGTTCTCCTTTGATAATATTTTAGAAGCAGAATTATTAAGACAATTGGCCTTACTTAAGGCTAAGTTAGCCTTATACCATTTGGATGAGAATGATGATTCTATTAGCTGGGGTATGGATAAGAGTTTAGTATACACTATTAATTCTATGTATAGTTTAATTAACTTTTCTGGTGTTTCATTATATCCCTTTAAATTTCTATGGAAGTCTAATTCTTCACCTAAAGCTAAATTTCTAATGTGGTTGATCATTCAAAAGAAGCTCAATACGATTGAGCTTTTAAAAAGAAAAAATGTTACTTTTGATGTAAAGTGTTGTTTCTGTAATACTGGGGAGGAGGATGTCGACCACTTATTTTTCTCTTGTTGTTTTACCTTCTTTATTTTTAACATGATTATAAGGATTTGTACTTTTGATTGTTTTAATTCCTTTAGTAGTTGTATCGATTATTGGAATTGTCATAGATTACGTTATAATTCTAGACAGAAATACATATTAGATTCCTTAGTAATATTCATAAGTTGGTTCATTTGGGTTGAGAGGAATCAGAGAATCTTTCACTCAATCTCTGTACCTACTGATAATCTAATTATAAACATAGTAAATTTCTGTCTGTTTTGGATGTCCAATTCACACCATAAACTATTTAGTGATTTACAATTTGACCCTATTTTGTCTAAGGTTAGAATTAACCTAAGTTTATTTATTCGTATTAATAGTTATTTTAGATGCAATAGGTCTCGTCTGTGTTGTTGATTTCTTGTTACTTGGGTTAGCTCTTTTCTCATGCTTGTTTATTTCTTATGTCCTTCTCTTTATACATATATATATGGGTATATGCCTATATATAGGCACATACTCATATATATGTGTAAGTTACTGATGATTTTGTGTTAGTTTTTCCAGATTACAGGTTGTAGATGAAGCTGTGGAGCACTTGGGTTTTGCTGTTTAGATTTTGGGCTTGCTTGGATATATTGGTGTATGAGGAGTAGGAGTGTCTGTATTTTTTTGGTGATTTATTACACCTTTTTTTTATTATTATATGTATGGGCATAGATATACTTCTTATCGGGTGGTGGCCTTGCCGGAATTCGATAACGAAGTATGATGGGTGGTGGCCTTACCGAAACTCATCTTTCTATTGTCCCTTACATTCCTTTTTTGAGACTCTTGTTTTTGGGTCTGTATTTGGATACTTGTATTACTTTATTTTTATTATATATATGTGTGCTCTCTTCCCCTTGGAAGACCACACATTTTTGCTCAAAAAAAAAAAAATCATCAGAGTACATAACACATCTGGATAGTTATTATAACTTGTCCTCATATACAAGACGCAGCGGAATAACAATCATATATGGTATAATATCGTACGTCTGAACACATCTAGCTCGTCTCTGGACTTCGCAGCATCCGATAACCTAGACCTGTACACCTCGGTCTAACCCGAGCATTACAAACACCGGGTCAGTCTGGTGAACCAGAGTGAGAAAAATACACTAAGTTTAAAGGTATCACACAACTTGATTTTAAAGTCAAAAATCTTTTCGAAAGAAAAGGATAATCGTAAGACCGAATCCACACATAAATACAGACGGTTTTTACCTTACAATAACCCAAAACATTTTTGAAAACAATATTATTCTGATATTATGATAGTGTCTAAATACAAATAAATATCAATCTAGCGGAACGCTTGCGCCTCACGCTCCACATATATAGTATACAATCAAAAACCGCAGGCTCTTATTGGAAAATGGATTTCCTGGCAAGGTATGAGACCACCTTCCCGACAATGTACCTCTGGAGATGAATACATTGGGGTTCGACAAGAACATCTTGCAACCCAGGCTAAACATGACCGGCCCCTCACTATACTTTGAGAGTACCGAATATATCATTACCACGGTTGGGGGCCAGCCAATCGAACTGATAGCATACATACAAAAATTAAAATGGGACAACCGAAGGCATTTGATTTCACCAGATCAGGTAATGATATACCCTTTTGATGGGTGCGATCCACATAGCTATGCGACCTACCTGATTTTATGGCATTTCCCGGTTGATAAGGCTAGAGGTTAACCTTATCCTTCAGATCAGTATATCACCATTCACTTTGAATACCACATTGTCAAATCCGCTGGATATCACTAATTGACGTCTACAAAAATATTCTGCCTGCCTAGCTAAGAGGAAGAGTACTGCCTCTTCAGCCATCAACAGAAATACATTTGAAGAAATCTACGTATGTAACCCCTTTGGAAATACTTTGTCAGACATTCCTCCATACAAGTCATCCAAGAACAGGTTGAACCGAAGGCACCCTCCAACCATAACCTAGGTATCATCCTATGGATCACTAGTGAGAAGTCCTTGCAATTAGTAGATCCCAACCATGACAGAATCACAGTATATCTCTGGCCGCTAAACTAGAGATTATTAGTAGTTCTTCCATTTATGAAGATCTATGGTCTTCAGTGCTCTATCTCGATCATCTTCTGATATCTTCACGTATTTGTTGGTCGGAATGGTTTTCAAATATAAATTCGATCACGGTCTTTCCATACCAATAATCGTATTGGCTAGATTTTATAGTCGGTTATTTAACTATCAAAATAAATAGTTTTTCAATCATGGAAATAAAATGAGTTCACTGGTTCAGTATTCAGCATCACTTGGCCTTTTTAATTAAAAATAATTAACGTATGGTTAATTAAAAACTAAGGCACGTGCTTCGCACACGGTAGATTTTGGTACAAAATGGTGATTGGTGGTTAGACAATAAATATATATATATATGTATGTAGTGGTTAAAATACTATATGTACTTCTTATTTTAACATATGAATGATTCTCAAGACCATTTCATTTAATACTTAGAAAAATATCTTATAACTATACTCAATTTCCATATAAAACATTTCTCCCTCATTCTTCATTATCTATAAAAGGAGAAATTAATTCAACTTATTATTCGTAAAATTACGTTACGAATCCACTTTGTATCATTATTTGAAACAATAACCACTACTTATTCTTATCGAATAAACCTATTTTAAAACTCAACTTCATTTTTCACCTTTAACTCGAAAATATCGTTATAATTTCACGTAATCCCCTTAAATTTTCTTTAACTTTGGAAACATCATTTATATCATCAAATCCTTTTTAATTTCCTTTACGTCGGAATTCTTATCACGTATTCTTTACATTTTCACCAACAATGTTGCATTATTATTTCTCTAATGGAAATAATAAACTATTGCTCCTCTTTACCATTACAACTAATATCATCTCAGATAATCCTGAAGTCGTTCTAGTTGGGGTATTTTAATTACCTCTCAGACCTAGATCAACAACGTTCTTATTTGAAGATAGATATGAATTGTAATCCAAAAATCTGATATTTTATTTTAATATCCAAACAAATCCCATTTACTATTTATTTAAAACATGGTTTTAATAAACTTTCTTGCTTTTGGAAATCTCTTCTCAAATATAATCATTATTCCTTAATCCACTGATTAAGTAAGTTCTTACTAAAATATCATCTTTACCTTCCACTTCTTTAACAATTCAATGTATAACACGGATTTTTGTTACAGAATCCTATCACTCACTTCTTTACCAAATTCACTTTTAACAATTCCTTTTTCTAATCCGTTCGACCTTTTCCACTTTGAAAATCTTATTTCAAATCCCCATTTTACTTAATTTCATAATTAAATAATGTTAATTTAAAATTAACATTTTAACACCTCATTTCCTTTTATAAATTTTGTATCTACCACTGGGTTTAATATAATCCCTTTTATTTTCAAATCCTTTTTACTTAATTTCATTATTAAGTAAATAATTTATTTCAGCTATCGTATTTGCTTAAAATTGTTGGATCTAGATTAACCCTAGAGGGGGGTGAATAGGGTTTATCACAGATTTTAAACTGAATTGAAAAACTGACAAGATGTTAAAATAATAAACAGATCACAGAATGCAGTAGAAATAAAAGTGCAGAAAATAAATCACACACAGATATACCCAGCTTCGGCAAAACCCTGCCTACTGCTGCATTCCTAAGGTTTTTACTAGGTGTTATAAACAGATCCCGCATATAAGACCATGTACACTCGCAGCGCCTGCTCCTGTCCTAACCCTACGCTCAAAACCCTAGACTGACTGATATCCCCTCAATCAGATTTCCCGAATTACAAACCCTGTAACTCGTAACCCAGATTTTACAGACTCTGCCAATTGTCAGTCAACTCCTTGACTGAAACTCCTAGTATTTTACAGACACAAGAAACTGGTTGATCGTTTACAGAAGAAATTAAAAAAAAAAACAATACACAAATAAAAACCAAAACAAGAAAGAACTAGAAAAACCCTAGGTTATAAACTAAGAGGTCATCCCCTTTTAAAAACTTAGCCGGCCCTTTGTGGATTTAGTGCACCCCTATTTCATTTAGTTTGGCCGATCTCTCTTTTGCTCTGGAAATCAAACAATGGCGGCGGCTCTGTAAAACTCTAGGGTTTGTCAATTCCTCCCCAATTCGAACGATTGCTTGTGAAAAGTTGAATCTTTGATGGCTTAATAACTTGCGGCTTGCTTCTCTTTGATTGATTGCTGAAATCAGGTTCCCTGATGATCGGTTACGATTCTGGAATTTGGTCGAAACCCTTGAACATATGTGAGTTTTCTGATTTTGCTTCTTTGATTGAAATTGTGGTTTGTGGTTTTTGATTATTGATCACCTATGATGAATCTGTGTGTAGAACGTATATAGGGTAATTGAAACCCTAATTACACTTTGATTTCACCATAATGACTTGGCCTGATTTTCGATCTTTTTTGCCGATGATGTGAATGGTGTTAAAATAGGATTAGAAAATCCTTTAACTCTCTGATTTCGTTTAAAGACCCGATTCATTTCATTGCGGTTTCCTCTATTGTTTCTTCGATTGAATGACTTGTGTGATTGTTGAAGTATGTTGCTTTGAATATCTCGATGAATTTGATAATATTCTGGACTTGATTGTGGCCTTTTAAAAAGCAGATTTTTCCCTTTTTGAATTAATCATTTCTAGAAATAAAAAACAAAATCTTGTCCAACATGTCGAACTGAATTTCTGGAATTACATTGTTGCCATGCTCGAATTCATTTGCCCTTGGTACTTGCCAAATCTATTTTGTTAATTTCTGGAAACCAATTTTCAATTTTCCCTTTGTCCATATATGAATGTTGATTTCTTGGAACCAATTTAATATTTTCCTGAAATCCAAAAAGTGATTTTTATTGAAAAGTCAATTGTTGCTCTGTTCGATTTAATATCCATACTGCTTTTAAAAAATTGGAAATGATATAAATTGTTTCTTGAAATGCTTGTCTGATTTGAATCGATTTCCATAGTATTAAAAACATGCTGGATATCTGGATATGAAAAATTTCTCAGAAAAAAGTTTTCCAACAATAAGTTTGATCCTTTGTAAAACAGGAAAGAAGTGAATTGATTCTCTGCCTTGCTTGATTTGTTTTTCTTCACACCTTGCCATATATGTGAAATGATTGAAACTGCACATTTGAATATCACCTAAGTGAATTTCCACACTTCCTGTATATTCTTGCATGTGATTATTCTCAACCATGCTGTCATTTTTATTGCTGTAGACACCCACTTGACAGTTGCATTAAAAACTGGTTGCTAAATTGTATTTCCATTTGTGTTGAGCTGCTGCATGCTTGAAATTGGCTGCACTGTTGCAATTTACACATGACCAATGAATTAGTTGAACATCTCCATATGTTATGTCCATTGTTAGCTGTTGCTTGACCTGTCTCTATGTTGCACCACCTTGTAAACTAGCTTGACACAACTGAACTGTCTCGACACTTGGGTTGCTTTGAAAACATGTTGCTCGTATGTCATATATTACTGAACTGAACCATACTAGCTCGACCATTTTCTTGCTTGTAACTATTTGCTCCATCACCATGCAGTCATGTCCATTCATGGTTGCTTGACCACTTTGCTTGAGTTTGCTTGATCATGTGATCACTTGACCACTGTGTTGTGTTGCCATGTACACTGTTTTGACTTTCACTATGCTTGTTCACATATATGAGTCACTCTATGCTGCTTGCATTTGAACATTGAACAATTCTTGTTTCCTGGATCTTGACCTTTGACTTTTATCTGATCTTGTGCCATTTGACTTTGAGGTTTTGCTGAAACTTGTTTGTGTACTTTGATTTTTTTATTTTATTTGCTGGCTTGCATACATTTTCTTGTGCTCGGCCATATTGGAAGTTTGAACATTTCTTGCGACTCTTTTAATTCACTGTTGTGCACTGAGTCGAGATGGTCCACGTGGCTACTCCTCAGTTGCTCGCTGATTGGCGAGGCAGTGCACACGTGTATAATTATATGCACGTGTGTATATGAAGCCATCCAGACGAGTTTTCTTGTCCCTGCATTGATATGTATACATATGTTGTCTGCCTTGTGGTATTTACAGTGTATCACTGTGAATATCACAAGCTGTCTAGACACAGTCGGATAAATTAGATCAAGTCAGAAAAATGATGAGAAACACACCAGAAAACTGAGGCAAATAAATTTTAAAAATAAAATAATATTTGGTAGAAATTAGAATTTTATTTCTGTTCAAGATACTGTGTGTGTGTTTCTGTATATGACAGGTATGAAGACTGGACTGACTAAAGGATGCTGTGAAGACAAAAAAACAGAAGACAAAAGGCAGAGGATTGAGCAGAGAATGTATATGTGTCAGTGAATGAATAAAAGTCAAAGTGTCAGTATATGAATGAAATTTGTATATCCGAGTGTGAGTGTTGTAAAGAGGAACAGGTGTACTGAATGTATTGAAATGAAAGATATCAGTGAAGTATACAAATAGTGGAGTTGTAAACTTTGTACTGTTTGATATAAAATATTCTATTCAAATAAAATACTGTGAATATTTAAATTTCTGTACAGTTGTATTTTATTTAAATAGATATATTATATTCATTTATGTTGTGTAGTATATGAAACAGTACAATTACAAACACATAAAGAATAATATATATTTGGTTGTTATCATCTAACAAAAATCATATAATTGTGTATACAACACTATTATATACAACAATCTCCCCCTTTTGATGATGACAAACAAATATAAGATTTTGAGCATAAATGTGTTTGAAAAAAAATGAAATATATATTACTCCCCCTATTTGAATGCTCCCCCTCCAAGTGTGCATGAGATGCTCCCCCTACAAGTGTGCATTGGTGAAAGAATTGAAAATTAATAAATTTTCAAAATTAAAAATATTTATAAATTATTCACTTATAAATCAAAATCTCAATCCATTCTCCCCCTTTTGTTATCATCAAAAGGATACCGAATTTAAAATATAGATGAAAAATGACTAACAAATACAATATCAGATTAAGAGGAAGAACGGTTATCATAAATCTCAATCAGTCAAACAAAAATCATAATAAACTGAGAATAGGTGGCATATTTCACATTGTAGAGAATGACGGATTTACGATGAATTTTAAAAAAAATTTATAAAAATGAGCACAAAACAGTGACGGATTCAGACTATAATTATAAATTCAATTTAAGTGACAAAATCGAATAATCTCAAATCCCAATACCCATCAAACAACAAATCATAATACGTTATAAGATTTCAACACATTTCACAGATTAGAAAGATGGATTGATAGGCTGGTTTTAAAATTCCAAGGAGTATTTCAAAATAATTTATATTTATAGTACATTTATCCTTTTTCATTTTCTTTTATTTAAGAGCACACTGACCACGCATAACCAGAGCTTGGATTTTTAAATGAGGTCAGTCGCAGCTTAAATTATAAGTTGTCTCTTAACCATGCATGACCAGAGCTTGGATTTTTAAATGAGGTTAGAGACACACTTATATTATATATACTTATCATTTCAGCTTTAAAAGAAAAAACTCCCCGGTATATGAAACCAATATGGACGATAGAAATGTAGTAGGTACAGAAATGGATTGTGAAATAAATTTCTAAATTAATTATATTATGAAATAAGCTTGACTGTATCGGGATTATTGAAAATTTTCAATTATCACTAATTCTGAATAATAATATAGTCCCATTTCTATCACAAATAATTTTCACTGTTTCAAACACAAGATGATTTTCCTTTTTTTTTTTAAAAAAAACTCTCCACATTAATATAAAATCATGATGGATGGCAGACGGGTGATAGATAAAGGAGATGGTCGTGAAATAATTGCCAGTTCTAAGATATTATAATACATGTTCAACTATCATGAAAATATAAATAAAATCTCCTCTTGTTGTGAAATATAATGCAGTCACAATTCATCACAATTTCAAAATATGATAGTTATTTTGATGAATTACAAATACAGTTCAATTTTGATATTGATTTCAATTTCTGAATGAATAATTAATAAATAATTCTAAAATTGAAAATCAAATACAAGAGAAATATGCTGATCTATATACGACAAGAGGGAAAAATGTGTACAAGACAAAAAGAGTATGTAGATTTATACATGGTGAAGATTTGAATCTGAGTACAGTTGGGTGAGACAAATATAAGGCGCTTCTTATACCACTTGGTGTCTCTATTTACGAGGAATTTTAACAGGATACTGAACAAGAATGTCATAGACAAAAGAATTATTAAGTACCAAACCCAAACAGACGAGATAATAGATTATGCACATGTATCAGAGCAGCAAGCATGAGATTCCAAAACAAACATTTTTCAAACCAGTATCAGAGCAACACAGAACATAGTTTCAAATCATACTTGTCAGGATGATGATTCATGACCCGAGATTAAACCAAAATACCATTTATTTAAAATCATTTGATGAATATGAAGATATCAGAATTCAATGAATCGATCACACCAGATTATTAATTTCATATTCAAGATGTGTGTGTGATTCAGTAAATCAATAATTTCAAATGAGTTTAAACAAACATATATAATTAGCCATGGAATAACAATGAGTTTCAAGATCGATTTCTCAAAGAATTTTTCAAAATTATTTCTGACAAGCCCAAAGAATTTTTCAGCATATTTACATCAAGTTTGAAAGATAATTCATGATCCAAAAATATTTATTTGAAATCACTTGAAACAATGTCAAGTTTGAGATATAAAGAATTATTCACACAAGATTGGTAATTTCAATTTTTAAGTGGTGTGTGATATTCAAAATATCTAGAATCTCAAATGATTTCAAACAAAAACTAATTTCAATCATAATAATCATGAATAATGATGAAATTTCAAGATGTATCACTGATTCAAGACAGGAAAAAAATATCCAAGCCAATAAAAAAAACAAATGAAATTATCACAACTGTGAAATGATAATGTGCTGTAATGAGTATAAATTTTCAAGCCTTTCTAAAATGAATTAGAAGAACTTCAGAACAGCAGAGATGTGTGAGATTTCAATCGTTTTTCAGATCTTCAAAAAATTTAGAATTCATGTTAACAATGTTCAAGATATGACAAGAATACGTCAACACCGTTAGGAATTCAGAAAACAGAAAATGAACTTCAAAATAATTGCAGAAAAAAATTCAGTATTTGGAAATGATTAAAAGTATCAGAGTTCTATACACGCAAAACAAATTTCCAGAATATCATGAATACTGCAATTCAAGAAGAAAAAAATATGGCAGTGATAAATCAAATCAGAATAGACAGAAGAAAGAGATAGAAGGGAGAAGAAGAAGAAATAAACAAAAGAAAAAAAATCAAAACAGAAAATATTTACAGAGGTGAGTTTAGAGATCATACCAGAATCCAGTGTAAATCAGAATCTCTAACTCATCAGATCTTGGCCAAGGAACTGTAAAGAATACAGACAAATAGAACAGCTTGAAATCAACCTCTTTTCAGCATAGCAGTTCCTCAACCATCACCGGTACCTAGCAGTTGAGTGAATCAAGTGGTCTAACAAAATTTGTAAAACCACTCTGAAATATGTTTACCACTTTTGGTACCCAAACTTGTTTGTATAACAAACCATCAAAATTAACCTTTGTACCCTTAGGAACCCAAATCTGTTTAAACTTAACAAAGCCCGTTTTATTTCCTTTTAGGTTCCAAGAATGTTTAAATGGTTTATTACAGAACAAATTCACATTTTGCTTTTGATTCAAAAATCCTTTGGAATTATCAAAGTTCAAATTATCAAAACAATTATTTCCAAAGCAGTTTGAGGGACTTTTCAAATCATTTGAATCTCGTTTTTCAAAAACGTTATTTTTTCCAAAGCCAAGTCCACTTTTATTTCCGGATGAAAATTGATTTTTCAACAACATATTCAGAGATTTTTCACCGTTAGAAAATTTTGCCAAAGTTGTTTCAAGTTGCTGAATTTTAGTTTTAAGATCACTATTTTCTTTCAATAACTCTGAACAACGATTTTCAGTGATCTTACATCTTTCAAAATCGTATTTCAAATCCAAATTTTCATCTTTAAGCAAATTAATTTTTGTTCGGGACTCAGCAATCTCAGATTCAAAATGTTTTCGATTTTCAGACTCAAATTTCTTGAATCTTTCAATCTCATTTTCAAGTTCTTCTAAAATCAGATTTGATTTCAACAAATTCTCCTTTTCAGCAATTTCAAATTTGGAATTTATATCTGTTTTAAAATTTTCAAATTCCTTTTGCAGAAGGTTATTCAAATTTGATAACTCAACCTTGTTCTCATTTAAGATCAGAATTTCATCTTCAAACTTTTGAATATTTTTATTGAGATGAACAAGATTGGTTTTCAATTTCAAACAATTTTTGCAAACTGAATTTGAAGAATTTTTAACATATTCAAGTTGTGATTCCAAATCATCAATTTTGCTGGTCATCTCAAAATTCTTAGATTTCAGAGACTTATTTCTCAATTTGAGTTTATCAACAGATTTTGTTAAATCAAGACACATGTAAACCAGATCTTCATATGAGAAATTTTCTATTTCAGCATTTGTTGATTCTCCATCATCTGATCCATCTAAAGTTTCATCTACATGACTTGTTAAGCATAATTCTGAATCTGAGTTGTCATCCTGGAGTTTTGAGCAGCTGTTGTCAATTTGTCCATACTTTGTATTGAGAGCTGTCCAGATTTCCTGTGCAGTTAAACAATGGGAGATCAGACTGTATTGATCATCATCAATATAAGAATATAGAATATGTGTAGCACAAGAATTAAAAACTTTATCTACCATATCGTACCCATTAATAACAACATCCCAACATTTAATATTAACAGATTTTAAATAAACTTTCATTTTGGATTTCCAGTTTAAAAAATCTGTTCCAGCGAAAATAGTTGGAGATGAACTGGACTGACTCTCACTAGACTGACGACTAGGATTACCCATGACTCTAGAGTTAAAGAAATACCCGCTCTGATACCAAATGTTGGATCTAGATTAACCCTAGAGGGGGGTGAATAGGGTTTATCACAGTTTTTAAACTGAATTGAAAAACTGACAGGATATTAAAATAATAAACAGATCACAGAATGCAGCAAAAATAAAAGTGCAGAAAATAAATCACACACAGATATACCCAGCTTCGGCAAAACCCTGCCTACTGCTGCATTCCTAAGGTTTCTACTAGGTGTTATAAACAGATCCCGCATACAAGACCATGTACACTCGCAGCGCCTGCTCCTGTCCTAACCCTACGCTCAAAACCCTAGACTGACTGATATCCCCTTGATCAGATTTCCCGAATTACAAACCCTGTAACTCGTAACCCAGATTTTACAGACTCTGTCAACTGTCAGTCAACTCCTTGACTGAAACTCCTAGTATTTTACAGACACTAGAAACTGGTTGATCGTTTACAGAAGAAATTAAAAAAAATACACAAATAAAAACCAAAACAAGAAAGAAGTAGAAAAACCCTAGGTTATAAACTAAGAGGTCATCCCCTTTTAAAAACATAGCCGGCCCTTTGTGGATTTAGTGCACCCCTATTTCATTTATTTTGGCCGATCTCTCTTTTGCTCTGGAAATCAAACAATGGCGGCGGCTCTGTAAAACTCTAGGGTTTGTCAATTCTTCCCCAATTCGAACGATTGCTTGTGAAAAGTTGAATCTCTGATGGCTTAATAACTTGCGGCTTGCTTCTCTTTGATTGATTGCTGAAATCTGGTTCCCTGATGATCGGTTACGATTCTGGAATTTGGTCGAAACCCTTGAACATATGTGAGTTTTCTGATTTTGGTTCTTCGATTGAAATTGTGGTTTGTGGTTTTTGATTATTGATCACCTATGATGAATCTGTGTGTAGAACGTATATAGGGTAATTGAAACCCTAATTACACTTTGATTTCACCATAATTACATGGCCTGATTTTCGATCTTTTTTGCCGATGATGTGAATGGTGTTAAAATAGGATTAGAAAATCCTTTAACTCTCTGATTTCGTTTAAAGACCCGATTCATTTCATTGCGGTTTCCTCTTTTGTTTCTTCGATTGAATGACTTGCGTGATTGTTGAAGTATGTTGCCTTGAATATCTCGATGAATTTGATAATATTATGGACTTGATTGTGGCCTTTTAAAAAGCAGATTTTTCCCTTTTTGAATTAATCATTTCTGGAAATAAAAAACAAAATCTTGTCCAACATGTCGAACTGAATTTCTGGAATTACATTGTTGCCATGCTCGAATTCATTTGCCCTTGGTACTTGCCAAATCTGTTTTGTTAATTTCTGGAAACCAATTTTCAATTTTCCCTTTGTCCATATATGAATGTTGATTTCTTGGAACCAACTTAATATTTTCCTGAAATCCAAAAAGTGATTTTTATTGAAAAATCAATTGTTGCTCTGTTCGATTTAATATCCATACTGCTTTTAAAAAACTGGAAATGATATAAATTGTTTCTTGAAATGCTTATCTGATTTGAATCGATTTCCATAGTATTAAAAACATGCTGGATATCTGGATATGAAAATTTTCTCATAAAAAAGTTTTCCAACAATAAGTTTGATCCATTGTAAAACAGGAAAGAAGTGAATTGATTCTCTGCCTTGCTTGATTTGTTTTTCTTCACACCTTGCAATATATGTGAAATGATTGAAACTGCACATTTGAATATCACCTAAGTGAATTTCCACACTTCCTGTATATTCTTGCATGTGATTATTCTCAACCATGCTGTTATTTTTATTGCTGTAGACATCCACTTGACAATTGCATTAAAAACTGGTTGCTAAATTGTATTTCCATTTGTGTTGAGCTGC
Organism: Allium sativum; assembly: GCA_030737875.1. Classification (NCBI taxonomy): domain Eukaryota; kingdom Viridiplantae; phylum Streptophyta; class Magnoliopsida; order Asparagales; family Amaryllidaceae; genus Allium; species Allium sativum. Next base: position 1,006,796,251 of record CM060912.1, on the reverse strand, counting down.
TGCATGCTTGAAATTGGTTGCACTGTTGCACTTTACACATGACCAATGAATTAGTTGAACATCTCCATATGTTGTGTCCACTGTTAGCTGTTGCTTGACCAGTCTCTATGCTGCACCACCTTGTAAACTAGCTTGACACAACTGAACTGTCTCGACACTTGGGTTGCTTTGAAAACATGTTGCTCGTATGTCATATATTACTGAACTGAACCATACTAGCTCGACCATTTTCTTGCTTGTAACTATTTGCTCCATCACCATGCAGTCATGTCCATTCATGGTTGCTTGACCACTTTGCTTGAGTTTGCTTGATCATGTGATCACTTGACCACTGTGTTGTGTTGCCATGTACACTGCTTTGACTTTCACTATGCTTGTTCACATATATGAGTCACTCTATGCTGCTTGCATTTGAACATTGAACAATTCTTGTTTCCTGGATCTTGACCTTTGACTTTTATCTGATCTTGTGCCATTTGACTTTGAGGTTTTGCTGAAACTTGTTTGTGTACTTTGATTTTTTTATTTTATTTGCTGGCTTGCATACATTTTCTTGTGCTCGGCCATATTGGAAGTTTGAACATTTCTTGCGACTCTTTTAATTCACTGTTGTGCACTGAGTCGAGATGGTCCACGTGGCTACTCCTCAGTTGCTCGCTGATTGGCGAGGCAGTGCACACGTGTATAATTATATGCACGTGTGTATATGAAGCCATCCAGACGAGTTTTCTTGTCCCTGCATTGATATGTATACATATGTTGTCTGCCTTGTGGTATTTACAGTGTATCACTGTGAATATCACAAGCTGTCTAGACACAGTCGGATAAATTAGATCAAGTCAGAAAAATGATGAGAAACACACCAGAAAACTGAGGCAAATAAATTTTAAAAATAAAATAATATTTGGTAGAAATTAGAATTTTATTTCTGTTCAAGATACTGTGTGTGTGTTTCTGTATATGACAGGTATGAAGACTGGACTGACTAAAGGATGCTGTGAAGACAAAAAAACAGAAGACAAAAGGCAGAGGATTGAGCAGAGAATGTATATGTGTCAGTGAATGAATAAAAGTCAAAGTGTCAGTATATGAATGAAATTTGTATATCCGAGTGTGAGTGTTGTAAAGAGGAACAGGTGTACTGAATGTATTGAAATGAAAGATATCAGTGAAGTATACAAATAGTGGAGTTGTAAACTTTGTACTGTTTGATATAAAATATTCTATTCAAATAAAATACTGTGAATATTTAAATTTCTGTACAGTTGTATTTTATTTAAATAGATATATTATATTCATTTATGTTGTGTAGTATATGAAACAGTACAATTACAAACACATAAAGAATAATATATATTTGGTTGTTATCATCTAACAAAAATCATATAATTGTGTATACAACACTATTATATACAACAATCTCCCCCTTTTGATGATGACAAACAAATATAAGATTTTGAGCATAAATGTGTTTGAAAAAAAATGAAATATATATTACTCCCCCTATTTGAATGCTCCCCCTCCAAGTGTGCATGAGATGCTCCCCCTACAAGTGTGCATTGGTGAAAGAATTGAAAATTAATAAATTTTCAAAATTAAAAATATTTATAAATTATTCACTTATAAATCAAAATCTCAATCCATTCTCCCCCTTTTGTTATCATCAAAAGGATACCGAATTTAAAATATAGATGAAAAATGACTAACAAATACAATATCAGATTAAGAGGAAGAACGGTTATCATAAATCTCAATCAGTCAAACAAAAATCATAATAAACTGAGAATAGGTGGCATATTTCACATTGTAGAGAATGACGGATTTACGATGAATTTTAAAAAAATTTTATAAAAATGAGCACAAAACAGTGACGGATTCAGACTATAATTATAAATTCAATTTAAGTGACAAAATCGAATAATCTCAAATCCCAATACCCATCAAACAACAAATCATAATACGTTATAAGATTTCAACACATTTCACAGATTAGAAAGATGGATTGATAGGCTGGTTTTAAAATTCCAAGGAGTATTTCAAAATAATTTATATTTATAGTACATTTATCCTTTTTCATTTTCTTTTATTTAAGAGCACACTGACCACGCATAACCAGAGCTTGGATTTTTAAATGAGGTCAGTCGCAGCTTAAATTATAAGTTGTCTCTTAACCATGCATGACCAGAGCTTGGATTTTTAAATGAGGTTAGAGACACACTTATATTATATATACTTATCATTTCAGCTTTAAAAGAAAAAACTCCCCGGTATATGAAACCAATATGGACGATAGAAATGTAGTAGGTACAGAAATGGATTGTGAAATAAATTTCTAAATTAATTATATTATGAAATAAGCTTGACTGTATCGGGATTATTGAAAATTTTCAATTATCACTAATTCTGAATAATAATATAGTCCCATTTCTATCACAAATAATTTTCACTGTTTCAAACACAAGATGATTTTCCTTTTTTTTTTTATAAAAACTCTCCACATTAATATAAAATCATGATGGATGGCAGACGGGTGATAGATAAAGGAGATGGTCGTGAAATAATTGCCAGTTCTAAGATATTATAATACATGTTCAACTATCATGAAAATATAAATAAAATCTCCTCTTGTTGTGAAATATAATGCAGTCACAATTCATCACAATTTCAAAATATGATAGTTATTTTGATGAATTACAAATACAGTTCAATTTTGATATTGATTTCAATTTCTGAATGAATAATTAATAAATAATTCTAAAATTGAAAATCAAATACAAGAGAAATATGCTGATCTATATACGACAAGAGGGAAAAATGTGTACAAGACAAAAAGAGTATGTAGATTTATACATGGTGAAGATTTGAATCTAAGTACAGTTGGGTGAGACAAATATAAGGCGCTTCTTATACCACTTGGTGTCTCTATTTACGAGGAATTTTAACAGGATACTGAACAAGAATGTCATAGACAAAAGAATTATTAAGTACCAAACCCAAACAGACGAGATAATAGATTATGCACATGTATCAGAGCAGCAAGCATGAGATTCCAAAACAAACATTTTTCAAACCAGTATCAGAGCAACACAGAACATAGTTTCAAATCATACTTGTCAGGATGATGATTCATGACCCGAGATTAAACCAAAATACCATTTATTTAAAATCATTTGATGAATATGAAGATATCAGAATTCAATGAATCGATCACACCAGATTATTAATTTCATATTCAAGATGTGTGTGTGATTCAGTAAATCAATAATTTCAAATGAGTTTAAACAAACATATATAATTAGCCATGGAATAACAATGAGTTTCAAGACCGATTTCTCAAAGAATTTTTCAAAATTATTTCTGACAAGCCCAAAGAATTTTTCAGCATATTTACATCAAGTTTGAAAGATAATTCATGATCCAAAAATATTTATTTGAAATCACTTGAAACAATGTCAAGTTTGAGATATAAAGAATTATTCACACAAGATTGGTAATTTCAATTTTTAAGTGGTGTGTGATATTCAAAATATCTAGAATCTCAAATGATTTCAAACAAAAACTAATTTCAATCATAATAATCATGAATAATGATGAAATTTCAAGATGTATCACTGATTCAAGACAGGAAAAAAATATCCAAGCCAATAAAAAAAACAAATGAAATTATCACAACTGTGAAATGATAATGTGCTGTAATGAGTATAAATTTTCAAGCCTTTCTAAAATGAATTAGAAGAACTTCAGAACAGCAGAGATGTGTGAGATTTCAATCGTTTTTCAGATCTTCAAAAAATTTAGAATTCATGTTAACAATGTTCAAGATATGACAAGAATACGTCAACACCGTTAGGAATTCAGAAAACAGAAAATGAACTTCAAAATAATTGCAGAAAAAAATTCAGTATTTGGAAATGATTAAAAGTATCAGAGTTCTATACACGCAAAACAAATTTCCAGAATATCATGAATACTGCAATTCAAGAAGAAAAAAATATGGCAGTGATAAATCAAATCAGAATAGACAGAAGAAAGAGATAGAAGGGAGAAGAAGAAGAAATAAACAAAAGAAAAAAAATCAAAACAGAAAATATTTACAGAGGTGAGTTTAGAGATCATACCAGAATCCAGTGTAAATCAGAATCTCTAACTCATCAGATCTTGGCCAAGGAACTGTAAAGAATACAGACAAATAGAACAGCTTGAAATCAACCTCTTTTCAGCATAGCAGTTCCTCAACCATCACCGGTACCTAGCAGTTGAGTGAATCAAGTGGTCTAACAAAATTTGTAAAACCACTCTGAAATATGTTTACCACTTTTGGTACCCAAACTTGTTTGTATAACAAACCATCAAAATTAACCTTTGTACCCTTAGGAACCCAAATCTGTTTAAACTTAACAAAGCCCGTTTTATTTCCTTTTAGGTTCCAAGAATGTTTAAATGGTTTATTACAGAACAAATTCACATTTTGCTTTTGATTCAAAAATCCTTTGGAATTATCAAAGTTCAAATTATCAAAACAATTATTTCCAAAGCAGTTTGAGGGACTTTTCAAATCATTTGAATCTCGTTTTTCAAAAACGTTATTTTTTCCAAAGCCAAGTCCACTTTTATTTCCGGATGAAAATTGATTTTTCAACAACATATTCAGAGATTTTTCACCGTTAGAAAATTTTGCCAAAGTTGTTTCAAGTTGCTGAATTTTAGTTTTAAGATCACTATTTTCTTTCAATAACTCTGAACAACGATTTTCAGTGATCTTACATCTTTCAAAATCGTATTTCAAATCCAAATTTTCATCTTTAAGCAAATTAATTTTTGTTCGGGACTCAGCAATCTCAGATTCAAAATGTTTTCGATTTTCAGACTCAAATTTCTTGAATCTTTCAATCTCATTTTCAAGTTCTTCTAAAATCAGATTTGATTTCAACAAATTCTCCTTTTCAGCAATTTCAAATTTGGAATTTATATCTGTTTTAAAATTTTCAAATTCCTTTTGCAGAAGGTTATTCAAATTTGATAACTCAACCTTGTTCTCATTTAAGATCAGAATTTCATCTTCAAACTTTTGAATATTTTTATTGAGATGAACAAGATTGGTTTTCAATTTCAAACAATTTTTGCAAACTGAATTTGAAGAATTTTTAACATATTCAAGTTGTGATTCCAAATCATCAATTTTGCTGGTCATCTCAAAATTCTTAGATTTCAGAGACTTATTTCTCAATTTGAGTTTATCAACAGATTTTGTTAAATCAAGACACATGTAAACCAGATCTTCATATGAGAAATTTTCTGTTTCAGCATTTGTTGATTCTCCATCATCTGATCCATCTAAAGTTTCATCTACATGACTTGTTAAGCATAATTCTGAATCTGAGTTGTCATCCTGGAGTTTTGAGCAGCTGTTGTCAATTTGTCCATACTTTGTATTGAGAGCTGTCCAGATTTCCTGTGCAGTTAAACAATGGGAGATCAGACTGTATTGATCATCATCAATATAAGAATATAGAATATGTGTAGCACAAGAATTAAAAACTTTATCTACCATATCGTACCCATTAATAACAACATCCCAACATTTAATATTAACAGATTTTAAATAAACTTTCATTTTGGATTTCCAGTTTAAAAAATCTGTTCCAGCGAAAATAGTTGGAGATGAACTGGACTGACTCTCACTAGACTGACGACTAGGATTACCCATGACTCTAGAGTTAAAGAAATACCCGCTCTGATACCAAATGTTGGATCTAGATTAACCCTAGAGGGGGGTGAATAGGGTTTATCACAGTTTTTAAACTGAATTGAAAAACTGACAGGATATTAAAATAATAAATAGATCACAGAATGCAGCAAAAATAAAAGTGCAGAAAATAAATCACACACAGATATACCCAGCTTCGGCAAAACCCTGCCTACTGCTGCATTCCTAAGGTTTCTACTAGGTGTTATAAACAGATCCCGCATACAAGACCATGTACACTCGCAGCGCCTGCTCCTGTCCTAACCCTACGCTCAAAACCCTAGACTGACTGATATCCCCTTGATCAGATTTCCCGAATTACAAACCCTGTAACTCGTAACCCAGATTTTACAGACTCTGTCAACTGTCAGTCAACTCCTTGACTGAAACTCCTAGTATTTTACAGACACTAGAAACTGGTTGATCGTTTACAGAAGAAATTAAAAAAAAATACACAAATAAAAACCAAAACAAGAAAGAAGTAGAAAAACCCTAGGTTATAAACTAAGAGGTCATCCCCTTTTAAAAACATAGCCGGCCCTTTGTGGATTTAGTGCACCCCTATTTCATTTATTTTGGCCGATCTCTCTTTTGCTCTGGAAATCAAACAATGGCGGCGGCTCTGTAAAACTCTAGGGTTTGTCAATTCTTCCCCAATTCGAACGATTGCTTGTGAAAAGTTGAATCTCTGATGGCTTAATAACTTGCGGCTTGCTTCTCTTTGATTGATTGCTGAAATCTGGTTCCCTGATGATCGGTTACGATTCTGGAATTTGGTCGAAACCCTTGAACATATGTGAGTTTTCTGATTTTGGTTCTTTGATTGAAATTGTGGTTTGTGGTTTTTGATTATTGATCACCTATGATGAATCTGTGTGTAGAACGTATATAGGGTAATTGAAACCCTAATTACACTTTGATTTCACCATAATTACATGGCCTGATTTTCGATCTTTTTTGCCGATGATGTGAATGGTGTTAAAATAGGATTAGAAAATCCTTTAACTCTCTGATTTCGTTTAAAGACCCGATTCATTTCATTGCGGTTTCCTCTTTTGTTTCTTCGATTGAATGACTTGCGTGATTGTTGAAGTATGTTGCCTTGAATATCTCGATGAATTTGATAATATTCTGGACTTGATTGTGGCCTTTTAAAAAGCAGATTTTTCCCTTTTTGAATTAATCATTTCTGGAAATAAAAAACAAAATCTTGTCCAACATGTCGAACTGAATTTCTGGAATTACATTGTTGCCATGCTCGAATTCATTTGCCCTTGGTACTTGCCAAATCTGTTTTGTTAATTTCTGGAAACCAATTTTCAATTTTCCCTTTGTCCATATATGAATGTTGATTTCTTGGAACCAACTTAATATTTTCCTGAAATCCAAAAAGTGATTTTTATTGAAAAATCAATTGTTGCTCTGTTCGATTTAATATCCATACTGCTTTTAAAAAACTGGAAATGATATAAATTGTTTCTTGAAATGCTTATCTGATTTGAATCGATTTCCATAGTATTAAAAACATGCTGGATATCTGGATATGAAAATTTTCTCATAAAAAAGTTTTCCAACAATAAGTTTGATCCATTGTAAAACAGGAAAGAAGTGAATTGATTCTCTGCCTTGCTTGATTTGTTTTTCTTCACACCTTGCAATATATGTGAAATGATTGAAACTGCACATTTGAATATCACCTAAGTGAATTTCCACACTTCCTGTATATTCTTGCATGTGATTATTCTCAACCATGCTGTTATTTTTATTGCTGTAGACATCCACTTGACAATTGCATTAAAAACTGGTTGCTAAATTGTATTTCCATTTGTGTTGAGCTGCTGCATGCTTGAAATTGGTTGCACTGTTGCACTTTACACATGACCAATGAATTAGTTGAACATCTCCATATGTTGTGTCCACTGTTAGCTGTTGCTTGACCAGTCTCTATGCTGCACCACCTTGTAAACTAGCTTGACACAACTGAACTGTCTCGATACTTGGGTTGCTTTGAAAACATGTTGCTCGTATGTCATATATTACTGAACTGAACCATACTAGCTCGACCATTTTCTTGCTTGTAACTATTTGCTCCATCACCATGCAGTCATGTCCATTCATGGTTGCTTGACCACTTTGCTTGAGTTTGCTTGATCATGTGATCACTTGACCACTGTGTTGTGTTGCCATGTACACTGCTTTGACTTTCACTATGCTTGTTCACATATATGAGTCACTCTATGCTGCTTGCATTTGAACATTGAACAATTCTTGTTTACTGGATCTTGACCTTTGACTTTTATCTGATCTTGTGCCATTTGACTTTGAGGTTTTGCTGAAACTTGTTTGTGTACTTTGATTTTTTTTTATTTGCTGGCTTGCATACATTTTCTTGTGCTCGGCCATATTGGAAGTTTGAACATTTCTTGCGACTCTTTTAATTCACTGTTGTGCACTAAGTTGAGATGGTCCACGTGGCTACTCCTCAGTTGCTCGCTGATTGGCGAGGCAGTGCACACGTGTATAATTACATGCACGTGTGTATATGAAGCCATCCAGACGAGTTTTCTTGTCCCTGCATTGATATATATACATATGTTGTCTGCCTTGTGGTATTTACAGTGTATCACTGTGAATATCACAAGCTGTCTAGACACAGTCGGATAAATCAGATCGAGTCAGAAAAATGATGAGAAACACACCAGAAAACTGAGGCAAATAAATTTTAAAAATAAAATAATATTTGGTAGAAATTAGAATTTTATTTCTGTTCAAGATACTGTGTGTGTGTTTCTGTATATGACAAGTATGAAGACTGGACTGACTAAAGGATTCTGTGAAGACAAAAAACAGAAGACAAAAGGCAGAGGATTGAGCAGAGAATGTATATGTGTCAGTGAATGAATAAAAGTCAAAGTGTCTGTATATGAATGAAATTTGTATATCCGAGTGTGAGTGTTGTAAAGAGGAACAGGTGTACTGAATGTATTGAAATGAAAGATATCAGTGAAGTATACAAATAGTGGAGTTGTAAACTTTGTACTGTTTGATATAAAATATTCTATTCAAATAAAATACTGTGAAAATTTAAATTTCTGTACATTTGTATTTTATTTAAATAGAAATATTATATTCATTTATGTTGTGTAGTATATGAAACAGTACAATTACAAACACATAAAGAATAATATATATTTGTTTGTTATCATCAAACAAAAATCATATAATTGTGTATACAACACTGTTATATACAACAAAAATTCCTTTTATAACTTTGTTATCAAAATTTAGCTTTAGAATATAAAACCCACTCATAACACTTTTCACAATTCAATTCAATTCCATTTTAACTTCGATTACTTTTAAATGAATTTCAAATAAAAGTAATATCCTAAATTTTTATTAATTAAAATAATAATTTATTTTAATCATTAACTACTGTAGAAGTAATTAATTTCTTTATTAACGAGAATAAATAATAAATTCCCTCTTTAAAATCTTATAAAAATTAAAACAAACATTCGTTAAACGACTCATTAGATTAATTCAAAACAGCTAATTTATAATCACTCTTACTTAAACCGGTTGACTTCGTCAACCCAAAATACAGTTATTTCGTTAACTGATTCCAATTACCTTCCTTTAAATTAATTAATAATATAATTAATTCAAATAATTTCATTTAATTATTTTTCTCAAAAAAAATTATTCAACTCTTTACCGCTGGGTAAATTTTCTACTCTCTTGCTTATAAATCTGGTTAATATCAGAATTTTGTTTAATAATATCATTTAATTATTATCTAAAATTTAACTAATAAACAATAATTATTTATTTTTCATTAATAACTTCTATTCAAAACAATAGATTTCAAAATCTATTTCAATTATGAAATAATTCTTTATAACTTCACTTTTATCGATTCACTTGAAGGAATAATCCACAATTGGAAAATGATTGATTTATAGGTCATATACTGCCAATTACTCAACCAATATCACCCATTGGTTTAAACGAAATAAATGTTGAATTCAGATCAACGGTTAACAACCAAATCAATCATTAAATCAAAATAGATCATATAATGATAATATGAGAATAAATAACATCTAATATATTTGAGGAATCAGGTTGGATCCCTCCAACTTGTTCTTCCCTGCATATGTTATCTCACATAAATCATTTAACTGGTTATTTTATAACGGTAAATAACGATTATTTAACATCAACCAATGAATAAAACAATTCAAAAAATTAAACATGTTTATTTTATAAACATAACCAACATGGTAAGTTACCTTGATTAGGACCAAACGTTAAAATAACGATTTGGTTTTTCACATAAATTAAACAACGTTTAATTTCATAAATTCAATCGATATATAAATAACAAGCAGTCAATCATTTGCAACCATAGCACACAAAATTAAAACCCGACTTATACAAAATATAAGTGGGAAGTATTTAGTGGGTTTTAACTCACCTTGAGTTGATTCGCTGTTTAAACAGCTGGTCTCTGTTAAACTAAACAAGTGTTTAATTTAACAGAAAACCCAGTTGATTCCAATGCCGTCCATTTCTGTTCCATAACGCTCTGCTCGTTGAGACAAGTCCAACGCAACCTTTATGATCCATTCTGATAATGCCATCACAAGATATAATTATTTAAGGTATATGATATAATTAATCTAATTGTTTTCTTAATTAGTAGTTTATTAAAAACCAGTTACATTGTTTAAAATCTTGGCTGATTATTTTGTTTCTTCCACGTCCGTTCATGCTTCAGTCTCGATCAAATATAGCCTGCACGATTTTATTTAAATAGTCAACTTCAGTAATCTATAATTTAATTTAACTTAATTACATTGTTTTAATCATAAGGGGCCAATATAAACCTTTATAAACACGGTTACACGTTGAGACGACCCAAAATCCCGTTCAGACGGAAACAGGGTTATCTTTGGAATATAACACAGAAACAGATAATAGCAGAACAAAATTAAATAAATACACCAGATAATGAACAATAGAATATACTGGATAAAAGTAATCATCAGAGTTACACAGTATACAGGATCTTACTTAGTACAAATACAGTTCAGCTATACATAAATGTCTACAGCGGAAATAAACAAAATATGTACAATAGGAGCTGAACAGCATAAAAAGAAATAAATGATAGAATCCATCTTCAGCTCAAACTATCCAGAAAAAGAACCAGCTAAACCTGAATACAAGGCTGCCCGTGTAGAAAAAGGGGCACCCGAGTTTGAAAGTGAAACAAACTACGAGTCAGTCATGGGACTGGTATGAGAAGTCTACTCAACACATATATAATATGGCAAATCACAGGACCACGCCACTTTCGTGGAACGGGTTTACTCCATTGGATTGCCAGTGCTTTAAAACAAATCTTTCTTTTGAACATCGCTATGCTTTTTATAAAAATGAAACCGTTATAAGACTCAGTTCCCATCACACAATGCAACGCAAACCGGAGGATAGAGTTTTTACCTTATAACGGCCAAAATATGCTTGATACGAATAAAACAAAGGCATTTGATATTATTGCTAGTGTTTATATGTTTTGAAAACAATTTCAAATCATAACTATCAATCATAGACGGCATTAATGCCCCATACCACTATGTCGCCATATATATAGGTATACAATCAAAACCGCACAGTCACGTATTTGGAAATTGGATTTCCGTCATGAACCAAGGCAAAAGATAGTCCTTACCGAATTCGAGACTGCCTAGCCCGAGTCTCAGGCAAGCGCGCAGGCAAGCCTTGGAGCGACAGGGCCGGTCCACCGATGTGAATTATTATACCTGAGCACTACGTTTCGCCGCCCTTTGGGGCGTAAGCGAGCCAACGAATGACTCCATCGGACCCGGATCGGCCGATCTAACCGAGGCGCCTCGCAACAGCAACAACCACATAAGTCAAACTCGTCAGGGCGTGTAAAACCACTGACGCCACTTTTAGCTAGGAGGAAACGTAGGCCCTCCCTGAGGTCCTTTCTCCCGTTTTAGGTTCCTACCGGGGTGTGAGGCTCGCGAATTTACGTTATACACAAAGCTACGCCACACAGGCGGTGCTTTGATCATCACCACAAGACTTAGCTTTTCAACAGAAGCCCTGATCACTGCATCTTAGCATGCCACATAGGCAATTCACACCGTGCAACTGATGGCTATCAATCACACAGAACAAATTCCAATGTCGGACACACAGTCCATTTACAAGTCTGTTCTGGGTCTGAACGAAACCGGAGGCACTAAATACCTCACAAACCCATCGATCACCACGTACGTCTGAACGATCACCACTCATTATCCATATTTCGGGATGCCTCCCAATCAGGACCTCGGTTACCATCCAAACGAGGTGAAGATCTCCGGTCTTCGACCATCGTCTTCATCTTCGACTTTCAATCGTCGGTCAATTATTTGAAATGAGAATTAACTCGGCCTTTTCAAATAATTCTCGTATATTTAGAATTTCAATTCAATTTATTTCAATGGTTAAATTATTTGACAACACCAATCTTGTTTTTTTTTATGTAATTTTCACACCAAACACATTCAACCATCAAAGACCACATAAATCGAACAAATTCAGTTTATTTCTATTCCATATCGCTTATGATATTTTATAACTATTTATCGCTATTTTTATTTATTTTAAAATAGCTATTTTATTCAAAACGACGCTTCGGGCCATAAAGCGGTCGTGGCGCTGTTTTTCTTCAGATTTGATTTACACATATCTGAAAATCTAATCGTTGGATCTTCAAAAAATTTACATCATCAGAAAGGTCTTTTCAAAACGATTCCAGTTTCGGGGAAATTCGACGGTCGGATCTCCCGGTACAATCGTTTGAATTTTCGATTTCAAAATACGAACTGCAGCGTCGTTATTCGATTAAATATATATAATTATATTTATATATATATAAATATAATCGCTTCTGGCGCTGTTTTTCTTCATATTTGAATTAAACATTCCAGACAATCCAACCGTTGGATTTTTACAAGGTTGGTGCCGTTGGAAAGATTATTCCAAGGCGAACCCAACGGTTGAGGTTTCGGGAAAATCCAATGGTCGGATTTCCCGTACTAGTTGTTTGAAATCATGGTTTCAAAATACGAACTGCACGGCTTCGTTTCGTTTCAATTTTATTTATATTTATATATTTATATAAATATAGTTCATTCTATGATTTCCATATCGTTTTCACTTGAAATATTTTTCTAACACCTTAAAATTTTGGAAAATTTCGCCATAATCTCCCCTGCACCGGGAGCATCGGGAAATTGCAAATAGCTTTCCCAGTCCTTCTAATCTCAAAAAGAAAAAGAAAAAGCCAAGCGGCTAGCCAACAGGCTCATAAAATCATCACCCAAACAAAGCAGTAAATGTGTACCTATTTGTCGGGCACAAAATTTTATTCCTCTTCTCTAGCCCCTTTGCTATAACCTGTTCAATGAATATGTATGTACATATATACACAGTTCTTATCATTTATCATTTTCTATTCGACTTCATATTTGATTTCTATTTGGTTTAAAAACACCATTCATTCTAATGTTACATAAATAGGTGTAAATCATTTCATTAGCTAATTAATGAATATTTCAACTCATATATGTTTATTTTGAACAAGTGGCTATTTTTAACACTTCACATTTCAACGATTTATGCATACAATAAAAATGTGATTTTTATTGTAAAACAATTCATTTCAAAACTCTATTTTTCTATATAGTTCATATAGGTGATAAAAATGGGATTTTTATCATAAAACAATTTCTTTTAAAACGAGATTATTTTACACAGTTCATATAGTCGATAAAAGGTGATTTTTATTATCAAACAATTTATTTCAAAATATGAAGACCATTCAACACATGAATTTCTAATCAACGAATGAATATCAATTCAACACATGAATGTTTTCTATAGTTTCTATATATAGATAAAAATGTGATTTTTATTATCAAACAATTTATTTCAAAATATGAATACCATTCAACACATGAATTTCTAATCAACGAATGAATGCCAATTCAACACATGAATGTTTTCTATAGTTTCTATATATAGATAAAAATGTGATTTTTATTATCAAACAATTTATTTCAAAATATGAAGACCATTCAACACATGAATTTCTAATCAACGAATGAATATCAATTCAACACATGAATGTTTTCTATAGTTTCTATATATAGATAAAAATGTGATTTTTATTATCAAACAATTTATTTTAAAATATGAATACCATTCAACACATGAATTTATAATCAACGAATGAATGTCAATTCAACACATGAATGTTTTCTATTCAATGAATAAATATAGTTTAAGCATATGAAAATAATTCAAACACACGAATATTATTCAAAATTTCGGCAGCATAACGGCAGGGTAGTTAAAACCGGGACCGTCCCTAGTACGGCTCCTCGCTCTACCTTAAAACCTCGCGGTTTTTGACAATGGGGATCATGCATCTAGTTCGCACGCAGGCGGCATGTATATATTTATTTCATTTCCACAAACTAATCCTATGTGGTTTCAACCAAATATTTCTCAACCACAAATGGGTATTTTTCAACCACAATCAACCAATATCAATCACAAACAATCCCAAACAATCATTCGCTATCAATCAATTTTCACAACAATTTCAACCAATAAATATCGTCCATGGTTTGTGGACGAGGGGCGTATATATATATATATATATATATATATATATATATATATATATATATATATAGCAATTCACTTTCATTTCACACATATATATATATATATTTAAGAAGAAATTGAAGAGTGAGAAATTCTCACCGAATAGCTAATTCAATCCCACGACTCTTCTTTGCATAAAATCTTCGCCAATTTCTCTTTTTGTCGCTTTGTTGCCCGTATTCTCTACATATGTAAAAATCGAATTTTTATATGTTATTCAATATATAAAAACTGCATTTCAAAAATATATATTCCGCCTTTTCAAAAATAAAGGTTATATTTTTAATATTCCTATGATGTAAAGATTATATTTTTATTACTTTAAAAATATAAAAATCATATCTTACTTCTTCTACTTAATAAAAATTCCGTCTTTTCTATTTTTAAAAATATGATCTTTTCTATTCTAAAAAATCTGATCTTTTTCTATCTAAAGTTTAAACCTTTTTCCTTTTAAAGTTTAAACCTTTTTTCTTTTTAAGTTTAAAATAAAATCAGTTTTAACCTTTTAAAAAAAATCTGTTTTAACCTTTTTTAAAAAAAAACAGTTTTAAACCCTTTTTACAAAAAATCAGAATTTAACCTTTTTAAAAAAATCAGATTTAAACCTTAAAAAAAATCAGATTTAAACCTTAAAAAAATCAGATTTAAACCTTTTGAAAAATCAGTTTTAAATCATTTTAAAAAAAAACTGTTTTTAATGCTTTAAAAAAAATCAGCATTTACAGAATAAAAAGAAAAATAAAATAACTTAAAATACTCACCGTAGTCTGCGAAGGGGGGGGGGGAGGAAGAAGACGTCGGCGGCAGGCGGAGCTTGCTTCCAGGGGGGCAGCGGCTTCAGCGTCTCGAACTGGGGAGGGGGGCTCTCGAATCGCTCGCGATGGCTTCGAGGGGGACGGGGTCTTCGGGGGTTGCGCCACTGGTTCGACGAACGAGGGGAGGGGGTGCGGTGATGGGCGGCGCTTCCTGGGCTGCGACGCGATTTAGATTTAGGTTTTTTTTTTCGAACTGAAGAGAGAGAAGAGGGAATAGGGGGGTTTATATAAAATATATATATATTTAATTATTTAATTTTTCAAAAAGTTGACTTTTACATACGACCTCAAAACGAGGCCTACCGCCTGTCGTCCATAGCGTTTTACCCCCATTCCGAACACAATGGGATATGTATCGTAAGCTGATTCGATTGTTTCGAATAGTTTCCATTGAATTTACATTTAAATCCTTATATTGAATTTTAAACGTACATTTCAAATTACCGGGGCCACATACTAACTAGAAAAATTCCAGAAAAATATTTTCTTGCTTCGTATTGACGATACGGTCCTAACAAAACTAGTTTCGTCGAATTCTGAGACCGTTTGAAAAATGGCCAATTTCCAGTCGATTAAAATCAACTGAAACTGGTCAAACACGTTTTCTTTTGCCACGCTCACATATTGATTCGAAAAATTATGAAATTTGAAACCTAACAATAACCTCACATCCCGGACCCAACAAAAGTGGTTTCGTCGAAATCCGAGGTCGTTTGCAAAATGTCCATTTTTAAGGGCCTGAATTCCATAGCGACTATTCAGAATTTTCAACTGGACATATCTTTTGATTCCCGCTATCAAATTTCGATTGGTCGGATTCGTTAGAAAGATATCATCAAGTAGATCCTAATGTTTTTGTTTTCGCTAAAATCCGGATTGTTTTGCACCCGGTATATTCAATTGAAGTTTGAAATCGAATTATCGAACTGCCGCGCTATTTTCAATTCTATATATAATTATAATTAATTATATTCGTTTTCAAATGTCGATTCAAACTCAGTTTTCATCGCCATTATTTAAAATATTTATTTTAAATATTTAAAATCCATTATTTTAGCCAATTTAAAAATTTTAAATTGGTTCAGATTTTCCGGGTCGTTACAATCTCCCCCACTTAAAACTTTTCGTCCCCGAAAAGGAACAAAGTCGAAAGTGGTTTGATAAATCTACAATCCCACAATACAACAACCAATTTGTTTCTAACCTTTCTAAAATATTCTGATCAAATATTATATTACTTCAAAAATCATTCATAGTATAGAATAAATAGTGCACATCCATAGGAAGAAAATTGCAATAGAATAGAGAATTAAATGGTAATGCAAAGTAGGGTAAATATACCTTGCACCAGAGTCAATCAGAGATATCTACTCGGCATCTAGGATAAGCTTTTTGAATGCTCTCCTCAGTTTCCCAAGTACAATCTCGCGGATCTCCACTCCATTGCACTTTGACTAAGTGAACCTTCTTGTTCCTCAGCTCTTTGGTTTCTTTGCCGATAATCTTTAGCGGCTCACGTCTCACGGCCAATTCTGGAGTAATTTCAATATCTTGCTGAGCTGCTTCTTCCACGATCAAGTCTGGATCATGAACGTGCTTTCGAAGTTGAGATATATGAAATACATCATGCACTCCAGGCAACCAGTCTGGCAATTTGACTCTATAAGCGAGAGTTCCAATCCGTTATAGGAAACGGACCAATAAATTTGGGCGCTAACTTTCCAGTTTTACCGAACCGGATAACTCCTCTCATCGGCGATACTTTCAAATATACATAGTCGCCAACTTCAAAGGATATATCTCTTCTTCTTCTATCGGCATAGCTCTTTTGTCGTCTTTGAGCGGCGAGTAATCGCTTCTTAATAAAATCGACTTTGTCGGCAGCTTCTCGAATCATATCGGGACCCAACACAAGTCTATTTCCAGGCTCGACCCAACAAGCAGGAGATCGACACGGTCTACCATACAATGCTTCGAATGGCGACATTGTCAGGCTTGCCTGATAGCTGTTGTTATAAGAGAATTCAGCCAAATGCAGATGGTCTTCCCATGATCCACCGAAATCTAGAACACAAGCCCGCAATAGATCTTCTAAAATGCGATTCGCCCTCTCAGTCTGACCGTCTGTCTGAGGATGTTAAGCGGTGCTCAAGTTTAACTTCGTTCCGAGCTCGACTTGAAATGCTTCCCAGAATTTGCTAGTGAATATTGTATCTCTATCACTTACTATACTGAGCGGCACTCCATGCAGTCTAACTATTTCCCTGAAGTAAATCTGCGCCAGACTCTGAGCAGTTCTGTTTGATCTGACAGGTATAAAATTGGCGGTCTTCGTGAAGCGATCTACGATCACCCAAATACTGTCATTTCCTTTTCTGGTTCTGGGCAAACCATCAATGAAATCCATAGAAATATGTTCCCACTTCCAGCCAGGAACTTCTAGCGGTTGTAATAATCCAGCCAATTTCTGCTGGTCGCTTTTGACTAGCTGGCAAGTAGGGCATCGGCTAACGTATATTGAAACGTCTCTTTTCATAGCCTTCCACCAGAGTGTTCTTTTGAGATCGTTATACATTTTGGCCACGCCAGGATGGATACTCAGCTTGGACTTGTGACACTCGTCTAACACTTCCCTTTTTAACTCTGGGATGTCGGGAACACAAATCCTTCCTTTCAACCTCAAGGTCTCGTCGTTATCTATTTGAAAACACAAGGGTTTGCCTTTCTGAATCCTTTTGATCATATCTTTAATAAAGTTATCCTCCTTCTGAAGAATAGATATTTTGTCAATCAAGGATGTTGTGATAATAAAGCTGGCGATCATTACGTTCTTTCTGGTTAACGCATCAGCCACGACATTGGCTTTTCCTGGAGTGTATATAATTTCAAAGTCATATGTTGCAAGAAACTCTAGCCAACGTTGCTGCCTCAAATTCAAGTCCTTTTGGGTGAATAGATACTTTAACGACCGATGATCTATAAATAGTTCAAATCTCTCACCCAGAAGATAGTGTCTCCAGATTTTCAAAGCGAACACAATAGCCAATAACTCAAGATCATGAGTTACATAGTTTTTCTCATGCGGCTTCAGTTGACGGCTAGCATAAGCAATTACTTGACCTCTTTGCATTAACACGGCGCCAAGGCCTTCTCTAGAAGCATCAGTCCAGACTTTCAAATCTTGGTTGCCATCGATGATGGTTAGCACTGGAGCAGTTGTTAATCTCAACTTTAGCTCTTCGAAAGCTTCCTCACTCTCTTGAGTCCATTTGAACTTAGAATGCTTCTTTGTAAGCTTCGTTAAGTGACCAGATATCTTCGAAAAGTTTTTAACGAACTTCCGGTAATAGCTAGCCAATCCGAGAAAACTACGGACTTCAGTGGGGGTGCTGGGCTGTTTCCAGTTTTGAATAGCCGTGATTTTACTTGGATCCACAGCGATTCCTTCTTTCGATACGACGTGGCCCAGAAATTTTACTTCATCTTGCCAGAAGATACATTTGGAAAATTTGGCTTTTAACACATTCCGTCTCAGAATTTCTAGAACCTGTTCCAGATGCTTTTCATGTTCGGCCTTTGATTTAGAGAAGATTAGAATATCATCAATAAAAACCAGAACAAATTTATTCAATACTCCTCTGAATACTCTGTTCATCAGATCGACGAAATAAGCTGGAGCGTTACATAAGCCGAACGGCATTACTAACCACTCGTAGAATAAGTCGGGGCCTCTGAACGCTGTCATTGGAACACACTCTTCGGCAATTCGAAGTTGATGGAAGCCTGTAGCTAGGTCCATTCGTGAAAATACTTGTGCTCCATTTAATCGGTCCAACAAATCATCTATTCGCGGCAATGGATATTTATTCTTTATTGTTTGTTTGTTCAGATCACGATAATCCACACATAGACGTAGAGTACCGTCAGATTTTGGGACAAACACCACTGCTGCACCCCAATCAGAGAAACTAGGCCTGATCAGACCTTTCCATACCAGCTGTCGTGTTTGATTGTCTAATTCCTCCTTCTCTTTCAAGGACATTCTTCGAATAGCGTGAACTACCGGCCTTGCATTGGGAATCAAAGCAATCTTGAAATCTATTTCTCTTTGCGGAGGTAAGCGAACAACTTCTTCGAACACATCCGCATAGTTCTTGACGACAGGGATGTCTTTAATGAGGTCAGGAATATTCTCTGTGACTTCAGGGATATTTTCTATTTGAGCTGGAGAAACATCGAGAGCTGACCAGAAATCTTTTCTACTTGAAGTCGGGCCTTCACATGGTATGGTTATATAATTCCCCGATTGGGCCTTTGCTTTAACCACTCTCTCGGCGCATTTAACTTCAGCTTCATATCTAGTTAGCCAATCCAATCCCAGAATAAGATCGAATTCATTAAAATTCATGACGATAGAGATAAAAGGGAATTTATAGCAAGAAAAAGAGACAGGTACTGCACAAATCCAACTGAGATTGATGGAACCTCCAACTGGATTTTGGACAGTCATTGGCTCTTTGAGCTTCTTCAAATTCAAATCCAGTTTCTTGACTGCACTCTTTGCAATAAAGCTTCTTGACGCGCCTGTGTCAAACAGTACTTTTACTGGAATGTTTTTGACATTGAGTGTGCCTTCTAAAACATCAGATCTTTCCTGAACAGACGAGGATACAGGTACTTCGGCCACTCCATTTACCCGAGCCTCTTTGGTCTTTCTTAACAGCCAGCAATCTCGCTTTATATGACCGGCCTGATGACAAAGATTGCACTCTCGAGTCACAGGAAACTTGCTCTTGGATTTAGACCCACCCTCCCTTCGCTTCTTCGAGGTTCTACACTTCCTAGTCAGAAGCCCCTGTTTATTGCGGTTAGAGCATGTGGCAGTCGTGACAGGTTCTTTTTCAGATCTAGCCCTTTTTCGATTTACTTTGGGCTCTTTACTGACCTCAGACCTCGTACTGCCTTCAGGGATATCAGTTTCCGACTCTGTTTTGTCACTAGAACAGACTTCTTCTTCGTCTCGCAACATTCCTTTCTTATGGAGATCTTCATACTGATAGGCCATATAAATCATTTCTGAAAAAGGAAGCTTCACATGCCCCAATACTTTATTCTGGTATTTCCTTTGAAGCCCGTGAATAAATCTCATATTTTTCCTCTTCGGATTTTGAATTAGATGAGGGGCAAAGTGAGAAAGTTCATTGAATTTCTTATGATATTCGGGAATTGTCATGTCTCCTTGTATTAGATAAGAAAATTCATCACATAATCGCTCAGTTGCTTCGGGAGGAGTAAATCTTTCTAAGAAAATCACTTTGAATCTGTCCCAGGTGATATCACCTTCTGGGTTATTCTCTATAACCGAATCCCACCAGAACAAAGCTTCATCTTTAAATGCCCAGGAGGCCAGTAATCTTTTCTGGTCATCCCTCAGCTTTAATGCTTCGAAGATTTTCTCAGCCGAACGAATCCAAGCTTGTGTCTTCATAATAGATTCTTCACCAGAGAACGGTATTCCACCCATATTTCGATATTTTATTAATAGGGCCTCAATATCCGGTTCTGCATTCCTTCTGTTTCTGACACTCATTTTCTAGTACTTCTGTAAATGGCAGATCAAGTGTCAGGTCACAGAAAAGAAAATTTTCAAACATAGAAACATATACTTCAAACGTAAATGTGTCTATCTAGGTGTAATTTCATCCTGCTACTCATACTAGGATATTACTGATCCTATCTGTATTGAGTTACCCGTCCTAGAACACTACTGGTTCTATTTCTGACGAGTTGGTTCAAATGTTATATTCCAGAACTAAGCTTAACCACAGCTCTGATACCACGTTGAGACGACCCAAAATCCCGTTCAGACGGAAACAGGGTTATCTTTGGAATATAACACAGAAACAGATAATAGCAGAACAAAATTAAATAAATACACCAGATAATGAACAATAGAATATACTGGATAAAAGTAATCATCAGAGTTACACAGTATACAGGATCTTACTTAGTACAAATACAGTTCAGCTATACATAAATGTCTACAGCGGAAATAAACAAAATATGTACAATAGGAGCTGAACAGCATAAAAGAAATAAATGATAGAATCCATCTTCAGCTCCAGCTGTCCAGAAAAAGAACCAGCTAAACCTGAATACAAGGCTGCCCGTGTAGAAAAAGGGGCACCCGAGTTTGAAAGTGAAACAAACTACGAGTCAGTCATGGGACTGGTATGAGAAGTCTACTCAACACATATATAATATGGCAAATCACAGGACCATGCCACTTTGGTGGAACGGGTTTACTCCATTGGATTGCCAGTGCTTTAAAACAAATCTTTCTTTTGAACATCGCTATGCTTTTTATAAAAATGAAACCGTTATAAGACTCAGTTCCCATCACACAATGCAACGCAAACCGGAGGATAGAGTTTTTACCTTATAACGGCCAAAATATGCTTGATACGAATAAAACAAAGGCATTTGATATTATTGCTAGTGTTTATATGTTTTGAAAACAATTTCAAATCATAACTATCAATCATAGACGGCATTAATGCCCCATGCCACTATGTTGCCATATATATAGGTATACAATCAAAACCGCACAGTCACGTATTTGGAAATTGGATTTCCGTCATGAACCAAGGCAAAAGATAGTCCTTACCGAATTCGAGACTGCCTAGCCCGAGTCTCAGGCAAGCGCGTAGGCAAGCCTTGGAGCGACAGGGCCGGTTCACCGATGTGGATTATTATACCTGAGCACTACGTTTCGCCGCCCTTTAGGGCGTAAGCGAGCCAACGAATGACTCCATCGGACCCGGATCGGCCGATCTAACCGAGGTGCCTCGCAACAGCAACAACCACATAAGTCAAACTCGTCAGGGCGTGTAAAACCACTGACGCCACTTTTAGCTAGGAGGAAACGTAGGCCCTCCCTGAGGTCCTTTCTCCCGTTTTAGGTTCCTACCGGGGTGTGAGGCTCGCGAATTTACGTTATACACAAAGCTACGCCACACAGGCGGTGCTTTGATCATCACCACAAGACTTTGTTTTCAACAGAAGCCCTGATCACTGCATCTTAGCATGCCACATAGGCAATTCACACCGTGCAACTGATGGCTATCAATCACACAGAACAAATTCCAATGTCGGACACACAGTCCATTTACAAGTCCGTTCTAGGTCTGAACGAAACCGGAGGCACTAAATACCTCGCAAACCCATCGATCACCACGTACGTCTGAACGATCACCACTCATTATCCATATTTCGGGATGCCTCCCAATCAGGACCTCGGTTACCATCCAAACGAGGTGAAGATCTCCGGTCTTCGACCATCGTCTTCATCTTCGACTTTCAATCGTCGGTCAATTATTTGAAATGAGAATTAACTCGGCCTTTTCAAATAATTCTCGTATATTTAGAATTTCAATTCAATTTATTTCAATGGTTAAATTATTTGACAACACCAATCTTGTTTTTTTTTTATGTAATTTTCACACCAAACACATTCAACCATCAAAGACCACATAAATCGAACAAATTCAGTTTATTTCTATTCCATATCGCTTATGATATTTTATAACTATTTATCGCTATTTTTTATTTATTTTAAAATAGCTATTTTATTCAAAACGACGCTTCGGGCCATAAAGCGGCCGTGGCGCTGTTTTTCTTCAGATTTGATTTACACATATCTGAAAATCTAACCGTTGGATCTTCAAAAAATTTATATCATCAGAAAGGCTTTTCAAAACGAATCCAACGGTTCCAGTTTCGGGAAAATCCGACGGTCGGATCTCCCGGTACAATCGTTTGAATTTTCGATTTCAAAATACGAACTACAGCGTCGTTATTCGATTAAATATATATAATTATATTTATATATATATATAAATATAATCGCTTCTGGCGCTGTTTTTCTTCAGATTTGAATTAAACATTCCAGACAATCCAACCGTTGGATTTTTACAAGGTTGGTGCCGTTGGAAAGATTATTCCAAGGCGAACCCGACGGTTGAGGTTTCGGGAAAATCCAATGGTCGGATTTCCGTACTAGTTGTTTGAAATCATGGTTTCAAAATACGAACTGCACGGCTTCATTTCGTTTCAATTTTATTTATATTTATATATTTATATAAATATAGTTCATTCTATGATTTCCATATCGTTTTCACTTCAAATATTTTTCTAACACCTGAAAATTTTGGAAAATTTCGCCATAACCTCCCCTGCACCGGGAGCATCGGGAAATTGCAAATAGCTTTCCCGGTCCTTCTAATCTCAAAAAGAAAAAGAAAAAGCCAAGCGGCTAGCCAACAGGCTCATAAAATCATCACCCAAACAAAGCAGTAAATGTGTACATATTTGTCGGACACAAAATTTTATTCCTCTTCTCTAGCCCCTTTGCTATAACCTGTTCAATGAATATGTATGTACATATATACACAGTTCTTATCATTTATCATTTTCTATTCGACTTCATATTTGATTTCTATTTGGTTTAAAAACACCATTCATTCTAATGTTACATAAATAGGTGTAATTCATGTCATTAGCTAATTAATGAATATTTCAACTCATATATGTTTATTTTGAACAAGTGGCTATTTTTAACACTTCACATTTCAACGATTTATGCATACAATAAAAATGTGATTTTTATTGTAGAACAATTCATTTCAAAACTCTATTTTTCTATATAGTTCATATAGGTGATAAAAATGGGATTTTTATCATAAAACAATTTCTTTTAAAACGAGATTATTTTAAACAGTTCATATAGTCGATAAAAGGTGTTTTTTATTATCAAACAATTTATTTCAAAATATGAAGACCATTCAACACATGAATTTCTAATCAACGAATGAATATCAATTCAACACATGAATGTTTTCTATAGTTTCTATATATAGATAAAAATGTGATTTTTATTATCAAACAATTTATTTCAAAATATGAATACCATTCAACACATGAATTTCTAATCAACGAATGAATGCCAATTCAACACATGAATGTTTTCTATAGTTTCTATATATAGATAAAAATGTGATTTTTATTATCAAACAATTTATTTCAAAATATGAAGACCATTCAACACATGAATTTCTAATCAACGAATGAATATCAATTCAACACATGAATGTTTTCTATAGTTTCTATATATAGATAAAAATGTGATTTTTATTATCAAACAATTTATTTTAAAATATGAATACCATTCAACACATGAATTTCTAATCAACGAATGAATGTCAATTCAACACATGAATGTTTTCTATTCAATGAATAAATATAGTTTAAGCATATGAAAATAATTCAAACACACGAATATTATTCAAAATTTCGGCAGCATAACGGCAGGGTAGTTAAAACCGGGACCGTCCCTAGTACGGCTCCTCGCTCTACCTTAAAACCTCGCGGTTTTTGATAATGGGGATCATGCATCTAGTTCGCACGCAGGCGGCATGTATATATTTATTTCATTTCCACAAACTAATCCTATGTGGTTTCAACCAAATATTTCTCAACCACAAATGGGTATTTTTCAACCACAATCAACCAATATCAATCACAAACAATCATTCGCTATCAATCAATTTTCACAACAATTTCAACCAATAAATATCGTCCATGGTTTGTGGACGAGGGGCGTATATATATATATATATTTATATATAGCAATTCACTTTCATTTCACACACACACACACACACACACACATATATATATATATATATATATATATATATTTAAGAAGAAATTGAAGAGTGAGAAATTCTCACCGAATAGCTAATTCGATCCCACGACTCTTCTTTGCATAAAATCTTCGCCAATCTCTCTTTTTGTCGCTTTGTTGCCCGTATTCTCTACATATGTAAAAATCGAATTTTTACAATGTTATTCAATATATAAAAACTGCATTTCAAAAATATATATTCCGCCTTTTCAAAAATAAAGGTTATATTTTTAATATTCCTATGATGTAAAGATTATATTTTTATTACTTAAAAAATATAAAAATCATATCTTACTTCTTCTACTTAATAAAAATTCCGTCTTTTCTATTTTTAAAAATATGATCTTTTCTATTCTAAAAAATCTGATCTTTTTCTATCTAAAGTTTAAACCTTTTTCCTTTTAAAGTTTAAACCTTTTTTCTTTTTAAGTTTAAAATAAAATCAGTTTTAACCTTTTAAAAAAAAATCTGTTTTAACCTTTTTTAAAAAAAACAGTTTTAAACCCTTTTTACAAAAAATCAGAATTTAACCTTTTAAAAAAAATCAGATTCAAACCTTAAAAAAAAATCAGATTTAAACCTAAAAAAAAATCTGATTTAAACCTTTTGAAAAATCAGTTTTAAATCATTTTAAAAAAAACTGTTTTTAATGCTTTAAAAAAAATCAGCATTTACATAATAAAAAGAAAAATAAAATAACTTAAAATACTCACCGTAGTCTGCGAAGGGGGGGGAGGAAGAAGACGTCGGCGGCAGGCGGAGCTCGCTTCCAGGGGGGCGGCGGCTTCAGCGTCTCGAACTGGGGGGGGGGGGCTCTCGAATCGCTCGCGATGGCTTCGAGGGGGACGGGGTCTTCGGGGGTTGCGCCACTGGTTCGACGAACGAGGGGAGGGGGTGCGGTGATGGGCGGCGCTTCCTGGGCTGCGACGCGATTTAGATTTAGGGTTTTCTTTTTTTTCTTTTTTATTTCGAACTGAAGAGAGGGAATAGGGGGGTTTTATATAATATATATATATATATATATATATATATTTAATTATTTAATTTTTCAAAAAGTTGACTTTTACATACGACCTCGAAACGAGGCCTACCGCCTGTCGTCCATAGCGTTTTACCCCCATTCCGAACACAATGGGATATGTATCGTAAGCTGATTCGATTGTTTCGAATAGTTTCCGTTGAATTTACATTTAAATCCTTATATTGAATTTTAAACGTACATTTCAAATTACCGGGGCCACATACTAACTAGAAAAATTCCAGAAAAATATTTTCTCACTTCGTATTGACGATACGGTCCTAACAAAACTAGTTTCGTCGAATTCTGAGACCGTTTGAAAAATGGCCAATTTCCAATCGATTAAAATCAACTGAAACTGGTCAAACACGTTTTCTTTTGCCACGATCACATATTGATTCGAAAAATTATGAAATTTGAAACCTAACAATAACCTCACATCCCGGACCCAACAAAAGTGGTTTCGTCGAAATCCGAGGTCGTTTGCAAAATGTCCATTTTTAAGGGCCTGAATTTCATAGCGACTATTCAGAATTTTCAACTGGACATATCTTTTTATTCCCTCTATCAAATTTCGATTGGTCGGATTCGTTAGAAAGATATCATCAAAAAGATCCTAATGTTTTTGGTTTCGCTAAAATCCGGATTGTTTTGCACCCGGTATATTCAATTGAAGTTTGAAATTGAATTATCGAACTACCGCGCTATTTTCAATTCTATATATAATTATAATTAATTATATTCGTTTTCAAATGTCGATTCAAACTCAGTTTTCATCGCCATTATTTAAAATATTTAAAATCCATTATTTTAGCCAATTTAAAAAATTTTAATTGGTTCAGATTTTCCGGGTCGTTACAGTAGGCCTCATTCATTTCGTACATACCAAATAGGCTGGATATAATTTCCCTTTTTTCCTGTTTTTCCGATATTCATGCCTGTTAAAAACATAATTAAATTGAAACTGAGTATTAATAGGTTAATTATATTTTTAGCTGTAAAAATTAACAAACTAATTTACTAATTACGTTTTCAACTAAGACTGGGCCAATTTGATTTTGGTTTATTCCCTTTGCTAATCCACTCGTGCTTCCTAGTGTATCACAAACCCACGTTCCATTGCTTAACAGCCCGCCACTCCTCAAGTATATCGGAGGACCATCGGACCACTCAGTTCCATGCGCTTGTCCCTTCTCCCCCTTCGCATCCAGTATTGGCCAACTCGTCATCGTCACACGTTGGAAAACAGCCACGAACCGCTCCCATTACCATCGACTGAGACTTCATCGGCTGTCACCAATAGACGCGCCATTAGCTTCTTCCCCCTCGCCTAACACACTTCATCGCCACGCCTTCTCAGTCACCGTCAAAACCCCAACAGCAGCCGCGACTTCCTCTTCAAATTCCGGCCATGCCAGTACCCTACACTCGATCATAAGGGGATAAGTGATGGATATTGATATGCTAAAGAGATTGCAGTTGGAGATTGGTTGAAATATCAAACGGATTTTATGTTTTTGAGGGCAGAAATATCGATCAATTCTGATCGTTCAAAAGGTGGAGGCGCTGAAAAAGAAAGTGTTGACCAGGCACAACGTTTTGACTTAGAATAAGGGTTTCACGAGGGTATATATATAGGGTTTGGACCAATATAATAATATTAAATTATATTAGAAACTTCAATGAGAAATAACACTCAAAACCACCACATAAAACCTCCGTTTTTGACAAAATATAGTAATACTAGCATAAAAAAATATTCCAGACCCAATGGGACAGGTTTCGTCGAATTCCGAGGTTATCTGTGAAAAGTCCTTTATAAATATCGATGAAAAATCAAGCGTTTAAAATTTCTATAATTACAGAAAAATCCAATAAATATGAGGCCTTGACATTTTACTAGACCTCTTCCTAACTGATCCAATGGATCTTGTTTCACTAAATTTGGAGTTTATTTGACCAGTCGTTTATTCGTTAAAAGTTACCCTGTCTAAGTAATCTAAACAATTAAATAGAAACAGAGACGTTTTTGGCCACCGAAGTCAAATAAGATATTGGTTTGCCACGAAGTTTGATTTTCTTACAATAATTTACCGATACGGTTCCAATGAAACTAATTTCATCGAAAACTGAAACCGTTTGCTAAAATGGCTATTTTTAACGCTCAAATTATATCGAATAAAATATTATTTAAATTCCAAATTAATTCAAATAAATCATAATAAATTATTTTTATCATATATATTCAAACAGAATATATATACAACTTCATATATCAATTATACAACTCAATATTGTCAATTTTGAGTTAAACGATTTAAATTTCCCTTTTAAATGTGTTAAATAAAAGTTATATTTTAATAACGATTTCCATAGCGACTATTTTAAAATTTGAATTGGACATAACTAACAATCTATAACACGAAATCTGGATTTTTCTCTTTCATATGTAAATTATAATCAACAAGATTCACACATTTCTTGTTTCACAGAATTCCGCCTTAAATTGAATTTGGAGTTTGTTTGACCAGTTGTGGTGGTCAAAATACAATATTTACTTCTTATTTTAACATACGAATGATTCTCAGGACCATTTCATTTAATACTTAGAAAAATATCTTTTAACTATACTCAATTTCCATATAAAACATTTGCTCCCTCATTCTTCATTATCTATAAATGGAGAAATTAATTCAACTTATTATTCGTAAAATTATGTTACGAAACCACTTTGTTTCATTATTTGAAACAATAACCACTGTTTATTCTTATCGAATAAACCTATTTTAAAACTCAACTTCATTTTTCCCCTTTAACTTGAAAATATCGTTATAATTTCACGCAATCCCCTTAAATTTTCTTTAACTTTGGAAACATCATTTGCACCATCAAATCCTTTTTAATTTCCTTTACTTCGGAATTCTTATTACATATTCTTTACATTTTCACCAATAATGTTGCATTATTATTTCTCTAATGGAAATAATAAATTATTACTCCTCTTTACCATTACAACTAATATCATCTCAGATAATCCGGAAGTCGTTCTATTTGGGGTATTTTAATTACCTCTCAGACCTAGATCAACAATGTTCTTATCTGAAGATAGATATGAATTGTAATCCAAAAATTCAATATTTCATTCCAATATCCAAACAAATCCCATTTAATATTTAATTTAAAACATGGTTTTAATAATCCTTCTTGCTTTTGGAAATCTCTTCTCAAATATAATCATTATTCTTTAATCCACTGATTCAGTAATTGGTTACTAAAATATCACCTTTACCTTCCACTTCTTTAACAATTCATTTCATAACACGGATTTTTGTTACAAAATCCTATCACTCACTTCTTTACCAAATTCACTTTTAACAAATCCTATTTCTAATCCATTTCGACCATTTCCACTTTGAAAATCTTATTTCAAATCCCCATTTTACTTAATTTCATTATTAAATAATGTTAATTTAAAATTAACATTTTAACATTTATAAATTTCGTATCTACCACTGGGTTTAATATAAACCTTTTTATTTTCAAAATCCTTTTACTTAATTTCATTATTAAGTAAATAATTTATTTTAGCTATCGTATTTGCTTAAAATTCCTTTTATAACTTTGTTATCAAAATTCGGGTTTAGAATATAAAACCCACTCATAACCCTTTTCACAATTCAATTCAATTCCATTTTAACTTCGATTACTTTTAAATGAATTTTAAATAAAAGTAATCTCCTAAATTATTATTAATTAAAATAATATTTTATTTTAATCATTAACTACTGTAGAAGTAATTAATTAATTAATTTATTAACAAGAATAAATAATAAATTCCCTTTTTAAAATCTTATAAAAATTAAAACAAACATACGTTAAACGACTCATTAGATTAATTCAAAATAACTAATTTATAATCACCCTTACTTAAACCGGTTGACTTCGTCAACCCAAAATACAGTTATTTCGTTAACTGATTCCAATTACTCCTTCTTTTAAATTAATTAATAATATAATTAATTTAAACAATTTCATTTAATTGTTTTTCTCTAAAACAATTATTCAACTCTTTACCACTGGGTAAATTTCTGCTCTCTTGCTTATAAACCTGGTTAATATAAGAATTTTGCTTAATAATATCATTTAATTATTATCAAAGTATTTAATTAATAAATAATAACTAATTATTTTTCATTAATAACTTCTATTCAAAATAATAGATTTCAAAATTTATTTCAGTTATAAAATTATTCTTTATAACTTCACTTTTATCGATTCACTTGAAGGAAAAATCCACAATTGGAAAAAGATTGATTTATAGGCCATATACTGCCAATTACTCAACCAATATTACCCATTGGTTTAAACGAAATAAATGTTGAATTTAGATCAACGGTCAACAACCAAATCAATCATCAAATCAGAATAGTTCATGTAATGATAATATGAGAATAAATAACATCTAATATATTTGAGGAATCCAGTTGCATCCCTTCAACCTGTTCTTCCCTGCATATGTTATCTCACATAAATCATTTAATTGATTATTTTATAACGGTAAATAACGATTATTTAACATCAACCAATGAATAAAACAATTCAAACAATTAAACATGTTTATTTTATAAACGTGACCAATAAGGTAAGTTACTTAATTAGGACAAACCATTAAAATAACAATTTAGTTTTTCATTGAAATTAAACAACGTTTAATTTCATAAATTCAATCGATATATAAATAAAAAACAGTCAATCATTAGCAACAATTAGCAACCATAGCACACAAAATTAAAACCCGACTTATATAAAATATAAGTGGGAAGTACTGAGTGAGTTTAACTCACCTTGAGTTGACTTGCCTTTTAAACAGCTGGTCTCTATTAAATTAAACATGTGTTTAATTTAACAGAAAATCAAGTTGATTCCAATGTCGTCCATTTCTATTCCATAACGTTGTGCTCGTTGAGACAAGTCTAACGCAACCTTTTTGATCCATTCTGATACTGCCATCACAAGATATAATTATTTAAGGCATATGATTTAATTAAGCTAATTGTTTTCTTAATTAATAGTTTATTAAAAACTAGTTACATTGTTTAAAATCTCGGCTGGTTATTTTGTTTCTTCCACGTCCATTCCTGCTTCAGTCTCGATCAAATATAGCCTGCACGATTTTATTTAAATAGTCAACTTCATTAATCAATAATTTAATTTAACTTAATTACATTGTTTTAATTATACTGGGCCAATATAAACCTTTATAAACACGATTAGTAAGCCTCATTCATTTCGTACATACCAAATAGGCTGGATATAATTTCCCTTTTTCCTGTTGTTCCGGTATTCATGCCTGTTAAAACATAATTAAATTGAAACTGAGTATTAATAGGTTAATTATATTTTTAGCTGTAAAAATTAACAAACTAATTTGCTAATTACGTTTTCAACTAAGACTGGGCCGATCTGATTTTGGTTTATTCCCTTTGCTAATCCGTCCGTGCTTCCCAGTGTATCACAAACCCACGCTCCCCTTGCTTAACAGCCCGCCGCTCCTCTTCAAGTACATCGGAGGACCATCGGACCACTCAGTTCTACGCGCCTGTCCCTGCTCCCCCTTCGCATTCAGTATTGTCCAACACGTCATCGTCACATGCTGGAAAACAGCCACGAATCGCTCCCATTACCATCGACTGAGACTTCATCAGCTATCACCAATCCACGTGCCATAAGTTGCTTCCCCCTTGCCTAACACAGTTCATCACCACGCCTTCTCAGTCGCGGTCAAAACCCCAACAGCATCCACGACTTCCTCTTCAAGTTCTGGCCACGCCAGTACCCTATACTCGATCATAATGGGATAAGTGATGGATCCTGATATGTTAAAGAGATTGCTGTTGGAGATTGGTTGAAATATCAAACGGATTTTATGTTTTTGAGGGCAGAAATATCGATCAATTCTGATCATTCAAAAGGTGGAGGCGTTGGAAAAGAAAGTGTTGACCAGGCACAACGTTTGACTTAGAAAAAGGTTTTTCACGAGGGTATATATAGGGTTTGGACCAATATAATAATATTAAATTATATTAGAAACTTTAATGAGAAATAACACTCAAAACCACCACATACAACCTCCGTTTTTGACAAAATAAGGTAATCCTAGCATAAAAAATATTCCATACCCAATGGGACAGGTTTAGTCGAATTCCAAGGTCGTCTGTGAAAACTCCTTTATAAATATCGATTAAAAATCAAGCGTTTAAAATTCCTATAATTACAGAAAAAATCCAATAAATTTGAGGATTTGACATTTTACTAGACCTCTTCCTAACGGATCCAATTTATCTTGTTTCACTAAATTTGGAGTTTGTTTGACCAGTCGTTTATTCATTAAAAGTTACCCATGTCTAAATAATCTAAATAATTAATCAGAAATAGAGACGTTTTTGGCCACCGAAGTCACATACGATATCGGTTTGCCACGAAGTTTGATTTTCTTACAATAATTTAACGATACGGTTCCAATGAAACTAATTTCATCGAAAACTGAAATCGTTTGCAAAAATGGCTATTTTTAACGCTCAAATGATGTCGAATAAAATATTATTTAAATTCCAAATTAATTCAATTAAATCATAATAAATTATTTTTATCATATATATTCAAACATAATATATATACAACTTCATATATCAATTATACAACTCAATATTGTCAATTTTGGGTTAAGCGATTTAAATTTCCCTTTTAAATGTATAAACGTTACATTTTAATAACGATTTCCATAATGACTATTTTAAAAATTGAATTGGACATAACTAACAATTTATAACCTGAAATCTGGATTTTTCTCTTTCATATGTAAATTATAATCAACAAGATTCACACATTTCTTGTTTCATAGGATCCCGAATTAAATCGGATTCTGTATATTCAATCAAAGTTCAAAACTCCATATTACCGACTGCAGCACCATTTCGAGCTCGTTTTAAATTAAATATAATTTAACGTTCAAATTTCGCTATATAACGAATATATGTATTTTAAATCCATTTAAAATTCCAAATAAATATTTAAAATAATAAATTAAATATTTAACTACCAAAAATATGGGACATTACATAGAGCATGAGATGTAAGCGTTCTACTACTTGGTTATTTATTTGTGGTTTGATAGATACTATTATAATATCACCTGATTTTGATATATCAAAGATGTTTTGGGTTATGGTAAGGTAAAAACCGTCTGTGTTTATTTGTGGACGGGTCTTATTATTATCCTTTTATTTCAAAAGGGTTTCTAAAGTTAAAAAAGTTGTTGCTATGTGAATTTACCATTGATAGTATTCCAGACTGATCCGGGTGAATTTTGCTTTGCTTCAAATGTGCTCGGGTCAAACCGAGTATATTTCCAGGTTAGGTTTCGCTTGGAGTTTCAGAAGAGGAGCTGAAGTCGAGACGTATTCTACACATTTACTTATACTAGTTTATTCCGCTGTGTATTGAATGAAATGAATATATGCTCTGATGTTGTAACTATATATATATGTGTGTGTGTGTGTGTGTGTGTTGTTCCCTTTTGAATAACGTATTGTCTATTATTATATTTTATCCATTCCGCTGTGAGACTCTGATCTAATTATTCTTCTATTCTAGTATATTTTTCTTTCTTCTCTCATCCTCTAACTTCTTTCTATTAACAATCTACTTTTCTATGCAATTTGAGTTGACATGGGTTGTTAGATGTTGGCTTAAACTGTACGGAAAAAGTGGGTCATTACACATTTCCATAATGGTAAAATTACTAAGAACGTAGTTGAAAGAAAAGGAAGGAAAAAGGGATTATTGTGAAATAAGGATTCTTTTACCGTATTGCACACTAATCAAATAAAAAGATATATGTATGTCCACGACAAAAATAAAAGAAATTGCTTACAACTACGGATATCGATTTATGTGCGTTATGGACATGGATCTTTATATCATTCCCTTAATCAATCTAATGAGGTAAGTGAAAGTTTTTCTTGAAATAATGAGAATATACAAGAAGGTAATTAAATGGATGTTACAACAGTAAAAGTTTCGTTAACGTTAAGGAACCTAGGGAAAATGTGATGAACGGGGAATATAACCTATTATAATTAATTATATGAATGAAAAGGTAATATAATAGGTAGGCTTGTCCTAAGGACAAGCGGAATTATAACACAGATTATAATAAATGGAAAAGAGAATTTATTAATAAACCTTAGTTAAGAGAACTAAGTTAATAAGTAAACAACAATAGGTTGTGATGACAATGTAAGACGAGGTTATGATTAAATGAGAAAGAATAAAGATGACTTATAAAATGAAACAAGTTGTACTTAATTATACATTAAGTAGACATGTCATAAGAAAACGTAAGGAGTAAGAAAGGATATACTTAATTATACATTAAGTAAAACATGTTATTGAACTTGTAAACATGTTATCGGATAGTAAATGACATGAAAATAAATGGGGTTGTAGATTACTTTCATTAATTACAATCCGGGGATAAAAAGGTTGTATATTACTTTCGTTAATTACAATCTAAGAAATAACATGTTATGTCACTGGGCTTATTAATGAACTTAAAACATGATTAAATTAAACTTGTCTAATTAATAACTAATCTTGAAAGGGGTCCGTTCTAGTGAGATATAAGGGCTCTGGGAAAACCAAGAAACTTGAATAAAAGTGAATATAATCAAGTTAATTAGCAATCTGATAAGATAAAGAAAGCGCAGGATTAAAAAATTAGACATAGGTTTTGATAACACAATTGTGTGATGCGCTTTGTAACGTCCCGCCTTTTTGACCACTTCAAATTGGTGATTTACTCAACTTAAAACATTCAAATTGACGGATCATTATTAGCTTACAGAGTTTAAAATAGAATCAACACAAAAACATAGAATAAATAAACACAATATTGAACAACGAAATAACTTTTATTTATATTAATCAGAATTTTTGATACAAAGATTTCTCTATAAAGAGGAATGAAAATGCAGTTTGAGTACGATAAAAATATTACTGGTTTAAAACTTCAGAGTGCGCCCTCTTTGGAATCCCAGCTTCATCAATCTTTGAATCCTAAGCTGTGATCTTTAAAATCTATAACACTCGGGTCTGACCCGAGCGTTTCATGCAAAAACACGAAACACTCGAGTCAAGATTAAATCATAGTTCAAGTAAATTAACTTTAATATAAACTGAATATAATAGTTAGTCCTAACACCAATATCATATATAACATAAACAGTGGTGGTATTAGTTCATATCAATTATATCAATTCCAAGGGACGAACGGTATCAGGCGTTTGCAAGTATACACATGTATATTTATATACCTGTGTATACCCCCTCAACGTCCCTAACCGAATATAAATAATGACATGGGTGATTATAGGATCTTGCATATACACACATGTATAGGTACATGTGTGTACTGCCTCAGCATCCTAGGAACCAAAATGAGATCACTGAAATAATGGCCGAATACTAACGGGCAAAATATCATGCACACAGTTAACTAGATTAAATCATAGCTCATGGACAAAGGGGACAAAAATTTATGACTAACGAAAAGGGCAGGATTGTTCGAACTCAATGGTATTGCAAATAAAAATAAAAATGTAGTAGTAGGGACTTAAACCAGTCCAGTATATGACATTGCAAATATAAAAATATATGCAGGGTAGCCAATTTCAACGCACTGAAACAGTGCAAAAAATACAAAAGTTGTAACCCCAATAGGTTAAAGCAATTTTAATAAATAAAGGTTTTGGTTCTTTTTTTCCGAACAAGTATGGTAAGTGTTCCACCTAGGTAGTTCAGTATTTATCAAATTTATGTATAGCATCATACATATCCACATGCATGTAGAAGTGCATATACATGTAAATGACACAGTTGCATAAGGAAAACAAGGACAGGGGGACTGTTGAAAATACAATAGAAGCATACGTATAAGGACACTTCAGTTCCCAACCAAGCCTTACAAACATATGTAACATGTTATTATTATTTTATAATGTAAAACAAGAGTAAAATTTTATGTACTGGGTTCTCAAGTGTAAGGCAGCATAATCCGATAATTCCAAAGTGCATGCAAATATGAAAAGATAAAAACAAATTAAAGTAGTAGGTGTATAAGACTTTACAGGGTGCAAGCTTTCATTCTACAAGGGTGAACATGATGCAATAGGCCAGTCAAAAAATATATAAAAACAAGTGCACTATGAGCTAGTAAGTGTCAAAATGCATAAATCACAAGGCCAAGGGATTTCCAGTTCTCACATAAGATGGTGCTGCCTAAAATAGCCAGCCGGGTTCAAGTTACCAATCAGTCATGAGTTTACGGTTGAACAGAGGCAGGTGCTTCCATATATATAGGTTTAGTAAAATGGAAATGAATACCAATGTGTGTATATATAAATATATTCATGTTTCATAACAGTTTCAATGGGCAGTAGGCATATATGACTACATTCGGGTTTTACTAAGAATGTAAGGAAGCACATGCAGGTTCAATATTCTTAAAACCTTCACTGTCAAAATGATCAATATATGGTGTAAAACATATACCTAAGAACCCAGAACTTACGGAACTGAGTGACAAAATTCTATAATATAGAGTATTTAAAATTGTTTTCAATGCACACACTAGGGGTTGCATGCACAAGATGTAGGTCCAGCATGCATAAGTCAAGCTAGAATCAATATTACAGTAGTGTATACAGGGGACAGAAAACATGAATAAGCAACATGGATGGGGCAGTTAAAGTGATGAGCGTATCTGTATTGAATATATGAGCATCTGTATTTGTATAACAATTAACATATATAGTTAATAGTCTTATTTAAAACATAGATGTTATATCACAGTGTATTCTAACATGCAATCACCTTATCAGTAATGAGATAACAGTTTCTCTAGCACTATGATTAA
This sequence comes from Allium sativum, assembly GCA_030737875.1. NCBI lineage: Eukaryota > Viridiplantae > Streptophyta > Magnoliopsida > Asparagales > Amaryllidaceae > Allium > Allium sativum. The sequence goes on along the minus strand of CM060912.1, from coordinate 1,006,759,192 downwards.
GAATTTAAAACCGTGATTTTTCTTGCATATAACTATGCCTATACATTTCATGTTTCCAAGGTGGTTATATAAGCTAGAATGTTGTCCAGTTTGCAAGACAAACAGGGTGTAAAGACCCGTAACTTCCCCGGTGAGGAAAGCGCGGATAGTTCGAGAACAAGCCACATCAGAACGCAGACGGAAGAACATTTCATTGTATATTACAACAATTCATCAGATTACAAGAATATACAGAGTATAAACGAATCAATATTACACAGAAATATCAGAGATTACAATACATTACATAGCAGCGGAAAATAATACAATACACAATTAGAAGAGATATATGGATACAAAGCTTTCCGGATATCATTCCAGTTGTAAACAAGGATCCCGTGAATATAAATCTGCAAAACCAAAACTACTAGCTGCCCGTGTCGAAAATAAGGGCACCCAGAGTTTAGGTTAAAACAATAAACTCCAGGTCAGTCATGGGACTGGTGTGAGAACTAAAACAGTTATTAATCTTTATTTTTAAAGTTAGGCAAATCAAGGGACCACGCCGTATAACACGGAACGGGTTTCCTCCCAAGAATACCAGTGCATAAACAAACAGCGCAATGCTAAATAAAGAAAAATGAAGCTATTATAAGACCCGGTTCTAATCACACAATGCAACGCAAGCCGGAGGATAGGGTTTTTACCTTATAATAGCCAAGAATGGTTGATACGTTTAAAACAGATCATTTGATACTATTATAAGTGCATAGTGTATAAAACAACTTCAAATCATAAGTATCAATCATAGGCGACATGAGCGTCCCATGCCACTATGTCGCCATATATAGGTTTACAAATAAAACCGCAGAATCACGTATTTGGAAATTGGATTCCCATCTATGAACCAAGGCAAAAGATAGTCCTCAACCGATTCGAGATGCTCTAGCCCGTGTCTCAGGAACAGAACGCATCGTCCCTTGGAGCGACAGGGCCGGTCCACCGATGTGGATTAAAATGCCTGAACAATACGTCTCTCCGCCCTATGGGGAGTAAACGAGTCAACGAATGACTCCATCGGACCCGGATCGTCTGATCAAACTGAGGCGCCTCGTAACACCAACAACCACATAAGTCAAACTCGTCAGGGCGCGTAAAACCACTGACGCCACTTCTAGCTAGAAAGAAACGCATGCCCTCCCTGAGGTCCTCTCCCGTTTTTGGTTCATACCGGGTGTGAAACTCGCGAAGTAAACGTTACAAAAAGCTACGCCACAAAGGCCGTGCTTCGATCATCAACCACAAGACTTTGCTTTTCAACAGAAGCCTTGATCATTTGCCACTTAGGCATGCCACATAGGCAATTCACTCTATGCATGTTATATCCGTCAGTATATAACCCCTGAGCTCATACGTCTCAGAGAAGGGCGTTAAGCAAGAGAATAAATTCTCCACCGCCCAACAGATATATATTTAATAGAAATTAATCACACAGACTAAAATCCAATGTCAGACACACAGTCCATTTACAAGTTCGTTCTGGGTCTGAACGAAACCGGAGGCACCTAGTACCCCCCATATCCATCGATCTCCAAGTACGTCTGGACGATCACTAACTGTTTCCATCTTCTTGGGTGTACACCCCAATCAAGATCATCAGTAATTACCCAAACGACGTGAAGACCTCCGGTCTTCGACCACCGTCTTCATCTTCGACTTATCGTCGTATCAGTTATTCAGAATGGGTTAAACCTGGTCTTTCCGAATAACTCGCGTATATAATAAACAAGTGTTAAACGAACACTACATACGACTCATTCCAATTTATTAGTCACTAATCGTAAATTAATCAAGAGAATAATTCCCCAAATATTAACCCCGAAGGCCGAAACCAACATCAGATCAATACCCAGAAAACCATCCTACTTAGCCAACCTACAGTTAGTTTCTAAATTTCACATTCTTAGGGAAAGGTTCCCATTAATTTTATCAAAGATAAATTCCTTTAAATTTATTCTTTAATCTTCTTGTGAATATCAATTCAAACTAGTCGGGATTAACGAACCTTACCGAAGTAATCATTTGTTTTAATTTCCCAACCCCAACCTATTCATCCCATGAAGTAAAACTGGTAATACTTCATATCTAACACCACGGTGTTATCGGTAAATTTAATTACCATTTCACGTTCAAATCTAATTAAAGATTTAACTATCGCCTGGAGCAAAACTGGTGATACTCCATTCTCGATCTTTTCAATCTAATTAAAGATTCATTAAAACTCCACTTAGTTTTAATCTTTAACTGGGTTAAAGAATCAGTGTCATTTAAAACACGGTTCACGATAAACCCCAAAATCACATTTGATATTAAATACAAGGCTCTGAATAGAAAATATATCGGCTTATATTCAATATCAAATTCTACGACCAACAAATATCGTATTGGAAATAACGATATATATATATATCTATTTCTTTCAAATTTCCATAACAACATCTGTATAATCACGAAATCCAACATCGAAATGTTGCGAAGACAATTTCGATTCAAATCCATTCCAATGCAATCATTGGAAATTCTGGTTATTTTTAAAACCATTTCAAATCAAATTTATTTATTTAAAAATAAATAGAATTTTAATTCTAGTTCAAAATTAGTTCATTTCGATAAAAATCTATTTTTATCTTTTCAAATATGGAGTTTTTCATCCCAATTCTTCACAAATCATTTCTTATGATTTTACACAAATTATTGATAATTTTAATAATTTTATCAAGGCCCGTACAGTCGATTTCCATCAATGGCCATCGAACTGCACTTACAACGACCTTTTCCAAATTTGATTTGGACATAATTCCAAATCCAACCGTTAGATTTCTAATTTCTAATATTCGTTAGAAAGCTCTTTTCGATACGAACCCAACGGTTCCGGATTTAGGAGAATCCGACGGTCTTCGTAATATCTGTTCGAAGTCAATGGTCGAAATTCGCGAACTGCCGCGACGCGGCGCGTTCTATTCAGACCATTATACTATATATATAATATATATAATATATACTTCGTCGATTTCCTTTTAAAACGTATTTTATAAATCGTTTTAAATTCGTTTTCGAAACGATTTCCACTTCATTTCAAATTCAAATCAAAATTGAATTTTCCAATATAAATTCGTTTTAAATTCATTTCAATTCTGTTTCAATTCAAATCAATTTCAGTTCCATTTCAATACGTTTTAAATTCAATTCAAAACGACTTCAATTCTATTTCAATCTAATTCGAATTTCAATTCTATTCAGTTTAATTCGAATTTCCTTTCAATTCAATTTAATTCGAATTTCAATTCCTTTCAAAATATCAAATTTTGAAATCACTTTCGATATTCATTGTAAGATGAATAAAATCGATATAAATATCGTTCACGTCAAAATGGCGTCAATCTAATCAACACGGCTTCATATATTTCTATTTTCAAATATTCTATTTCAAATATTTCTTTTTCAAATATTTCTATTCAAATATTTCTTCTCAAAACTGGAATGAGGCCCAATCAATTACCATATAATGTTAATTATATGGATTTTCTACAATGCACGTATACAATAACAACGATGAATAATCAACCATCATCCAAAGTGCATTCTACACTGTACAAGCATCAAATATAAAAATTTAACGCTCATAACAGTCTGTCCATCAATCGATCGACATACAGCTAATCATTGGGACTAGTGTATGTCATATATCATCCCAATACCCGTGTGGGGTTTTCAAACAATCAAACACAGATTTTATTTGTGCAGTTGGGCGATGTGTAAAATTTATCGTCTCAACCAATATCAGTCAAATGTGTGTATATAAACAAATCGTCCGATTTGTTTATTTTTATTTCATTTCATATACACGTTAAAAAATCTATTTTTAACTATAAAATATTTTCAACTATATAAATATTTTATTTCATTTCACATCAGATCACACAATCAACTACACATCAAAATCAAACAACCAAGCATACAAGTCGTCCATGGTCTGTGGACGACGGGTGTCGGGTGCTACTAAACACCATCTGCATCCTAGTATATATTTCAACTAGAAAATTAAATAAAAGGTGAGGAGTTCTCAACCAAGCTAAATCCATTCACCGCGACTCTTCATATGTAGAAATCTTCACCGTTCTCGCCCTTCTGTCACTTTCGTTGCCCGCTTTCACTATATATATAAAAATCACATTTTTATATTATTGCTATGTATATAAAAATCATATTTTTACTTCGCTGTTCAATATATAAAAATCATATCTTTACTTTGCTATTCAATATATAAAAATCGAATTTTTACTTCGCTGTTCAATATATAAAAATCGAATTTTTACTTTGCTATTCAATATATAAAAATCGAATTTTTACTTTGCTATTCAATATATAAAAATCGAATTTTTACTTTGCTATTCAATATATAAAAATCCTACCTTTCCTACTATAAAGATCTTTACTTTCCTCATAAAAATTGCATCTTTATCTATTTACAAATCAAAACTTTACACGTTTTAAGAACCCATCCTTTCATGTGAAAAAAATCAATCCTTTCATGTATTTACATTAATTAAAATTGACTTAAAAAAAACTATATTTTTAATCTTAAAATAAAATCAGATTTAAAAATAAAAATAAAATAAAAACTCACCTTTGTAATAAAAATCGCATCTTCCTCCTCGGGGGAACCACTGGTCGGTCGGAGGGCGCTGTTCTTGGGTGAGGCCGTTCACTTTGGGGGAAATGGTGGTGGAGCCGACGGATTGCAGTGGAGGGGGGAGTCAAGTGCTCGTGTGCGTCGCTCGAGTTGGGGGGAGGTCAGGTGGGTGTAGCGGCGGTTGGGGGGGTTTCGAGGGGAGCGGCTAGGGTTCGATTCGGGGTTCGGTGGGTGGCGCGATTCAACGTAGGGGAGATGGATGGAGAGGTGGAGGTTGAACGGAGGGGGAGGGGATTCGCGCCAGAGGCGGCGGCACGCTGATCGGGGGGAGGGGGCGGCGGATCGTTTGAGCGGGTTTTGATATTTTTTATTTATTTCTCTTTCTTCGATCTGAATAATGAAAAGGAGGGAGGGTAGTTGACCGTGTCAAAAGAGAGAAAGGGGAAGGCTTTATAAAATAATTTATTTAATTTTAAAAGGTATGTTTTTATTTTGACCTCGAAATCCAACCCACCGACTGTCGTCCATAGCTAATTACCCCCATTCCGAACACAATGGGATATGTATCATAGGCTGATCCGATCGGTTCGACCAGTTTTCGTCAAAATCAACATATAACTCCATATATTGAATTTGAACTCGCATTTCAATTTACTGGGGCCACATACTAACAAGAAAAATTCTCGAAAAATATTTTCTAACTTCGTATTGACGATACGGTCCTAACAAAACTAATTTCATCGAATTCTGAGACCGTTTGAAAAATAGCAATTTTCCAGTCGATTAAAATCAACTGAAACTGGTCAAATGCATTTTCCTTTGCCACGCTCACATATTGATTCGAAAAATTATGAAATTTGAAACATAGCAATTACTTGACATCACGGATCCAATAAAAGGGGTTTCGTCGAAATCCGAGGTCTTTTGGAAAATGACTATTTTCAATGGCCAGAATTCCATAGCGACTATTCTGAAATTTCAACTGGACATAACTTTTTATCCCCGCTATGAAATTTCGATTTTTCGGATTCGTTGGAAAGATATTCCCTATTAGGTTCAAATATTTTTGGTTTTGCTAAAATCCTACTTATATTGCACCCGGTACATTCATTTGAAGTTTGAAATCGAATTGTCGAACTACCGCGCCATTTTCGATTCCTTCTATAACTTAAAATAAATATTTATATTCTAACGACGACGAATATAAATATATACGTTCGAATTCTATTCAAAATAAATTTCTCGTCGATATTATTTAAAATAATTCATTTTAAATAATTAAAATTCACTAAATTTGCAAAAATAAAAATTTTAAACTGGCTCAGAATTTCGGGTTGTTACAATCTCCCCCACTTAAAACTTTTCGTCCCCGAAAAGGAACGAAGCCGAAATTTGTTTAACAATTCAACTCAACTTCCATTATTTTGATTACGGCTTAAGTTCTTCAACTTTTCAGTTTCTAAGAACTTTTCAAATTTTTCAAAAATTTGGCTTACACCCTAAATTTTCGAAAAATTTCGCCATAACCTCCCCTGCACCGGGAGCACCGGGAAAATCCCGAAATTGCCATATAGGCCCTCTGATCTCAAAAAGAAAAAGAAAAAGCCAAGTGGCTAGCCAATCGGCTCATAAAATCATCATCACCCAAACAAAACAGTAAATTATGATAAACATGTACCTATTTGGGCAAACAATTTTATTTCTCTGCTCTAGCCTCCTTGCTATGACCTGTTCAATTAAAGTACATGTATATGCAAGCAAATGCGACCAAATTTCCATTACAACTCACTATTTGATCAAATTGGCTATATGGTTAAAATTTCAATTAATCAAAACAGTAATCAAACAACACAACCATCAATCAATTAGTTGATTAGCTTTTCAAATTCATAACTTTGATATATAGTCAAAAAAAATATCACATTTTTTATGCCAAATCACAACAATAGGCCCTATCTAATATTGGTTCTCACACCAGTCAATGGAAATATATAGATATCTCACCTTTGACACTTGAATATAAATGCTGATGACGCCGCGGCATCATCAGAATCATCCCCGGGCGACTAGAGTGATTCTATATCTATCCAGTATATTAAAACTTCAAATACACGCGGATCAGACGTATATGCAAAATCTTTATATACTGGATTGTCCAAATTCAATATAAATAAATATTCAAATACGTATAATTGAATTTTCAAAACAAAAATTGTTTTCATTATAAAAATATACTCTTCACACTCGTTCTAGGATACTACTGATCCCATCTCTAACGAGTCATTCTTATTGGATATTGCTAATCCAATTTCTGATGAATTCTTTCGTACGGTTCTAATGTGTCTTGTTCTCGAGCTTTGTAAACCAAAGCTCTGATACCAAACTGTAAAGACCCGTATCTTCCCCGGTGAGGAAAGCGCGGATAGTTCGAGAACAAGCCACATCAAAACGCAGACGGAAGAACATTTCATTGTATATTACAACAATTCATCAAATTACAAGAATATACAGAGTATAAACGAATCAATATTACACAGAAATATCAGAGATTACAATACATTACATAGCAGCGGAAAATAATACAATACACAACTAGAAGAGATATACGGATACAAAGCTTTCCGGATATCATTCCAGCTGTAAACCAGGATCCTGTGAATATAAATCTGCAAAACCAAAACTACTAGCTGCCCGTGTCGAAAATAAGGGCACCCAGAGTTTAGGTTAAAACAATAAACTCCAAGTCAGTCATGGGACTGGTGTGAGAACTAAAACAGTTATTAATCTTTATTTTTAAAGTTAGGCAAATCAAGGGACCACGCCGTATAACACGGAACGGGTTTCCTCCCAAGAATACCAGTGCATAAACAAACAGCGCAATGCTAAATAAAGAAAAATAAAGCTATTATAAGACCCAGTTCCAATCACACAATGCAACGCAAGCCGAAGGATAGGGTTTTTACCTTATAATAGCCAAGAATGCTTGATACGTTTAAAACAGATCATTTGATACTATTATAAGTGCATAGTGTATAAAACAACTTCAAATTATAAGTATCAATCATAGGCGACATGAGCGTCCCATGCCACTATGTCGCCATATATAGGTTTACAAATAAAACCGCAGAATCACGTATTTGGAAATTGGATTCCCATCTATGAACCGAGGCAAAAGATAGTCCTCAAACGATTCGAGACGCTCTAGCCCGTGTCTCAGGAACAGAACGCATCGTCCCTTGGAGAGACAGGGCCGGTCCACCGATGTGGATTAAAATGCCTGAACAATACGTCTCTCCGCCCTATGGGGCGTAAACGAGTCAACGAATGACTTCATCGGACCCGGATCGTCCGATCAAATTGAGGCACCTCGTAACACCAACAACCACATAAGTCAAACTCGTCAGGGCGTCTAAAACCACTGACGCCACTTCTAGCTAGAAAGAAACGCATGCCCTCCCTGAGGTCCTCTCCCGTTTTTGGTTCATACCGGGTGTGAAACTCGCGAAGTAAACGTTACACAAAGCTACGCCACAAAGGCCATGCTTCGATCATCAACCACAAGACTTTGCATTTCAACAGAAGCTGGATCATTTGCCACTTAGGCATGCCACACAGGCAATTCACTCTATGCGTTTGATATCCATCAGTATATAACCCCTGAGCTCATACGTCTTAGAGAAGGGCGTTAAGCAAGAGAATAAATTCTCCGCCGCCAAACAGATATATATTTAATAGAAATCAATCACACAGACTAAAATCCAATGTCAGACACACAGTCCATTTACAAGTTTGTTCTGGGTCTGAACGAAACCGGAGGCACCTAGTACCCCGCATATCCATCGATCTATTAGTACGTCTGGACGATCACTAACTGTTTCCATCTTCTTGGGTGTACACCCCAATCAAGATCATCAGTAATTACCCAAACGACGTGAAGACCTCCGGTCTTCGACCACCGTCTTCATCTTCGACTTATCGTCGTATCAGTTATTCAGAATGGGTTCAACCCGGTCTTTCCGAATAACTCGCGTATATAATAAACAAGTGTTACACGAACACTACATACGCCTCATTCCAATTTATCAGTCACTAACCGTAAATTAATCAAGAGAATAATTCCCCAAATATTAACCCCGAAGGCCAAAACCAACATCAGATCAATACCCAGAAAACCATCCTGCTTAGCCAACCTACAGTTAGTTTCTAAATTTCACATTCTTAGGGAAAGGTTCCCATTAATTTTATCAAAGATAAATTCCTTCAAATTTATTCTTTAATCTTCTTGTGAATATCAATTCAAACTAGTCGGGATTAACGAACCTTACCGAAGTAATCATTTGTTTTAATTTCCCAACCCCAACCTATTCATCCCATGAAGTAAAACTGGTAATACTTCATATCTAACACCACGGTGTTATCGGTAAATTTAATTACCATTTCACGTTCAAATCTAATTAAAGATTTAACTATCGCCTAGAGCAAAACTGGTGATACTCCATTCTCGATCTTTTCAATCTAATTAAAGATTCATTAAAACTCCACTTAGTTTTAATCTTTAACTGGGTTAAAGAATCAGTGTCATTTAAAACACGGTTCACGATAAACCCCAAAATCACATTTGATATTAAATACAAGGCTCTGAATAGAAAATATATCGGCTTATATTCAATATCAAATTCTACGACCAACAAATATCGTATTGGAAATAACGATATATATATCTATATCTTTCAAATTTCCATAGCAACATCTGTATAATCACGAAATCCAACATCGAAATGTTCCGAAGACAATTTCGATTCAAATCCATTCCAATGCAATCATTGGAAATTCTGGTTATTTTTAAAACCCTTTCAAATCAAATTTATTTATTTAAAAATAAATAGAATTTTAATTCTAGTTCAAAACTAGTTCATTTCGATAAAAATCTATTTTTATCTTTTCAAATATGGAGTTTTTCATCCCAATTCTTCACAAATCATTTCTTATGATTTTACACAAATTATTGATATTTTTAATAATTTTATCAAGGCCCGTACAGTCTATTTCCATCAATGGCCATCGAACTGCACTTACAACGACCTTTTCCAAATTTGATTTGGACATAATTCCAAATCCAACCATTAGATTTCTAATTTCTAATATTCGTTAGAAAGCTCTTTTCAATACGAACCCAACGGTTCTGGATTTAGGAGAATCCGACGGTCGGATCTCCCGTAATATCCGTTCGAAGTCAATGGTCGAAATTCGCGAACTGCCGCGACGCGGCGCGTTCTATTCAGACCATTATACTATATATATAATATATATAATATATACTTCGTCGATTTCCTTTTAAAACGTATTTTATAAATCGTTTTAAATTCGTTTTCGAAACGATTTCCACTTCATTTCAAATTCAAGTCAAAATTGAATTTTCCAATATAAATTCGTTTTAAATTCATTTCAATTCTGTTTCAATTCAAATCAATTTCAGTTCCATTTCAATACATTTTAAATTCAATTCAAAACGACTTCAATTCTATTTCAATCTAATTCGAATTTCAATTCTATTCAGTTTAATTCGAATTTCCTTTCAATTCAATTTAATTCGAATTTCAATTCCTTTCAAAATATCAAATTTTGAAATCACTTTCGATATTCATTGTAAGATGAATAAAATCGATATAAATATCGTTCACGTCAAAATGGCGTCAATCTAATCAACACGGCTTCATATATTTCTATTTTCAAATATTCTATTTCAAATATTTCTTTTTCAAATATTTCTATTCAAATATTTCTTTTCAAAACTGGAATGAGGCCCAATCAATTACCATATAATGTTAATTATATGGATTTTCTACAATGCACGTATACAATAACAACGATGAATAATCAACCATCATCCAAAGTGCATTCTACACTGTACAAGCATCAAATATAAATATTTAACGCTCATAACAGTCTGTCCATCAATCAATTGACATACAGCTAATCATTGGGACTAGTGTATGTCATATATCATCCCAATACCCGTGTGGGGTTTTCAAACAATCAAACACAGATTTTATTTGTGCAGTTGGGCGATGTGTAAAATTTATCATCTCAATCAATATCAGTCAAATGTGTGTATATAAACAAATCGTCCGATTTGTTTATTTTTATTTCATTTCATATACACGTTAAAAATTCTATTTTTAATTATAAAATATTTTCAACTATATAAATATTTCATTTCATTTCACATCACATCACACAATCAACTACACATCAAAATCAAACAACCAAGCATACAAGCCGTCCATGGTCTGTGGACGACGGGTGTCGGGTGCTACTAAACACCATCTGCATCCTAGTATATATTTCAACTAGAAAATTAAATAAAAGGTGAGGAGTTCTCACCCAAGCTAAATCCATTCACCGCGACTCTTCATATGTAGAAATCTTCACCATTCTCGCCCTTCTATCACTTTCGTTGCCCGCTTTCACTATATATATAAAAATCATATTTTTATATTATTGCTATGTATAAAAAAATCATATTTTTTACTTCGCTGTTCAATATATAAAAATCATATCTTTACTTCGCTATTCAATATATAAAAATCGAATTTTTACTTCGCTATTCAATATATAAAAATCAAATTTTTACTTTGCTATTCAATATATAAAAATCAAAATTTTACTTTGCTATTCAATATATAAAAATCCTACCTTTCCTACTATAAAAATCTTTACTTTCCTCATAAAAATTGCATCTTTACCTATTTACAAATCAAAACTTTACACGTTTTAAGAACCCATCCTTTCATGTGAAAAAAATCAATCCTTTCATGTATTTACATTAATTAAAATTGACTTAAAAAAAACTATATTTTTAATCTTAAAATAAAATCGGATTTAAAAATAAAAATAAAATAAAAACTCACCTTTGTAATAAAAATCGCATCTTCCTCCTCGGGGGAACCACTGGTCGGTCGGAGGGCGCTGTTCTTGGGTGAGGCCGTTCACTTTGGGGGAAATGGTGGTGGAGCCGGCGGATTGCAGTGGAGGGGGGAGTCAAGTGCTCGCGCGCATCGCTCGATGTAGGGGGGAGGTCAGGTGGGTGTAGCGGCGGTTGGGGGGGTTTCGAGGGGAGCGGCTAGGGTTCGGTTCGGGGTTCGATGGGTGGCGCGATTCAACGAAGGGGAGATGGATGGAGAGGTGGACGTTGAACGGAGGGGAGGGGATTCGCGCCAGAGGCGGCGGCACGCTGATCGGGGGGAGGGGGCGGTGGATCGTTTGAGCGGGTTTTGATATATTTTTTTATTTCTCTTTCTTCGATCTGAATAATGAAAAGGAGGGAGGGTAGTTGACCGCGTCAAAAGAGAGAAAGGGGGAGGCTTTATAAAATAATTTATTTAATTTCAAAAGGTATGTTTTTATTTTGACCTCGAAATCCAACCCACCGACTGTCGTCCATAGCTAATTACCCCCATTCCGAACACAATGGGATATGTATCATAGGCTGATTCGATCGGTTCGATCAATTTTCATCAAAATCAACATATAACTCCATATATTGAATTTGAACGCGCGTTTCAATTTACTGGGGCCACATACTAACAAGAAAAGTTCTCGAAAAATATTTTCTAACTTCGTATTGACGATACGGTCCTAACAAAACTAATTTCATCGAATTCTGAGACCGTTTGAAAAATAGCAATTTTCCAGTCGATTAAAATCAACTGAAACTGGTCAAATGCATTTTCCTTTGCCATGCTCACATATTGATTCGAAAAATTATGAAATTTGAAACATAGCAATTACTTGACATCACGGATCCAACAAAAGTGGTTTCGTCAAAATCCGAGGTCTTTTGGAAAACGACTATTTTCAATGGCCAGAATTCCATAGTGACTATTCTGAAATTTCAACTGGACATAACTTTTTATCCCCGCTATTAAATTTCGATTTTTCAGATTCATTGGAAAGATATTTCCTATTAGGTTCAAATATTTTTGGTTTCGCTAAAATCCTACTTATATTGCACCCGGTACATTCATTTGAAGTTTGAAATCGAATTATCGAACTACCGCGCCATTTTCGATTCCTTCTATAACTTAAAATAAATATTTATATTCTAACGACGACGAATATAAATATATACGTTCGAATTCAATTCAAAATAAATTTCTCGTCGATATTATTTAAAATAATTCATTTTAAATAAATAAAATTCACTAAATTTGCCAAAATAAAAATTTTAAACTGCCTCAGAATTTCGGGTTGTTACACAGGGTCAGGTAAATTTAAGTTTTACAATGCATACATCATTCAAGTAGTTAACAAACAAACATACACATTCAAGTTTCACAGTGCGTACATCATTCAAGTTTTACATTGCATACATCATTCAAGTTTTATAGTGCAAACAAACACACACACATATATATATATATGAATATATATACATCTGCGGTCCTATATATGTATATTTAGATTGTTTTTCTTTACAGTGCAAACAAACACATGTATGTATATATATATATCAATATATATACATCTACAGTACTATATTTGTATATTTAGATTGTTGTTCAGTATTTGGAAATTGCTAAATCCAAGTGCATAACATACGAAGATCACGGTGCGCAGTGTGCATATATATACGGCAAGGCAAGGTTAGAGCAACGCATATCAATTTCAGCCGTGAGAAAAGGCCAATGATCACACAAGCAAATTCTAGTCCAGGTTATACTATTAAATTTCGGTCATTATTGAAACCAGAACTACTTGAAATAAAACTTAATCGTGAGCTAATAACTCAGCTGTAACGGTGTTATCCTAGGGTTGAGTGTTGAGCTTCAATTCGAGATGCTGGCAGCTTCTGCGAGGTGAGGTCACGGCGACTATACGTGCTGCTGAAGGAGGTGAAACGAAGGCCAGGGCTGCGGTGGCGAGCAAGAAGAAGTAGACGGTGCTTTAAATTTTAGGCAAAGTGATTTAGTAGGAAGATTCGATTTGGGGGAAGAAAATTTGTGCATCAGTTATTAAAGAGGGTTTCTTCCCTTAAAAGGGGAACGATTGAATTTTTTATAGCTGAAGAAATGAGAAAGGGCATGATTTTTCAGCTGTAGGAAATTAAAAAAAGAAGGGGACGAGTTTAGGGAAAATTGGGAGAATCAATCTCGGCTAGAAGCCATTAGATTTGAAAAGGAAAAAAATGGATTCTTGCTGAGGAAAGTGGGACGAGGCGTGATTTATAAAAGGAAGAATGAAGATACGAACAACGTCAATAAACTAGGTTATAGGATAGCAGCGTGTTTCAATGGAGAGGTCTGCGTAATGCTTTTCCTAGGTCAGTTTTATTTTATTTTAATATTAATCTTACCGCGAGATATGTAACAACCCGGAAAATCCGAACCAATTTAAAATTTTTATTTTAGCAATTTTAATGAATTTTGAATTTTTAAAATGAATTATTTTAAATAATAACGACGAGAATTTTATTTTGAATAGAATTAGAACGTATATGTTTATTTGAATCGATGTTAGAGTATAAATATTTATTTTCAATTATAAAAGGAATTAGAAATGGCGCGGTAGTTTGAAATTTCGATCTCAAATTTCAAATGAATATACAGGATTCAAAATAAACCGGATTTTAGCGAAACCAAAATTATTAGAATCTATTTGAAAATATCTTTCCAACGAATCCGAAAAATTGAAATTTTATAGCGGGAATAAAAAGTTATGCACAATTGAAAATTCAGAATAGTCGTTATAGAAATGTAGCCCTTAAAAATGGAAATTTTGCAAACGACCTCCGCTTTCGACAAAACCACTTTTGTTGAATCCGGGATGTCAAACTTTTGCTAGATTCCAAAATTCATAACTTTTGGGATTAATATGTGAGCATGGCGAATGAAAACGTGTTTTGACAGTTTCAGTCAATTTGGATCGACTGGAAAATGACCATTTTTCAAAAGGCCTCCAAATTTGACGAAATTAGTTTTTTTAGGACCGTATCGTCAATACGAAGCTAGAAATAATTTTTTTGGAATTTTTGGGGTCTGTATGTGGCTCCAGTAAATTGAAATGTACGTTTAAAATTCAATATATTGATGTATGTGGCCCCTATTTTCTGCACGGGCAACTAGTAGTTTTGGTTTTGCAGATTTATATTCACAGGATCCTGGTTTACAGCTGGAATGATATTTGGAAAGCTCTGTATCCATATATTCTTTTTAGTTGTGTTTGGTATTATTTTTCCGCTGCGATGTATTTAAATGTAATTTAAATCTCTGATACTTTTCTGATGTATAATATTCATTCATGCTCTGTTATATTCTTCTATTCTGATGAATTTGTTGTAATAAGCAATGAAATGTTCTTTTGTCTGTGTTCTGATTCGTCTTGTCCTCAAGGCAATCTGTTCTTCCTCCTCTCCTCGGAGACCGAGGAAGTTACAGGTCCTCTCAAGATACCACAAAATTCTCCAAATTCGTACTGCTAAACAATCCACAAATGCAACGAAATTTGATGCATCGCTACATCTTGGTGTTCTGAATCTAATAAACTTAGTCTGGTTGTAATACAACTCCATTTGTGTACGATGTTATTTTAAATTTTTAAATATTTTATCGGTTAACTGATTATATTCTGTTTGTTCATCAACCACTCCGTTCGCTTTCAAATTTGAAACATTAATTTCTATTTCTTTATATACACAAAAATACACACATATCCAGATCAATTTCCATATATTTTCAACAAATAGCATCTCTAATTTAATTAATGTTAATATCATTTATTTTATAAATTCAACCGTCAATATTTTTCTATTGAATTTCAAATCCGACCCAATTATCCAACCAAATTCAATTTAAATATTCAACAATAATTATCCGATTTCCAATCATTCTCAATTACATATTGAATTAGATTCATACTCAAAACCATATATTCGATTTTAAATTTCTAACCGAAGTACCAAAATAAAATTTGATTATTAATAATTAAGTTTTTAATTAATTCCATATTCCAGTTGTCGAAATTTTTGGGACGTTACAATCTCCCCCCTTTAAAACTTTTCGTCCTCGAAATGGAGAGATCGTTAGAGTTACATCAGTGTATAATTCAAATTATCTATATTTATGTGAAAATTTTCCACAACTAATCTAAATATCGATATTTAGTACTCGCAAAAATCTAATTTCCTTTCAAAATGAATCTCTTCAAGCATCCTAAATTATTCCAAAATCAATCTGTCAATGTTTTACTTATTCATCGATACCCTTACTTCTTACGATCCAAGTCTAACTCAAACACCTTATAACTCAATTAATCGTTCCGAATACTAATTTAAGAGTGTAAATAACATTTCCTCTTCAAGTCACAAATTGTCGACTTGAAAATTTCCGAAATCCGGAATCATATATAATTCTTTTATACTAAACCAAAATTTCTGTATTATTACTCCAAAATTCTTCATCTTTTAAATTATTTAGTTAGGTATATTTTAGTTTCAAAATTACCGATTTGAAAATATTTGATAACCCGAAGTTTGACAAGTCTATTGTCGTTCTCATAGATGTTAGGCGTACGCTGGCCAGACGCACGACTGAAATCTCCAAGTATTAAATATCCTTGCTTCAACTCCCAGTGAAAAATATTTCAAAAATTCCTTTAAAAACAGATATGGAAAGTACTAATGTGATATTGATATGTTGATTGTTCATGAATCGCAGATACACAACGGTTTTGTCTGGATCCCCCAGAAAACATCTGTATCCGTAGGAAATCACTTCCCTGCAAATTTCGTCATGAACAAATCAACGAAAGATATTTAAGAATCAAAAGACAAACTGAGGTCACTGAGCGTTGACCGCTCTATCTCAGGGTCACAAAACAAATTGAATTATGAAGATAATCAAGTCATGAGGACCAATCAAGACACCATACAAATCAAGTTACGGAGACAATTCCAGTCTCAAGATAGTGCTGCATCAAATAGGTGGCTCTACACCACTAATACATCTTACACATTTCATGGCTCCATTCTACCTTTACTAACTCTAGTGGTTACATCTCTTTCACTTGTAGATATGCCATGGGGACCGTAGGTACACAATGGTTACGCCTGATTCCCTCAGGAAACATCCATACCCATAAGCTTTCACAGCTCTGCGGATTACGCCCTTATCACAACTGTAGATCGCATAAGACACAATGGTTACGCTTGGTTCCCCCAAGAAACATCCGCCCGCCATAGGCCATCTACAGCCCTGTGAATTACGCTACAAGTCATGTTCTTTTAGACAACTTGAGTTTTATGTCCGGACAACCTACTACCACTAGCAACACATCTCAACTAAGCTCGAAATTTAAAGGAGAAGGATGGTACTTCCCTTATCTTGACTTAAAAACATACAGTATTTTATTTCATACATCATACTTATGTCATTTACATAAGATTTTCTTCCCAAATCATAATTCAAACATTTAGTCTTATATAAATTCCATTATATGAGATTTTATCTTAAATCGATCACCTTCCAACCCAAAAATTTTCAAGTTCACTAAATTTTTTCATATAATCTACGGAATCTTATTTCTCCAATATCCAAAATCGAATATTCTCAAAATTCATTCTGATTTCAAAACTTTAGTTTTGATTTCTTAACCACTTCAGATACTTGATATCCTTTCCAACTCGGATTTATAAATCTATTGGTTATAAACCAATTTTTCTTCCAGATTTTCAATTATTAAATTCAAATCTTTATGCTCTCAAAATTTCAAGAGTTTTCCATTCTCATAACAAATTTCTCACTCCCGCATTATTACTATCCCATATCCACATTTTTCGACCGTAATTAGCAAGCGATAAACTCCCTATGTATTAACCCCAAAGGCCGAAACCAACATCAGATCAAAACTCAGGAAATAATTCAACTTTACTAATCTCCAGTCATTTTTTAAATTCCCTAACTCCATTTCTTAATTTCTTATTAGATAAATTCTTACAACTCTCGAATTTAGTTTGAAAATTCATTACTCTTAAGCTCTGCCGCCCTTCGTTTTCGGCATGCGGCTCTTTATTCTACAATCATTGCCATTCTGACTTATCCAGACTCGTTAGCCTCTCACGATCTTTAAAAAACATTTCTCATTATCATATTTATTATCTATAATTCTAGAAAATCTCTTATTGCCATTAGAAAATAATTCCATATATTCACACATCTTTATTTTCTATAGATAATATACTTTATTCTCGGGGGAACATTTCTAAATTCGTTATTTCGATTACAACAGATGTTAAATAAAATATCGTTATTCCCACTTACTGGTTACACTCACTAACTCACTTCGCTTAACCAATTCTTGCTATCGAACCTTAATCATTTCTTAGTCAACAATGAGATCAATCAAGCTGAGGTATAATTACCTCTCAGGCCTTAACTGAACAACATTATCATCCTTGAAATAGATAAAATTCACGACTTCGAATACCAACAAAACATTCGTTCTCGTAACTTCTAAATTCAAGTTAAGAATTTTCTTCTTTTACAATAATCGTTGATTGTAACCATAATTCACGTCCTTAAAATATTTATCTTTAAAATATACTTTATTCTTTAATCTGAATAACCAATTTATTAATAATATATTTAAAAAAATTATTGATTAAAAGGAAAGTAAATGGTATTTTCCTAAAATTTGACATAATTAACTCCCATGAGTAACTTCTTTTCGGATAATCTCCTTTCAGATAATATATTCCGAATTTCGGAACATTCCCACCGTACTGGTCCACTCCATTTCCATTATCCTTTGTTTTATTTGCAACATTTTTTCTTTCAAATGTTATTTACTTCTAAAAAGTAAATATTATTCCTTTCATCGAAATCTGGACTCGTTAGATCAAATTTATTTTGATATAGGTTCAAACCCCTAAAATCTCCCTTCATTTCTCACTTCATTTATAACTCATGTTCACAATTCACTTATTGTTAATTAACTAACACGTTTATAGTTACTATCGAATTCATATATTCGATCATACATCATTGGTTTGAACCCAATTATAATTTATCTTGTCGTGTTCCGAATAAATTAATCAAATTAACACAGTTGTATTCCAATTATTTTTCTTTTTCGATTTTATTTTCATTTATTTCTATTCTGAATATAAAATCCATCATTTCATTTTTGAAACGATTCCAAATTTCCCCTTTTTATTTAAATTCTCATCTAAAATATTATTTCAATCAATTTCAATTATCTCTGATTACAAAAATACACAATTGATTCGTTTATTCCCTTATACTTTTCTCGTTATATACCACTCGATGATGGATTCAAGATTCAAACCTAAAGAGACTCATCGAAGAACAGCTCTGGCAGAGCTAGACTCGAAGACTGGGGATTCCTGAAGAAATTTTAAATCTCAAAATAAATTTTTATTTTTGTTGTATTAATTCCAAACTACTAGTTTTCAAAATATATAATACTTCCAAATTAATTTCCCTTCCAAAATTTTATTTTTAAATTTATTTACACTTTCCAAAATTTATGTTTCAAAATCTTTTTATTTCCAAAATCATTTTTTCTGGTGTCGATTCTTCTTCTTTTAAAACCGATAAGCTAAGCTTTGAATAAACCAAAGCTCTGATACCACTTGTAACGTCCCGCCTTTTTGACCGCTTCAAATTGGTGATTTACTCAACTTAAAACGTTCAAATTGGTGGATCGTTATTAGTTTACAGAGTTTAAAATAGAAAACACATAATAAATAAACACAATATTGAACAACGAAATAACTTTTATTTATATTAATCATAATTTTTGATACAAAGATTTCTCTATAAAGCGGAATGAAAATGCAGTTTGAGTACAATAAAAATATTACTGGCTTAAAACTTCAGAGTGCGCCTTCTTTGGAATCCCAGCTTCGCCAATCTTTGAATCCTAAGCTGTGATCTTTAAAATCTATAACACTCGGGTCTGACCCGAGCGTTTCATGCAAAAATACAAAACACTCGAGTCTGGATTAAACCATAGTTCAAGTAAATTAACTTCAATATAAACTGAATATAAAAGCTGGTCCTAACACCAATATCATATATAACATAAACATCGGTGGTATTTGTTTATATCAGTTTTATCAATTCCCAGGGACGAACGGTACGCGTTTGCGAGTGTACACGTGTATATAATATACGTGTGCATACTGCCTCAACGTCACTAACCGAATATAAATAATAACATAGGTGATTCTAGGAGCTTGCATATACACACATGTATAGGTACACGGGTGCACTGCCTCATCATCCTAGGAACCAGAATGAGATCACTGGAATAATGGCTGAATACTAATGGACAACAATGATGCAAACTATCATGCACATGGTTAACTGGATTAAATCATAGTTCATGGAAAAAGGGGACAAAAATTCATGACTAACGAAAAGGGTAGGATTGTTCGAACTCAATGGTATTGCAAATAAAAATGTAGCAGTAGGGACTTAAATCAATCCATTATATGACATTGCAAATATAAAAATATGTGCAGGGTAGCCAATTTCAACGCACTGAAACAGTGCTAAAAATACAAAAGTTGTAACCCCAAAAGGTTAAAGCAATTTAAACAAAGAAAGGTTTTGTTTCTTATTTTTCAAACAAGTATGGTAAGTGTTCCACCTAGGTAGTTCAGTATTTATCAAATTTATGTACAGCATCATACGTATCCGCATACATGTAGAAGTGTATATACATGTAAATGACACAGTTGCATAAGGAAAACAGAGACAGGGGGACTGTTGAAAATACAATAGAAGCATACGTATAAGGACACTTTAGTTCCCAACCAATCTGTTAGCCTGCTTTGTGACCAGGCTACCCAAAGCAAAGGATCTGAATATGAGCATGCATTGATCAGCAATCGCTCGGATGGAGTGGCAGAATATGGAAATACTGGCCTGAAACTCCTATCGAACGTCCTCATTTGGGACGAAAAATGTCAAATACTTGTAGCTCTCTTTACTAGCTTCAGGTAGAGCTTTCGTTTGGCTTAATCGGACTTATGGTTTGGAAGTTATGCCCGTTTCCGTGAACGGGTGTAAACTAGCATCAAAAACTCAGACCATGACACTGGCTCGCCCCCTCCTCGGCTCGTGAAGCCTCCTCGGCTCATGGGGCATATATGGGCCACAACCCACTCGTGGTGCCCCCCTTTACCATGACCCGGTTCGTGATGCACACTATGGTCACGAACCGCCTGAACTGAACATACTTCTGCACACAATTATGACCTATTCTTAAGGCTACTTGCTCTCCTACTTTCCCGGATCGGGTGCCACGTGCCTCATCATGAATTGGTCCTCCCAAAGGCTCTCCTACAACTATAAATACACCATTTGAAGGATTTTAAAGGGACTTTTTACATCTCAACATCCATGGCTTCCATGGCTAACACTTCTCCATAGATAATCACCATCTTATTCAATAAAATTCAATTGATTCGGAGAGAATTATTCATTGAATTCAAGTGATTAAGAGGCAAAATTCATTGTAATTGTAATCTTAAAATGAAATGAGAAAATATGAAGTGGATGTAGGCTCGTTAACGCCGAACCACTATAAAAATCCTGTTTCCTTGCTTTTTCTCATATTTTTCTCATATTTCTTCATATTCTATGCTCGAAGTAAAATGATTTGGGTGTTAGAACCATTTTTTGGTCTAACACAGGCCTTGCAAACATATGCAACATGTTATTATTATTTTATAATGTAAAACAAGAGTAAAATTTTATGTACTGGGTTCTCAAGTGTGAGACAGCATACTCCAATAATTCCAAAGTGCATGCAAATATGAAAAGATAGAAACAAATCAAAGTAGTAGGTGTATAAGACATTACAGGGTGCAAGCTTTCATTCTACACAGATGAACATGATGCAACAGGCCAGTCAACAAATATATCAAAATAAGTGCACTATAAGGTAGTAAGTGTCAAAAGGCATAAATCAAAAGGCTAAGGGATTTCCGGTTCTCACATAAGATGATGCTGCCTAAAATAGCCAGCCGGGTTCAGGTTACCAATCAGTCACGAGTTTACGGTTAAACAAAGGCAGATGCTTCCATATACATAGGTTTGGTAAAATGGAAATGAATACGAATGTATATATATTCATGTTTCATAACAGGTTCAATAGGCAATAGGCATATATGACTATATTCAGGTTTTACTAAGAATGTAAGGAAGCACATGCAGGTTCAATATTCTTAAAACCTTCACTGCCAAAATGATCAATATATGGTGTAAAACATATACCCAAGAACCCAGAACTTAAGGAACTAAGTGACAAAATTCTATAATACAGAGTATTTAAAATTGTTTTCAATGCACACACTAGGGGTTGCATGCACAAGATGTGGGTTCAGCATGCATAAGTCAAGCTAGAATCAATATTGCAGCAGTGTATACAGGGGACAGAAAACATGAATAAACAGCATGGATGGACCAGTTAAAGTGCTGAGCGTATCTGTATTGGATATATGAGCATTTGTATTTGTATAACAATTAACATGTATAGTTAATAGTCTTATTAAAAACACGTATGTTATATCACAGTGTTATCTAACATATACTCACCTTATCGGTAATGAGATAATAGTTTCTCTAGCACTGTGATTAAGAATTTAAAACCGTGATTTTTCTTGCATATAACTATGCCTATACATTTCATGTTTCCAAGGTGGTTATATAAGCTAGGATGTTGTCCAGTTTGCAAGACAAACAGGGTTAGGTAAATTTAAGTTTTACAGTACATACATTATTCAAGTAGTTGGCAAATAAACAAACACGTTCAAGTTTCACAGTGCATACATCATTCAAGTTTTACAGTGCATACATCATTCAAGTTTTATAGTGCAAACAAACACATGTATATATATTAACATATATACATCTGCAGTCCTATATATGTATATTTAGATTGCTGTTCTTTACAATGCAAACATACACATGTATATATATGAATATATATACATCTGCAGCCCTATATATATTTATATTTAGATTGTTGTTCAGTATTTGGAAATTGCTAAATCCCAGTGCATAACATACGAAGATCACAGTGCGTAGTGTGTAAATATATACAGCAAGGTTATGTTAGAGCAACGCATATCAATTTCAGTAGTGAGATAAAGCCAATAATCACACAAGCAAATTCCAATCCAGGTTATACTATTAAATTTCAGTCCTTATTGAAATCAAAACTACTTGAAACTAAACTTAATCGTGAGCTAATAACTCACCTATAATCGTGCTATCCTAGGGTTGAGTGCCGAGCTTCAATTCGAGATGTTGGTGGCTTCTACGAGGTGGGGTCACGGTGACTATACGTGTTGCTGAAGGAAGTGAAACGAAGGCCAGGGCTGTGGTGACGAGTAAGAAGAAGTAGATGGTGCTTTAAATTTCAGGCAGAGCGATTTAGCAGGAAGATTCGATTTGGAGGAAGAAAATTTGGGCATCAGTTATTAAAGAGGGTTTCTTGACTTAAAAGGGGAACAGTTGAATTTTTTATGGCTGAAGAAATGAGAAAGGGCATGATTTTTCAGCTGTAGGAAATTAAAAGAGGAAGGGGACGATTTTAGGGAAAATTGGGAGAATCGATCTCGGTTGGAAGCCATTAGATTTGAAAAGGAAAAAAAATGGATTCTTGCTGAAGAAAGTGGGGCGAGACGTGATTTATAAAAGGAAGAATGAAGATAGGAACAACATCAATCAAGTAGGTTATAGGGTAGCAGCGCATTTCAGTGAAGAGGTCTGCGGAATGCTTTTCCTAGGTAGGTTTTATTTTATTTTAATATTAATCTTACCGCGAGATACCACAGAATGCTCCAAATTTGTACCGCTAAACAATCCCCAAATGCAACGAAATTTGACGCAACGCTACATCTTGGTGTTCTGAATCTAATAAAATTAGTCTGTTGTAATACGACTCCATTTGTATACATTGTTATTTTAAATTTTTAAATATTTTATCGGTTAACTGATTATATTCTGTTTGTTCATCAACCACTCCGTTCGCTTTCAAATTTGAAACAGTAATTTCTATTTCTTTATATACAAACAAATACACACATATCCAGACCAATTTCCATATATTTTCAACAAATAGAATCTCTAATTTATTTAACATTAATAACATTTATTTTATAAATTCCACCGTCAATATTTTTCTGTTGAATTTCAAATCCGATCCAATTATCCAACCAAATTCAATTTAAATATTCAACAATAATTATCTGATTTTCAACCATTCTCAATTACATATTGAATTCGATTCATACTCAAAACCATATATTCGATTTTAAATTTCTAACCGTAGTACCAAAATAAAAATTGATTATTAATAATTAAATTTATAATTAATTCCATATTTCAGTTGTCGAAATTTGTGGGACGTTACACGCTTGGACCAGTCCGCATGTCGAAGGTGAAGAACCCAACCGGGTAGATCATTGAGGTGTTTTGAGGCATGGGAGGATCACGTCCATCTGATTATTCTGTTGTTTATTCTATCTGTTTGATCTGTGAGATTGGAGGGAAGCACATGACTTCCAAGGGATGCGTTAGGGTCTGCGCGGTACCACCCGTTGAGTATACCTTGACTACAATTGTAACTTAGCAATCAGAAAGCTGTGGCAGATGGCGTTGGGTGATTTGGCAATTTCCTCAGGAAGAGACTGGGTAAGGACTAATACAGGATAGTAACCGTCAGGTACCAATCATCGGCAGTTAGTGGGATGCGAAAAGACTAGAGCTAAACCAAGAGACCATCGATCTTTCACTATCGAGACGTTGGTTGCGGGACAAGCCAAATTGGATATTAGATTGTTTAGTAGGGGCACGTCACTTAGCTCTTGATGTAGTCTTTTACTAGTTGAGGGAGGGGTTAGGGTGGGACCATAGCCACCATGAAAATGCAAACCATACTCTAGATATCTGTACTGTAGGCCCTTTAAGGCGGACCCATACAGATATGGAAAGCTCTCGACCAAGTTCCGCGCATGGGATGCAACCCTATTACAAGACTCGAGGTACAGTAGACAGTATGTACGTGTGAGGGTCTAGATACATGCACAGGGTGGTGTATCGTAGACGGTAGGGAATTACTCCGTGTTGAGACTTGATTTGACCAAGGAGTTTGGATACGATGATCCATACGTGATATAGCGATGATGGTTATATGCAATTACGTGGGGTAGTGATCTGGATTTCTGTATGTCGTTCGGCGTAGGATGGATGTTGCATATGCTTCCGAGGCATGACGGTGGAGATTGTTCGATGAGGGTACTGCGGGGCGTACCTTGAGATGTGGGGGTATAGCTACATATATACTATATTAGGTTAATCTACTGGGAAGTAGATTGGTATGACGTGAGTGTAGAGCCTTGAGTGTTGTTAACTCAAATAACCTAAAAAATAAGCAAACACAAATAAACGGTATAAGTTGGGTTATTTCAAAATGTATAATTTGTCCAATCACCAGAACTTTGTGTCCAGTCACCAGAACTCGCAGGTTAAGTTTATGGGAGAGATTTGATAGCCTCGAATATTGGTTAGACAGTATTATTACTTCGGTAAGGCTATATTTGATTATATAATATTTTATCCATTTCGTTGTGAGTTGTTTACCAAGCTCTGACATATTTATTATCTCTTCCCTTTCTGTAGGATACCACACAAGTCGACTCAAGCTTTGATAGTTTGTGATTTTTGAAGAAAAAAAGCCAGTCTGTCGAAAATCGGGTTGTTACATATATTCATGATAAAATCTATCGACATAACTAAAAAAGAAATAAAACAAATATTTTTTTGTCAACAACGATTGATAACTTTCAACCTTGTCGAATAGATTGGTATAATATGGCACCATCAGTCATGTCGACTTAATTTGTTTGTGTGTAACAAGGATGTCACAAGTGATTTAAAACCATAAATCATCTGACACCACAACAACAAGGCTTATTGCATTAATAAGAAATGGTAGCATAATGCAAAATGGTTAAGAATGGGTTTGTCATCCTTGTTGAATACTAAAAAGTGTGAAACTTGAGTTTTAGAACAAATATGAATCATGAATTCTTGACTAAGGATAAGTCATCACATGTCGTACACATTAATCTGCACAAACTACTTATCAGCATAATTTTTAAAATTTAATAAATTAAACCACTGTCAACACCGTCGGCAATGGACCTTTCTCGATCCAGGCACTTGCCGACTACATTGACATTAACTCTTCTCGACATGATCGATGGGTCAAAATAATTACCGAGGTCGATGAAGCGCATCGATTTAATCGAAAGAATTCATGGTGGAGGGGTTAGAACTCATAATAACCCAGCTGGTATAGTTTGTTACCCTTATAGAATACCAATTAGAATAACACTAGTGGATGAGATATTTATATCATGCACATGGCACAAAATGCGAGGTTGGATAAATAAGAACCTTAAATATAAACCAAGAATCTATGATTTAGTGGATTAAAACATGAACTACTTTGATAATTAGTAAGAAAGTTCCAAAAAGCATAAATCTAAACCTGATTAATTAGTCAATTGGATGCTTGAGAAAATGAAGCTGTTTGTATATTTTGCAATTGCAAGTAAAAGGGAAAAACAAAAAATCCAATTGTATTTATAGCCCACATTTGGAAGGCGAGATGCCTTTATCCAAATCAATGGTTCAGATTAGCTCCGACAAGGAAGAAATGCATCACGTCGACTTAAAAGTCGACTAGCATTTATATAAGGGGGATAATTTTATATCATAATTAATCCAACTTCCTTCTCGACTTGATCGACAAGATTATTTTTCAGATGTTTGTCATTCACCTAGTACCAAAAGAAGAGAAAGAGGAACCCCACTTATCGAAGACATGAAGAACATGAAGCATGTGTCTTTGTCTCTTGTTAGCTATAAGCTTGTCACCTGTCTACATGGTTAAAAGAAAAGGATTCAACAATAACCGGAGCTTATCGACAGAGTCGACAAGAGTGTGTTACTTATATCCAATCTACATGCATTTAGGCTCTAGCATTACTAAAGATCCATACCGATTAACTTGACAAGAAGGCTTATCGTTATGATTGATAAACTCACCTTCAAGCCTTAGAAATTGACTTCCTAAGCATATCGCATGGGACGAAGATGGATCTTACGGCATGAATAGCCTATCGCCTTCAAAGCTTATCGCTTTCAACCTTGTCACTTGCATCAACAAACCAATAAAAGTCGTGGGATTATCGCCCAGGCCTGAGTTTCCTATAAATAAAGGCGGAAGGACCCTTTTTGGGGGAGGGATTTAATGTAAGCTCTGCTTAGGCTGCATTTGTTTTTACTTAAAAGTTCTGAATGCAAGTTCTTATTTATAAATCAGAACTGTCGAGGTTGTTTGTTTTTTGTTCATGTTTTGAATAAAATCATCTATTCAGACAAAATATTTTAGAATATTTTTAGTGCTTGTTTTAAGTTCTGAATGCTGAATATTGTTTTTTGTTCTGAATTCTTAATGCAAACAAACAAATGAGTGATTATTCAGAATTCAGCATTAAGCAATTAGCATTCAAACTTCAGAGTTCAGCAACCAGAATTCAAAATTCAGCATATTAAACAAACGAAGCCTTACTCCACACCATTTATAATAGTTCCACCCTTGTAAACCATAACGCGATTTGGGAAATGTAATTTCAGTGGAATCTTTGTAAATTGAACATGGTAACATAACGATGGAACACAATGGTTGACAAATGATCTGTAGCATTGTATTTCAATGCTCTTGTTTTAGCTTCGTACCCTTAGTCGGCATCCTTTATCTCCAAGGTTAACAAGCAATTGTCTCCTACTACAACAAGTGTCTTTCCAACCTTAGCTACTCCAACCCATTGGAGTCAACAAACTCCTTCATCCAACTACGTCGATAGCTTGCTAACAGTATCGATAAGCCTCATCAACCAATCACACCTAAATCCAAGCAATTTACTCTTCTAACCCTTGTCAACCTTGTCGGTAACCTTTCTAGTCATTGTAGACTTATCTGAACCTATTCAACTTAAGCAACAACACCCATATAGGTCAGGTCGATAAGCTCTATCCTTAGTTCATTAGTAATCGTCAACCCCTTAATGAACCCATCCGATACCTTTTGTCAACTAAATGACAAGGCTTCAAATACCTGTATGATTTTTCCAAACTAAATAAGATCCCCTACCCACTTCTTATCAACCATGTCAACAAGCTTGCCGCTATTTTTGGGGTGTCAATGATTTTTATGGTTAACTCCGCCACTATTTTCCAACAACCACTTAACAAACTTAATGTTTTTAATGTACGTGTATTGACTTATTTGGCTAAAACCCGACTAATTCAAAGATAATAATGAAATGTACATTCACTATGCATCTACTTTGAACTAATCAGAATTATTTAGTCTATTTGAGTCAAAGAGGAGTTTCTTTATGCGATTTTGATGGTAGTCAGATCTGATGTTTTCAATTGTTGATTCGCATGATGTCAGTTAGATCTGATGTCTTCGGATGTTGATCTACCAATTACGTGTAGTGATTTATGCGGAATTTTGATGAGGATCTAGTATTAATTATTTAGATACCAATGGAGTATAACAAAATAATTATGAAATCTCACGAAAAACAAAGAACAAAAAAGGACACAGAAGATTTAACGTGGTTCAGATATGAATATCCTACGTCCGCGGAGACCCAACAACTTTTATTTCTCAATGAAGAAATGAGTACATAAGAGAGGAGAAGATTACAATAGAGAGAAGATTAATGGTGTATTGCTTTCTTCATACAATAACATGACCTCTATTTATATAGAGGGATTTCTTGACCTCAAGTAAACTTGGCACCCAAGTTTTCTTGACTTCCAAGTAAACTTGGCACCTAAGTTTTCTTGACCTCCAAGTAAACTTGGCACCCAAGTTATTTCATATAGGATCCAATTACATGATTGACAATCAATCTTTCCTTCTCTACAAATATTTGAATCATCAATTTCAACACTCCACCTTGATTCAAATATGACAGTCTTTCTTCATCATCTCATCTTCAACAATCAACATAGAAGTTGTTGGGCCCATCGCCCCATGGCGCTCAAGTAACAGGAAGCAAACTGATCAAGTTTGAGAAATGCTCAAACTTGTCCTTCGGAAGTGACTTAGTCATCATATCTGTAGGATTATCCGAAGTACCCACCTTCAATAATTTGATCTTGCTCCGTTCTTCCTCAAGCATAAGAAAGATACCTCTAATATCAATGTGCTTTGTCCGTGAACTATAAGCTTTATTTTCAACAAGATGAATCGCACTCTGACTGTCTGAAAATAGCTCCACTATCTGCTGCACCATTGAAAGATCATCCAACAACTAAAGTATGTACAATCCTTCCTTTGTTGCTTCCACAATTGATATCAACTCTGCTTCGGTAGTAGACAAAGCTACGATAGATTACAGCTTTGATCTCCATGAAATCGAGCCTATGCCAAGTTTAAAAACATAGCCCAACACTGACTTCCTAGCATCTCTATCCCCAGCATAATCATAATCACAGTATCCTCTAAGAAAGATGTCACCATCTACTCCACCATATAGCAAACCCACCGAAGAAGTGCCTTGAAGATTTCTAAGAATCCATTTCACTACTTGCCAATGTTCTTTGCTTGGGTTAGACATATATCGACTGACAACACCAACTGCATGGGCCAAATCTAGTCTTGTGCACACCATCGCATACGTGAGACTATCAACAACACTAGAATAAGGTATATTAGCCATATACCTTTTATCTTCTTCTAATGTAGGAGAATGGTCTTTCGACAACTTAAAATGAGAGCCTAAAGGAGTGCCCACCAGTTTGGCTTTCTCCATCCCAAATCGAGCGAGGACTTTCTCGATGTACTGCTCCTGAGTGAGCCTTAACTCTCTCTGCTTCCTATCCCTGCTTATCTCCATACCCAATATTCTTTGTGTCTTTCCCAAATCTTTCATATCAAACTCTCTACTGAGCTCCGCTTTCAACTCCTTAATTTTGACCATACTCTGAGATGCAATCAACATATCATCAACATATAACAACAAATAAATCATGTCATCATCACATCTCCTAAAATAAACACACCGGTCTTTGAAGCTTCTGGAGTATCCCTGTGAAAGCATAAACTTATCAAATCTTTTGTACCATAGTCTGGGAGACTACTTCAGTCCGTAAAAAGATTTGTTAAGTTTACAAACATAGTATGGCCTGCTACTATCAATGAACCCTTCCGACTATCGCAAATAAATCTCTTCATCCAGATCACCATGCCAGAAAGCTGTTTTGACATCTAGTTGCTCTAACTCCATGTCATAATGAGCAACTAATGCCAAGAGAATACGAATGGAAGTATGCCTAACAACTGGAGCAAAGATGTTATGATACTCTACCCCTTTCTTCTGAACATACCCCTTTGCTACTAGTCTTGCTTTTATATCTGAACTCTCCATTGCCGACGTCTTTCACTCTATAGATCCACTTACATCCAGTAGCTCTCTTGTCGGTAGGAAGTGGCACCAAATCCCAAGTGCGATTTTTCCATAAAGATTCGATCTCCTCTTCCATTGCTACTAACCAACCGGAACTGTCAACTGATGCAATAGCGTCTCTATAATCTTTGGGCTCATCATGGACAACATTTAATGCATATGTTGCCATATCATCAAAGTCAATGTCTTTGATGATCAAACCAACAAACTCATCAAGCCATCTGGGCTTTCTTCTTTCTCTAACAGGCCTGGTCTCTATATGAGCTCCACCTTGAGTTTGATCTTCTATGCCAGTATCCATATTATCCTCATCAACCATGGTGTCATCGGAAACGCCATTTGAACGTCTATGGAAAGAATCAACAGTTGATTTGCTTTGTTTTTGGTATTCTTCACATGTCCTCTCATCATCATCCGATGAGGAAGGCTCCACCTTCAACATAACCTTCTCATCAAAAGTTACATGCCTGCTTATAATAAGTTTCTTGCTAATAGGACACCACAACCTATATCCTTTTACTCCTCTTCTATAACCTAGAAAGATACACTTGCGAGCTCTAGGTTCCAGCTTTCCTCGACTCTCATGCACATAAGCTGGACAACCAAACACCTTGAGGAATGAATAGCTAACAGGCTCTCCTTTCCATACTTCTTCAGGGATCTTCATATCTATGGCAGTAGAAGGTGTGCGGTTGATGAGGAAAGCCGCCATAGTTAAAGCTTCTGTCCAAAATGCCTTCTTTAACTTAGCAACCAATCTGAGGCACCTAGTTCTCTCCAATAATGTCTTATTCATCCTTTACGTAACTCCATTGGACCGGGGTTCACCTGGTGTGGTGTAATGCCTCTTCATGCCTTCTGACTCACAATAATCGATGAATTCCTGTGATACGAATTCACCGCCATTATCTGAACGGAGAACTTTCAACTTCTTCCCTGACTGCTTCTCCACCATGGATTTCCATTTATGAAATCTAGTAAAGGTTTCACTTTTGGACTTTAAAAAGTATACCTAAACTTTACGAGAGAAATCATCTATAAATGAAACAAAATATCTGGCTCCACCCAAGGATGGGCAAGGGGAAGGTCTCCAAACATCTGTGTGAACATAATCCAAAATAACTTTTGCCTTATGCTTACCAACACCAAAAGAAATCTTCGTCTACTTACCAAGAACACACTCTTCACAAAAACCAAGCTTTGAATGCCAAACTCCGTCAATCAAACCTCGCTTTCTTAGCTCATTCATGTTGCGCTCGCCAATGTAGCCCATCTGCAAGTGCCATAATCTAGAAGAGTCAGAATCAGCTGAAGTAACTGAAGCTGATTCACCAACTACAGTAGTGCCCTTTAGTAAATAGAGATTTCCTGCCCTCACTCCTTTCATAACGATCATGGAACCCTTAGATATTTTCATCTTCTCTTCTTCAACTACAATGTTTAGTCCAAGTCTACTCAATGCCCCAACAGAAATCAAGCTCCTCCTTAAATCAGGTGCATGCCTAACATCAGTAATGGTTCGAATAACACCGTTAAACATCCTGATCTTTACACTACCAACACCAACCATACAACAAGAAGCACCATTGCCCATCAGAACTTCTCCTCCATCAATCTCACGATAAGTGGAAAAAGAGTTTCTTTCAGGTGTCATATGATAGGATGCGCCATAATCAATCAACCATAGGGTGCTCTTCCCAGAAGAGCTAGAAGCTGTAAACACATCAGTGTCACTCTCTGTATCTGATTTCTCCACTGTAGAGGCTGAAGCTTGCTTTGAGTCTTTTCTTCTTCCTTCAAGCTTGGGACATTGTTCAACAAAGTGCCCGGGCTTCTTACAATAATGGCAAGTCAATTTCTTAGGCCCCCTAGACTGGGACCTCGAAGAATTCCGTTCTTCACCTTTCTTTGACTTGCTTTGACTTCTACCTCTCTGAACATATAAGCCTTCGGTATCACTATCAATGCTAGTGTTCGCCAATCTACCTCTTAACACTTCATTATAAAGGCCATCCTTTACATCAGAAAGGCTAATTTTACTACGGCCATAAATCATGGAATTGATAAAAGCAGTATATTCTTTAGGCAAGGAACATAGGAGGATCACAGCTTGAGCCTCATTAGTAATATCAACATCTGCTGCCTTCAGGTTCATAACTAAAGTGGTCAAGGCATCTACGTGCTCCATAAGATCGGCTCCAGGCTTCATCTTGAACAAATAAAGTTGTTGTAGAATAATCCGATTTGTGAGAGACTTATCTTGATATGCATCTGATAATGTATCCCATAGTTCCTTCGTCGTCTTCTTCTGAGAAAATTCTCGAAGGACTTCATTTGAAAGAATCAACTGAATTGTTGTGAGAGCTTCGTCTTCCATTTCCTCCAATTCAGCTGCTCAACATCTTTCAATTTCTCAGGTGCAGAAACAACTTTAAAAGTCTTCTCCTTTTTCAATACGGCCTCTATCTTTATCTTCCAAGTACCAAAATCTCCTTTTCCATCAAAATGTATTACTCCATAATTGATGCTAGATCTTCCAATAGACTTACTAGAAGTAGCCATTAATATCCAAATAGAAACAATAACACCAGCTCTGATACCAAACTGTAGAGATTTAAGCGGAATTTTGATGAGGATCTAGTATTGTTTATTTAATTCCAATGGAGTATAACAAAATAATTATGTAATCTCACGAAAAACAAAGAACAAAAAAGGACATAGAAGATTTAACGTGGTTCGGATATGAATATCCTACGTCCACGGAGATCCAACAACTTTTATTTCTCAATGAAGAAATGAGTATATAAGAGTGGAGGAAGATTACAATAGAAATAAGATTAATGGTGGATTGCTTTCTTCATACAATAACATGACCTCTATTTACATAGAGGGATTTCTTGACCTCCAAGTAAACTTGGCACCTAAGTTTTCATGACTTCCAAGTAAACTTGGAACCCATGTTTTCTTGACATCCAAGTAAACTTGGCACCCAAGTTATTTCATATAGGAGCCAATTACATGATTGACAATCAATCTTTCCGTCTCTACAAATATTTGAATCATCAATTTCAACATTATGGTGATCATTCAGCTCGCTTGTCTATTTGGGTTGATACTTTGACTTCATTCTTGAATCTCGGGAATTTTATGGTGGATAATGGCTTGGTAAGTGCATCTTCTAACCGATGGCTAGCAGATGCATGGTTGACTTGTAATTTTCCCTTTGTAATATGCTTTCGAATGAAATGCATGTCAATTTCGATGTATTTACTTCTAGAATGCAATAGTAGGTTAGCAAATAATGCTTTTGCACTTAAGTTGTCACACCACAGTGTAGCTTTTACATCTATTGTGATCTTTAATTCACTTAATAGTTTACATATCCACATAATTTCACTTACGGCATTTGCTAAGCTTCTATATTCAACTATTATACTAGATCTTGACATAGATTGCTGTTTTTGGGAGCACAATGAAAATGGATTTCCACCCACATATATGTAGTACATTATACTTGATCTGTTATCATCATGATCTATATCCCAATCTAATTCTAAATAACCCATTATGTGAATATGTTTTGTGCTATGATGTATAACCCATAATCAGCTGTGCCTCTTAAGTATCTCATGGTTCTTTTTAATGCCTTCCAATTTTCATCTTTTAGGTCCTGCATAAATTGATAGACTTTGTAAACACCATATGGAATTTCGTGTTTTGTAATGGTTGCATATTGCAATTCACCACAATACTTCTATATTGTCTATTATTAAGTATGTTTTCTCCCTTGTATTTAGATAGATGATCATTTGTTAACATCGGTCTGGGAAATTACTTTCTTGCATCCGTTTTGGGTTTGACTAAAATATCGCTTATGCACTTCCTTCGACTGAGAAATAATTTTGATTTTTATTTCCTTATGACTTCAAACCCCAAGAAATAATCGAGTTACCCAAGTTCTATTATTGAAAATTTCTTGTCCAAAAGCAATGTAAGTTTGTTGATTTCAGTATCATCATCACTTATAATGATCAACTCATCAATATATATTAGTATGCATATTGTTGAAATATTATCATGTTTAAAGAATAATGAATTATTTTATAGACTTAAACTTTATACTTTCTAATGTAGTTTTTGTTTATCAAACAAGAATCTTGGAGCCTACTCTAACCCGTATATATCCGTTTTAGCCTGCATACAAGTTTTTTGTTCATGTTATAGCCTTGTGGTTGTTTCATATATACTTCCTCCTTTAAATCTTTATTCATAAGTTTATTGTTGACATTTAGTTACTTGGTGTTCCATTTTTTTGTAAAATGCTATTGTTAAACAACCCGTATTGTTTTTGTCTTGGTGACTGGGGAGAGTTTCATTGGAATCAAATTCATGCACTTGTGCATACCCTTTGGCGACCAATCTTTCTTTGTATCTAACAATTGTTCCAGCTAGATTTTTCTTTAGTCTATAAGTCCACTTGTAGCCTACTATATTTTTGTTTTTTGGTGGACCTACTAGGATTCATTGTTTTGTTTTTCATGAGAGCATCATACTCTATGTCCATTGCATTAACATTATTGATTTCTTGATCATAACTGCTCGATTCATCTAAATTAATGACTGCAATGTAAGTTCTAGGTTCAAATATCCCACTTTTGGATTTGTAATCATTGGATGACCAGTTGTTTCAGCTTGAGTATTGTGAATTCTATGTGTTGAATTGATGTATTACTCTGTTAAGTGCTGAACTAACTTTTTTTCAACATCATTGTTGCTTCTGGTTTGATCATTTTCAGGAATAGGGCTTGACTGATCAGGCTGCTTCTCTTATTCATGCATCTTATTGCATTCAATGTGAGGAAAAAGTGAGAAGTTCGAGCTTTCACCAACCCATTACTTGATATGATCAGTTGAATGAACATGTATATCTCACATAGATGTCTTTGGATTGTAAAATTTGTGTGTTGTATTTATACCAGCACTAGAAAATAGGAAAACAATTTCATTCAACACACCGAATATGCTTATAATTACTTTCCCATTATTACTCAAGCATTTGTATCTTTCTGATTAGCTGCATATCCCAAGAATGAAGAATGTGAATGCTGATGACCTGAAATTTAACTTATGTGAGTTATAGGTCTTAAATACGAAAAACATAAATAGCTAAATGATCTAAAATTTTGGTGATCTGGCTTAACATTATACAACATATTAATAGTGCACTTATTTTTTTAACACTTTGTGGGAAGTTTGTTGATTAAATACATTGTTGTGCTAAATGTATCACGCTAGAATTTAACAGTTAATGGCCCTTGAGCTAATAAAGTTATGACACATTATACAATGTGCTTGTGTTTCCTTTTAATCAAGCCATTTTGCTCAAATATATATGGACATGTCATTTTATATATGATTCCTTTCTTTAAGAAATAATTGCTTAAGAATTTAAATTATGCATCATGATCTATTTACAGAATTTTAGGTTTATGGCTATTTTGATATTCAACTTTAACAATAAAGTGTTTTACTACTTTATAAGTTCTAGACTTAGACTTGAAATGTATTTCTATGTATATCTAAAATAAGTATCAATAAATGTTATATAATATGTAAAGCCATAGTCAGAACTAACATGAGTAGGACCCCACAAATCAGTTGCATAAGTTTAAGAGATTTTTCATAAATATTTTTTTGAATCAATAAAAGGCAATTTGTGACTTTTTCTCATTTGACAATGTATGCATATGTATAGTAAAGTGACATCATCAAAAGCAACTTTATTCTTAGTCAATATCTAGTTTACAACTTTTACATTAGGATGATCAGGTTTACAAAGCCAAGTATCAAACACATTTTCTGTTCTCTTTTTGGCTTGAGAAAGATTGCAGTATTCTTGTTTTCTTTCAGAACTTCTTGAATTATTAAAATTGAACTTGTACAGCCCCTTATCTATTTTCCAATTTATAATAGTTTCTTTTTTTGCCAGTATATTTTTTATTAAACAAAAATTTAGGTAGAATTCGAAATAAATATTTTTACCGCTTGCAAATTATGTTACATTTATTTTAAAAAAAAAATTGATTTGTGGTACAAGTAAATTTTTGAGATATAGTTGTCTATTACCTTTAATGCAAGCAAGACCAATGTGTGTGATATTTATGACATTACCCATATGTATAGACTTATTACCTTTGTACTCCTTCTAACAAGATTCATATTATCTAGTGTTGAGACAAATCCAGCATCGGAGAATTTGTAAAATAAATCTTGTATAACTATAAAGAGTTCACTCTTCACACTGTCAATTCATTTTGTGATAATTTGGGGTTCTCTAACATGGTATTAGAGCAGGTTTAATTCGTGTGCACATAACTTCCACACTTGCCCACGTCACCCAATAAGATTCACGTGTTAGGCTCGGGATTTGCCACACGTGCACATAATTTGGGGTTCTCTAACATCTAGGTTGTTAGTGATGTGATTTGTAACTTGTGAATTTGGATATCACTTGTCATCTTGAATTTAATCAATTCTCATTGATTTAGTATTTGCTCGAACAGTCCCTTGCACATTTGTTTGACTATTAACATCAGTTGAGCCACTATCACACTTGAACTTGTGTTTCTTTGATTGCTTTGTTCTTGACCAGCAACATAGTTACTATTTAATCTGAAATAACACTTTATGGCACTGTAACTATTTTTTTTCATAAATTTGGCATTTGGTCTATTTACCATTGCTGAACCTTTCTCTACCTTCGAATCTGTTTGAATAACCTCCATTTTATGTTTCTTGACTGGATTTGTTGCTATTTTGACCTTTGTTTTGTAACTTGTGGCATAGTTAACTGATAAATCTGAATCTTTAATTTTCTTGCTATCAATTCTTGCTTTATGAGCAAGTATGATGGAATGAACACCATCCATTGGTGGGAAGGTTTTTTGAGAGGATAAAGCAGCTACAGCAGCTTCATAATCATCACTTAAAACATTTAAGATGGTTAGAATTTTTTCAAATTCGGAAATTTTGTTATCTGCTGCATCTAATAGATTGCAAATGTTCCTGACTTTAGGCAAATAGTCTCTCATTGACATGTTATCTTTCTAACACTTTTGAATTACATCTTGTAGTGCATTACTTTTACGACAGATTGATTACTGGAAATCTTTTCAATAGCTATGCAAATTTCATTTGTCGCTTTACTGTTGGAAAAGTAAACTTGTGTTAAATGATGAGTTTTGACTAGTATTGAATAATGTGTCTAGTATTAAGTAATGAGTCCTTTTATTAGTCAAGAGTTATATCAAAGTTTGTGTCTATTTAATAAGTAGTGTCAGTTGGTAAAATGTGATGTCTATTAGGAGTGAAGTGTCATGTAAGGCTCCTATATATAAAGCCTACTATCATTTGGTTATGTAAGAGAAGGAAAATAATAAAGAATATTATATTAAAATAAAAATATCCTCCAAAAAATTTCTTACATTTGGTATCAGAGCCAGAGCCACTCTTGGTTTCAATTCCCTTCTCATATCCAATCAAATGGCATTTACATAAAATGAAGAATCTAGTTTTCCTTTTACTCTACAAGGAGTTCCTATTCTCTTTGAAAAAGATTATAAGCTATGGAATGTTCTTATGAAGACTTTTCTCATATCTGAAAAATTATGGGATATTGTTGAAGAAGGTTTTACTCCTCATACAGCAGAGGAAGTAGCTGCAATGTCAGTTACAAAGAAGAAAAAACATAATGAGAACAAGGTCAATAATGCAAAAGCCTTGTCTCTTATGTTCCAAGGGATTAGTCGATCGATTATTCCATGCATTATAAATGCAAAAACAGCACAGGAAGCTTGGAAAAGGCTAGAAAATCATTTTGTAGAATATGAAAAAGCAATAACTCTAGAAGACGAGGAGATTCAAGAAAATGAAGAAGAAAATACAAAAACTACTAAAGTGGAAGAAGAAGAAAATGAAAATGAAGAAGTTGAAATGGCAGTGGAAGGAAACATGACCATCGCAAAAAGTCAATGAAGAAAGCAAGCATGCAAACATGCTAAAAGTCAAAGTTGATGAGAAGACAGCCGTGGAGTCTAACAAGACTCAAAATGATGATCAAAATATTGATTTCAAAAAAGGTAATATTGATAATATTGAAATTTTATCTGACTCTACAGAATTCTCTAATGAAAAAATGGAGTTACTTAAATTTGTGAGTAGAAATGTCAAGACTGAACTCAACGGTGCAAAAAGACCTCATTTCGTTAAGTGAAAGGGGCAATTGCCAGTTGTTCAAGATTTTCCGATTGGATGTGGTAGAGATGAGAAAGAAAAAAGAAAAAGGATTAAACCAATGGAGCTTAAGATATTCAACCCGAAAGAAGTCAAAAAGAAAATTTCAAATTAAGGGATCATGTTCAAACAAATGACCAGAAAGTATGAAGACTTCCGCAGATTGAGAAACTTGTCTTGGAGTTATCAAAACACAAGTTTAGGAAGGGATGTTGGAAAAGTAAACTTGTGCTAAATGATGAGTTTTGAATAGTATTGAATAATGTGTCTAGTATTAAGTAATGAGTCCTTTTATTAGTCAAGAGATATATCAAAGTTTGTGTCTATTTAATAAGCAGTGTCAGTTGTTAAAATGTGATGTCTATTAGGAGTGAAGTGTCATGTAAGGCTCCTATATATAAAGCCTACTATCATTTGGTTATGTAAGAAAAGGAAAATTATAAAGAAGATTATATTAAAATAAAAATATCCTCCAAAAATTTTCCTTTTCTTACATTTACAATCTATCACTTGAAATAGTAGATTAACACTGATAGATGATTGTAACCATGAGGTTAGAAGCCTATCGTTTCTATGGTACCTTACATATTCTTTGTTGCTAACTATTTTATCTTCTTGGCCAGTTATAAACTCGGGTGGAATAGAAATGGATCCAAGAATTTGAACTTTGAGGCCATAGCCTTGAATAGCAGTTTTATCTTATAACTTTCATACACGGTAGTTGTCTTCCTTTGGATGGTTAGTTACGAGTTGACTCTGTGGGCTGATGATCTTCTTGATGAGTCTCTATGCTGCATCAGTATTTTGAGTATTGGAAGGATAATATGAAATGGAAGTTTTAGATTGGTTTGACATAATGAATAGAATTGTGAATACAATCAAAGAAACTGAAGTTTAATCAGCTTTCTTTTAGAAAAATTGACCAAAATATAGGAAAATGCAAACCAGGTTAGTGTAACTTGAAAATTTTAGGATGATTTGCCAAAAGTTTTTTTTGGATGACATTTTCTTTTGAATTTGAAAAAGGTGAATGATTTTTCTTTGGTTTCTTGATTTGTTTTTCTGTTTCTTTCTGACTGAATTTCAAAAGATTTGTTGTTGCGACTGAATGAATAGAAATTTAGCGAATGAATGATGCAACTGGTTTCTTGTAATATCGACGGCAGAATACTGGACAATCTTCACCTCGAATGAAGGGATTGAATTCTCTGATATGGAGTGACTCGAACAATGAAATTCTTCTTATGAGATACCTGTATTTACCATTAGGCTATTATCTCTGATACCATGAAGATTTGATATGATTTTGAGTTACTGAATGTTTTGATGAAACTAAGTAAATTTAGAAATGAAATTATTTTATTCACACTATTATTCTGTACAAAGAGATACACGATATTCATAATAAAGGTTTAACCTAGCTTTCAACAATAACAATTGCACTCCAATTTCCACCCATATACAACATGACCGCATATATATCATCCTAAGTGGTGGCATGCATTATTATATGGCCCTTTCTTCAATATTGTCGCTTCAGTTTCCATCATTTCAATCTCGGGAGTAAAGTTTTGGACAATACAAGGATGCGAGAGATATTACAGAATGTAAATGTAATCGCTTTATTATTTTTTGAATTATTCAGTACGTAATGAATGTAAAGCATAGCCCAATATTTATAATGTTTAA
This sequence comes from Allium sativum, assembly GCA_030737875.1. Lineage (NCBI taxonomy): Eukaryota > Viridiplantae > Streptophyta > Magnoliopsida > Asparagales > Amaryllidaceae > Allium > Allium sativum. The sequence goes on along the minus strand of CM060912.1, from coordinate 1,006,718,951 downwards.
AAGGGCTTTGGGCTGTAAAATAACTGGCTGCAAGAATTGTCTTGGATAACCAAAGAGCGGTGAGGATGTATGATGTTGGACGGTGGATCTTGTGCCAAGTATGTAATCTGTGTGATAGTTATAAATAGTCGGCTGAAGTGTTTTTCTTTAATCATAATACACCCCTCTGGAAATAGGGTTTCCCAAACCCTAGTTTGCACTATCTCCATGGCGGCGCTTGACAAAATCCATATTATTTATTCCATCTTCCTTCGTGATGAAGTCTCTGGCATTGATTTTATCGGATTTAGTCTCAGTTGTATTATTGCTTCCGGCTTCCTTCGTGATGGAGTCTCTGACATGGACTTTATCAGATTTGGTCTCAGTTGAGTATGCTTGGTTGTCTATGCTGCTCATTTCTCTACTGCGTCCAATTTTCAACTTGCTTTGATCGGAGTTTGTTTGCCTTTGGTACTTTCTTCGATCAACGTTCATATCTGAGCAAAATATGGTAAAGTTTCTTGTTGTAATCGCTTAATTCAGTATATTTGCCTTCTGGTAAGCTCCAGGTATGTGATTAACCTCAATTTCTCCTTTTTGAACCATCTCTCTAACGAAATGCAAGTCCATCTCAATATGCTTTGTTTGAGCATGTTTTATAAGATTCTCTGACATATATACAACACTTTTATTATCACACCATAGCACTGGCTTTGCTATAGTAGTTGTTTGTAGCTCTTTTAGTATGGATTGTATCCATTTAATTTCTACTGCAGCGTTAGCTATGCTCCTATACTCTGATTCAGTGCTTGATCTAGAAATGGTAGCTTGTTTCTTTGAACTCCATGAGATTAAACTTTGACCAACATAGATGTAGTAACCACTAGTTGACCTTCTATCATCAGGGTCCGAGGCCTAATCAGCATCTGCATACCCCACTATATTCAGATGTTGGTTGGTCTTTAGTGTGAGACCATAGTCTTTAGTTCCTTTGAGATATCTTAGGATCCATTTGACTGCCTTCCAGTGTGTATCCAGTGGTTTCTGCATGAATTGTGATACTTTATTAACACTATAGGAAATATCAGGTCTGGTAATGGTTATTGCATTGCTCCTACTAAAATTCTATATTCAGTGATGTTGAAAATTGCTTCTCCTCTAAATTTTGAATATTGTTGACTACTTATCATGGGCATTGGTTGAGGATTAGCATTCAACATCTTTGTTTTATTTATCAACTCATGATGTACTTTCTTTGACATAGAAATATTCTGTCATTAGTTCTAGTTACTTATATGCCTAAGAAGTAATTAATATCACCCAGATTTTTAATAGAAAACTGCTTATCTAAATACTGTGTTAACTCATCTATGTCTGTAATATTGTTACCAGTTATTATCGGATCATCTACATATATTAATATGTATATTGCAGATGTCTGATTAACTTTTGTGAACAAAGAATTGTCTTATTTGGTGGAATGAAATCCTAATTTGTATAAGGTATTTTTCAGTCTATAATACCATACACGAGGAGATTGCTTTAGGCCATATATAGCCTTATTCAATTTACAGACATAGTTTGAGTTAACATTGTAACCTGGTGGCTGTCTCATATAAATTTTTTCCTTAAGCACACCATTTAAGAATGCATTATTGACATCTAAATGTCTAATACGCCAATTCTTACATGTAGCAATAGTTAGTGAAAGTCTTATGGTTGTAGGTTTTACAACAGGAGAGAAAGTTTGGCTGAAATCAAACTCATACTTCTGTGTAAAACCCTTAGCTACGAGTCTAGCCTTGTACTTGTTTGTTGACCCATTTGGGTTCTTTTTCAATCTGTATGTCCATCTGCAACCAAATATATTCTTGTTAACAGGTGGACATACAATATCCTAAGAGTTATTTTTAATTAGAGCATTATACTCTTCATCCATTGTTGCTTTCCAGTGTTTACTTTTAATTGCCTGATCAAAGGATTCAGGTTCATTGACACTGGATGCAACAGCAAATACTTTAGGTTTAAAGATACCATTTTAGATCTTGTAATTATTGGGTAACCAGTTTGAACTGGTTGTTCAGTTGGTGGTAAGTTACTACTGCTTTCTGATCTTTCCTCAGTTGATTGCTGGCTGTTTGACTCATTGTTTTCTTGACTATGAACTTGTGCAGGTAAATGAGATGTCACATTGGGTGGCTCAAAGCTTTCATGATCATTGTTGATTGGTGAGCTTTGAGTATCAGGTTGTTGACTATTCTCCATTTGCTGCCAACTTTCAGTTATATGAGGTACAACAAGTATAGAAACCCTTGAATTTCTAACTTTAACTGTAGTGTTCATATCTTTTATACCATATGGAAACACTTTTTCATCAAATGTAACATGTCTGCTGACATAAATTCTGCAAGTGTCAAGAAAAATAAAATAGAGAGGATTCGAGGAATAATGGTGACCTTCAAAACCCTAATGGAGAATTCCAAAAACGTGATCAATAATCTCACTTCCTCTATCTCAAATCACGTTTCTTCTTCACTAGATGACAGATCAGACAAAAACAAAGGTGTACTTCCATCGTACAAGGAGATCTTGTTGCGGCTAGGTGTAAAGCGTAACGTTACTCGAAATAATATATTTAAATCTCACATTACTCCTCAGCCGCCGCCTCGTATTTCGATCAATTACTTCGAAAAATTAAAAAACATCAAATCTGATAATGGTTGCTTCAGATGCGGCTCTCCAGATCACTGGGCTAGGAGCTGTCGAAATCCTATGGTTTGTTTTCGCTGTAACAAAATTGGGCATAATGGCTTCAACTGCAAATTTCATCTCAAAATTCCGAAAAAAATGGAAAACCCTAAATCGCTTCCTCCTCTTTCGGCGGCGTTTTACCCTGACGATTTTAAAAAGGCTAGATCGATGGTTGTTCTCTCCATCGCTCGTGGTGCTTTCTCGATCAATGAAATGGAGACTTTATTGGGAACTCATTTTGGCAAGCGAGCGCCGGGCTGGGTGTGGACGGTGCGTAGATTTGGCGATGATTTCATAGCGAAATTTCCTCCCTTTTTGTTGACTGAAACATTTTACTACTCTCTCTTCGACTCAAAGGGAGTAATTAATTTGAAGCGTTGGGGCCCACAAATTGGGAGCATGGCGAAAAAGAGGATTGAAGTCTAGGTTTCACTTAAAAATATTCCACTAGTGTGTAGAAGTGTTGATTCCCTCAAGTCGGCGTTGGCGGAGGTAGGTGAAGTGATTAGACTCCAGCATGGAGTGTGGAATGTAACCGATTTTTCCTCCCTGAAGGCGTTGATGTGGATTGATGAGGATTTGGAGCTTCCTCCTTCGATTGTGGTTCCTGTTGAGGGCTTTTTCCATAATGTCTCCATTAAGAAAGTCGACGGTGAATCCTCTGAGGAAGTGGACAGACAAGAACTTCGTAAGACGGTGTTTGTTAGAGGGGAGAATGGCAAGATGAAAGTGCTAAAGGCTAGAAGCGTTAGCGCTCCCACGGCTTATGTTGGGTTGGACAGTAATTCTTTCGCACCAATTCCTGTTGACAGAGAAGATGATGTGATGGATCATAATGTTGCTAAGGATAAGGTGGAAGCTCTTGAAGCGGATGCTGTTGATGATGGTAATGAAGACACTGGTAGGGAGGAGAGTGGATTCGATGGCTTGAGGAATATATTTGGAGAAGATAATGATGAGGACTATGATCTTGGGGGGGATGATAATGATTACGATCTTGGTGGAGGGAGTAATGCTTTGGCTATTTCAGATTCCGATGAACGCTCTTGTGCAACAAGCAAAAGAAAAGGCAAGATGCCAGTGGACTCCGGTGTGGTTATCCTAAGGAGAAGTGCTCGTGGCCTTCCTCATCCTCTGGAAGGTAGCGTTTTTAACCCTGCTATCCTTAATTCTTTATCTCCTGATCAAATGCATGCTGTTGCTAGTAGCTCTAGTTTTTTGTTAAATGATTCTGTTGCTAGTGATATTAGAAGTAAAGAGTTAGATAGGGCTGACGCACCCCAATGATTGTTTTAACTTGGAATGTTAGAGGTTTGGGTAATTATGACAAACGTCTTAGAGTTAAAAATTATCTCAAGTCGGTCAAGCCCCACATTGTGTTGCTTCAAGAGACTAAACTTGAAAATCCTGATTTTTTTATTTTTAAAACTCTGGGTTGGGGGGTTATTGATGAGTGGAGATTTATACCGGCCACTGGAAGTGCTGGAGGATTGTTCACTGGCTGGGATAGTAATTTGTGGACATTTAAACAAGAGATTTGTCAAACACATTGCCTACATGTTGCATTGGAATGTGTAACGACTAAGAAGCTTTATTTTTTCTCAAACGTTTATGGTCCAAACACTAGAAGTGAAAGGAAAACTTTGTGGAGAGAAGCGATGGAATTTCATAGTTTGATGTACGACCCTTGGGTTATTGGAGGAGACTTTAATGTTACTAGATTTGGTTATGAAAGAAGTAACTCTGGTGCTAATCATTTTGGTGACATGGCTGATTTTAGTGAGTTTGTTGGGGAGTGTGAGTTAGTTGACCTCCCTCTTGCTAATAGAAAGTTCACTTGGTCTGATGGCAGAACTCCACCGACACTTGTGAAACTTGATCGTTTTTTCATCAATGCTCACTTTGAGGATCTTCATCCTTTAACCTCCCAAAAAGGCTTATCTACGGTTATTTCCGACCATTGCCCTGTTGTATTAGATTCTGGAGATGCCATTAGGAAAAAGGCTTTTTTTAGATTTGAAAAAATGTGGTGCTTGGAAGATAACTTTACCGATTTGTTGTACAATAAATGGTCTGAATTTGGGGAGAGTGGTGATGCAGCGAGAACCCTTTGTAATAAACTTAAACTTTTGAGGAAATTTCTTAAACAGTGGAATACTGAGAGTTTGGTCATATTAGAATTAAAAAGGAGAGGTTAGAAAAACTGATTCTTGAACTTAATATACTGGAAGAGGAAAGAGGACTCGATGATGTTGAAAGAGATTTGCTTCAGCAGCGAGAACGAGAACTCAACAAAGTTTTGGATCAGGAAGAGATTTTTTGGAGACAGCGATCAAGATCTCAGTGGCTGAAGGAAGGGGATAGAAATACAGCGTATTTTCATAGAGTTGCCAATGGTAGACGCCGTACCAATTTGATTCACAGTATCTGGAAGGATGGTGTGGAGATTTGTGAGCAACAACTTTTGAGTGATACTTTCACTGAATATTATAAAAGCATCTTCGGTTCTCGTGTTGAGAACCGTATTTCTGTTGAATGGAGCAAATTGTATCCTGATGTAACTGATCTCTCGGATGTTGCAAATGCTTTTTCTGAAGAGGAAATTCTGAATGCTTTGAAGGAGATGCCGGGTGACAAAGCACCTGGGCCTGATGGATTTCCCACCTTTTTCTTTCAACAATACTAGGGCATGTTGAAAAATGATGGTTTGCGTTTGTTTGACGAGTTCCACAAAGGCTCTTTGAGGTTGGATTTGATTAGCTATGCTAACGTAGTTTTAATCCCCAAAAAAGAAGGTAATGTTTATGCCGCTGATTTCAGACCGATTAGTCTTCTCAACACTAGTTTCAAACTAATCACGAAGGTTTTAGCCAATAGGCTGAAAACTAAGATGGATTCGTTGATTGATATATCCCAAACTGCTTTTATTAAAGGAAGAAACATTCTGGATGGTGCTGCGTTGGTTGGCGAAGTGATTTCTCATTGTGATAGATTTGACGTCCCTTGTGCTATCCTTAAGCTGGACTTCGCCAAAGCTTTTGACACTGTTGACTGGCAATTTATGATTGAAGTGCTGAAGGCAAGAGGCTTCCCCACCAAGTGGATTGATTGGATTTCCATGATTCTTTCATCAAGTAGATCCAACATTTGTGTTAATGGAGTTGCTGGCTCTACCATCCATTCTATGCGTGGACTGAGACAGGGCGATCCACTTTCCCCTCTCCTTTTTGACTTGGCGGCAGATGTTTTTTCCAAAATTCTGAAGCTGGGTTGTGCAGAGGGGATTATTAGCGGTTTTGGCAGTGACCATGTGGTTGGGGGCATCAATTCTTTGCAATATGCCGATGACACCATCATATTCAGTAAACCTGACTGTAAATTCCTTGCTGCACTTAAATTTATTCTTTATGCTTTTGAAAGTTTATCTGGCTTAAAAATTAACTTTCATAAGAGCAGTGTTTACACGTTGGGTTGTAGTGATGATTTACGCAGGTCTTGTGCTGAAATGTTTAATTGCAAGGCTGAAGTTTTTCCTTTGAATTATCTGGGTATGTACATTCACCCCAACAAATTAATGAAGAAAGACTGGCAGCACTTGATCGAAAAGGTGGACACTAGACTGGCGAGGTGGAAAGGCAACTCATTATCCCGAGCTGGTCGTCTTGTGCTTGTCAATTCTGTCCTGTCGTCGATTCCATTGTACTGGATGTCCTTCTATCACTTTCCAGGTTGGGTGGTGGAAAAGATTGACGCAATTCGTCGTAACTTTTTCTGGACTGGTTCTAAAGAGACGAAGAAGCTAAGCTGTTTGATATCGTGGAACCAAGTATGCAAATCTAAAGAGCAAGGGGGCCTTGATGTTATAAACTTAAAGACAATGAATTCAGCTCTTCTTTGTAAGTGGTTGTGGTTTATGATTTCTGACAAGCACGCTTTATGGAAGGAGTGGATCATTAGTACATATTACAATGGTAATTTTGGTTGGAACACTGATTTTTCAAGATGCTCGGCGTTTTGGCGCAATGTCATGGTTAATGCACAATGGATGAAGTTGGGTACCAAGATTGTGGTGAAGAATGGACACAACACATCATTTTGGTTGGATAGCTGGCTAATTAATGTCCCTTTGAGTGTGGAGTTTCCAGAGCTTTTTGGTATTGCTTGTAATAAAAACTTCACTGTTAGAGAGATGTATGATAATGATTCAGCGGGTTTCAAATGGAGATTGAATTTCTCAAGACTTGTGGCTGGTAATGCATTGATTCAGCTATGCAGTTTGTTTAATTTGCTTGAAGCGGTGAGTTTGAATAACGAGCGGGATGATTTTATTTGGATGTTGGAGGGGGAAAGGAAGTTGTTTAGTGTTCGTAGCATCTATAAGTTGTTTAATTTTGCTGGGGTTAGGAGGCTGGGGTTCGAGCTTATGTGGCGATTCAAAATCCCTGATAAAGTCAAAATTCATATGTGGGTCGTGATACATGGTAGATTGAATACGGTTAACAGAATTCGTCAGAGAGGAGTGCACGTTCTGGATGGCTGTGTTTTTTGTGGTCATGACGACGAGGACTACCACCATCTATTTTTGGCTTGTGACTTTGCTTTTTATATTTGGACAAAATGTTTGGTTGTGCTTTACCTTGACTTGCACTGGAGTGATTTCATTGCAGACCAATTTGTTTTTTGGCACACAATTTACCCGACCTTGCATGCCTCTCATGATAGTCTTCTTTTTGCTTTGTTGAACTTTGCTTACACTTGGTTGCTCTGGCATGAACGAAACTCCAGAAAATTTAACCGCAAATTGAAAGCTCCTAACAGTATTATTTACTCTATTCTTAATTTTGTCTATGACTGGGCAGGCATGGAGCGCAAAAGACATGTTGAGAGCATTGCAGACCGAGTTCGTAAGAGGGGGCGGATCACTGGCCCACATGATTGACGATGATGCTTACTGTTTCTTGATGTTTTACTGTTATGTTTAATGCTATGTAATGTTAACTATGATGTATGGCTCCTTTTTGTATGGCCGTATGTAGTGATGGCCTGTTTTATTGTTTTGCTGTTTTGGTTGTACATAAATTGTAAATATACGCACGGTTACTTGATGAATGTTATATATTTTAGGCGTGAATCATGTTGATTCACTACCTTTTACTTCAAAAAAAAAATTATGCAAGTGTCATCAATGCATTTATATCCCTTTTGATATGTAGTATACCCTAGGAAAGTACACCTTTTTGATCTGAAGTTCAATTAATTGGCATTGTATCGTCTTAAATATGGGAAACATAGACACCCAAACATTTTAAGCTTTTTGTAATCTGGTTTGACATTGTATAATTTTTCATATGGTGAAGTATCCTTTAATATGCTTGTTGGCTGTCTGTTAATCAGATAAACAACTACATTAAAGTCTTCTGGCCAAAATTTCAAAGGCATACTTGCTTGAGAAAGCAATGTCAATCCGGATTCGACTAAATGTCTATGTTTCCTTTCCACTAGTCCATTTTGTTGTGAAGTATATGGACAAGTGGTCCTATGGACAATTCCTTTTTGTTGGAAAATTTTACATAGACTTTTAAATTCACTACCACCATCAGTTTGAATAATCTTAACTTTGTGCTCATATTGTTTTTCAACCATAGTAATATAATTAATGATGGCATTAAAGGTTTCTGACTTGGTTTTTAAAAAATATATCCAAGTAAATCTTGTGAAAGCATCTACAAAGGTCACATAGTACTTATAACCGTAATCAGAATAAACTGGTGGGGGACCTCAAAGATCTATGGCAATTAATTATTGAGTTTCAGTGTAGATGGTGTTAGAATCAGTGAATGGTAATCTGTAATTCTTACCCATTTGACAATATTCACATATATAGGGTAAGGATACAGGATCTAACTTGATATGATTATCATTCAATATTGTCTGCACAATTTTAACACTAGGATGCCCAAGTTTGCAGTGCCAAAAATCAAATATATTCATGCTGCTATTAGTTTTAACATTCAAATTACACGTGGAATTACAATTTTCAGCAGTAACATCACTCTTGCATCTAACAGATTTAAATTTGTATAGTACATTTGCCAAGTCACCCTGTAATATAATTTTCCTAGTTAGTATATCCCTAATTAGACAATACTTTGGATTGAATTCAAAGTAAACATCATTATCTTTAGCAAATTGGGATACGCTAATCAAATTTTTAGTGGTTTTTGGAACTCTAAAAAGATTGCATAAATGCAATTGTTTACTGCCATTAATGTAGGTGTTACCAATATGAGTAATTTGAATATGTTTACCATTAGCAATAGAGATAGATTTATTACCTTGATACCCCTTGCATCCAATGTTCAAGTTATCAAGATTATTAGTAAGATGATTAGTTGCTCCAGAATCAGGGTACCCTCTATCATCTTGCAAATGTTCCATTCTAGCTGTATCGTTTCCTTTATCTTGATTGCTACCTTCTTGATTTACCTGTGCCATATTTGCATTAAGAGTATTATTGTTTTTCTACACCTGATTGTTGTTTGAGTATCTGAAGTAACATTTTAGGGTTGTGTGACCAATCTTTTCACAAATTTGACATTTGGGTATGTTGTTATCGTTCCATCTACCTCTGCCTCTGCCTCGGTTTGCATCACCACCTCTTTGGTAAGATGCTTTAGATCTATTATTGTTATTCTGGTTTTTATTCTTGCTACTTGTAGCAAGATTTGTGTTGAGGTCAATTTCCTAAATGCGTTTGTTGTTAATTCTCGCTTCATGAGATAATAAAATGATATGAACTTCATCAATAGGAAGAACATTTCATTGAGTAGTGATAACAGCAACTACAGCCTTATAATCTTCATTTAATCCATTTAACAGATATAACACGTGATCTCCATTAGGTACTTTATTACCTATAGCTCCAAGTAAATCAAACAACTTCTTTACCTTTCCTATATATTCTCTCATGCTCAAGTTTTCCATTTTAATATTCTGGAGTTGCCTTTTGTAGTGTAATACTTTGGCAGAAGATTGATGGCTGAATTCTTTCTCTATAGTAGTCCAGATATCATTGGCAGATGAACACCCAATAACTGTTGGTAATAAATTTTCACTAATAGAAGATAGTAGCCACGAGCTAATTAATCGATCTTGCTTATGGTATTGAATAAATGCCTCATTAGCAATAGTTCTGTTGTCTTGATCAATAATAAATTTTGAGGGAATAGGGGTTGTGCCAAGAATGAATCCTTCTAACCCGTAGCCATGTATTTCTATTTCAGCTTGTAGCTTCCATAGCAAATAATTTTCTTCTTGCAGCTAAACTGTGATTAATTGACTTTAAGGACTTATGCCAGTTTTGACTAACTGATGAACAGGTCCGTTTGGCTGATTTGGTGGGTTTGCTAGATTTCCTGGATCATTTCCAGTAGCAGCTCCAGTAGCTGATGCAGAAGAAGTGGATGTATCCACCATGATGAAAAGAACATAAGAAACACAGAAATTCTTAGTCAAATGTCATTTCTGATCGATAGAAAAGAAGCAACTAAAGCTCAAATGTGAAGCAGCCGAGAGCTTGATGAGGAGATATGTCAAGAAAACTGATATTAGAATCTAATGAAGCTCTCAAGCAAGGCTTTGACTGGGACTTGGGTAAGTTTCTTGGCTTTCTTGAATTGGATCCTTGGCGATTGATGAAGAATTTCGACAAGTACAGTGTGTATTATAAAAATGTAGCCAAATTGGATAAATTTATGGCACGACACTGATAATTATGTTGTATTAGATATACCCAAATGATGAGATTAAGCAGATGGGTATATTTCCACAAGAATTCTGCAAGAATAATGCTGCCGTTAGGCTCTGAATACACTCTGATACCAAGTAAAGTTTTGGACAATACAAGGATGCGAGAGATATTACAGAATGTAAATGTAATAGCTTTATTATTGTTTGAATTATTTAGTATGTAATGAATGTAAAGCATAGCCTAGTATTTATAATGTTTAAAAGGGCTTTAGGCTGTAAAATAACTGGTTGCAAGAATTGTCTTGGATAACCAAAGAGCGGTGAGGATGTATGAAGCTGGACGGTGGATCTTGTGCCAAGTATGTAATCTGTGTGATAGTTATAAACAGTCGGTTGAAGTGTTTTTCTTTAATCGTAATACCCGGCTCATGTGAGCGAAAATGATCTCAATTGTTTCAGGTTATAATTCATGCCTCGGCCCACGCACACTTTTGGTATATCGTTTCTTGTCACATTTTTCTTTGGAACCTTCCCTAATGCATTAGTTCTTCAAAGTATTTATCTCATCAATCTGTTAACACTATCAAAAAAAGCCTATGTTAAAGATTGCAAATTGAAACCCGGAAAAACCAGTCTTTAGACAAAGACTGGTCAGTGACTAAAAGAGCTAGTCACAAACAATTTATACTAAAGACCGAAAATCAGTTTCTAATATGTTTATAAATTTTTTAGACTCCCTAAAGATAATATTTTGGTCTCTGGTTTGGCAGTTACTAGCATCCAATTAGTTATAAAACCAAAGGTGGATATTTTTTAGTTTTTTTGTCTAATCTGTTGGTTGATTTGAACGATCTGTGCCATACTGTTTAGGTTCTATATTAAATAAAATATATAATATTTCTAATAAAATTAAGGAAACACAAAAATTGCTCGATTTGCCTGAAATAAGGCCACTATTCACGGCCATAACCATTCCACTATCTTCCTTTCAAAACGAATTCTCCTATTTCATCTATTGTTGATATACATTCAATTTCACCGACGACTTTCCAGATTTTGCTTTCAATTGTTCATGCACAAGTTGAACAATTAAGCACTTCATTATTGATTGCTTCTCTTCTACTCATGGTAAACCACTTCGTGATCTTCACCAACAATTTTTTTTCTAGTAAACAGATCTTCAATTTTGTTCTAATTCATCATTAAAAGTTCTACCGGCAATTCTAACTAATTAATCTTCTCACTCTCTACGTGTTGCTCATGTCATATTTACTACTCTGAACTTACAGAAATCTATTTTGATTATGTTTTTTGTCAACAAAGGAAGCGTATGGCCTTGGATGGTTGGTGTTTGTGATGTTTTGAAGAATCTGGAGGAGTATTTGAGCTTTTTAGGAGATGGACAGAGCTTTTGAACCATCAACGAGGGGAGTTTTGCCATCATCAAGGGAAATACATTAATACTGTGCGCGGGGGCTGCGAATTATTGTAAGTAGTTGAAGATTTGAAGTTAGTGGTCCTGGCTATAATTGAAGAGTAGGTATGGTTATGTGGTATATAATGGCATAGTATAAAGGAGTAGAAGGTCTGTATGAACGTGTTGAAGATGGAAACCTCCCTCTCTTCATTTATGGCCTCCTAATCTCCTCTAATCAAGGTATAAACCCTAATCCTCTCTTTATTTACATTTAATAATTTAGTATTAGGTTTTTAATTTACATGTTTGTATTGCCTGATTGTATGTATAGTTTATTGAGGCTTAATTCTTGTTATTATCTTATGTATTGCAAGTTTATATAGTTTGTATTTCAATCAAATTATGTGCATATAACTTGAATATTTAAGCAATTTTAAGCTTGTTTGGGGACATTTAGTGTGAATAGATATAATTTATTTTATGTTTTATAGAAATTATTGAAAACGATATTTAATTTTATAATGTGTGATTAACTTGATTTAGTTTTGAAAATGAGTGTATATGTTATACACATCATATACGTATGGTTAGATTGGAATTAAGCCATTCAAGGCTTATTTAGTTTAAAATTTGCAGCTTCATGCATACGATTGATGATAAGAGAAACAATCGTA